>CM076683.1:18025202-18625202 GCA_038501925.1 Xenopus petersii
AGGGAAAATAAAATGATTCCGCCCCTGCTGAGATGGATACAGCCCACAAGCATTATGGGCAGTTCTGCATACGACATATTTCCATTTATAATGTACTGAATTGTTTACTGAATAATAATAATCATTGTTTGTCCTTAAAGGGCATGTAAAGGCAAAAAAATAAAATACAATTTTTACTTTCTTTAATGAAAAAGAAACCTATCTCCAATATACTTCAATTAAAAAAATGTGCACCGTTTTTATAAGAAACCTGACTGTATGCAGTGAAATTCTCCCTTCATTTACTGCTGTGGATAGGAATTGTCAGATGGTCCCTAACTGCTGAGCAGGGAAACAATCATACTTATGAACAGCAGGGGGAGCCCCCGCCTTACTTACCAGCCATGCAGAACTCAAGCAGCTTTGTTTGTTTCCCTGTTTTTATAATTTATGACAATCCCTAAGCAGCCCACACCACACTGAGCATGTGCACAGTCTTGGTCTTGCAAAGATGTTTAACAAAGTTACAAGATTGTGACCCCCTGTAGACAAATTATTTGTTTGATTAGGCTTGTGGTGCAGTAAGTTCATGTTTATGTTTAGTATACAAACTGCAGCATTTCTAGCCTTATTCTATTATAGACTTAACATGTCCTTTAATGGCAGAGTTAATTGAAATCAAGCACCCAAATATAAGAGACCTAGGGGTGCATGGAAATAAGGTGTTTGTACAATGAAACTCACCTGTTACCAATTTGAACTGAGTGGTTTTTGCTCTCCCAGGCCCTGATTACAGTGTGTGAAGTCAATGAAAAAGGAGCACCCCACCCTTCATGCCTGACTCACATTCCAGCCTAATCCTCCTTTCTGGAAAGAGTAGCACAGAATGCTCTGACATTATGAAAGTGTAACATTTTCAGCTCTTTGGGCCCTTAATCTTTAACGTATGTGCACTTACCTGACCTGTAAGTGTGAGACTCTCTATTTACTCCTCCGACTGAATATGAAGCATAACGAGCCATGATTAGAATGTACCACTTCCATCTCTTAAACGGAGCAACTCACATTTATTTACATCACAATATGTGACTGCCAAGTGCCTCTCCGAAAGCTGAAGCTGCTCCTAACTCTGGACAGACTTCTGCTCAGTATGACTTACAGCTCCGCACCTGCTGCCAAATGACTCATATTCCCAAGGGACCCAGAACCGTTACAAATCTTTCCTTCTCTTGTATAATTAAGCAAAAAAGGACTGTTATTGCAATTAGAATCTGTGGGTGGGGAAACTTAACGTATAAAGGAGCAGTCACTCTGAAAAAAGGAAGAGTTTTGTATGTACATCAAAAAATAAAAGAATTTTAAAGTAATAAAACACTACTATAATTTATATAAACATGCTGCTGTGTAGCCATGGGGGCAGCCATTCAAGCACAGGATACACAGTAGATAACAGATAAGTACTACTATAGTTTATATAAACATGCTGCTGTGTAGCCATGGGGGCAGCCATTCAAGCACAGGATACACAGTAGATAACAGATAAGTACTACTATAGTTTATATAAACAAGCTGCTGTGTAGCCATGGGGGCAGCCATTCAAACACAGGATACACAGTAGATAACAGATAAGTACTACTATAGTTTATATAAACAAGCTGCTGTGTAGCCATGGGGGCAGCCATTCAAACACAGGATACACAGTAGATAACAGATAAGTACTACTATAGTTTATATAAACAAGCTGCTGTGTAGCCATGGGGGCAGCCATTCAAGCACAGGATACACAGTAGATAACAGATAAGTACTACTATAGTTTATATAAACAAGCTGATGTGTAGCAATGGGGGCAGCCATTCAAAGGAGAAAAGGCTTAGGTTACACAGCAGATAAGCTCTGTAGAAGATAATGGTGTTATCTGTTATCCAACCTTTTTTGGCCCGAGGACCAAAGAAGAGCCACATTTTTTTGCAAGGACTGGCGGGGGGGGGTCGAGGAGGGGAGTATGTTATAGAATAGCTAATTAAACTGGCTCAGACAGAGAACAGAAACTTTGTGGTATGTTGTTCTGCTCAGAACTGACTTGTGAAACACCTGATGATCCTTCACTGCTCACCAATAGCAACATCACAAGACATCCGTTGTCTCAGGAAATTAATTTTCAAACGACTGGAGCCAGCCAATCAAAATGACTGGGGTGCTGTTTTTTTTTTGTTTGTTGTTTTACTATTTTAAGAAATCTAGGAAAAAAGTAAATTTGGAAAAGTGCTCAGAGGAGCATGCTGAGCAATGGTACATTCATTTGCTTTGAGGATTGCATTTCCATTAAGGATGGCGTGGAACAATAATCTACAGAAGGTATTTTCACTGTGTGTTTATTTTTATTTTCATGGGCAGTAGTTTGGATGGGGATGCTGATACTAGCAAAAGCAGAATGCATGAAATTGACATACGTGTATATATATATATATATATATATATATATATATATATATATATATATATATATATATATATACCAAAGGATGCCAGCACTCACGAAAAAATAAATAAATATGCCTGGGTGTGTGATCAGTACATAAGTTATACAAAACAAAAATAGAAATCAGCACTCGCAGGTCTTAGAAAAATAAAAAATGATTTATCGAAGAGCTATGGACTGACGTTTCGCCTCCACCAGAGCCTTTCTCAAAAGTGAGAAAGGCTCTGGTGGAGCCGAATGTGACAGCATACGTGGAAACCTAGCATACGTGAAAAAATTCGTAAAAAATTATTATATTATGATATAATATATAATAATATAATATATATTTTTTTCACTGATTTTTTCACTGATTTTTTAACGTATGCTGCTACACTCACGTCACTTCCTCTGCTTTCGGTTTTTTGGTTCCCGCCAAACTGGGTGTTTATTCCGTTTGTTTGATTTGTTTTTCACTTTGAGAAAGGCTGTTGTATCAGCCGAAACATATATATATATATATATATATATATATATGAGTATACTTTATATATACCTGCAAGTAAGAGGCATAATATCATTGCTGAATTTAAGGGGAATGAAAAGCCATTCTATTAAATTTAGGGATTATTTTAGAATCCCACAAAATAACCCATTTTTCAATATACATTTTTTTTAAACCCATGAAGAGATATATCCTCCTGTGCCCCTACCCCCCCCCCCCCCCCAGCTCCAATGCTGCGGAAGTGAAAGTGGGGAGTGGCCATTCAGTTTTGCTATGGGAGCCAATCGGATAATCGTGTATCTGTGCAGATGCGTCTGATTGGCTCTCGCTGCATAGAGAATATAGGGTAGCCAACTGACCAGTTTGATTTTGGTACAACTTGGGTGGCCAGGGGCAACTATGCTCATTTCTTTCACGTATTTAAAAGAGAATTGTTACAATTTCACGTAAACATTAAGAAGCAAGATGGAACTTGTAACAAAGTAGGTGCAACTGGTACATGACCCAAATGAGTACAGATATTCACAATTCTACACTTATGTTTGTGCCTAGATGTGTTGCCGGAGCCTTTATGCAGTTTTCCTCTTTCTATTTTATTTTTATGTTATATAAGAATTTATAGAATACTATACAGGTTCCACACTGCAATATTGGATAAAGGCAACGGAAGTTACGGGCGATATGACATTCTAGAAAGTGGCGCAGCGAGGAGGATCCAAGGAAAACAAGAGCAGAATGACTATAATGGACACCGCCAGAGAGTGACTGTGGGATTTAATAGATATGACTTTCATTTCAATCTGCGGGAAACAGGGATAAAAGATCTAAAATTGTATCTTTCTCTGAAGCCCGTGGCTTAATTATAGTTATTATGAGATAACAAAAAGTCTAGCGCTGATACTATATACTTCTACTAGCACTTCTCACTTTCATATAGAATGTATCTCCTGTTAAAGGTGATAGTGATATATTGGCTGGTTACCCTATTAGATAATCACCTCCTACAGTGCTTGGCATCCAGCTGACAGCAGCAGAAGGCAAGATAACTATGGTGCTATTAAAGGGATACTGTCATGGGAAAAATTGTTATTTTCAAAGCACATCAGCTAATAGTGCTACTCCAGCAGAATTCTGCACTGAAATCCATTTCTCAAAACAGCAAACAGATTTTTTTTAAATTTAATTTTGAAATCTGGCATGGGGCTAGACATATTATCAGTTTCCCAACTGCTCCTAGTCATGTGACTTGTGCTCTGATAAACTTGAGTCACTCTTGGAGTGATATCACCCCCTCCCTTTCTCCCCCAGCAGCCTAACAACAGAACAATGGGAAGGTAACCAGATAGCAGCTCCCTAACACAAGATAACAACTGCCTGGTAGATCTAAGAACAACACTCAATAGTAAAATCCAGGTCCCACTGAGACACATTCAGTTACATTGAGTAGGAGAA
Organism: Xenopus petersii; assembly: GCA_038501925.1. Taxonomy (NCBI): domain Eukaryota; kingdom Metazoa; phylum Chordata; class Amphibia; order Anura; family Pipidae; genus Xenopus; species Xenopus petersii. The sequence goes on from CM076683.1 coordinate 18,029,597, forward strand.
ACAACAGCCTGCCAGAAAGCAGTTCCATCCTAAAGTGCTGGCTCTTTCTGAAAGCACATGACCAGGCAAAATGACCTGAGATGCACCTACACATCAATATTACAAATAAAAAAATACACTTGTTGGTTCAGGAATGAAATTTTATACTATAGAGTGAATTATTTGCAGTGTAAACAGTGTAATTTAGAAATAAAAACTACATCATAAAATTCATGATAGAATCCCTTTAAGCATACTAGGACTTTTAATGAAAGCCAGTGTGTAAAGGTTGGAATGGGTTTCAGCACTTACTCCTCTGTGTTTGTACCCCCTGCTTAGACACAAACGAGTAAGTGCTGAAATCCATTCCAACCTTTACACACTGGCTTTCCTTAATCTTACCTGCATTGGACTGATAATTGCTCATTGCTGATTGGCTGATATAGGTTACTGCACTCAGCACCGATTCGTACCTTAATGCCACCTGAGGCGGCTCCTGCAATGCCGCCCCCCTCGCCGACTTACCTGTCGGGAGGGGAGGCAGGAACACTAATGCGGAGAGCGCAATTGCGCTCTCTCGCATTCGTAAAGCCGAATTTCCGGTTTAAAAACCAGAAATTCGGATCTTAAAGGTGCAGGAGCGGCTTTTTGCCGCCCCTGGAAACCGCTCCGGCGTTGCCGCCTGAGGCGAGCGTCTCAGCTCTCCTCATTGGAGGCGCGCCCCTGACTGCACTGGTTCTCTCTCAAGCCTTAACTTAATTAAGAAGATGAATGTAACGGTAAGGGCACACCTGGAGATTCGGGGAGATTTAGTCACCTGGAGACTAATTGCCTCTTCTTTGGGCGACTAATCTCTCCGAACTGCTTCCCTGTGACTTCCGCCTGCTTAAATGAAAAAACGCCTGTGCCAATGCACTCGCGACGCTTCAATTTCCGAAGTCGCCCGAAGTCTACTCGTGAGGAAACTTCGGGCAACTTTGGAAATCGAAGCACCGCAAGTGCATTGGCACAGTCATTTTATCATTGAAGCAGGCGGAAGCCACAGGGAAGCAATTCGGGGAGATTAGTCGTCCCAAAGAAGAGGCGATTAGTTGCCGGGCGACTAAATGTCCCCCAATCTTCAGGTGTGCCCTTACCCTAAGTAGGGAGGAGGATTATGGACTACTGTTATCACTGACCCCAACTCACTTCACACTGTTATGAATGGCCACTTGTCCCCAACATTCTGAAATAACAAAGGTCTTTATCCTGTCTGGAAGATTGGACCTGGGGTTGGTCCTGTGAGTCATAAAGTCATAAAGTAGTGGCCCAACAATCAGTCCACAATTAGCCAAGGGAACTTGACCATTTAGAAGAATATCTAAATATGAGGAACCATTTATTTACACGTGTGTTCCTGCTCCTAGGTCTTTTTGGGAGTGGTAGTGGGTGGAATTGTTAGTAGGACAACATGTCGAGTTTCATGTCTTCTGATCTGATAGTGACCTCACTATCTGTAGCGTTGGTATGAGCTAAAAGGGTTGGGGGGGGGCATGAGCAAAGGTTGGACCTCCAATAAGGGCTTGAATTGAAAAAGTCTGACAACACACAGCTCTACTGTACAAAATTCTGGTTTAAAAACATCTGAATCCCAGTTCTTGCATAACCATGTATATGTCTTGTTGTACATGTGCTATTATTTAATTGCCCTGAAATTCCTGCATTCCCTATTGACATGTATTTCTAATGTACACCAGCTCCACAAGCTCCCTACATCAAGAGCTGCTTTTTACAAAGTCAGAACACACCCAGCAGAGGAAAACATCCCCTCGTCAGTTCTTTGGAAATCTAAACGTCTGCTTGCAGTTATATATGGGGAGTTAGATTGATGGGGACATGCTAAGGAAAGAACAAGAGAAGAGACAATAGGGGAAATGTATTTAAGGCAGGAATTGGTCCCCATCGATCCGGAGGGAGCAGAGAAAATTATGTAAGCCGGGAGCCTTATTGTGTTTCACTACAATGTTAGATGGTGTGCAGGTATGGGATCCATTATGTGGAAACCCGTTATCCAGAAAGCTCCGAATTACGGAAAGGCTGTCTCCCATAGATTTCATTTTATCCAAATAATCCAAATTTTAAAAAATGATTTCCTTTTTCTCTGCAATAATAAAACAGTACATTGTACTTAGTAAAGATATAATTAATCCTTATTGGATGCAGAACCTATTGGGTTTATTTAACATTTACATGATTATCTAGTAGACTTAAGGTCTGGAGATCCAAATTATGGAAAGATCCGTTATCTGGAAAGCCCCAGGTCCCGAGCATTCTGGATAACCGGTCCCATACATTATACACTGAAAAATAACTAATAATTGTTCCAGAATATAAAATGTACCTTGCACTCTCTGGTGCCTGGGGTCTTGGACAAATGCCCTCCCTATCGTAGCTTAAATCAGATAATGTCATATATATTCTGTGACCTTCACTATGGCTGATATTAACCTTAAAGGACAAGGAAAGTCTAAAATAGAATAAGGCTAGAAATGCTGTATTTTGTATAATAAACATGAACTTACTGCACCACAAGCCTAATCAAACAAATAATTTACGCTTTCAAAGTTGGCTACAGGGGGCTGTCATCTTGTAACTTTGTTAAACATCTTTGCAAGACTAAGACTGTGCACATGCTCAGTGTGGTCTGGGCTGCTTAGGGATCGTCATAAACAAAGCTGCTTGAGTTCTGCATGGCTGGGAAGCTCCCCCTGCTGTTCATAAGTATGATTGTTTCCCTGCTCAGCAGTTAGGGACCATCTGACAATTCCTATCCACAGCAGTAAATGAAGGGAGAATTTCACTGCATACAGTCAGGTTTCTTATAAAAACGGTACACATTTTTTAATTAAAGTATATTGGATATAGGTTTCTTTTTCATTAAAGAAAGTAAAAATGGGATTTTATTTTTTTGCCTTTCCTTGTCCTTTAATATTCAGGCTCAGTGGAAACTGGATTTCCACTATGTCTTCATATCCAGCCAAACCAGCGTAGCAACGTCAGCTCTTACCTAGGGGGTCGCCTGGATCTTTTATTCCCTATACATTTGTGATTTTTCTGTTCCTTTTATTCCGACTTCATATAAATGCACCATTAAACTTTTACCATCCTCTCAGAATATAATTATTGCCATGGCAAGAGAGAATTAACACAAAAAAAAAAAAAGGTAACGTGACCTGTTAAGAAGCAGCCGGAATATAGATGGATTTAACGTTCTGGAGACTTATTGGAAATCTCATAGAAGCGCCTTGGGTTATAATGAAATGCAGATTTCGCTATTGTGTGCAGAAAATTGGCTCAGCAAGAAACCGCTCATTTTGTGCGGATCATTTTTTCCGGAGAGAGCGCGCCTGCCGAAGAAAACGGCAAACAGTTTCCAGTTCATGTTCCAGGTAGAATCGCTTTGGGGGTTTTGTGTGTGTGTCTGAGAAAGTGTTTTAAAGGGCAAAACTTCACAAGCAGATGTCAGGAATTATTCCGTGGGCTGCAGGTGTGGGGGTTGGCATTCTCACCATCTCTAATGGCCATTGGCTGCACTCAAATGGATCTCACCAACGTTTATAGACGGAGGGTGATTGTTGTGTTTAGCAAGGCCAATTAAAGACATTTTATACACAGATTCCTTTACCGTATCCCAGGGCCGGCTCCATGTATAATTCCCTAGAACACATGGCAGGCTAAATGCAGCGTCGCATTCATGTAAAATCCTTCAAGAACACCTTGCATGATCAATGTAGTCAGGTATGGGACCCGTTATGCAGGATGCTTGGGACATGAGGTTTCCCGGATAATGGATCTTTCCGTAATTTGGACCTTCATACCTTAAAGAGATACTGACACCAGAAATGAAACCCTTTTTACATCTGTTGTAGTGTTAGCTTTGTTTGCTACTTATTTTGCCATAAAGTATTTGCTCAAAGCTTTTACATTACCTGTCTGACTCCCCGTGTTTGTCTATGAGGGGGCTGCCATATTTGTGCAGCAGGAGTCCGTTAGCATTAGAGACTCTGACAGGCTGAGATGGGACAGTCATGTTGGCAAAACAGTCAGGTTTAGTAACATCAGCTAATAATTACTAAACAGACCTCTCAGCAAAAAAAACAACTTGACTATAGGTAACTTTTAATGCACATTCATATTTTAAAAAGTAGTTTTTTAGCAACACTGTCACTTTAAGTCTGCTAAACAATCTTTTCAGCATTAAATAAACCCAATAGGCTGGTTTTGCTTCCAATAAGGATTAATTAGATCTTAGTTGGGATCAAGTACAAGCTACTGCCATCCCACCGGGGAGCGAGTCGGAGGGTATGTCTCTGCCCTTAAAGGAGAAATCAACCTGTGGGGGGGGGGGAAAACCATCCCAGGTAGACCCCCCTGGGGGAGATGCCCCATACTCTATACTTACCCCTCTGTGTAGATTATTTCAGCGAAATTCCACGCGTCCATCTTCTGCGTCCTCGGTAGGCTGACAGAGATCGGCAATTTCCGTGTAATTCTGAACATGCACAGTTGTCGCAAACTGGCAAACTGCTAAAACTGCGCATGTGCAGAAATACGATGTCTCAGTCAGCTTACAGAGGAGCCGGAAGATGGATGCATCGATCTCCACTGGAAGAATCTGCGTTGAGGGGTAAGTATGGAGTATGGGGCATCTCCCCAGGGAGGTAGTTAGCATGGGGCCTACCTGGGGTGTGTGGTAGGGTTTTTTTCCCCACAGGTTGATTTCTCCTTTAAGATAAGCGGGTCTCTTGGGGAAACTGTGCCTTGCAGCTTAAGGTCACACTTGGCGATTTGGGGAATTTTGAACACATTTCTGTGGTTTGTATGTGGTATTATAGATTTGCTAATGAAGGTGAAGTGCCCTTTAGGGTCTGGTCACACTGGGCCATTTGGGGAGATTTAGTCGCCTGGCAACTAATCGTCTCGTCTTTACGGCGACCAATCTCCCCAAATGCCTCACCTCTGTCTTACGCTGGCTAAAATGAAAAAAAATCGCCTGCGGCATGGCTCACGCGTCGCTTCATATTCCGAAGTTTCCTCGCAAGGCAACTTCGGGCGAGTTCGGAATACGAAGCAGTGAAATGTTGCTTCTTCCACAAGAATCGCCGCTCCCTGAAATACCTGCAATTATCAGCTCTGTTTTCCCATCAATTATTGGTTGGGACGTCGGATTCTTTAGTGAAAGGACAATGAAAGGACAAATGTATCGAGTTTTGTACAGGAATCCAGGCGATTTATTGCACCTCTGAACAAGAACAGAAATGCTGCCGGTACAATAACTACAGGCCATTATTTTAAGCTGGAAAAAATGTGAAAGTCCAGCCAAGCTGAAGCATTTGAGTTCCCCTGGACTCATGAAAAAATAATTTCATGCTGTAAAGTCACCGGTGAAATGAAAAGATTTGGGTAAAGCTGGGAGGACTCTACAAAATGTAGATATAAGGTCCCTGGTGTATAGAAAGTAAATGGGTGGAATGCGCAGGAATCGTAGTGGGAGTTGGAAGCAAAGGAAGAGAAGGAGAGTGAAAGGGGAATGTTTACCTCCCAACTGTCCTGTTTTATAACCCGCAGTCCCTGTTACTGAAATGTCCTGACAGTGATGGGCGAATTTGTCCCGCTTTGGAGAAAAATTAGCGAAACTGGAAAAAAATTGCGAAACGCGAATTTTGACGCGGACGGCAATTTGCGTTAATTTTGACGCCCACAGTCAAGTCAATGGGTGTCCAAATATTGTTGACGAGCGACTATTCCAATTCACGTTCCCAGATTTTTTGACACTGGCGAATTTTGCCGGGGCAAAATATGCCGCAAATTCGTGCCTAGCAAATTTATTCGTCCATCGCTAATCCTGACTTTCTCTTTGATCTCTTGCATTGAACAGCCAGAAAAAGATACAAAGGGTATATTTATCAAAGAGTGAAGTTAGAGATCGCCACAGTCCACTAGAGTCAAATTCCGCCACTCTCCATTCATTTCTATGGGATTTTTGAAGACATATTCATCAAAGGATGAACGTTCACTTTCACCCATTGATAAATACTCTTTTAAAAATCCCATAGAAATGAATGTAGAGTGGTGGAATTTGACTCTAGTGGACTGTGGTGATCTCTAACTTCACTCTTTGATAAATATACCCCAAAGTTTCTCAAACGTAATTGGCTTTTGGCAGACAGCCCAGAATATGCGGCAGGTGCACTTCAATACATTTGCAACAATTGAAGATAAGCAAAGAAACAATTGTAACAATTGATGATAAGCTGGTCTCTTGGGGAAACTGACTTGCAGCTTAAAGGGCAATTCACCTTCATTAGCAAAACAGTAAATAACACATAAAAACCACAGAAATGTCAAAAAAATACCAAATTTTGTACAATGAACATGGTAATTAGGGGGTGTGGTACCAAAAATCAACATGGCCAAAACATTTGTCAAGCTTTGTGTGCCACATCTTTTTGTCCCTCTTTCTATTTCCAAAATGTTGGGAGGAATGGAAGGCCACTCTGCAAGTCAGATTGCAGTAAAACTCTAAGGATGGTGGAAGAAAACAGGCCCGAGAATAGTGATGGGCGAATTTGCGCCATTTTGCTTCACCGAAAAATTCATGAAATGGCGAAAAATTAGCGAAACTGCGCCGGTGTCTAGTTTTTGATGCCGGCGTCCGGTTTTTTGACGCCGTTGCCTGTTTTTGACGCTGACGCCCGTTTTTTACGCCGGCGCCATTTTTTTTTGACGCCGGCAAGCTTCCGTCAGCAAATTTTGCGACCGTTTCACAAATTTATTAGTCGGCGGCGAATCGTGCAAACTCGTGCCTGGCGAATAAATTTGCCCATCACTACCCGAGAATCAAAAAAAGTTGTCGGATATTTATCAGTCTCCTGAGTCACTGCTCACTACATGTGTATAGAGTAAATCTGATCCTACGCAGTGAGACTGGCAATGGAGAATTAGTAAATACTGTCCAGAATGTCAAATATTCATTGTTTTTTAATTGTGATGTTGGTTCATTTTTTTTTTTTGTCATTTTTAAAAAAAGTGATGCCGTATTAAACTTTGTTTAGTTTTTCTTTAAAAAAATGCATCCATTATGGGCAAAAGGGACACGTTTAGGCACAATTCAAGGGCGACCATCTGGTATGGACGTGTTATAGACCAAGGTGTGGGATCTGTTATTTGGAAATTTGTTATCCAGAAAGCTCTAGATTCTGGAAAGGCCATCTCCCATAGACTCCCTTTTATCAAAAAAACCCACAAAATTTTGAAAAAGTAATGGAACAGAAATGACATCACTAAACCCTGATTAAACCGGATGACATCACTAAGCACCGATTATACCCATATTACCCGATGATATAATTTACAGGTATTCCTTGTTTTTTTTTATTAATTTTTTCTTTTTTTTTTTTTTTTACAATATCCCATTTTTTATTAACTGATTGCAAATGAACATATTTGATCTAAGTACAGGTATGGGATCCTTTATCCGGAAACCCATTATCCAGAAAGATCCAAATTATGGAAAGTTAGTCTCCCATTTTATAATAATTATAATTTTAAAAATGATTTCCTTTTTCTCTGTAATCATAAAACAGGAGCCTGTACTTGATCCCAACTGAGCTATAATTAATCCTTATTGGAAGCAAAACCAGCCTATTGGGTTTATTTCATGTTTACATGATTTTCTAGTAGACTTAAGGTGTGAAAGTCCAAATTATGGAAAGATCTGTAATCCAGAAGGCCCCAAGCATTCTGGATAACAGGTCCCATACCTGTATTATAAACGATTTGATGAAATCAAATTAATTAAGCTTAATCGTTTTATAACCCGCCTGTTGGTACTGCAGGCAGAAGCACTTGTCTGGAGGACCTGCATATGCAAATTAGAATTCGGTTCGGCAGGCCAGAAGGATTCGGCCGAATCTGAATCCTGCTGAAAAAGGCCGAATCCTGGCCAAATCACAAAACGAATCCTGGATTCGGTGCATCCCTAGTCTGATTATGGGGCCCCAATGTATTTGAAAAGGTGATGATCGCTTTTACATAATTCGGTATCTGGTTCCAGACCAGGTCTCCCATATTACAGGTCCTCCAAGCAACCTCACCCTGTGGTCATTACATCCCTGTCCCTACACCTAATCGCCAAAGTCAGGTAAAACCATGAACCTCATCAAGAGCATGAATTGTGGTCACTTGCCCTCAACTGAGATGCAGCCAACAAGTATCATGATCATGCGCAGCTTCTCTAGGTTCCCCAGGAGACCAGGAAAATTCAGTTCCTTCTTCTGTAGTATGAACTGTTCTGGCAACGTCAGGAACGAGAGGTGTGACTCTTTCCTTAACCCTCATGGGTACCAAAAACTGCCTACCATGAAACATTCCGGATTGAGAAATGGGTGATTGCTGGGAGATACACCGATTCACTAGTAAAGAAATGTTTTGCAAGGAACCCTGGGATGTTGGCATGGAAGCCTGAGGGAAAGGAATGACCAGGATGAGGCCAATGTGGACTCAAGTTATTGGTCCTCAAGCTGGATGTGAACTGGTTCTACTTTCAGAGCAGCTGTCAATCAGTTAAACTCAAATCAATAAGGTGAGTGAGCAGGTCAGGTGAGACCTTATACATCTTGGGTTGCATTATATTAATACATCTTGGGTTGCATTATATTAATACATCTTGGGTTGCATTATATTACACCTTATTAAACCTTAAAGGGGTTGTTCACCTTCAAACACTTTTTCCAGTTCAGTTGGTTTCAGATTGTTCACCAGAAATAAAGACCTTTTCCAATTACTTTCTATTTGTATTTTTGTAACTTTTCTTCTAATATTTAAGTGTAAAGTTTCATTTTTTTGCCAGACAAACTCCGGAGACAGCAACATTCAACTTTTAACTTCAATTTTGGGAAAACGGTAAAAAAATAAAAGATGAAAAGCAATTTAAAAAGTCTTTGTTTATGGTGAACGATCTGAAAACAACTGAACTGAAAAGGTGGAAAACCCCTTGAAAGGGGTGGTTCCCCTTTAAGGAACTTTTATTATGTTATAGAACGGCCAACTCTAAGCAACTTTTTAATTGGTCATTATTTATTTTTTATAGTTTTATAGTTATTTGCCTTTTTCCTCTGACTCTTTGCAGCTTTCAAATGGGCGTCGCTGACCCCTTCTAAAAAACAAATGCTCTGTAAGGATATAAAAATGTATTGTTTTGTTACTTTTTATTACTGATCCTTCTATTCAGACCCTCTCCTATTCATATTCCAGTCTCTTATTCAAATCAATGCATGGTTGCTAGGGGAATTTTGACCTTAGTAACCAGATGGCTGCAATTGCAATCTGGAGAGCTGCTGAATAAAAAGCTAAATAACTCAAAAACCACAAATAATAAAAAATGAAAACCAATTGCAAATTGTCTCAGAATATCACTTTCTACATCATACTAAAAGTTAACTCAAAGGTGAACAACCCCTTTAAAGGAAAACTATACCCCCAAACAATGTAGGTCTCTATTAAAAGATACTGAGTAAAACAGCTCATGTGTAAAACCCTGCTTCATGTAAATGAACCATTATCATAATAATATACTTTTTTAGTAGTATGTGCCATTGGGTAATCATAAATAGAAAATTGCCATTTTAAAAAATAAGGGCCGCCCCCTGAGATCGTAAGATTCACTGTGCACACATACAAACCACATGTAAGGTCACATGAGCCAATTAACAGACAGAGTTCTGCCTTTTGCTTCCTCACTTCTTCCTGTTACAGTTAGTGTTGTAGTATTTCTGGTCAGGTGATCTCTGAGGCAGCACAGATAGAGTCACAAAATGGTGGTTCAAGGCAAGAGATGTAAAAGGGCAATATTTATGTAAATATATATTCCAGTTTGGTAAGATTCTTTAATATGTCATTCAATTTGATATAAACTATCTGTTGCTTAAGTATTCATTTTGGGGGTATAGTTTTCCTTTAAGGGCTGCCCTGCAATTCCTCCTATTTCAACTCTACAGCTCGGGGCCCTCTGGAATCTCAGGGCCACTTCCTATAACAAACTGTTACCGGCACACTTACTGGTGTTAGTAAAGACGTAGGGGCAGATTTATCAAGGCTCGAATTTCGAAGTAGAAAAAGCTTCGAAATTCAACCGTCGAATTGGAATACTTCGACTTCGATGATCGAAGTAGAAGTTTTTTTACATCGAAAATCGTTCGATCGAACAATGAAATCCTTCAAATCGAACGATTCGAAGGATTTCATCCATCGGTCGAACGATTTTTCTTCGACTCCGAAAAACTTAGAAAAATGCTCTAGAAGGTCCCCATAGGCTAACATAGCACTTCGGGAGGTTTAATTTGGCAAAGTATTGAAATCGACGTTTTTTTTTACAGAGTACTTTGATTATCGAATGGTCTTATATTCCAACTAATTTACTTTGAATCAAATTCAAAGTCGTAGTATCCTATTGGATGGTCGAAGTATCCAAAATATTCCCTTGAATTTCGAATTTTTTTTTTTTTTACTACCCTCGAATTCACATCGACCCTTGATAAATATGCCCCTTAGTGTACATATAATTATCATATCACAATTTTCTTTCATTCTTCTTGACTTTCAGTGTCAACAGCATGAAAACAATTGTTTATTGTTCCATAAAGTGTTCCCTTCACACTCCCCAGTCTCTCCTGTGCTCCTTCACCCCTGTCACTGATGAGGAAGTCTCAAAGCTTCTGGCCTCTTCTCACCTTACCACCTGCCCGCTTGATCCAATTCCCTCAAAACTTCTCCGCAATACCAATCCTTATCTAATCAAAGCCTTAACTCACCTATTTAATCTTTCGCTCTCAACTGGACTGTTTCCTTCTCAACTAAAACATGCTCTTGTCACACCCATTCTGAAAAAACCCTCTCTTGATCCCTCCAATCTTGACAACCTCCGACCTATCTCTCTGCTATCTTTCATCTCTAAACTACTTGAGCGCCTAGTCTACAACCGACTTACCTCATTCCTCTCTGACAATAACCTGCTAGACCCCCTACAATCTGGTTTTAAGCCACAACACTCCACGGAAACTGCCCTGACTCGACTAACTAATGACCTTTTAACCGCAAAAGCCAACAATCATTTCTCACTACTAATACTGCTTGATCTCTCAGCTGCATTTGACACTGTAGATCACCCTCTCCTCCTCCAGTCCCTCCAGTCGCTTGGCCTTCGTGACACAGCCCTGTCCTGGTTCTCTTCTTACATCACCAATCGTTCCTTCAGTGTCTCCTACAATGGAGCATCATCTTCTCCCCTACCTCTTTCTGTTGGAGTTCCTCAAGGCTCTGTCCTAGGACCATTACTATTCTCCCTCTACACTTCCTCCCTTGGCAAATTAATAAATTCGTACGGTTTCCACTACCACCTCTATGCTGACGATACTCAGATCTATCTCTCATCTCCTGATCTCAACCCAGAACTCCTAACTCGCGTCTCCTCCTGCCTGTCCGCTATCTCTACCTGGATGTCGCAACGCTACCTTAAATTAAACCTCTCCAAAACTGAAATGGTTCTCTTTCCTCCAAATAACACCAGTAGCATCCCCGAAGTATCCATCATAGTTAACAATTCCACTATCACCCCCTCTCCCCAGGCCCGGTGCCTTGGGGTTATCCTAGATTCTGCCCTGTCATTCACTCCTCATATCCAGTCACTTATCAAATCATGTCACTTCCACCTAAAGAACATATCCAAAATACGATCATTTATCACCCAAGACGCTGCCAAAATTCTTATTCACTCTCTCATCATATCGCGTCTAGACTACTGTAACTCGCTTTTAATTGGCCTCCCCCTCCAGAGACTGTCACCTCTCCAGTCCATAATGAACACTGCTGCGAGGCTCATACACCTCAGCAACCGCTCCTCCTCTGCCTCGCCATTCTGTCAATCCCTGCACTGGCTTCCGTTACCTTTCAGAATCAAATTCAAATTAATGACACTGACTTTCAAAGCACTTCACGACTCTGCTCCACCCTACATCTCTGAACTCATCTCTATATACTCACCCACTCGCTTACTACGCTCCTCTACTGACCTCCTACTCAACTCTTCTCTCATAACCTCCTCACATGCTCGCATTCAAGACTTTGCAAGGGCTGCACCCCTCCTCTGGAACGCTCTCCCACGGTCTGTCCGACTTTCTCCCACCCTTTCTACTTTCAAAAAATCTCTGAAAACGCACTTCTTTCGAGAAGCCTACCCTCACTCCGCTTAACTACCAAACGCAACACCACATACAATACCACATTTCTCACCCACTTACTTCGATCTTGCCCACTCCCACACCTTGTGTATTACTCCCTCCCCTTTAGACTGTATGCATATGCATAGGGCCTTCCTCACCTTTTTGTACCTGTATTGATTGTGATGTCTGTTACTCCATATATTCTATATATGTAATTCATGTGATGTAGTTGTATAATCACATTTACTTTACAGTGCTGCGCAATATGTTGGCGCTATATAAATACATGTTAATAATAATAATAATAAAGTGGAAAAAAGGCCAGTTCTTTCAAATATTTTTTTTACCACCAAATCTGTATTTTACCAATTTTATTAAAATGAGTACAGGTATGAAAACTGTTATCCGGAAACCCCTTATCTATAAAGTTCCGAATTACAGAAAGGCTGTCTCCCATAGACTCCATTTTATACAAAGAATCCAAATGTTTAAAAATGATTTCCTTTTTCTGTGTAATAATAAAACAGTAGCTTGTACTTGATCCCAACGAAGATATAATTAATCCTTATTGGGAGCAAAACCAGCCTATTGGGTTTATTTAATGTTTACATGAATTTCTAGTAGACTTAAGGCATGAAGATCCGAATTATGGAAATATCCGTTATCCAGAATATTTATTTTTTAATAGTTTAATTATTTGCCATGTTCTTCTGACGCTTTCCAGGTTTCAAATGGGGGTGACTGACCCCACCTAAGAAAACAAATGCTCTGTATTAGAAAACCTTAGACCACAGGCCCACTTTCTAAATTATTATTCCTCCTCTCCTCACTCAACCTCTTATTCTCCTAGCGTTCTCTCTCTACTTACGCTATTATTCCATCATTATTAAGCATTTTACCCATAAAGAAATAGGGAATGGCAATGAAATAGGAAAATGGTTAGAAGCAAAAGGCCCACTGACACCTGGGCCCACCAGGTGGCCCACTGGTATCCAGATTTTTTTATATTTAATTTTGAAATCTGACATGGGGCTAGACATATTGTCAGTTTCCTAGCTGCCTCAAGTCATGTGACTTGTGCTCTGATAAACTTCAATCACTCTTTACTGCTGTACTGCAAGTTGGAGTGATATCACCCCCCTCCCTTTTCCCCCCAGCAGCCAAACAAAAGAACAATGGGAAGGTAACCAGATAACAGCTCCCTAACACAAGATAACAGCTGCCTGGTAGATCTAAGAACAGCACTCAATAGTAAAAACCCATGTCCCACTGAGATACATTCAGTTACATTGAGAAGGAAAAACAGCAGCCTGCCAGAAAGCATTTCTCTCTTAAAGTGCAGGCACAAGTCACATGACTGGGGGCAGCTGGGAAATTGACAAAATGTCTAGCCCCATGTCAGATTTCAAAATTGAATATAAAAAAAATCAGTTTGCTCTTTTGAGAAATGGATTTCAGATGACAGGATCCCTTTAATGAAAACCAGAACTTAAAACCGCACTATTCCCGGTGGTATATTATACTCACAAGACATGAGTTAATGCAGGCGTTGGATATATTAGATGATTTGCTCAGCTCCTGATTTTCTTTGTTCCTTGCTTGGGCAAGGTTGCCTGTGCGGAGGAGGCGGGGAATAAGGCAATCGGCGAAACGCGTTAGCGAGGACTACCAATTTTGGGAGCTGCAGAAGAGTCTCACAAACATGCGCAGTGGACAGTAAAGACGATGAGAGACCGGCCAATTTTACCAAGAACGTCTGAGAGTGCATTTTACATATTTATTAACATTGTAAACGCGCTTCTGCACACGTCACCAAGCAAGGAAGAAAGAAGATCAGGAGCTGAGCAAATCATCTAATATATCCAACGCCTGCATTAACTCATGTCTTGTGAGTAGAATATCCCACCGGGAACTGTGCGGTTTTAAGTTCTGGTTTTCATTAAATTACAATACAAGCCTTCGGCAACACTGAAGTGTGGACCTATTTTTCACTTTTTTAAAAATTTTATCATTTTCCTTTTTTTATTTTTTTCCATTTTTCTGCAATTTTTTTATTCACTTACTAAAATCACCATATGATACTATTTTTTTTCACTTATGGAGGATATTTTTTTAGCTGGCTAAGCACAAATTAAATATTTAAGAAGCACCAAGGGTGTCACAACAGTTTTTTTTTATTCAAATACTACACTATATTATTTGTATTTTCTGTTTTTTTCCCCTTAATAATCGGTGGTTTTTAAAGGTATACAGCGATCCAATCTTGGATATTGTCTGTTTGGACATGTGCCTGCCAATCAGAAAGCAGAGATGGTTCACATGGGATAAAGCTTTGGGCTGGGGCACATAATGGGGATCTATTCAGTGTTGCCAGGGCATAGCTGGAGTAAGAGCACATATACGTAAGAGCACATATATGTAAGAGCACTCAGGATGGATTTCCATGATTAACAGCTTCTCTCCTTTGGGACATGAGTTGTTTGACCTGTAATCTAGTAGCCCTTTTAAGTTGCCATTAATCTTTTGACCTTATCCATCTTATTTCTTTCCATAGAACTGTTCCAGTGTTTGGCTGCGGTTAAGGTGCATTAGGGCACATTCCTTTTTAGGGTAAGGAAGACACGGTCAGATTCGGGGAGATTAGTCACCCAGCGACAAATCTCCTCTTCTTTCGGGTGACTAATCTCCCCGAACTGCCTCCCGCTTGCTAGAATGAAAATCGCCGGTGGGGTGGCACTCGGAGCGCTTTGTTTTCCGAAGTCGCCCAAAGTTGTCTCACAAGGAAACTTCGGGCGAATTTGGAAAACAAAGCGCTCTGAGGGCGATTTTCATTCTAGCAAGTGGGAGGCAGTTCGGGGAGATTAGTCACCCGGAAGAAGAGGAGATTTGTCGCCGGGCGAATCTGAAACAAATACAAGAAAAGGAATTGCAAAAAAAAAATAAAAAGGGTAATTTTGAAGCATTTTAATTCAGGTTCTGATATCACAAAATACATGTTTTAAAGTTTACATCAGGGTATTAGAAACTGAGATGTATATTATTATTATTATTATTATAAAGTACAAATATTAGAGGCTTCCTTAAACTGCCTTCCAAATGCAGGCTAAATTACCTGTGTATAAACTGTACACAAAAACAAGGCACTATACACTTATTATATGAACCCTTCAGGTTGGATATTTACGCACAAAGTGGGGTCAACTCACACGCTGGAAAATATTGTAAAAAAACAAAAAAAAAAAAAAAAAAAGAGGCATGAAGTAAACGAAGATGTTGTTTATATCCTCTCTGACCACTAGAGAGCGCCGTGGTGACTAAGGGACGACTGATTTGTTCATCCGCGACATTAAACTTGTAACATGCAAGTTGGGATTTCACATATGAACATGGAGTTTACTACGGGGTGGAAACGCAGCTCAGAGTAGGCAATGGGGGAGTAGCTAGGTTTGTGTAATAACACACAAATCTTACACAGTGAGTATATTGCATAGTTATTAAACACAGTGTTTATATAAATAAAATTCTAAATGATCGAGCCAACAAATACGAGACATTTACAACGAGAGAAGCGGCATGTTTGCGGCAACGGAAAAAACGGGTGAGTTTATGTTGTTAAGTGCACGGCAGAGAATTGATATTTCCTGAACGTCCTTTTGAGAAACGAAGGCTTCCGATTGGTTCTCATGTACAGAAGGAAAAGGACACAATTCAATAGGCAGCACTGAACGGAGATGTTGCATCGGGGGACACTAGTGGGCAAGTAAAGGTTACCCGGCCTCCAGCCCTACGCAGTGATACAAACGGATACAAACCAGTACAGAACATGATTCCATGGCCGATCAAGTGCAAATCTGACACAGTGTTTCTTTGCGGTGAGACTGGGGTGGAAATCGGGTGAAATACAGTCGCTGAAGGGGAGTCTTTTCAAAAAAGTCCTTTGGCTTTCTTAGTATTAACCTGTTTCCAGGGCGGCAGTGCATTGTATTCTTCTCTTGTCATTTCTAATGCAACCTGAGTAGAGACAATAAGGGACAGGCACAATCAGGCTGTATTTATATATATATATTTATCTGTATAAAAGCACGGTCCATACACAACACACAGGGGCATCACAATATTAGCATGAGAAGAGGAGTCTTCTATGAGACCAAGGAGACATTTTGGGGACCTTAAAAGATTTTCTTGGGGTCCTATGATTCTACTTTCCCTACTGCATGTGTGGATGGCTGTCCAGAAAAGGTCAAACCACCTGACCAGGTAGTAGGTAGTACTACGGCCTCCTTTGAAGGAGAACTAAACCCCCAAACTAATGAAAACCCCTACCCTCCATAGTTCCCCCCACACAGGTGATAATACCTGTAAATGCCCTAAGTCTTTAAATACCCTTCAATGCAGAGTCAGCAAAGCGGAGCTCACAGGGGCCATCTTCATCGCTTTGGGAGACTTCAGTAAGTAATCGGCGTATTGGTGCATGCGCAGTTGTATCGATTTTCAGGCCCTGAACAACTGCATGCGCCGACAGCTACGGAAATTTCAGAAGGGACCCGAAGATTAACAAAGTGCTGGAAGATGGCACCCGTGAGCTCCGCTGACTCTGCATGGAGGGGTAATTAAAGACTTTAGGGCATTTACAGGTATTACCTGTGTGGGGGGGAACTATGGAGGGTAGGGGGTTTTCATTAGTTTGGGGGTTTATTTTCCTTTAAGAGACCCAGTATTTGCAGGCTCTATCTGAGCATTAGCTACTACTTTCCCATACAGTAGGCTAGTTATACAAAGTAGCACATGATATTTGTGGGTCAGGTTGGAGTAAAACATTAAAGCGCCCAATGGTGTGAAACGCATCAGGAGGGTGTGATTTACATGAGGTATGGAGACATGGGCAAGACGCTGCCACGTGGTCTGTAATGAATCTATTTATAATAATTTTGTAATGAAATTGCTTTGGTGAATTTGCACAAATAAATGCCTGAAGTGCATTTGTTGTTCAGGATTAATTGCTTAGAGCTTATGGAGCTGAGCGTGGCGCTCACTTATAGATAACATATAACCTAATCACATGGGATGGGCGAATTTTTTCGCCTTGTATCACCGAAAAAATGAAGCCCATAGACTTATATGGTGCCCTGCGTCAAAAAAAAAAAAAAAAAAAGACCAGCGTCAAAAAAATTTCGGCATGCAACAATTTTTTTTAACGCCCATAGACTTTATTGGGCATCTGCGTCATTTCGCCAGTGGCGAATTTTAGGCAAAACGACACGGGTCTAATTCGCCCATCCCTACTTATCACTATATTGTACAGATAAGTTCAAAGAAGCCGTGGGTAGATCAGGGGCCACGTAAACACCATTACAAACAGTGACCATAAAGGAACAGACAATGGAGGAAACATTATTGGTACCTCAAAGTCTTTATCTGACAGGTAGAGCTCGAGCTTGAGAGGATCGACTCCTTCGGGCAGTGGGCGGGCAAGGAGATCTGCCAAGGGGTAGATTCTTTTACAAAGTTTGGCAAGTACATCTTCTACCAGGATTATCTGGTTAGACACATCTGCATCCTAAAAATGGAAAAAAGGAAAGACATGTTTCTTACTAGTATTGGCTTTTTTTTTTTAATTTTTATATCTAATTTTGAAATCGGACATGGGGCTAGACATATTGTCAGTTTCCCAGGAGCCCCTAGACTAGTGCTCTGATAAACTTCAGTCACTTTTTACTGCTGTACTGCAAGTTGGAGTGATTTCACCCCCTCCCTTCTGCCCCCTCTTCAGCCCATCAGAAGAACAGTGGGAAGGTAACCAGAGAGCAGCTCCCTAACACAAGATAACAGCTGCCTGGTAGATCTAAAGGCTGCCAATAGACAGGGAGATCCGCTCGTTTGCGTCGTCCCCGATTTGCCCACATTGAGGTGGGTGATATCGGGCTGATCCAGTCGTGGGCCCTAGAGCCAAACGATGGGATCATAATGCAGGCAATCAGATCGCTGGACCACATCAACTAATAGATTTTTAACCCTGACTATCAGCCAGATAATGATCGGGGAAGCCAGTCGGAGGGCCCCACATGGGCCAATAAGCTGCGGACTGGGTCTGTCGGCAGCTTTTATTTTTTTATTTTATTTTTTTTAGGTTTTCTAGGTTTTAAAACATCAGCCCCACATATTCTGGTATGCCCTGGGGCTAAGGGGTGAGCTGGGCACTCCACAAGAGCAGTATCTTTCATATTCCTGAGCATATTTACCTTTTCTGTGATTTGGGCAATGTCTTCTCTATGATCCCAGCTTGGAAACATGTTTGTGAAGGTCAGGGGCTCCAGCCCAGCATGGATTAAGTACGATTTGGGAGGTTTCTTGATATTCTTACCTAAAATAAAAGAATTGAATTTAGTATTATAATTATAACCATTTATTCATATGAACTACAACATAGGTGTCTCCACCTTGCATCTCTCCCACTTCACATTCCAGGAAACCTAATAGATTTGGGCTAGAAAAGGATCCTGGGAGTTGTAGTTAAAGGCTTTTTTTTTTATTTTTTCAAACCTCATAAATTAATAGAAGGTCTGTGGCATGAACAACTGGACCCACCAAGTGTTGTGGTTAATCTATTTAAGTCTATCCAAGGGACTTGGTTCCTCTTTGCTCAAGTCTTCACATACACCAAATGTGATCCATTCTTCGGCTCTGGTGTCAAACGACTGCACCAGCATCATTTCACAACTCCGCAAACAAACTTTTGTTTTTTTGTTATCGTTTATACAGGAGCAGCTCCATGGCCAACTACATGTTGTAGCTCCCACCCTTTCCAGCTATAGTCAGGTGTAAGTTGCAGGTAAAACTAAGTGTAAAATGTATAATGAAGCAATAGAATTCTTAATGAATCAGATGACAATTTAGTGTAGGACTGGCCAGATATGGGATGACTATGACGTAGTTGGCACCTTAAATATATTGCAATATATGGACAAACAATCCCTGTTTTGTTTAAAGGGTAAGGCATTTTTTAGTAGCTTAAGGCACAAAATGTCTTACATATATTGATAATGGGTTGAGTGCAGAGGACTCTTGTATTTTTCTGCTTGAATTTTGTGGTCACAGCCTCATTGCACCCCCGCCTAATTGTTATAATAATTAGTGGCGAGCTCAACTTTCCCTTGTTTGTTATAAACAAACA
Source organism: Xenopus petersii (assembly GCA_038501925.1). NCBI lineage: Eukaryota > Metazoa > Chordata > Amphibia > Anura > Pipidae > Xenopus > Xenopus petersii. The sequence continues at coordinate 18,049,004 of CM076683.1, forward strand.
GATCTTCATACTTCATATCCATCACCCATCGATTGCTGTTCCTCAAAGTTGTCACCACCCCAAAATCTAACACCCAACAACGTTGCTCACGCAGAAAACTCACCAAAATGTTTATAAATGTCTAATATCATATTATTGCTTTTTTTTCAGCGGATCCAAATCTCTAATACCCAATCTTTGCATGCCTTAGAGGCTTACAGATATTCTAGGTGGACCTGAAGGCGTAGCACAGATTAATACACCAGTATATAACCATATAGGATGAGAGTTGTGCCAAAAGAAGGGTCTCAGGGGGATCCAAACTTGCCATATCTAATTGCACTAGATCCAGAAAATAATAATTGATTTGCCTTAATGACAGCATCAACCCACCCTCCCTTCCCTCACAAGGCCATTACCTTTGCAATAGCGGAGCACGGTCTCCATTGCGCTTTTTCTGTCTGAATCCCACCGAATACGAGCAGAACCAGTAATTATATTCTCAGACGGCCACCAACCTTGCCAGAGGTACACCTCGTGATGGTTGTCAACGAGGAATAAAGCTGCCGGTCAAACACAATGTTACATTTATTAAAATAATGTACCCAATTATATATAAACGCAACGCTTGTGCATGAACACTGGTTTGCCAATCAGACATGCATTGGTTTTATGGAGAATGTAGAAATTAAATTATGTAAATGCTCTTTATAACTTGCCCAGCAACCTTGAGCTTGGGGAAACATTATTTACTAAATACACAGGGCTGTAGGTTGCTCCCCTAATAATAAGGAAGGGACGGGTACCTGGTTGGGAGGCTGCATAAAGGTCTTCTTGTAAAAATGGCATGGAGTTAACCACATTCGGATGCCTTGAAGGATATAAAATTTCTGATGCTGTAAACTCTCCCGATGAACTGCTGAGGCTGAACAGTCGTGGTGTGAAGTTAAATTTCCCAGGATCTGCCACAATAACAAATCAGCTTGTGTTTTACATGGTTTATATTAAAACAAAGAACTCTACATACCACACATCACTAACACTGCCAGCCGCTTTCCACACATACTGAACAGACTCCTATGTACTAAGAATGTGCAGGATTAATGGTAAATAGTCGCCTGAGGCATGGCACACGCAGTGCTTCATTTTCCGCAGTCGGCCAAAGTTGCCTCACGTGGCGTGACTTCGGAATACGAAGCGCCACATGTGCCATGCCGCAGGCGACTTTTCATTATAACCGGCGCAAGACAGGGTGAAGCCGTTCGGGGAGATTAGTCACCCCCAAAGAAGAGGCGATTAGTCGCCAGGTGACAATCTCCCCGAATTGCCAGGTGTGCCCTTACCCTTAAAAGTAATGAACACACCAATGTCACCATCTTACCTTGCAACATGCAGTCGTATGCTTTACGGTCTCGCCTTCCAAGGGCATCCCAGAATGCCGGGGGTTCTGAGCCCTCATCACATTCATATATGGTCACCTTACTGCTGCTGTGCAGACCAGCTTCCAGCGGGCATCTGCAGAGTTAAAAGGCAGGTTAACCCTTACCAACACATAGCTGGGCTCAGAACACACACAGTATAATACAAAACTAGGGACCTTTTCATGCCAACAATGGCAGGTTAAGGGCAACTGAAAATCTCCTAGGACCTAAGCCTGAAAGGGCGCCATATCCTTGCTTAAAAATATATCAAATATTAAATGAAGCACAACTTACCCCTCTTTTATTTTATTGGCTGCAGTCATTCCCACTTCCCTGGTATGCATTTGGGCTTTGCAGCCGTGCCAAAGGTAGATGAGCGCTTTATTTATACTGAGGAGTATCATAGAAGTCCTAGAGCGCAGACTAATGCAGTGGCAGGCGGCTTCCATCAGGTTCCCTTCCACAGGTACCTCCCCACGGACACAGTACAACCTCCAGTCACCTGGGAGCCAAATAAGATCAATACAAATCTACCATTTACATATTCACTCGTACAGATAAACATTTGCTCAAGATAATAAGCATGTGTTGTAAGGGAAAATTAATCTTTTCCCAAATCTGGATCGCAATTAGACTGTTTTAGATAACACAATCCTAAGTCTGGAAGTCTATAAATGGTAAAAACTCCAAAGCAGCCTTTTAAGGGTTTTTCTACAAAGTAGCAATTAAAGCCGTTGGTATAGTAGAGAGAGATGGTGCCTATAGTAACAGTGGGATAATAGTCTCTGGGAAGGGAGTGTGACTGTGGGATAGCAGGTATAGTAGGGAGAGATGGTGCCTATAGTAACAGTGGATAATAGTCTCTGGGAAGGGAGTGTGACTGTGGGATAGCAGGTATAGTAGGGAGAGATGGTGTCTATAGTAACAGTGGGATAATAGTCTCTGGGAAGGGAGTGTGACTGTAGGATAGCAGGTATAGTAGGGAGAGATGGTGTCTATAGTAACAGTGGATAATAGTCTCTGGGAAGGGAGTGTGACTGTGGGATAGCAGGTATAGTAGGGAGAGATGGTGCCTATAGTAACAGTGGATAATAGTCTCTGGGAAGGGAGTGTGACTGTGGGATAGCAGGTATAGTAGGGAGAGATGGTGTCTATAGTAACAGTGGGATAATAGTCTCTGGGAAGGGAGTGTGACTGTAGGATAGCAGGTATAGTAGGGAGAGATGGTGTCTATAGTAACAGTGGATAATAGTCTCTGGGAAGGGAGTGTGACTGTGGGATAGCAGGTATAGTAGGGAGAGATGGTGCCTATAGTAACAGTGGATAATAGTCTCTGGGAAGGGAGTGTGACTGTGGGATAGCAGGTATAGTAGGGAGAGATGGTGTCTATAGTAACAGTGGGATAATAGTCTCTGGGAAGGGAGTGTGACTGTAGGATAGCAGGTATAGTAGGGAGAGATGGTGCCTATAGTAACAGTGGATAATAGTCTCTGGGAAGGGAGTGTGACTGTGGGATAGCAGGTATAGTAGGGAGAGATGGTGTCTATAGTAACAGTGGGATAATAGTCTCTGGGAAGGGAGTGTGACTGTAGGATAGCAGGTATAGTAGGGAGAGATGGTGCCTATAGTAACAGTGGATAATAGTCTCTGGGAAGGGAGTGTGACTGTTTGATAGCAGGTATAGTAGGGAGAGATGGTGCCTATAGTAACAGTGGGATAATAGTCTCTGGGAAGGGAGTGTGACTGTGGGATAGCAGGTATAGTAGGGAGAGATGGTGCCTATAGTAACAGTGGGATAATAGTCTCTGGGAAGGGAGTGTGGCTGTGGGATAGCAGGTATAGTAGGGAGAGATGGTGCCTATAGTAACAGTAGGATAATAGTCTCTGGGAAGGGAGTGTGACTGTGGGATAGCAGGTATAGTAGGGAGAGATGGTGCCTATAGTAACAGTGGGATAATAGTATCTGGGAAGGGAGTGTGACTGTTTGATAGCAGGTATAGTAGGGAGAGATGGTGTCTATAGTAACAGTGGATAATGGATAATAGTCTCTGGGAAGGTAGTGTGGCTGTGGAATAGCAGGTATAGTAGGGAGAGATTGTGCCTATAGTAACAGTGGGATAATAGTCTCTGGGAAGGGAGTGTGACTGTGGGATAGCAGGTATAGTAGGGAGAGATGGTGCCTATAGTAACAGTGGATAATAGTCTCTGGGAAGGGAGTGTGACTGTGGGATAGCAGGTATAGTAGGGAGAGATGGTGTCTATAGTAACAGTGGATAATAGTCTCTGGGAAGGGAGTGTGACTGTGGGATAGCAGGTATAGTAGGGAGAGATGGTGCCTATAGTAACAGTGGGATAATAGTCTCTGGGAAGGGAATATAGCAGACATTTCAAAGCACGTCACATATGTTATTGTGTAGTATCAATTCATACTTTGCGTGTTTTCTTCCTCTTCTTCCCTTCTTCCAGCGTGTACAATCATTCCTCCCTGGAAACACTGTAAGAAACAGGGGGGCTCTTTTCCCTGAAGCACCTGGACCTATTGGAGACATCAGTGGTCACTGTTAATTCATGGAGTACATGTTTATGTGTATTCCATAACAACAGAAACGATATCATACCTAAGGACAGCCAAGAATATATTATACCTGTATCGTAACCCAAAAAGTAACCTGTATAATACAGGCATGACTAATATAAAATAAATATGACACATTAAGCATTCTGTGCCCTGTAGTTTAACAGCAGGTAAGTTAAAAGCCAAGGGACCTGACTGTAAAGCTAAGTCACATCAAACATTTGCACTGGAGATTGTGCCTATATTTGGCAACATTTACAGGTTCTGAATTGTTGTGAAAATAGATATTAAAGGAGAAGGAAAGCTACCAAAGCAGTTTATCCCAATAGATAAGACTATATTTATTCTGCAGAATGCTTTACCATATCTGAGTCACAGCTCTTGAAACTCTGTTTGTTTAGAATAGCAGCTGCCATATTAGCTTGGTGTAACATCACTTCCTGCCCGAGTCTCTTCCTGCTCACTCACAGCTCAGATTCCAGCAGGGAGGGGGGAAAAGGGAGAGAGGAGCAAACTGAGCATGCTCAAGCCCTAGCCCTGGAGGTTGAAGCTGAAAACAGGAAGTCTGATACAGAAGTCCATGTGTACACAATAGAAGGAAAGAAATGCTGTGTTTCTTTTGACAGAGGACACAGAGCAGCATTACTTTGAGGGTCTACTGGTGTATTTATTAGGGATGCACTAAATCCACTATTTTGGATTCAGCCGAACCCCGAATCCTTTGTGAAAGATTCGGCCGAATACCGATCCTGAATCCTAATTTGCATATGCAAACTAGGGGTGGGATGGGGAAAACATTTTTAGTGCCTGTTTTTTAATAAAAAAAAGTCACAGAATTTCCCTTTCTGCCCCTAATTTGCATATGGAAATTAGGATTCGGATTTGGTTCGGCCTAATCCAAATCCTTCTGGAAAAGGCAGATTCCTGGCCAAATCCCGAACCAAATCCTGGATTTGGTGCATCCCTAGTATTTATATAGACCTTTCTGATAAAGCTTGCTTAATTTTAGCATTTTCTTCTCCTTTTAAAACAAATTGCAGAGGGTAATTATTTTAACTCAAAGCAAAAATGTCCAAATTCACATCATACACATCATCAGGCCCAAGCCTACACATAAATTGTAAAATCTTTAGGAAAATAAGTTGAGGCCTACATGAAGTTCAAGAGAAGGTTCAAGAGTGAAAGGAGAGTTGGGGGGGGGCTTACCTGGGCTCCTCGCTCTTCATCAAGCTCCACAGTCATCAGCGCTGAGGTTCCCTTTTCACTTACGGTGGAGTTCCTGCCCTGCCAGAAGAAGTAGGAACACTTTTCTTTCCCCGCTATCCGGACGTGCTCCGTTTTCTGGCGCTGTCCAACTGCACATAGGGAGGAACATCAGGTTGCGTATCAGAAGATGCATTTAATTGCTTTGTTTGAGCTTTATTTGATTAAAGCTTGACATTGCCTTTCCCTTACTGCCCCGTATATTCGATTCCTCAGCTGTATTGATCTTATAGTGCTTTATTTTAGACTTTTATGGGGGGAAAACATTTTTCCAGGTCTAGTAGCCCATAATAACCAATTAGGTGTTTGTTTTCAAACATCAGGCTTATATAGTCTACCTGCTGCAGATGGTTGCTATGGGTTACTAGACCTTTAGCAAACGTGGCAGCTTGTGTTGCACTAGACCACTAATGTGAACAATGACTGCACTGACTTGTCCTGTTCATACATGAACCAGTAGAGTGGAGTAATGCAGTGTATTCAGCCATATTATCTAACACACAACTCATAGCCCAGCCACTCAGGTGACCGATCTGAGCATCTTTCCTATGGATGATTCCCATTGGTCGGTCTGAAAATTCATCCTCTAAGTAGATTGGGCTGCCCACCCTGAATGATTTGATAGTTTGTCCATACAAGTTATTAAACTGCTAAAATAATAAACCACCCGCAGTTCAGTCTGTCCAACTAGCTACAGCCGGCTGAAAATTACGTTTGTGAGAATATAAATGTTTTGTGATGATGCTCTGCTTTCCTAGTTCATTTCCTAACACGTTGTCACTAGCACAGTTACATACAGCAGCATTTGCTTGTTTGTCTCACTACTCCAGCTCAAAATAATTCCTGGTGAGCGTTGCGATGGGCAACTGCTCTGGTAGATATTCCCATCAATGGTAGGAAATAAGCCTGGGGTATGTTTTGCTTTCTTTAATAAACAAACATGCAATAAGATGAGGAAATATCTAGTAGCAGAGCACATCTGCAGAGCGCACCATTAATCTCTACAATAAAAGGTGAAGAGCAGGGGGGTTCATTCGGACCACCCTTGAACATCTGTCAAACAGAGAAAGGCCCGGCACCGCAAGAGCAGAGACAATTAATCCACTGGAATTGATGTCGGGGTGAAATGAATCTGTAATAATGAGAGGTCAACAGCAATTATATCTTGGGACATCAGAGCAGATTTATGGCATATGGAAAGGTTAAACTAGATTGGAGAATGCTGGAAGGATATCATTAAGACAATTTAGCCATAAAAAAAGTAAGCAGAGCCAATTAGACAATGGGAAGAGCAACGACCCATTTTCCGTTCAATACATGTAATACTGCTGGGTCTGTCAATTATGTGAAATGAACGGCTGAAGCTCAAACACAGCACAGAGTAGGAGCAGTGACACAGCAGTGTGTGCCTGGGAATAACATGTCCCGGTTGGTATAACCCATATCAAGCTCTGAGCTACTAAATCTCTGCATTCCTTCATTTAGTGTCTAGACCAGGGATCACCAACCTTTTGAACCCATGAGCAACATTCAGAAATAAAAGGGGTTGGGGAGCAACAAAAGCATGAAAAATGTTCTTGGGGTGCCCTATAAGTGCTGTGATTGGCCATTTGGTAGCCCATATGTGGATTGTCAACCTACATTGAGTCTCTGTTTGGCAGTGCACCTGGTTTTTATACAACCAAAATTTTAAGCCTGTAATTCAAAAATAAGCACCTGCTTTGAGGCCACTGAGAGCAACATCCAAGGGGTTGGAGAGCAACATGTTGCTCACGAGGTACTGGTTGGGGATCAGTGGTCTAGACCAACATGTTCTCTTGCCAATGCCCCAGTTCTCTTGCAAATCAGTTCTTACCTGTTGTGCTCACAAAGTACTTCCATTTGACCACATAGGCATCTCCCTCGTGGAACTGGCCAATGCTCAGCTTCGGCAGCCTGCTATAGTCAAATTCTAGGATATGCCATACATCGACGGAGACGGTGGAGATCTCATACTGGCGGCAGTCATCTCCCTCAATAAGTCCATAGCCGCGGCCTATGTTTAATCCGTCAAGAACTGTACCCACAGATTTCTGAGGAACTGGGACCATCAGCATGACGTCATAAGGCTTCACATCAGTTTCTGGTTCTTCCTATCATGGGAAAGAGCTGTATTTATTATAAAGGCAGGACATTCAGCGATTCTACTATGGCTTTTCTGGTATAATTACTGGCACAGAGTTTATTTGCTTACTTCAAGCATTTAATTACAACAGCCTTACTATAGAGGACTGGGAACATGTCCCTGCTCTGCAAAATAAAGACCACAAAAAGCTAGAGATTTCCAAAAGCAAAGAGCCCTCTCTTAAGAGAGACACCGCTACATCTAAATGTGATACGTAGGTCTTCTTTTAAAACAGAATCGTCTCATATTACTAACACAATACCAAAACATTGGATCAAGCTAATGAATATGTAATTGCCTTTGGTTGGGCCTCACACAGAATCTTCTCATTGGGTTTCTTCATTTCTGTCCAATCCAGGAACTTTTCCTTGAACAGTATGGTTTCATTATGCTCCGTCAGCCGCCCGAATATTGCCCAGTCAGGACGCCCGTGCCCTTTCCTGGATGACACAGATTATTATGAGAACACCAACGAGACTAAAGGATAACACGTTACATGAACAGGTTCTTTAAAGGAAGTCCATTGTACATAATATTTAAGCATTAGTGCCAGTATTAATACTCCATTGTCGTGCATCTTGAAAAATTCCCTTAAAGGAGAAGGAATGCTACGGAGGCATTTTATTGCCAATAGATTAGCTGCAATAGTGCAAGCTAGAATGCTATATTTATTCTGTAGAATGCTTTACCATACCTGAGTAAAAAGCTTTAGAAACTCTCTGTTTGTTTAGAATAGGAGCTGCAGTATTAACATGGTGTGACATCACTTCCTGCCTGAGTCTCTCCCTGCTCTGGGCTCAGATTACAGTAGAGAAGGGAGGGGTGGGGGGAGAGGAGCAAACTGAGCATGCTCTTGCCCAGGGCAATGAGGTTTAAGCTGAAGGCAGGAAGTCTGATACAGAAGCCCATTTGTACACAACAAGGAAATAAATGCAGTGTTTCTTTTGACAGGGGACTCAGAGCAACATTACGTTGGGGGTTTACTGGTATATTCAGATGGACCTTTCTGATAAGGCTTACTTAGTTTTAACCTTTCCTTCTCCTTTCAGTGTCTTAAACATAAGGGCGTAAATTTATCAAAAAGTGAAGTTCCGCCACTAGAGTGAAATTCCGCAGCTCTCAATTCATTTCTATGGGATTTTGAAAGGCATATTTATCAATGGGTGAAAGTGAAAGTTCACCCTTTGATAAATATGCCTATAAAAATGCCATAGAAATGAATGGAGAGTGGCGGAATTTCACTCTAGTGGCGGAACTTCACTATTTACTTCACTCTTTGATAAATATACCCCAAGGGGTTTTTCAACGGGTAGGGAGAATCTGGCTATACAGCCACACTTTCTGTAAAGATCCAAGGGGCAAGATACTGGGCTGATACTACCTGCTTAAAGAAGAACTAAACCCTGAAAATCAATATGGGCAGATATGCATCATCTTTTCAATTGTACTTACTGCACCAGCCTAAAGTTTCAGAATTTCTATAAGAGTAATGATCCAGGCCTTCAAAGTTGTGCACAGGAGTTCACCATCTTAGATCTCAATAAGTTTGCTCAGTGTGCTCTAGGCAGCTGCTGAGAAGTGAAGCTTAGTGGTCGAGGGATATCCTCAAGCAGAAAATGACGTTAACATGTCGCAGAATCTGCTGTTACAGGGCTGATTATTAAATTCTGATGCAAGCTGGACTGGTTTCTGAGCTGCCATGTAATGTAAATCTGAATTAATTAATAAACGGCCTTTTATGGAGATTTATATTTTGTATTTCAGGGATCCCCAACCTTTTTTTTTACCAATAAGCCACAAAAGTTAAAGAGCAACACACACATACAATAAGTTCCTTGGGGGGTGCCAATTATGAAATGTGATTGACTATTGGTAGCCCATATGTGGAGTAGCAGCCTACAGGAGGCCCTGTTTGGTAGTACATCTGGCTTCATGCAATAAAAATGTGCCCCATGTAATGAAATAAAAAATAAGATCCTGCTTTAAGGCCACTGGGAGCAACATCCAAGGGATTGGTGACAACATGTTGCTCACAAAGCACGGGAACCACTGCTATACTGTATATTGTGAGTTGGTCCCCAAGCTCAGTAAGTGAAGGCAGCACAGACCATGTGCAGTGAATCAGCAGAAAAGAAGATGAGGAGCTATTGGGGCATCTTTGGAGACATAGATCTGCACTGCAAAAGGGTTGTGGTTGCCTTGGGCTGGTACAGAATCTTAACACAACCTATTTTTTGTTTTTAAGTTTTCATTCTCCTTTAATAGGCATTTGCTAACCATGGTGGAACTTGTTGGCCCAATTATGGGGACAAAATGACTAATAATGGTTTGGTGCTTAACCAGACATGGTCTGCATTGTAGATTTGATCCTCTTTTTGAACAGGTCTACACAGGCACAAAATGTGATAGAATCGTTGGCAAAATGACTGGATCGGCTCAATCAGGCCCAGCACCAGAGTGACAAATATCTGCCAAAGATTTTTTTTCAACATCACCAGACAAATATGTGAGTGTTTAGCCAGTTTACGGTAAACTGAAACCTCTCTTCAATTGTGTGGTTCAGGATACAGGGATGAGCATCTCAAACAAAACCCCTATATTCGGGTCATGTTGAACACACATTTATATTGCCCTTTAAAGTAAACTGAAGCATTAATACAGAGAAACACCATGCCATTAAAGCAGTACGTAATGCAGTTTTCAGAACATACTGTACCTTGGAATGAGAGAATTGCATTCCCCAGGGTCCAAAGGATTGATATCACAATTTTCATAGTCAAAAGGTCCATTCCACAGATGTTTAGCTAACTGGAATGCCACCTTTCTCTGTGCCAACGTCACCTCCTTCCCATGCCATACATACACTTCACTTCCAAAATCAAACACAAGCACCTACAGGTAACAAAACAAGAATAAAAAAGCAATAAGCAAATAATGAGCCATTCATCCAATGGGAACAGCAGGGACAGTATTTCACCAGCATCAACTCTTTGTAGGGGGCAACAAATCATCTTCTCACTCACTTATCTTAGGAATTTAAAGAACAGCAGTGAGTGACTCTACTTTAAATACTTTTATTATTTTAAGGTTCCCTTAGTATTTGTCAGACACATTCAATAAACGAATGAATATACAACAAATTTATTTTTTCTTTAGAAAGACTATGAGAGGTGTATTGTCTGATATTGGGTGTCCAGCCCATAAATAACAGGGGCAGCTCCCTACATTACCCCAGAGAATATTATAGCAGCATAGCTATTCACAACTATTCACAAGTGCTTTACACAAGTCTGCAGGAATGTCTGCACAAGATTAAGAATAAATTAGACTTTTAGGCATACCATATATATATATATATATATATATATATATATATATATATATATATATATATATATATATATATATATATATATATATATATATATATATATATATATATATATATATATATATATATATATATATATATATATCTATGTGGTTACATAACAGATCAGAGATGCTAAAGGATTCATCAGTGATTTTTTTTAATGTTTTAAAATTGTTAACACAGGGTTTTAAATGGGGTTTATTCTAAATTTTGAAACCGTACACCTTATAATACTTTTACTGCTTTTTACAGAGGAATTTTAGCAGTTTTATATTGCACTGCTGTTATACAGCCCTATAAGGAGTTAACAATGCACATGATGTCACAGATACGATCACATGGGGGAGGTGTGTTTTCTATTTAATGGACACTTTTATATGTATTTGTACCTTGAGAAAGGTCCCAATGGGGACCGAAACGTCGGTGATACATATGCTTTCATAAAATTTTTTGCATATTCCAAGTCCCTTGGTGCTGGTCTTTCTTGTTCGGATTATATATATATATATATATATATATATATATATATATATATATATATTTATATTTATTATAGATATAGATATATCGGAGAAAAAAGATGCAAACCAGGATTTGTTTACAAAAAGTTAAAATTCCATATTTATTGGTTTACATTAAAAAAAATCGTCCAACGTTTCGGTCTGCTCCTAAGACCTTTATCAAGACCATCATGGTCTTGATAAAGGTCTTAGGAGCAGAATCTTTTAGCAAGTTTGCTTGGGTGTTCAAGTCACTCTATTGCCCTTTAAAGGGGTGGTTCGCCTTTAAGGTAGCTTTTAGTATGTTATAGAAAGGCCAATTCTAAGCAACCTTTAAATTGGTTTTGATTATTTTTTATAGTCATTTGCTTTTTTCTTCTGACTCTTTGCAGCTTTCAAATGGGCGTCACTGACCCCTTCTAAAAAGCAAATGCTTTGTAAGGCTACACATTTTTGGAATTGCTACTTTTTATTACTTATCTTTCTATTCAGGCCTCTCCTATTCATATCCGAGTCTCTTATTCAAATCAATGCATGGTTGCTATGGGAATTTGGACCCTAGCACCCGGATTGTGGAAATTGCAAACTGGAGAGCTGCTGAATAAAAAGCTAAATAACTCAAAAACCACAAATAATAAAAAATGAAAACCAATTGCAAATTGTCTTAGAATATCCCTCTCTACATTATACTAAAAGTTATCTCAAAGGTGAACAACCCCTTTAAAGTGTTACACAGTGGAATTAGAATCATAGATTTGTGCTTTTGGACACAGGATGTACCCAGTTAGGGACAGTGCTAGTTAGCCCAGAACCCCAATATTGTATACAGAGATAAGTACAACAGTACAGCTTTATTATGGACAACTTACCTCTTTAGACTCTAAAAGTGAACATTTAGGTACTTTGCCCCAAAATTCATCAACGGGGACCAGTTTATCTTCCAACAATCTATAAATACAGTTTGTTTCTATGACGGCATTCTCATATTTCTCGTCTTCCTCTGGGGTCCCAGCAGCTGGGGTGAAAAACAAAAAGGGAAAAACTTTTTGTGAGCACTATTCTTTGCAATAGATTTTATGCAACAGTGCAAAGAAGCGGAAGCCTATTTATGAGCTGTCGTTTCATGATTTTTTTTTTTTGAAGCCACGACTACACTTACATCCTCTAAAGCCACATTTGTCATACTATTTTTTTTTTTTTTTTGAAAATCTGAACAGAAAAAGTACGAACGGGAAAAGTTGCAGAAAAGTCACGAAAACTGCAACTTTTTCGTATTGCTGCACAAAAATCAGAGACAAAAACCACAAATCAAAGAAAGAACTACCCCGCTGCAAAAGGGACATCTGCCATCGACTTCTACATGATTTCTAAAGGTTTTAGCTGGAGTATTTTTGGATTCGGAATTGTCACATTTTTTTTTTTTTGCATAATAAATCCAGAAAAAAATCAAGCTTCTTATTCTGAGACTTTTTCCGATTTTGTTGCCGTAAAAGTGGCTGCTTAATAAATCAGCCCCATAGTGATGCCGTTATTACCTTGAGATTCAGTCTGACCATTCAAAAGCTTCCAGAAATCCTTGGAACCATGCGTGTGGGTATTTATTCCTTCCTCGATAGTCTGGACATACGAAGCCCTGCATCCAAGTTCCCTCTTGGTCTGAATTATAGATGCCAGCTCAGAAGCCTAAACAAGGTACATATATTAGCTCGTTGGTAATGGTGAACACCTCACATGGGTTTACTACAGATAGAACTAACCCAGTTACTGACTTGAGGAGGTTCTACTAAGGAATGGGTGATACAGACAAAACTGGGGTCCTCCTATGGTTTATGTAGAAGATTCTTAGTTATGCTAAAGAACTATTGCCAGAGAAACCAACATTTATTTAATGTTAAGTTCTTTCCCTAACGGGGAAAACCGACGCTCAACTAATGGTCCAAAGGAAATGTTGATTTTATTCTTGATGATGAATTCTAGAATAACTTGGTGAATGGGATTCATGATGCTTGTGAGTCATGCTATTGTTTTTAAAATATAAGGATATTATAAGTCACCGAGGAGTTCCATGTCCATATAAAAGCACAAGGCTGAGTACTTTTTCCGAGGTTACTTCTAATATCTTTATATTTTCCAACAAGGGGTACTTTATTTATTATAATACACAAGTTTTGAGTCGTGTAACAAAAATGACATCAATACTCACCAGTTATAAGGATATCATTTACAAGGTATTCATGGCTATTGTGTATTATAATAATATAATCCCAGGGAGTGGGAGTGATTCCCGACTGGGACATCTAAATAAAGAGCCTAGACAGCAGAGCAGGCACCTGGAGAAGGTACAGCAGACACTTCAAGCCTCATTCCACTGTGAATATGGATCCAAACCACTGGCTTATACTTATATATATAAAAAAAAAACCCTGATCCCTTTTTCCTACAAGGTGGACACAACATTTCATGCAAAATAGCTCTTCCCAACTGTTCTTCACACAACTGCCCCTCCTCCACATACATCATAAAAATCTATGTACAGGTATAGGACCTGTTATCCAGAATGCTCGGGATTCTGCTGTATTCCATATAAGGGATCTTTCCATAATTTGGATCTTCATACCTTCAGTCTACTAGAAAATCATGTAAACGTTAAATAAACACAATTAACTGGTTTTGCTTCCAATAAGGATTAATTATATCTTAAGTTTGGATCAAGTACAAAGTATTGTTTTATTTTTACAGAGAAAAAGGAAATACATTTTAAAAATATGGATTATTTGATTATAATGGAGTCCATGGCATTTTTTCTTTATTATAGGCGATAGGCTGAAAAAGATCGAAAAATGTTTTGGGGCTCCCCTCCTTTCCCCCCTACATTTCCTAACTCATGGCAACTTAACTATACAGTGGGCACATGTGTAGGGCAAAATAAAAATTTTATTTGCTGTTTTGAAGATTTCCCAGGCTTGCGTAGTGCTGCTACATATACCTCCATTGTAACTTGAATTTGGCGCCATATGCAAATTAACCATCGCTAGCGTAACTTCGCTTTGCTCGGCGAATTAACACTAGTGCAACTTCGCAACCTTACGCTACCCCTGAGCGCAAATTTGGATTTTAGTGAATTTGCATAGCGCTGGGAAACTACGCCTGGCGAAGTGCGGCGAAGCGCAACTACGAATCTTAGTGAATGTCCCACCATGGGAGATGGCCTTTATGTAAGTCGGATCTTTCTGGGTAATGGGTTTCCGGATCCCATACCTGTATTATAAAGAGATACTGAGCACCCTGCACCCCAGGATATCAGAAATTATCTTAAATATACATCAGTCCTTGTGCCTTTATATGGTCACTCAGCTCCTTTGTAACGTCTGCATTCCACATATCCTGTATACACGTGTACATATGAGGAATCATTCCAGCTCACAGCCGCAGATGGAAGAGCCTTTTATCCATGTGTGTGTATACACTTATTATATATACACATACATCAAAAAATGCTGATTCCAGCAAACCTGCCAACATTTCCTATACGCTTAATGAGGAAGCCATCCCATCCCTGAGGACAGAGGGGAACAGGTCACTGGATAATGTAACACAGATCTACTTCGCTCTGTGAATATGGAACAGCTGCCTCTCCCAGAGCCAATGGACTGGAATTCGGTTCCACTGACAAACCGATGTGGTCTAAAACTAAGCTGCAATAACCCTGAATTAACCCCAAGTCCATGAATATATTTTGTGGAAACTAAACAATTCCAAACTGCAATACAGTCAAAGTATATGTCCTTCCCTGCGGATTTCTTGGCTCGATAACAGACCAGCTTCAAAAGTGTTAACATGCCGAGCGGACGCTGAATGACGGGGGGAATAAATCGACCACATCCTGGCCTTTGATAGCAAGAAAGCTGATACAGCTAGTTCAGAAGAACCCCGTTTAAAACACAGGTTTACGGATAATTGGTCTCTATATTTTGATCAAGTGGACCCGAGACACAAATTTAAAATTTTAGCGCTGTTACAGCTTTGACTATTTTACTTTTTGGCCAGCTTTAGTGGCTCTGTGTCTTTACAAAGCTTTTCAATTACTTAATCCCACCATGCGAGGTTTAGTTTTATGTTGGATAGATTTATTTCTTAGTACTTTATTTGTTAATTTGATTATCACCCTTGTACAATGCAGTTATTGTGCTCATACATTTTATAAGTGGTATACTCCTTTGCTACATGTTATAGACTTGCATGATATTTCAGCGTGGTTAACATGATCTGTTGGATTGAAAATCTTTTGTGCTTTGCAAAACCTAATAAAAAAATGTTGAATTAAAAATCATTTAAACATGATGCAGCACCTTATGATATTCCTTTAACAAGCACAACATGTCCGTCATTTAAAACACAGAGGCCACAAAAGTGTCATCCTTTCGGGATACAAACCTTGGCTTTTTCAATGACGTTTGCAAACTCTCCGGCCCACAGGAAGCAGTAGTGCGGAGTGACCAGCAGGAAACAGTCTCCACTATTCAAAGAGGAAGCCCGTGGTTCCACCAGCCTTGACTGAACGTGTCTGCGTCCTAAACAAAACAATGTCCTGGAATTAAATTTTGCCTTTAGCAAAGCATTTCAGGAAAGGAAGATGAGATGACAAACATTTCCTGACAATACAGACAAAGCTTTCAATTCATTTTAACATGGCCACCCAGAAAGGTAAAAATATAAAAACCATAGTACCCAATCTACACTTCACTAATGTAAATGCACTAGCGCAATGGTTATTGAAGGGTCAAGGATTACTACTGGACTGATGAATATTGCTTACTTAGGAGTAGGTAAAGGGCTTATGGAACTAATGCATATTTGCTCCTCTTTTACTTTTAAATATACCCAAGGAAGTTCTCATAATAAGTCAAGCTCTAACTAGTTCTAGAAGGGATAAGATGGAAGCTCAACACTAGTAAACATTAATTTTGCCTTTAACAGACTTATTTTCATGTCAGATTCCTAGTATGATTGGATTTGCTTCACATCAGTGAGATTAAATGTTGGAATGTTTCTCCCAAGTGATTGGTGAGGGAGTTAGAGAACATTCTGAACCGCGGCACAAAACAGCACAAGAAACAAAGTGTCCTTCCATCAAGAATAAGATTGGCACCATGACTTACACAGTACCAAGTAATTACAATGTTTTTCTCTACTAGGTATTTTCTTTGTTGCTGGAACATCTCAGGATTTATATGGGTACATACCTTTAATCTGAATGAGCATGAGCTTCTTGTATGGCACGGCGCTGTTGTTGGAATGCTGCTCTGTCATGTTGACACTGCGCAGACTTACACTGCTAAAGTTCTCTTTGCTTGCCAGGCCAGCAAGAGCCACTTCTGAGAAATTTGAGTTCTTGGACACTTAAGGGGATAGGAAGAAAAGAATATTGGAAAAAAATAAACCATTATGATTTTAAATATAGATCCCAAACAACTTACAATCAGAACGTCTGTCTCCCTGTCACATAGTTTAGCCACACCATGTTAAATATCCCAAGTCTAGGGCATTAATTGGCTGCAAAAGCTGATATACTAATACGGTTATATAAATAGTTTTCTGTAAAGGCTGCCATATAAGCACAGATATTTAGTCCGATATTCAGTGCGTGTATGGCAGTAGATGAAGCGATGAATATCGGAAAAGACTTGGAAATCGTTTCTCGTCTCCTGGCCAAGATGGAAAGTTTTGATCTTATGCCTTTGAAGGTTGTGGTTTACTGCTGAATCATCAGACAGAGGTAGGATTTAGTTGTTTTACCTGTATATATCGGACGATTGAACTCTCAACGTTTACAATGAAAATGAACAATCTTTCCTGAAGCAATGGTCGCAGGAAAGATCGTAAATGTTATGTGTATGGCCGCCTGAACTGCCAAGGCTTTTGATTGATCATATTAAAAGTCACCAGTAGGGGGAGCAACTTCCCCTCTACTATTGGGTCCATCATCCACTTGCCTAGTCTCCATCCAAATTAAAGTGACTGTACCTTTGCATAATCACAGCTATCCAATCCCACAGAGGATACGATCATAAAAATGAGTAGATAATTAATGTTGTGTTTTATGTAGTTAAAATCTCAGTGAACTCAATAAAAAGCAACGTCAATGAGTTTTGGCTAGCACGGAATAAATATTTATGTGACCCAGTGTTCTCTGAAACAGGAGTATTACAAACACGCAGGCAGCTGAGTCTGAAGAGGAGCGATCACTGGGGTATTGGGTAACCAGATGTCCGATGATACAAGGATGTGTACAAAAACTGCAACATGCTGGGCCGTCTGGGCAGAAACTCAATGGTTGCCAATATGTAATGGCATTTAACAAATCTGAAAATGAATGGAACACCCCGTCCAGATTTGGGCCAGCAACCAAATGAGAAGATCAATGCTTAATTGCAACAAAGCTGTTCGGATAAAAACCAAGCATCACTGCCAATCAGATGGACAGCACAGATGATGGCCTATGTATAGAGGTAAGTGGACAACACAGGGTTGGCTTAGACAAGAGTAGCCCCACGGTAAATGAAGGTGCAGCCCCTGCTAATGTGTGAAATGGAACATTTGTAGAACTTTCAGTAAACCAAATGCTTTACAACCACAGAGTTGACTCTTCTTCACCACAGAGCTTACTTACTTTTTTCTACTTTCATTCTTTTGGATTCCATGAACGCCACATTAAGCCGCGTCTCTGTGTACTCCTGTAGGATGTCGTCTCTGGCCGCAAGCATCTTCAGTGGGTTTCCTGAGGCTTGCACCCTACGAGATGGTCTCACGGCACGCTTGTGCTCTGCTACCGCCGATGTTAGCCTAGGTTCAAGCACATGGAAAGGATGGATCAGGAGCTCAAAAACCTATGGCTGATGGTTTGGAGCTGAAAGATGTTTTTATTTTTTGTAGCCAATGTTCTGCACAAACAATGGTTTGCTTAGCCAAGAGAAAATCAGTCTTTGATATGTCTTAGACAACCATCCATGCTGTGATTCAGTATTCAGGATAGGAGAACTGCTCTTAAAGGGATTCTGTCATGATTTTTATGGTGTATTTTTTATTTCTAAAGACTGCAAATAATTCACTCTACAATATAAAATGTTATTCCTGAACCAACAAGTGTGTTTTTTTTAGTTGTGATATTGGTGTGTAGGTGCATCTCAGGTCATCATTTTGCCTGGTCATGTGCTTTCAGAAAGAGCCAGCACTTTAGGATGGAAATGCTTTCTGGCAGGCTGTAGTTTCTCCTATTCAATGTAACTGAATGTGTGGCAGCGGGACCTGGATTTTACTACGGAGTGCTGTTCTTAGATCTACCAGGGAGCTGCTATCTTGTGTTAGGGAGCTGTTATCTGGTTACCTTCCAATTCTTCTGTTAGGCTGCTGGGGGGAAAAGGAGGGGGGTGATTCCACTCAAACTTGCAGTACAGCAGTAAAGAGTGACTGAAGTACAAGTCACATGACTGGGGGCAGCTGGGAAACTGAATATGTTTACCCACATATCAGATTTCAAAATTAAATATAAAAACATCTGTTTGCTTTTTGAGAAACTGATTTCAGTGCAGAATTCTGCTGGAGCAGCACTATTAACTGATGCATTTTGAAAAAAAAATGTTTTTTCCCATGACAATATCCCTTTAATGTGTATGTTTACAATTAACGACAAATAGAAGATTATATGAGTTGGGAGTACAAATATATAGGAATATAGCAGAGTATTCCATCTTCCTGCCAAACTCAGCACACCTAAACATAATGAAACCCTGCAACTGCTATAATCCACCAGATAAATGCTGAATATTTCTCCTTAATGTACAGATTTGCGGTGCTTTAACTATGAAGCATTTGTAATGTCAAAAAAAAGCAATAGGCTTCATGGGATACGTCTGCATGTCTCTCTTCTCATCCCCCTGTTCTAAGCCACAGGGGGTGGAGAATGAAAAGCTGCTTCATATATGGAACCCCATAGTGACACCAAGGGGGGGGGGGGGAGGTGCTGTGGTACATACGCTGCATGTCAGAAGCCTGGAAAAAGTCAAGAGAGGAGTTGGGAAAATTCAGTGGCTCATACAGGGATCTCACCCATGGAAAGAAGATGCCTTAGTTCAGGAGTGCCCATACTTTACTAATGCAAGGTCTACTTTTAGTGATGTCCCATTATGATCTACATCCATAATATCACGTTTAGTATTCTGTTCCATGGAAAATATTATTTAAATATTACATTGATTTATAAGAGAATTTTAAGGACTATATTTAAAAAACAACAACTATTATGTAACCTTAACAGAATACATAAATGAATGAAAAGAATAAAACAGGAGGGTGATTTAGACAAGCTGTTTGTTGGCAGTGTCTTCTGATCACCAGCTAAAGGTCTATTGATAGATCCCGATCTACCTTTCGGCCACCCCTGCCTTAGTTCAACAATCTATATTCTACAGCTGCTGAACATGCTGGAATACGACTAATTAACTCCATAATGACATTTATATATCAATTTTTATTACATTTTATTTTATCCCCTTCAAGACTAACCTAGAAAGAGCATTAACAAGTCTTGTAACAAGTTTAATGTTTACCCAGTTCTAGGCAGAGGCTGTTCTCCTTCAAGCATAGTCTAGCGCTCATCTGGAGGGGGGCATCGCTCTAACAGTACTCACAAAGCATAAAACAAAGCATAAAACTGGCACAACAGGGTAATTAAAAGCTGGGAGCTTCCCCTGAATATATTGTGATAGGATGCATCATTATGGGGACAGATCCCTTCTTCAGACTCATACCTTTCTCTATCACTTATCTCTCATAGCCACCGACATCTCCCACTTCTGCAGTGAAACCTCTACATGCTAAAAAAAAAAAAAGGTTTGATGCAGAAGGACGTTTACTCACTTTGGCAGTTCCGAACTAAAGAGAAGATCAAAATCGTCTTCAAAATCAAACGGCACATGGGCAGTGGAGAATTCAAAAGGACGGTAGAACCTTCCAAACATTTCGTCATCGTCCACCTTCATCACTTCCTTCACAGTTTTACCCGTGACTGACAACGTGGTCTCCTGTAGGCCCCCAACTGTGGATTAAAAAGGTCCAGTCATAATAGATCCAAGAATAGATTTAAAGACACACTTACCAGCTCAAATTTTCAACTGCACATATAAGCATTGTCTTGAGAGTTTATAGTTGTGGTTTGAATATAATACACCTATCCACATGGACTCTTCTTCAATAATTAGTGAACCCATTGAATTGCTATCTGGATTACCTTGTTGGATTACTCTAATGGGATATTTTTAATTAAGATATAATGCACAAAATCCATGAATATCCTGTAAATTATATTCTTATAAAGGGCTCTAAGCAATGTCATCAGTTATAAACGGAGCTTAGTGATCATCTTGTTGACTCATTAATACTTGTGTTTTATAATAAATAAAGTAACCCTTGTTGGAAAATATGAGGATATTAGAAGTAACCTTGGAGTTCTGTGTCCTGTATGAAAGCATAATATAATAATATCCTTATATTTTACAATAGGGGGTACTTTATTCACTATATATGTAAAAAACTAGAATGGCCATGTATTTAAAATTTCTCTTTCACAATATTGATACTACCAGACCAAAACCAAAACACACGAGAATTGTGAATAATGGGATGATAATAGCACCTTTATATCTTGGGTCCGATGGCTTTATGGCAACAAAACTAAAGTCACAACAAAAGTAAAGATAAACAAGTTAGAGAAACTTACCCCTGTTGTGCAGTTTTCCCAAAAATGATTCGAGTTTATCTAACTTTCTGTCGGATTCCAAATTCATGTCAGGTCTGGCTTCAATTTCTGGAAAAATTATGAAGGTTAATACAATAAAATGCAAAAACCTAATTACTAGATCTAGAAAATGAAGGGGAGGGGATCTCTGGAATGTTGATCATAGACCATGAGGGAGTCATGGATCCACCGTGTGGTCCCAGAGTCTGCTCTCTGCTATTTAAGAGGACTAGTTATGGTGAGATATAGGTAGAATATCTGTTTGTTCAACCTAATACCACTGAATCCCAACTTGAAAGTCAGTAAGGGTGACAATTGTGAAGAATGACAATTTGCTCTCCATAAATACTTCTGAAAACCCATCTTGATGGTCAGTTAGGGTGAGAATTGGGGAGAATTATTGTTTGCTCCCCCTAAATACTCCTGGAAGACCAACGTGAAGGTCAAAAAGAGTTAAAATGAGTGAAAATTACTATTTGTTCCCTACCTAAAGCTCAAGTTGAAGGTCAGTTGTGGTAAGATTTGGGAAGAACAACTATTTGCTCCCCCTCAATACTCCTGGAAGCTCATCTTGAAGGTCAGTTAGGGTACATTTTCTGGAACTACAGCTGAATGAACAATTACATGTTTTCATTAATAATAAAAACAATATTGTTTTTATAATTAATAATAAATTACTATTTTCTGTTTTCCTTTGTGGGAATAGACATTTATAATTAAATGGCTGGAGCCTATTTGACTGCTGTGGCTTCAGGGCCTTATTAGAGCTAAATGCAATCCAAGTAACTGCAAGGAGCATCCAGATGTTATTAAAAGCTTTTATACACAAATGATACTTAGAAGCTGCAGCAGATGAACGCTTTAGTTGCGCAGATAACTTAAATGAACATTGCTAGAAAATTGCTTCCAGGCTCACCTTCCAGAGGCTTGGAGATTGGAGTTGTCTTAAATTTGAGAGACATTGGTGATGCGACAGGGGTAATGGCTGTAGGCGAGGCCAGACCTAGAGAAGACAAACCAATATTGCTGCTTTATAGAAACAACCAGACTTATTGGTTCTTCCATCCTTCTCCAAAGTAATACCAAAAAAATATCATAAACATCACAACACATGGAGAGCAATGTGGGTTTCAGTGGGCTACATTGTTGTAATTACAGACATGACATGAAGACTGCTATATAAGGGAAAGGAAGAACACGGATTATTTCCCCCCAAACACTGCAGGGAGCAATTCAGGAAATGTTGTATCTTGATGTACAGGGCCAGCTCTATATATATATATATATATATATATATATATATATATATATATATATATATATATATATATATATATATATATATATATATATACCGGTATATATATATATATATATATATATATATATATATATATATATATATATATATGATTCACTTGAGTGTATTTGATTACACCATAATATTAATGACATCATAGGTGCCGTCTTCCTTGGCTGGCCCAACTATTAGAGCTCAATGCTGATGCCTACATTAGGTGGGACCAGGGTGGTTTTCCTTTGGCTGCTGAGTAATAGTGCAAAACATGAGTTGAGCAAAGGCAAGGATTAAATTACAAATTGTAGGAGAGTCTGCAAAAGTCATTGACCTCAAAAAAAGATAAATCTTTAATATCATTAACAAATGGAGCAAATGGTATTACTCAAAGGAAATACATCAATTCTAATATATGAAATCTACATCACTTAAAATACCATCCACAAGTCTCTGTTTACTCTACTAGATACATCAATTAACAATGGAAGTGTTACAAAAAATTTTTGTAGGTAAAAACATAATAAACTAGCTCTAATAACACATAGCAACCAACCAGCTATACATATCTACTGGGACGAGGAGTTGATATTGGTAACGACACCTGGAACAAACTCATGACTCCATCCCTACCACACACATTCTCTCTCTCATTTTCATTGGTAGAGTTAAAAAAAGTATTTATATACATATACAAACCTTTCTTAACCATGCGTCCAGCCACTGAGAACTGTGTGGAATCATTTGCTGCCCCTATGCCTTTGGTTTTCCAGGCCTCCTCCCTAACTGTGATCTGCTGCTTCCTTTCTTCAATAGACATGTGAACCCCACCGCCATCAGTCACTCTTTGCTGCAAAGGCAAAAAGAAAAAAAATCAATCTAGTGACCCCCCCAAAAAAAGTATATGGATATTCAAAAATGTTTTAATGTTTCCAACGTAATAAGAGATCAGTTTTAAAATATAGTGAACATGAGCACTCTTTGCCTCACAAGTCTCTTTGTTATCAGTGTTTCAGTCT
Organism: Xenopus petersii; assembly: GCA_038501925.1. Taxonomy (NCBI): domain Eukaryota; kingdom Metazoa; phylum Chordata; class Amphibia; order Anura; family Pipidae; genus Xenopus; species Xenopus petersii. Next base: position 18,072,385 of record CM076683.1, read on the forward strand.
TTGTACTTTTTCGCATACCTTTTGAGAATGAAAGAAAGTAGCAATTGGCTTGATTAAAGCGACTAATCTGTACTGATGAGGAGATGAAGACGAATAAGCATTTAAAATGTCCTTGTGCGGTAAAGGTTAGTTCACACGAGGAGATTCGGGGAGATTTTGTCGACTAATCGCCTCTTCTTCTGGGCAACAATCTCCCCGAACTGCGTCCACGTGTCTTCCCATCTGCTATAATGAAAAGTCGCCTGCGCTAAAGCACATGCGGCGCTTCGTTTTCCGAAGTCACTCGAAGATGCCTCACGAAGCAACTTCGGAAAACGAAGGTGACAAAATCTCCTCGAATCTCCTCGTGTGAACCAACCCTAAAATAGTTATGGACAGTCAACCCACATTCTGGGAGGGACTATTGGAAGGGGTACCCCAATAGTGTCATGTCATGGCACAGATCCACCTCACGAGGCAACTTCGGAAAACGAAGCGCCGCATGTGGTTTAGCGCAGGTGACTTTTCATTATCATTATAGCGGATGGGAAGACAAGCGGAGGCAGTTCGGGTAGATTGTCGCCCAGAAGAAGAGCCAATTAGTCACCAGCCAAATCTCCCCGAATCTCCTCATGTGAACCAACCTTAAGATATTAATTTATGGACAGTCAACGCACATTCTGGGAGGGACACGTAGCTGGAACATCTGCCCAATGTACACACACGACCAGGCAAACAAATTTATAAAGGCTGCATGGAGGGACACCTTATACCTCAGGGTCATATAGGAGATGAGAAGGGGTACCCCAATAGTCACGCCATTGTCATGGCACAGATCCACCTCTATATATGTATGTGTTTTTTAATCACAATTGGCCTTCTATCCATTGTAATGAAAAAAAAGCAAGACTAAAAAAAAGTATCTAGGAAGTTTATCCTGCCATATACAGGATCATTTCTAGGCCAGATGGCGGACTGGCAGTTATAAGGCTGTCTAGACACTTGTTTTTTGACCTTTATCCACTTCATGATATAAGATTCCTCAAAAAACACGAACACTGATCTGTGCTGAAATGATCTTTGCCAAGCCGACAGCCTATGCCAAGCACAGACACTGACCCGTGCCCTGGAGATTAGTGACATCTCCTTTCTACCAGATCAGAATGTCTTTGTGAACAGATATATATATATATATATATATATATATATATATATATATATATATATATATATATATATATATATATATACACACACATACATACAGCGGGGAAAAGAAGTATTGAATATGTCAACGTTTTTCTCAGTAAATATATTTCTAATGGGGCTATTGATATGAAATTTACATTTAAGTACATAAATTAAGTTATGTGTAATAAAGTGGAATGACTCAGGGAATAAGAATTGAACACATGAAGAAAAGAAGGCACAGAAAGTCAAGAAACCTGCTGCAATCTGCCTAAAAACAATGCTGTGCAAATTAATATCAGCTGGTTTAGTCCTAATTGATGGTCTATAAAGAGGTTTCTCATTACCAAGTTATCACACAAGGAGCATCTCATGATGGGTAAAAGCAAAGAGCTCTCTCAAGATCTTCGCAATCCTATTGTTGCAGAAATATATTTACTGAGAAATGTACTGTGTATTGCATGATGAAAAGTAGGAAGAACAAGAGTTAATTGGTTTCATTAGTTCAGAAGAAGAAAAAAGGTGAATGGAAGAACAGGTGAAGAGGGAGTGAAATTAGAAATCATGAAATAGGGCCTAGGTAAGGTTATGGGCCTAGGAAAGTTGGACTAAAGTAATAATGTAGCTCCCAGATGGGGAGGTGAAGGTAGAGTTGCCACCTGGTCGGAATTTTACCGGCCTGGCCGGTAAAAATAATGGTTGATCCCAATGTTATTAATAGGGAAAAAAGATAAATATATAGAAAGGCCAGTATTTTTTTCCGGAAAAGGTGGCAACGTTAGGTGGTGGGAGAGCCATGCCTCACGTCCCACTGCTTAGTATTCTAATTTAATTTGGGAGCACCTATTTCATACAGGATCAGTCACCCTCTCTAAGGTTTTACTAGTAACAGATACCTCCATTCAATGTTTCTGGAATTAAAGGAGACCTGTCACCCTAAGAAATAATTTCAAATTATTCTCTATCATGTTAGTTGAGCAAAATAAACTTTACTTACACTGTATTTCTTATTTACATTTTGTTTCCTTCTGTTTTGGAATTATACAATTACAGCAAGCAGGCAGCTGCCATTTTGTGGACACGGGCATAGAGGCGGGGCAGGTAATATTTGATTGACAGTTTAGATATTTAAACCTTTATAACAGGTATGGATGTTTTAATGAAAAAAAAATTTGGGGTTCCATATTTAATTTGGAAAGGACTTTCATTATGCAGTTTTTTGTGTGTAGGTGACAGGTCCACTTTAAGCAGCCACTTTGCAATTTATGGCAAATACCATATGGTCTCAGTTAACAGAATACACCGATATCCCACATCTATGTCAAGATTAAAAAAACAACAGTTATGGGTTGATGTGATGGCTTCCAACTATTTTTTTTTAACATTTTTGATAGGTGACTTGATCCATGATGGGAACCCCCATGCTTTGAGAACAGACATCCCAACAAGTTATATCTAAGGCACTTACCAGGAACCTTACCAGGTAACCAGCAAAACCCTTAGGGGCAGATTAATGCCTAGGCTAACCTGAACTATAGCCTAGGAGCCCACAGTGCTGAGGGGCCCATGAGGCTTTTCAATTTGCTTTTATCTAGCCTAAATATTTTCGCGAGCAGGCTTCAGGGGGAATTGACAAGTGCCAGTGACGTCACCGCAGAGGCAGACCTAGCATGACACTCATCTTCTCCCAGCAATCCAGAAAGCAGGTACTGGACGTGGTGGTGGTGGTGGGGGGGGCCTTTGTGGAAAGTGTAGCCTAGGGGTCTCAGGTAGTATTAATCTGCCACTGCTTGGGGGGTCACTCGTGGGATAACAATATGCTAAGGAACCTTAAGTGGACTACAATTTTTCAACCTGAAAATATTTGCTAATATTTACGGCCACCCATGTACCCTAGTGTTTTATAAATTATCCACCATTTACTTGTGGCAGCAAATAATACAAGCATAAAAAACAGCCAAAATAATCATCTACCCACCTAAATCATAAGCCTAAACTTTTTACAGACATTAAAAAATGCACAGCATAAAATCAGGCATTCAGCACAAGCAATTCTCTTCCCTGTACCAAATGTCTGTAATATGTTACATTCAATTTGTGTATTTCTAAACAAAGGCTGATCCATGGAAATATATGTTCACGGGCTGGATAATGATGTATAAAAAAACCTAGAGCATTTAGGTAGTTGGGGAAAATACCTTGGAAGGTAAGGACCTCCAGTCAGACAGCCCTGTAGCTAATCCATACAGCTCTATGGGCGAGTATGTCTCTTGGTATAGGTATAGGACCTGTTATCCAGAATGCTCGGGTTATCTGGATAACTGATCTAGCTGGAATTCGGATCTTCATACCCTAATCTATTAGAAAAACATTTAAACAAAAATAAACCCAAAAGGTTGGTTTTGCCTTCAATAAATCTGAATTATATCTAAGTTTGGATCAAGTACAAGGTACTGTTTTATTATTACAGAGAAAAAGAAAATAGTTTTTTAAAATTGGATTATTTAATAATAATGCAGTCTATGGGAGCCTGCCTTTCCGTAATTTGGAGCTTTCTGGATAACAGGTTTTCGGATAACAGATCCCGTAGTGGTATATGTTAAAAAGGCAGCTTGCTCTGCCTGTATGCTGGACAGTACTGAGAAATATATTGGTGAATAATCAATGAAAAAAAAGGATAAGCTACATGATTTCCTCCTATTAGAGATTTGGCTTTATAACTCTTTACAGAGAAATGGGAAGTACATACAGGCAATTTAAGAAAGGGTAGGGCAGTATGATATCAACAAGACTGGATAAAACATCCATTTAAGACTAAATTGATGTCAATTCACCTTCCATCTCCAGGGGTGACGATCATCGAACATTACAGGGCTGGACTGCCCGGAGGTAGCAGTAGCATTACAGACCTTAAAGGCAATGGAAAAGAGAAAGACAGAGATAAGAAAGGACAGGAGACAGAAAAGGCTGAAAAGTAAAAGGAGCAGTACATTGATCCCCTATAGCTATTTACTGCAGCTCCCAGAAGCCCTAGTTGCTCAAACACAGAGACAAGTTTGCTGCCATTTGCATTTCCCAGTGCAAATACCCAGAGTATGGCCAAACCCATGTTAGTAAAACAAGTATGACCTCTACAGTAACTACTGTATATCTAAGTGTGCACAATAAGCGCTGCCCTCATAGTTTACTTAAAGGATCTGCCATGCTGACTGCCGCACATGGCCATTCTGTGTGTAAAAGAGGATTTCCATATAATTACAACTTCTAGAAGGGCTGTTTTAGCTATGGCTTTGCTGAAGAATGGAACATGGCACCCTGCGCTATAATGTATAAACACAGATGTGCATGGAAAGAATGTTCCGAGATCCGAGAAAGCAAACATGCAGAGGAAGGAGAGCTCCGAGCACACACCAAATCCATACTCAAACACACTACAATCGGTTTAAGGGAACATTGTCCATGAACAAATACTATTTGTACATTGTGAATCATTTCCCTTAATTAAAAAAATGAATTTGCTAAAACAGTGTCCTCCTCCAGGAATAATACCATCTGTACAACCACCTCTTTCTTACCAATTATCCAAGCAGTACATGCAGCAAAAGGGAAGGGGCAAGTGTAGTATCACAATACTATTGTGCCACAACCCAGTAACCAGTCAGAAATGATCTTTTACAAAGGTTATGAACGCTTTGTTTTCCGAAGTTGCCGAGGAAACTAAGGGCAACTTCGGAAAGCCGAAGCGTTCCGAGTGCCATCCCGCCGGCAATTTACATGCAGTTTGGGGAGATTAGTCGCCCGAAGAAGAACCGATTTGTCGCTGGGCGACTAATTTCCCGAAATAGTGTATCTCTGCCCTAAAGGAGCATAAATGTTAAGGCATAACTGGCAATGATAAAGGAAAGTATGCAACAACATGCCCAAACACACATGAAACAGAGCCCATATCTGTCCACAGTTAGATTAACAGGCAATTTTCCTCTGTTCCCATTCCTCTGATGCTACCCCCTCCCAATTTCTGCAAACACTGTCAAATGAGTGAAGGTTACAATACTCTTCCCAGTCAATAGTAAAGGTACAACTAAAGCACTGGTGCCCATGCCGCTCAGTCTTGGCAAACCTAAAAATAATAAGTAGGGAATGAAGCCTTGGTTGCAGATGACTTTTTTTCATGGCAAAGTAATTGCTGTGGTTTTAATTTGCATGGGATTATGGCCAGATTTAAGACAAGCAGCAATCTGTTCCAATGTAGAAAAGATGGGCCTATATCATAAGGTGGAGAGATGGATGTCAAACCTGCAACGCTGCTGTTGTTGTTGGTGGCATCCTGACAATATAAAGAGCAACAAAAGCTGCAGGCTGGACCTCCCTAATATACAGTTTAGGCTGAAAATAACTACCAAATAGTTAAGGTGCAAAGTGTGCTCCAGGTTGAGGAACTCCTCCCCATGGCTACCTGTTGGTTGCTACGAGTTACTACACCTGGAGCAAACATGGCAAATTTCATCAAATTAAACCCAATGGTTTATTTTCTGTACATTCCACTCCCTCCCAACAGGTGCAAAGCAAGCTCCACATTAAAAAATGGATATCCGCAGCTGTTGGTTGTTATGAGTTACTAGACCTGGAGCAAACATGATAAATGTCATCAATACAAAATTTAATGGTTTATGTTTACTTTTCAGTACATTCGACTCCCTTCCAAGGGGGACGGGGCATCATATAGTAAGCGCCCAGGTGCAACAGCTTCTCTGTTTGGGATTGATACCAGCATATGGCACAGAATGTTTGTTACTCACCACTAGGGTTGCCAATTTCCGGTATTTTACTAGCATGGCCGGTAAAAATGATGGCTGATCCAAATGTTATTAATAGCAAAAAAAGGTAAATAAATAGGAAGGCGGGTATTTTTTTCCAGAATAGGTGGCAACCCTACTCACCACTAAAGGACAAGCTGCAGTTAATGAAGCAGAAACACTAAATTACAGTTAGTACAATAAACTAGCTTTGTTAGGATGTGGGTGCATGCATCTTGGCATGTTACTGTGTGAGTGTAAATACACACGCCTGTGTTTGCTCACGTGACAAAATGCAAGTATTGCAGAGCTGCACCTAAACTAGGCGCTTTCCTCACCTGATGTATAGGAACAAAATACTGGCATTTATGGGCAGCAGGTAGAGCAGGAGAGTAAACAGAAGCATAGACAGGTTCCTAGGGATAGGGACAGAAGCAAAGCAAGAATATTAGGAGATGGATAAAGAGAATGAACAGAAACAAAATAACTCCATGCCATCAGGAAGATAATGGTCCACTCGGGGCATTTGGAAAAGCTTACACATTGACACTATTTGGGGTAAAGTGAAACATGGGCTTATAAGTGCCAGGACTGGATGATTAACTCCCTAATGAAAAAGTTAAAATAGCATCACAGTCCCACAAAGACAAAAGCTGGGATCACATCCGCTATATATAGATATATATATAGAATCAGACCACATAATCAGGAGATATAGAAAGGCGTTCACATATCAAGCTCATGCAATACAATGGAATAACAAGCTCCATCCTCAAACTGTTCCTGCTGTTGGTAATCGGAGATTGTTAGCAGGTGCGGGTGGAAGTGCATATTTATTATAAACAGGGCTCCCAGAAGGGTAAAATGATCCAATTCAAGGAAAAGCATATTTCAATGAGATAATGCATGCTTTGGGAAGCATGTCATTGGAGATCTGAAAAAGCTGCACCAAGCATTCGAGAACACAGAAGTCAATATTAGGCAAAAGCCTGCATGACACAGTCCGGCTTACCCACAGCCGATTAGATTGGGCATAACCGTCTTTAATAGCTCCTTCTTCCTACAGGTTAAAACAAACAAGGTTATGTTGCAGATGGATTGAAGCCGGCACACTTGCACGTGAGAGAGACAGGGCTTAGGAACATATTAGTTCTACAATAGACAGGCACCAGCTAAAGGTTATATCTGACTCTCGGAGAAGAGAAGATAAGCCGTATTAAAGGTCCCACACAAAGGTCCTTATTCAGGGAGTTACATCTGGTCCCTAGATGCTGAGCAACGTTCATTCGCATGCAATGTGATGTGTCGCGGCTCAGACGGCTGCATTCAAGAAATAAAAACATTTATCTCTCAGCATCACTGGATTAAAAGAGCAAAACTGTGTTTGGACTCAGGGTGGTCATAACGGGTGACGTGGTCTAGGGAAACAATGGCCTAATCTGATGGTGATGAAAGGTTTTCCCAAACCCCGTTAACGGTCTCGTAAAGGCATTAAAATGTGTGCAAAGTCAGGCAAACAGGAAAGTGAAATGAGAGTCGGGGGGCTAAGGGAGAGTAAGAGAATTTGGGAGAGAGAAGGAACGCTGTTAGGATTTGTGTTTGTTGATGGGGTTTAATAAACGTTAATCTGCAGTCTGGCAATGACTAATAATGCACTTTGCAGGCATAACAGCATAGACCTTCTCTGAACAAAGCACTTTACTTGAAAAGCTCATTTAAATGTACACACACACACATATATGGGCAAGCAAGGATATGGGCATGGGGTGGGAAAAAAAGAAAAGCCTCTCATCGGCTTTCAACATTGTGAAGATTGTGAAAATTAAAATTTAATACATGCTGCATCACGCTGATTTTAGGCATTGAAGGCATTTTTAATTAAAATGTTCTGTACTGTTTTATGAAATGGCCAAGTTACTCTTCAATATCCCTCTCTTGAGAATCTCAGTTGGAATCAGATTTTAAATGACAGGTCTAATAGATCCTTCAGGGGGCAATCCCTTTGCCGAATGATGTATTAGAGCTCGATCTTTCATAATAACCAGCTCTGACAGAAATCCAGTCTCTCTACATGCAGGATGTGTGTCGGAGTCCGCTCTAGTACATCTGCTAGGAAAGGGAGCCGCCCATTAATAAATGTATAAGTTAAACTTGTCAATCAAAATCTAACCCTGACTTCTGCATGAAGGGTGAAAGAAGAGACAGATTGCAGAGAGGGGAGTAGTGACCAGCAGCAGTAGAACATATTTAACGGATTATATTATTATTTTCATGAGATCAGGCTTATATAAAATTTTAATTTGTTATAGTTTGCTTTTAAAGCTACAGAATGTGGCCAGATGGCAACACTACTGGGGTCTTCAGTATGATGCCTACCTGGTACTATCAGCATTACATTTGCACGTTCTACCTGCCTTCAGGGTTTCCTTCAATTCCTGCACCCCCCACAGTCAAAAACACAATGTTAGTTCAATGGACCTTGGATAAAACGGACCCAAGTATGTGGCATAAGATAGTAAAGTTATATTAGTATATTAGTAGAGGATAATGTTGGATCACAAAGTGGTTTGTGATGAGCTTCAAGGCAAAGCAGTTGTAACATAAGGAATGGCATTCATTCACTTATAGAGCTAAAGAGGTTCCTTTATGCTTTGCAGTAGTAGGAAACCATCAAGGCCCCAGATATTCCTAGGAATTGGTCTTGGATCATCCTTTGTAAACAAAGCCAGACAGTTACAGTTTTGTCCCTACTAGGGGAAACAACAGGTAATACTCTCTGGCAGTTTGAATCCCTTTGCTTTATCGCTACTCCTATGATATACAATGGCCATTTCCAGCCGCACATTCATCTAACCATGTGCTCATAGCCAAGCGCAAATTAAATGTAACACTTCGGCATGTTTTCCAAACGTGCAGCATCTGGAAAGAGGTGATCCCCACCCCCCTCCTCTTCTTTGTATAACGCTCATAAGTAGAGAATGCTGAAAAACATCTTGTAGCAGTTAATGAAAACACAAACAATGAATACTTTTAATATCATGCTCCTTCCTACAAAATTTATACATATGTGGCCCGGAGGATAACACTATAAAAAAAAAATGTTTATGCCAGCATTTTATAGGTAACTCAGTCTTGAGAAACGCCTGCCCATGAAGACACTCTCTACTGCAAGAATAATGAGTTGCATCTGACTCTCGTTAAAAAAAGAAAGTATACCCAAAAATAAACAAGTAATGCAAGATAATAAGAAGACGGCTGTTCTCTGTATTGCTATTTTTGTTGTTTATTGGGGTTGCAGCATTGTGCGTCTCTAGTGAAAAATAAAGTGATGGAGACATCTTGGCTTGTAGAGCACATAAAGGAATCAGTGGAAAGAGTCTGTTTAATTACACCTTTATTAAATGGAAATAAAGGTGACATTTAGGGGCAGATTTATCAAAGGTTGAAGTGAATTTTCAATTTGAAAACGTTGAATTTTGAAGTAATTTTTGGGTACTTCGATCATCGAATAGACTGATTCAAACTGAAAATATTTCAGATTAAATGACAGGTCCAATAGATCCTTCAGGGGGCAATCCCTTTGCCGAAGGATGTATTCAAGCTCAATCTTTCATAATAACCAGCTCTGACAGAAATCTGGTCTCTCTACATGCAGGATGTGTGTCGGAGTCCGCTCTAGTACATCTGCTAGGAAAGGGAGCCGCCCATTAATAAATGTATAAGTTGAACGTATCAAACTCTAACCATGACTTCTGCATGAAGAGTGAAAGAAAAGACAGAATGCAGAGAGGGGAGTAGTGACCAGTAGCAGTAAAACATATTTAACTGATTGTATTATTATTTTCATGAGATCAGACTTATATAAAATTTTCGGTTATTATAGTTTGCCTTTAAAGCTACAGAATGTGTCTAGATGGCAACACTACTGGGGTCTTCAGTATGATGCCTACCTGGGACTATCAGCATTACATTTGCACGTTCTACCTGCCTTTGAAGTGGATTCGACCATTCGAAAATCTAAGTACTGCCTCTTTAAAAAACTTCGACACTTCGCCACCTTAAACCTGATATTGCTATGTTAGCCTATGGGGACCTCCTAGAACCTATAGCCAGTATTTGGCTAAGTTTTGGGAAGTCGAAGGATTTTCAAATTTGAATGTCGGACTACCCTATTTGATTTGACGTTTTTTTCACTTTGAAATTCGACTCTTGATAAATCTGCCCCTTAGTGTGACCTTATCCTCCATGGCCCATGGAGAGCTTCATCTTTATACCGTCTTTAACCCTCTTTTTTCTAGCTTGTTGAAGGTAGTATGGTAATGCCAACAAGAGCTTTTTGGAGGAGACTTTTTGGATTTCCATAGTAACTTCAATATCCTATGTGTTTGTGGTGGGATTGCCATGCATTATAACAAAACCATGACTTTCTCAAATACATATCAGGTCTGCAGAAGACTATAGGGGTAGGGGCAGAGTTGAGCGCTGGTTTTGAAGAGTTTCTTTTCTTTACGGAGTCAATAAATTTGTTTGCAAAATATAGCATATAAGTATGGCGACTGCGAGCGTGATTTTGCAGTTTTAATCCCGAAACTGTAATGTATGGAGACAATTGAATGTCGGACATATAATGCTCTGTCGCACACCATCTTTTTTTTTTTTACATTAGTGCACTGACAATCTAGAAAATGTGTATATTTTCTAAAAAACACATGGGCAAAGCTAAGGATAAAATCAGTTCTCATCCTTTACAGAGGCAATATGTAACGCAGGGAAGAACATGCAAGTAGGATGCATATTGCACCCTAAACTAAACTGAGGACCCCTCAGCAGCAAGGGAGCAGTTGTAATCACTCAGCAACAATAATTCACCATACAAAAAGAATGCTTGTCGCTAGTATATATATATATATATATATATATATATATATATATATATATATATATATATATATATCTATATATATATATCTATATATTTTTTTTTTTTTTTCATCATACTGGAGGAAACTAACTACCTCTAAGGGCAGAGACAAATGCTCAGATTCAGGGAGATTAGTCGACACAGTGACAAATCTCTTCTTCGGAGCGACTAATCTCCCCGAACTGCCTGCTACTGCCGATTTACATCTCTATTTCAATTTCTATCGCAATCTGTGCACTTCGTTTTCCGAGGTTGCCTCACGAGGAAACTTTGGACGACTTCGGAAAACTAAGTGATCCGAGTGCCATCCCACTGGCGATTTAGATTCTATCCGGCGGGAGGCAGTTTTGAGAGATTAATCTCCCCAATACTGAGAGCGTCTCTGACACTAAGGGGCCCTTATTCTACTAAGCTCAGCTCATCCTTCCTGAATGTACTGGGCATTATAAGCATCTGTGGACACGTTTATGTACCGATTGGTGGGTTGTAGCCAGGGCCGCCATTAGAAATCATGGGGCCCCATACAACATTTTCGGGGGCCCTGTCCACCCTGGCGCCAAGCCCCACCCCAGACCCCGCCCACTCCACATCGCAGTTAAAAGACCACACATAAATGCTAAAAAAGTAACCCCCACACTCAAGTTACAAAAAGATATTGATGGTCAGGGCCCCCCTTATAAGTTTAAAAAAAAAAAAATAACACATTGGCGCCAGGGCCCCCCATAAAAGTTTTTTAATAAAGCATTGGTGCCAGGGCCCCTCTTACAAGTTAAAAAAAATCTGGGCTCCAAAATTTAAAAAAAAAAAAACATTGGTAGCAGGGGCCTTTAGAAACCCCCCCCCCCCCCCAAAAATGAGTGTTCAGTAGAATTGAACTCATGGCTTCAGGACTTCAACTTCGCCTCCTTTCTTGAGTTTGGGTCTTTTCGCCACTTCAGGACTTAAATTTCAGCTGTTTTTGTGACTTCGGGTCTTTTTGCCGCTTTGGGACTTCAGCTGTTTTTGTGACTTCGGGTTCAAAAAACCCATTAATCTTCAGCGCTCGGAAGGGGGGGGGGGGCGGCTCTTTGAAAAATTCAGCACTGCCAGGCCCCCTTCATGCCCGGGCCGGGGACACTCGTCCCCCGATGGTGGCCCTGGTTGTAGCCATTCCATATTCTATCTTATAGATTTTCCCTTCCCACCTGGGGATTCCAGAAATTACACTCAAATTGATTCATCTACTAAAAAACACACACACACAATATCACATGAGAATTGGGTTAACTGTGCCCATTAAATATGTAATATAGGAAAGATGCCGTCACCTACCTAACCAATATTCTTAGTGAAAGATGCAAAAAAAAAAAAAATAGTTGGGGCCCTTAATCATGAATGTAGCTAGCCGTGAGCTAGCGGTGCTACATGTACGAAAGAGTATGACCAATGGGCAGCACATGGCCAAGACAGGTAATGGGCTTTATTTTGCACACAGCCAATTAGTGAGGCAAAAGGGGTACAGAACATTATGTCCCGTAAAATGCATCCTAATTTCTTTTTTCCTTGTTAAATGTTATAACCTTGTTTTTCTCACTTGGTGGAGAATACTTTGACAATTATGTAACTTGTTTCTAAACAGCTTATCCCTCACTGGGAAATGATCATTAGGGGGAACTGCAAGGCTTTCCATTGTTTACTTCTAAGTTTTAAAGAAAGTTTTTAGAGAGCTATTTTGCAGAAATGGGGTGATAAGCAAAGCAAACAACACCAAATCATGAAATCATCAAAGCAAACAGCAGCCAAGACTAACTGGCACAGACATCGAAAATAAAAATTATTTTAAGCTGTTTAACATGAGTAACCACTGAGCAGGGCTAAGGTCCTGGCAATGTGACACTAATTGCATTTCCCTTGACACTGAGAAGTTGGAAAGTCTCTGCGAAATATGTTAGCACTCTACAAATACATGTTAATATTAATAATAATAAATAATAATAATAAATGTTCACCTGCTGGAAGTTGGCTCCACAATGTTAATACAGGTATGGGACCTGTTATTAGGGTTGCCACCTTTTCTGGAAAAAAATACAGGCCTTCCTCTATTCTTGCCATTTTTTCCTATTAATAACATTGGCATCAAGCATCATTTTTACTGGCCAGGCCGGTAAAATACCGACCAGGTGGCAACCCTACCTGTTATCCAGAATGTTTAGGACCTGGGGCTTTCTAGGTCACTGATCTTTCTGTATTTTAGATCTCTATACCTTAGGTCTAATAGAAAATCTACTGTTTAATTATTAAAGAAAAAAATTGGATAATTTTGATAAAATGGAGTCCATGGGAGGCAAACTGTCTATAATTCTGAGTTTTTCCAGATTGTCTACTTTGTATGAAAGTTAAAGCCCCCTCAAAGGATAAACGTTTGACATAAGCTTGCCAAGGACACATGGGGACTTACAACCTGGGAGACGGTTACTCCATATGGGCACAGGCACATGGGCAGACCTTGGGATCTCAGGTGCCCATGATTTTTAGTAGCTCAACGGTGGCACCAAATCATGCGATTTTTAGAAATGTTTTTGATAATGGTTAAGCTGTGAAGATGTCTTACAGTTGAATACAATTGGTTTAGTTTAGAATAATCCTATAGTCCTGATTTTCAAACACTAGGTACTCCATCCAAACTAGAGAATTCGGTTTACTGTTGGAACACTGTCTAGTAACCCTCAAACATAGGAGCCTTGGGTAAATATATAGCTTTATGTGAGCAGGAACTGAAGATTGTTTACACTTGAATGTGACCCCTCAGCTGGAGCTGATCCTGCTCCCATAGAGGACTGCGAATTGGCCAACTGCTGTTTGAGTCTTGTCCCTGAATTTCTTTATCTTAAATGAACTCTTGCCACTCAGTTCTGGATATTATCTAAACCAGACAGCTTTGCCTTTTTGTCTAGAAACAGATATATTAGTTTGCTAAAGATTACATGTTCTATGAAGAGCAGACTCTGTAACCAACATAAAAATATCAGTGTTTTGGCTTTTTATTCTTCTTCATCATTGCAAATGAAGTTTAATTCATCTACAGATGGAGGGACACAGGCTGACTGCAAAAAAAAATCTTGTTCTGGGGAGCATAATATTCACAATGGACAGATGGGAAAAGAGGGAATATATCCATGTTCTTAGAAATTTAAAGAAGCAGTCTAAAACAACGATGAAGAATAAAAGAAAAGCATTGGGTTCTCCGGATAAGGGATGTTTCTGTTAGGGATGCACCGAATCCAGGATTCGGTTCGGGATTCGGCCTTTTTCAACAGGAATCTGCATATACAAATTAGGGGTGGAGAGGGAAATCGCATGACTTTTTGTTACAAAACAAGGAAGTAAAAAAAAAAATCCCCTTCCCACCCCTAATTTGCATATGCAAATTAGGGTTCGGATTCGGCCGAATCCTTTGCTTAGAATTCGGGGGTTCGGCCGAATACAAAATAGTGCATTCGGTGCATCCCTAGTTTCTGTAAATTGGTTCTCCGTACCATAAATCCGGTAAAAATCATTAAAACGTTAATGAAACCTAATGGGATTAGTTTGGATCAGTTATGTTAGTTTGGATCAAGTACAATGTATTTTTTTTTATTATTACAGAGAAAAAAAAAGATTCAATTATAAAAATCAGAATTATTTGATTAAAATGGTGGCTATATGGGAGATGACATTCCCATCATTTGGAACTTTTGCAATAATGTATCCCAATACCTGTAACATTTACTTACTTGCTCAAAATTGAACTGATATGTGGAAATCTGAACTGTATACAGTAAGGAGTCACACCTTAATGATCTTAAACCCTTATTTTTCTAGGCCACATCACTTTTTTCAAAAGCCAAGGGGGGTTAAGGAAAGTGTCCTGCAAAGAGCAAATAAAATTCAAAAAGCTTTATTTCCAGGCTGTCTTTAAAACAACGAACCGGTATCATTCATGAAACATTCTTCCTAAACTATGATATGTGCAGTCACCGGATGCGTTTCATGCCTTGTTCTGGCGCTTCATTCGAGGATGCCAGAACGAGGCATGAAATGCGTTAGATGACTGCACGTCATAGTTTAGAAATTATGTGAATGATTATGAATGATACCTGTTCATTGTTTGAAAGACAGCCTGGAAATAAAGCTTTTTGAATTTTACTTGCTGTTTGCGGGACACTTTCCTTAAACTAAGATTGGAGACCAGTTGTGGAGGTGCCTGCCAAAACAAGAGTATGCCTGATTCAGGGGAGAATCTGGGATATGTAAGTTTGTTTTTTTTAATACACCTTAATTTTCCCCCCTCACCATATGTGTTTTGTGCTCCTGCGCATCCCTTTTTCTCCCTGCTTAGTACCTTTGGGTCGCTGTATTGTGTCATTGCCATTCCATACATCTACAATATCACTGAACATCTATATGTGTTCTGTCTCTTGTACCCAAGTCTTGTCACTGTACCTATATTTTCCTGCAAGGAAACCCCTATTCCATTTTCTAGAAAGATATATATATATATATATATATATATATATATATATAAAAATATATAGTGTGTGTGTGGTGCAGAGGCAAGTGTATTTCATTAGCTTTCATCTTTTGTGATTGTGGATTATGAGGTTAGATAGCCAGCATGTGGCAGTCAGCTGCAGAGCGGCAAGGTTTCAGAGAACTCTTACTTCTGCAATGAAGTACAGTCGCTCCTTAGGTATAATCCATCTCCCCTGGTCTGTCTGGGACCCATTACAGAACGCCTGCGGGGGCCTTTGATGTTTGGAGTCCTGCTATCTGCTTCACCATTAAAGATTAGCACAGGCAGTTCATATTCCATACATCACTTGCAGGGGGACAAACCATCTCTTTTGGCTAAAAAATGAATTTAAATATCTACAGGCAATTGTTTCTGTAGAATGTAATCAACGGGACATGACCACCCATCTCAAAAATTTACATTAAAAAAATAAATTTATCTCAGTATTACCGGGAACTAGTCATTGAAGTTTATTTGTGCATTAGAAGGCTAAATATTTGCTGCAGCGACGCATACACAATATGGTATATGGCTCGCCAATTCCCATCATGCTCAGCCCACCGGAACTGAAAAAGCACAAAACAATTGTGGAATAGACCGGCAGCAGGTTGTAGGTAAAGTCTACTAAATGTGTCACCGCTCCATGATCTACTGTATACAGGAGGTAAGATGGATTGAAGCATCCGGCACAGTTACACCACTTATCCTGTTGTTGTGATGTATGCACTGAGTGTGCAAGATGCATCAATTAAGGCTACTCCATATCCTACTTCATTTATGGGATCTTCACCGACTGCCAGCTCTTCAAATCTAAATCAAGGAGCTTCTCATAGACATTTCACAAACAACATGAATTTGGGCAGGCTAATAGGCATCTCTGCAAATGAACTTGAACTGCTGTCATTGCCATTGTAAAGCAGACAAAGAATCTCCTTAGGGCAGAGACACACGGGCAGATTCGGGGAGATTAGTCCAGCGACAAATCTCCTCTTCTTCGGGGCGACTTATGCCGTCCCTAACTTCCCGCCGGCTATAATGAAAATCGCAGACAGGATGGCACTTGGATCACTTCATTTTCCGAAGGAAACTTTGGGCGACTTCGGAAAACAGCTCCGAGTGCCATCCCGCCAGCGATTTTCATACTAGCCGGGCGACTAATCTCCCAGAATCTGCCTGTGCGTCTCTGCCCTTACTGTCAAGGTAATTGTTACAAAATCAATTAGGCTAAAGCCTTTCCTCCACTTCTGTTTCTTTGTGCAATGCAATGGCAGTGAGGGGGCCGGTTTGTTTTCCTTATGCCAGGAACTCAAGCTTGAGATCTCAGGGACAGAAACAGAATTAAAGGAGAAGGAAAGCTCCAAGACCGTTTATTGCCAACAAATTAGCCACTGTAGTGCAAGCTAGAACACTATATTTATTCTGTAGAATGCTTTACCATACCTGAGTAAGCATGTTTAGACACTGTCTGTTTGTTTAGGATAGAAGCTGCCATGTAAGCTTGTTTTGACATCACTTCCTGCCTGAGTCTCTCCCTTCTCACAGCTCCGAGCTCAGATTACAGCAGGGTTGGGAGGAGGGAGGAGGGAGGAGAGAGGAGCAAACTGAGCATGATCAAGCCCTGCCCTGGAGGTTTATGCTTAAAACAGGAAGTCTGATACAGAAGCCCATGAGTACACAATAGAAGGGAAAAAATGCAGTGTTTCTGTTGACAGAGGACTCAGAGCAGCATTACTTTGAGGGTTTACTGGTGTATTTATATAGACCTTTCTGATAAAGCTTACTTAATTTTAGCCTTTCCTTCTCCTTTAAAGGGGCAATGCAAAACCAGTTTCAACCAAACTGGGTGGGTATATTCTGTGAGATAAACTGCTAGAAAGTTATCTGGGATGGAAAGCAACCCCTGCAAAGGAATGCTATGGAATAGGGAAAGGGGGCAACTGAACAATAATCAGAGGGGGGAAAGGGTTCAGGTACTCTATCACACATAGGAGACCGCTCAGCCTCCCCCTCCTTTAGCAGCTCCAATCCCTCCTCAGGGGTGCTCTGTCCGCAGCATCCCCAACGCCTTAACTCAAACTGTGCCAAAGGAATGGACTGCACTCCACTTAAAGAGGGAACAAGTATTTATTGCAAGCTCATGCAGGGATCAAACGGCCCTACGCGTTTCGGGATACAATCCCTTAATCATAGGCATAGGATTGTATCCCGAAACGCATAGGGCCTTTTGATCCCTGCATGAGCTTGCAATAAATACTTGTTCCCTCTTTAAGTGGAGTGCAGTCCATTCCTTTGGCACAATTATAGGGTTCAGGTAGGCCAGGCACATAGTACTTGCCAACAGCATTCAAAGCAAAAAAAAAAAAAAACATGTTTAACATTCAGCAGCAAAAGAATGCAATTCCGATGGTGACTTTTAATCACTAAGTTTGCCCCATTGCCAAACACCTTTTCCAGGGCAAGGGTGTAGCTCTGTGCTGCCTGTGCTCTCAGGGATTTTTTTTAAAAAAAGAACAAAATATCATAAAATGTTTGAATTAAAATAGTGAAAGTACGGGCACCTACAGAATGCAGTTTGAGCTTTAACATAAAAGTAATCTGTGCAACCTCTAGACATTTTGGGGGCCCTGAAAAATAATTTAGTAATATCTAGTTATGCCACTGGTGTAAATTATTTTTAACCTACATGCAAAATGTCCCTAATGGCACAATGTCTGCTGTGGAAAGGATGTTAGTCCATCTTTCAGCTGAAGAAGATGGGAGTAGTAGTTCAGAAAGAGCCATGGGTTTGCTGTCTCTGATCACATGCCAGTCCTATCGTGCAGCAGCGGAGCCAGGGGAGCAGATTCTTTTCCTAACATGGCTACTTTACCTTCTTTGTCAGCGACTGCTCAATCTCATGGAGCTGGGTGAGTGTGCTGCGCTCGATGACAGACACTTTACTGTACTCCTGCTTTTTGTTAATCCTGTTTCTCCAATCATCTTCACCGCTCTTCTTCAGCAACGCCAGCCTAAGAAGGAAGAATATGCCACATTGTTTGGAAGACATTCTTTACGAGTCAAGCTGCACAATAAAGTCCAGAGAAACAGTCCACTCAATTACGTGACACAGCGACAACTTAAAAAGATCCTGACGAAGGAGAAATTGTTTGGTTCAACAGTTTAATAGTTTCAGCGTTAATAGCGGACGTTGCCATTTCTGCCATGCAGTCTACAATTGAAACCATTAACTAGGCCGATAATGCTTGTAGGGTAAATATATTGTATTGATTTACACTAAGGGTGCAATTGAGATACATGGGACATTTTGCCTTGGTTAAGCTTTTGCTGGGCCCCTCACATTGAAGCAAGGATCTCCAACCTTTTGCCCCTAAGAGCCATATTCAGATGTAAAAAGAGTTGGGGGAGCAACGCAAGCATTAACAATGTTCCTGGGTGGTGCAAAACAAGTGCCGTGATTGGCTATTTGGTAGCATTGACTTGCAGCTACAAGAGGCTCTGTTTGGCAGTACACCAGGTATTTATGCAGCTAAAATTTGCCTCCAAGCCTGGAATTCAAAAATAAGCACCTGCTTTGAGGTCACTGGGAGCAACATCCAAGGTGTTGGCGAGCAACATGTTAATCACAAGCCATTGGTTGGGGATCCATGCATTAAAGAAAGGAGTATATCCCATTTGGAGGTTTTAATCAAAGGAGGGCATGTATGGAGCTGTACTGTATCCGCTATAACAAGGGAAAGTTGTGCTCAGCACTCATTTTTAAAACTATTATCTGCACTCAACCCATTATCAATATATTTAAGACATTGAGACATTTTGTGCATACAGCTAGAGTCCTGCGCGGGTCCATTTTTTTGGAACCCGTACCCGACCTGTACCCGCAACCCGCAACCAGGACCTGCAACCCGAATTCTTACCCACTTGGATCCGCTACCCGACTCGCAAGTACCTTATCTGCAACCCGGACCCGCTGACCATCAAGAATCAGGAAATGCTGTTGTAAACCGGAAGTTACATCATTGGTAGTAGGCATGTTTAGTAAAAAGGAGTAAAAAAATCGCTATTGAGAAGAGCAGCGGCCTGACTCGCAAACCCGCACCCAGAAACTTCTACCCGCAACCCGCAGGGTACCACAGGCTTTTGCGGGTAACCCGCGGGTACCAAACCCGCTGCAGGACTCTGCATACAGCTACTAAAAAAATCAAAACAAGGATTTTTTTGTCCCTATATTGTAATAAATGGGTTGATAATGCCTCTTGTATTTGTCTATATGTATTTTGTGGTCACAGTCTCATTGCACCCCCGCCTAATGGTTTTAAAATTAGTGGTGAGCACAACTTTCCCTTGTTTGTTGTAGTTATACAGGAGCAGTAACCAGTTCCATGTTGTAGCTCCCACCCTCTCCAGCTAGTCAGGTGATCCCACTGGTGTCTAATAAAAGGGCATCCAAGTTTGGGAGTTTTACTTTGGAAGCAGCAAGTAAGTTGTGGGTAAAACTTAGTCCCTTTTTAAAATGTATAATGAAGCAATAGAATTCTTAATGAATCAGATTAAAATTGAGCATAGGACTGGCCAGATATGGGATGACTTTGACGTAGTTGGCCAGCTTAAATATATTGCAATATATGGACAAACAATCCCTGTTTTGTTTAAAGGGTAAGGTATTGTTTTAGTAGCTGTAAGCACAAAATGTATTAATGTCTTAAATATATTGATAATGGGTTGAGTGCAGAGGACTCTTGTATTTGTCTAGCTGTACTGTATCGGACCATAAGGCCCAGGGACTGAACGGAAAAGTGGGCATACATGTAACTATTGTTCCTGCTATATAAGACATCCATTACTGTGCAAAGAAATAAATGCCACTTCCAGACACTTCCTATTTTGTGTCTGCAAACAGAAAATAAGACAGTCTAATAGTGAACCTGCCTGTTTAAAGGTGGCCATACACCAGCAATATTGATGGGCGAAATTGGGCGCCCATCAAAAGTCCATTTTTTTTTGGACGCCGGCGTCCGTTTTTTTGGAATTTTCCCGGTGGTTTCGCGAATTTATTCGCCAGCAGCGAATCGCGGGAATTCACAGCAAATTCAAGCCTGGCGAAGAAATCGTCCATTGCTAACCAGCAAATTAAAACTGCCGATATTGATCATTTAGACTGATTCGGCAGTTTATCTAGGGAGTCCAATGGGTCTCTCTCCGATCGATGTCTGGCCAAAAATCAGGCTGATAAAGATAGGGCAGGTTAGATTTTTTTCCTGCGATCGAGGTCAGCAACAGATAGCGGTTTCTGTCGGGGGCCCATTTCCTTCATATAATCTGATCATTTGGCCCTAGGGTGGAAAGTTTAGATTAACCTGATATTGCCATATTGGGAAAAGACCCGCTATATTGCCGACCTCTTCAAACAAGCAAGTCGTATTGTGTATGGACACCTTTAGATTTAGGTTTCTTGTTACCCGGGACTACTAAAAGACTGAGCTGGACCTGTTTAAGTATTGCCCAGCTGGGCACGTCATATAAACCCCATTCATGGTTGTCTAGGTGTCAACACTTCGGCCAAGAACGAATGAAGAGGCTCGACTGGACTCATCAAACATCACGGAATGCCGAGTAACAATGAAACATAGAACGGAAATGTTGCACTGGGTGACATATATTTATATACAATGCACAGGTTACTTACATATTCTATAGCTCTCTGCACATTCAATGCTAAAAGAGACAAAAAGTTGCTGTATGATCTAAGATTTGAACTCAATAATAAAAAACAATAAATTCAGAGGCTGTAGGATTTTTTTTTTTTTTTTTTACAAATATCGGGATCTTTTTGTCGAGTAACACATCCGGGGTTAGATGCTAGCATGTGTGGGCAGCCAGTAACGTCAGGTTTTTGTTCAGCAATCATCCGCTTTCAGGATTCCAGGCAAGTTTTTTAATGAAAGGATCTACTGTTTGGTTTAGTACTTAGTTGGGGGGAAAAAATGTAAGGGAAGAAAAATGTGGACAAAATATTCTGATCGGGAGGTGCATTATCTGTGAGCTACAAAATACCTATAGACATCCAAGAGTTTCAGGGTAATACAGTAAATAACAGGAAAATACAGACTGCATGGAAAAACTATAAAAATAGCATTCCCAGCAGCTGCTATACGTCCCAAAGAACAGAGAGCCAGGGAGATCTTGACTGCTGTAATATTTCAATATACAGTATGTGTACAATACAGATCCTCTACACCCTAAGCATTTACTGGTATGGGGACCCTAAAACGTTATTATTTTAATTCTAAATAATAACATCAACAAAGGATGAAATGATATTAAAGGGGGGTGCACTTTTAAGTTAACTTTTTAGTATGTTATAGAATGGCAACTTCTAAGCAACTTTTCAATTGGTCTTCATTATTTATTTTTTTATAGTTTCTAAATATTTGCCTTCTACTGCCGACTTTTTTCAGCTTTCATCTAAAAAACAAAACAAATGCTCTGTAATGCTACAATTATTATTGCTACTTTTTATTACTCATCTTTAATTCAGGCCCTCTGGTATTCATAATCCAGTCTCTTACTTAAATAAGCGCATGGTTGCTAAGGTAATTTGGAACCTAGCAACCAAACTGCAAACTGGAGAGCTGCTGATTAAAAAGCTCAATAACTCAAAAACCACAAGTAATAGAAAATGAAAACCAATTGCAAATTGTCTTAAAATGTTACTCTCTGCATCATACTAAAAGAAAATAAAACCAGAGTTCAATTTCCCAGTTCAATCAATATTATACACTGGAATTTTCTTTTGTAACCATGACCTCTGGATTGTAATGATGAATCTTTATCTGGCCACTGGTTTCTTTTTAGCCCTTAATTACAATAAATATACTTCTGGATATATTATATATAGGCAGTCTCCGTGTTACGTATGAGATGGGGTATGTAGTTCTGTTCTTAAGTTGAATTTATATGTAAGTTGAAACATATACATTTACTTATTAAATGCAGCTTAGACAGATGTTTGTCTTAACATAGTATTGATTTTACCTTTCTGTGCTCTGCAGTAGACAACACATGCCAGATAGAATTGGGGCAGGGGCTTTATTAATGCTAATAAAGGCCAAGCAAACCATGATATGTTACTGTAATAGCCTCTGTTTATAAGTATGAATTGTATGTTAGTTGGACGTTTGTAACTCGTATATATGGGATGCAATGAATCCACTATTTTGGATTCGGCCGAACCCTTCACGAAGGATTCGGCCAAATACCGAATTGAATCGTAATTTGCATATGCAAATTAGGGGTTGGAAGGAAAAAACATTTTTTACTTCCTTGTTTTGTGACAAAAAGTTACGCGATTTCCCTCTCTGCCCCTAATTTGCATATGTAAATCAGGACTCGGTTCGGCCAAATCATGCTAAAAAATGCAGAATAACGAACCGAATCCTGGATTCGGTGCATCCCTACTATATATACAGTATGTGTATATATATATATATATATATATATATATATATATATATCTCAGATAAAGGCTGTGACACTTTTTAATTTATGTCGTAAGACCTGCGAGTGTGCTCCTTTTATGGACTGTATTGCGACTTAACGCGTAAGGATTGCACCCAGGCAGTTGTTTCTGCATCTTTTTCGAGTGCCGGTAGTCTCCATATTGATAGATATATATATTCCAAGGCTACTGCACCCACTTGTAGTTCAGCCACATACCCTGGTGTTCCCAGAAGTTCCACAATATATATATGTAAATGCTGGTGCACACAGGGATTTTTATTTAATCAATGTTTTGTTTTAGGTAAATAAAAACAGACTCTGAAGAAAAATTCAGTGTGCACCAGCATTTACATATATATATGTTTTACATATATTTATAATGTATGATTTTCCCTCTGCAGATTACCATATACCGTGTATTAAGGAAGCCCAACAGTTTGCAAGAAGTGGCTGAGGACTACAATCCCCAGGTCTCCCTTCCTTGCAAGGTTCAACTGCAGGATGGCAGTTTTTAGTAGGAGAGAAAGATGCCTCTGCAGTAATATAAGCATCTCTGCACTGGTGCCAGCAATAAAGAAAGGAATAAATGCACGGTGCCTTACCTGTCTTTGATGGACATGTTTTTGGCGGACGTATCAAGATCCTCGTTGGAGCCGGTGCTGATGGTGGAGGAGATCTCAGCTATTTCCTCCAAGTGCTTTTCCTCGCTGAGCTCTGACGCCTCCGATGCCTGAGGTCTGCAGGAGAGTGCAGTGTAGGAGAGTGCAGCAGGAGCAGCAGCTGGAGTGTGAGAAACGGTCTTTGCAGTGCTGGTGCCAAGGAGTTCGGAGGCCGGCTCAACAATCTCTGGTTATTGTGAAAAGAAGCTGGGAGTTACAGCAAGCAAGTCACATGGCAGCCATTGCCTGCAGGCTTTACTATTAACCCTTGTGAAGCAGCTCAACTGCCGCTCCCTGGGAGCTCAACATCCCTTTCCTGACACTTTCTCACTCAACTGCCTGTCCCAATGTGCAAACTGATCAACACAAGCGATTGTGGAACTGCCCCTTGCACCAGGCTCAGCCCCCACCCCTAGCACACAAGGTTTCAATGAAAGGACCTTAGTAATGTTTATATACAGAACTTATAGACCTGAAAAAAAAAATTTGTTTTTAGCAAACACTTTTCTTATCGATTTCTTAACGTTTTTAAAACCCTGTTAATGGTTTTTTTTATGGCCTTTGCCACGGATATCCGCTAGTGATGAGCAAAATTTTTCGCCAGGTTTTCGCCATGAACAAGCGCCCAGATTTCAAAGTATTGTTAAAAAAAAAAAAAAAAGGCGAACAACTTCGGAAAAGTAGCTGCTAAAAATGCCCATTGACTTCAGTAAGTTTAACAAATTTTTCGGTGCAGTGAAACGCAACATCACTAGTCTCTTAGAAAAGTATAGAAACATTTATTGCACGTCAAGCTGGGCATCTTGAAAGGCAAGTCGGCATTCTCACCTAATTTGGCCAAAAGAGGCTTTCAGGCTGCCCCATCAGTTTGGTATTCAATGGGTTAATAGCTGGGCTTAAACTAAGCTTATCTACCCTATCAATCTACTTATGTAACAGAGAACCTTTTGAAGTATTTAATCACTGGTCTATAGAGTATGGGCCTATAGATAAGACACGTGAGACTCTTTCCTGTGAACCTGGAGAAGTGGCTGGGCCATTGTACAGGTATAGTATCCGTTATCCAGAAAGTGGTAGCCTTTGAAGGCACCAGAACATCGGCCATTGTTAGTGCTGAATCGTCAGATACAGGTAGAATTCTATTGCTTCTATCTGTATATCTGAAGATTCAAAAGAACAAACTTTTTCTGGAAAGATCTTTTCCAGGAAAGATCGTAACTGTAACGTCTATGGCCGCCTTTAGCAGCAATCTGATTGGTTGGGATAATTTCAGGTGATTCCATGGCTAACTTTCCCCTGCAATCTCTGATCTGTATTGACCCTCCAACACCAGATACAGTTCTAGACGCAGAGGAAGATCCTGGGGGAGTCCAAAATAAACAAGGAGGAATGGAGTGTTTATCTGCTTCAAAAGAATAAAAATACAAAAGTCCAGAAAATAATATTGTGAGGTCTTGCTACTTAAACCACAGTGCAAGGGTTACCAAAAATCGAAAAATAAGTGAAGTAAGGAGGCCAGCAAACAATAATGCAGTTTCAAAAGTAGTTACAAGGTTTAATAACTGTTTATTAGAATATGTAGCCTAACACGTTTCGTGCTAACTGGCCGCTTAAGGTGGCCATAGATGTAGAGATCAACTCGTTTGGCGATGTCACCAAACGAGCGGATCTCTCCGCGATATGCCCACATTGAAGTAGTCGATATCGGGCTGATCCGATAATGGGCCCTAGGGCCCAACGATCGGATCATAATGGATCCAATACTGGCGGTCGGATCGCACAGGATTTTTTAACCTGCCTGATTGAGATCTGTCCGACTTTCAGATGGCCCCACACACGGGCCAATAAGCTGCAGACTCTGTCTGTCTGCAGCTTTTATCGGCACGTGTATGGGGGTCTTTGCTCATGAGTAGGTGTCCAGTTGGCACGAAACGCGCTAAGTTACACATGTCCTAATGAAAAAGTTTCCAACTTTGTAACTACTTTTGCTACTGCATTATTGTTTGGAGTCCTTCTAAACGCGAATTTGCTGGAAGGCCTGTAGTCCAAATCAAGAGCTTTCTGTTAAAAGGCCAGATTCTTTGAAAAAAGTACAGGTGACTTAAAATGAGTGATAACTGACACTCTTATGACCCTGCAGACTCACTCGTGGAGATCACAGGCCACCATCTGGGATCTTCAAAGGTGCAAAGGTCAGCACCAGGGTGTGTTATCTCTCTCAGCTAGGGGACATTTGGCTGAACTTTGCAGGAACATTAGCATATTTATATGAAGTTAACAAACTTAGCCGGATCAACAAGAAACTACTGCTGAGAACAATAACAATACGAGGGCAATCAAGAACATTAGAAATTATTACTTAACTGTTCGTGAGTGAAAATTCATCAACCAAAAAGGAACTGGGAAAAAAAACTTATGGGTTTTTATCAGCAATGAAATCACTATAAAGGCACATTCTTAGGACCTTATGTGTCTAAACTGGTGGGTAATTAGAAGTTTTTATTTGCATTAAGTATCCTTTAAGCTGGCCATAGATGCAAAGATCTGATCATTCGAATCCTCGAAGGGTCGGACTTCCTCATCCCCTGACCTGCCACTAACCATTCAGATCAAATAAAGCAGTAAAAGAACAGATCAGCCGAAGTTCTGCCTCTGACAGCAATCGTATGAAAGTTATGTCCAACAAAGCTAGTGACAGTCTCCCACTGAAAACGGTACGATCGGCAATACATGCAGAGATATTATTGGCAGCCGACAGAAATCTTTTAACCTGTCCGATCGACCAAACAACCGATCTCCACCGGATGAATAATTATCAGGACTCTCCACACACGGTCCAAAAATCGTACGAATCCTCGATTCGTACGGTGGGATCTTTGCGTCTATGGCCAGCTTTAGGGTAGAGGCACACAATGCTATTTTAGGGAGATTAGTTGTCCATCGACAAATTGCCTCTTCTTCGGGTGATGCCTCTTCTTCCCTGCAATGTCTTCCCGCCGGCTATAATCCAAATCGCCGGCAGGATGGCACTCAGAGCGATTACTTTTCCAAAGTCGTCTGAAATTTCCTTGTGAGGCAACTTCAGTCGACTTCGGAAAACGAAGCACTCCGAGTGTCATCCCACCGCTGATTTAGATTCTAGCCGGCAGGAAGGTATTGCGGGGAGATAAGTCACCCGAAGAAGAGGCAATTTGTCGATGTACAACTAATCTCCCTCAAATAGCACTGTGTGCCTCTACCCTTAGGGAAGAGACAAACGCTCAGATTCAGGGAGATTATTCGTTCAGCAACAAATCTCCTCTTCTTCGTCCGACTAATCTCCCCGAATCTGAGCATGTCTCTGCCCTTAGGCAAAAATCTACCCTGGGGGTGGGCATCAGGGACAAGGGACCCAGATACTGGTTTTAAATAAGCAAATACAAATGGCTATAAGTGCACTTATCACACAGGTTGTTCTATAACCTGGCATCATATATTCATCCTTCATTATCTTCAATGGGGGTTAATGCAATAACTATTGCAAAGTGGTCTTTGGGTCTAGTAACCCATAACCTTAAATTACACTTTGGCTCTAAGCAGCAGTTCCATAGACGATGATAGACTGTTATGGGTTCCTATACCCAAAATCTCTAATAAAACAGTACACTGTATATGGGCAGGTTATCATACGATAGGTTAAAATATGAGAACATTTATTCTTCTGGCTTCTCGCGCATTTACAGTAGCATAACTAGAGTGCGCCGGGCCCCCTTCAAAATAATCTTCAGAGGGGGTTGGCACACGTCGATCACCACCAACCGCCCACTTCCCATCCCCGTCCGCCCACTTCCTGCCCGGCCCTGCCCACTCCTGCCAGACGATTCCCCCTTCCTCACCGCAGGTAAGAGAGTGGCTTGGGAGGAAAGTTTTTTTTTATTCACGTAACTATAGAGCAGGGGTGGCCAAACTTTTTACAACAAGGGCCAGATTTGGTGAGGTGAAAAGGTGTGGGGGCCGACCATTCAGCCTGACATTCTTTGAACCATTAACATTATTTAACTCATTTAAACAAGGAATCACGTAGTCATATCAGTAATATTTGGGCACAGTGAAATGATCTGCCACTTGGTCTGTACTGCTGCCTGCGAGCTGAAGGTGTTAGTAATATACACGTACTGGCACGTAGTGATGCACTGCTCTCGCATACGTCTTTAGTTTACTGTATTGGCGTGTCAGTACGTCTATTGACACCTTCAGCCCGAAAGAAGTATGTGAAGCGGCGCGTCTCTACGTGCCAGTACATGTCTATTGCTAACACCTTCAGCACACAGGCAGCAGTATAGACCAAGTGGCAGATCATTTCACTAATGTGCCTAAATATTACTGCTACGGCTAGACGATTCCTGATTGCACTCTGCTGGCGGGCCGCATTATTATTAATTTCATGATGGGGGCCAAGGGCCGGTGTAAATTTGAAAACAGGCCACATTTGGCCTCCGGGCCTGACTTTGGACATGCCTGCTATAGAGGAAGATGACCCCACTGTCCAGGCCCCGTTCCCCCCGGAAGCCACAAAAACAGCCGAAGCCGAACTCCCGAAGCGGTGAAAAAACCCAAAAGTCGCGAAAATAGCCAAAGTCCCAAATAGGCGAAAATAACCAAGGTCACAAAAACAGCCGAAATTGAAGTCCTGAAGCTGGGAAAAGACCCAAAGTCACGAAAGGACGCAAACTTGAAGTCCTGAAGCCACGAGTTCAATTCTACTGAACACCAATGTGGGTTTTTTTTAATCCCCTGGCCAACAATGTATTATTTTAATATTTTATAAGCCCCGCCACCCAATTTAGTTTAACTTGTAAGGGGGGCCCTGGCGCCAATGTGTGTGGGGGGGTTACTTTTTTAGTGTTGATGTCTGTGTGGTCTTTGGGCGGGATGGAGTGGGGCTTGGGTGGAGTGGGCGGGATCTGGGGTGGGGTTTGTGCGCTAGTGTGGTCGGGGCCCAGGGGGAAAATGTTGTTGTACCGGGGCCTGTGATTTCTAATGGCGGCCCTGTTTGTGTAGGGTTTAACACAGAGTTGTCAAGACCCAGCCCTATTAGGGATATTCTAAAAAAATCGCCGGCGGGATGGCACTTGGAGCGATTCGTTTTCCGAAGTCATCCGAAGTTTTCTCATGAGGCAACTTTGGGCGACTTCGGATCCGTTATCAGGAAACCCGTTATCCAGAAAACTGAGGACGACGGAAAGGCTGTCTCCCATAGACTCCGTTTTATCCAAATAAAGCAAATTCTTAAAAATGATTTCTCTGTAATAATAAAACAGTTGCTTGTACTTGATCCCAACTAAGATATAATTAATCCTTATTGGAAGCAAAACCAGCCTATTGGGGTTTATTTAATGTTTAATGATTTTCTAGTAGATGTTGGGTATGAAGTTCCAAATTACACAAAGATCTGTTATCCGGAAAACCCTAGGTCCCGAGCATTCTTGATAACAGGTCTAATACCTGTATTTAACTGTGAAGACACACGGAGATGGCAGATGAAAAATCGCTTGCGATAATGCAATTGCGGCGATTCGATTTCCGAAGTCACCTGAAGTTGCCTCACGAAGAAACGTCGGGCGACTTCGGTGTTAAAGGGGTTGTTCACCTTTACATTAACCGTCAGTATGATTTAGAGAGTGATATATCGAGACAATTTGCAATTAAGCTTTCATATTATTATTTGTGGTTTTTGAGTTATTTAGCTTTTTTATTCAGTAGCTTGCTAGTTTGATATTTCAGTAATATGGTTTCCAGGGTCCAAATTACTGACTTGAACTTGAGACTGGAATATGAATACGAGAGGCCTGAATTGAAAGATTAGTAATAAAAAGTAGCAATAACATTTACAGAGCATTTGCTTTTTAGATGGGTTCAGTGACCCCCATTTTAAAGCTGGAAGTCAGAAGAAGGCAAATAATTAAAAAACTATAGAAAATAAATAATGAAGACCAATTGAAAAGTTCCTTTGAATAGGCCATTCTATAACATACTAAAAGTTAACTTAAGGGCAGAGACACACCCATCATTATATCATTAAACGGGCAGTTCACTTTCAGGGCAGAGACACACGCTCAGATTTGGGGAGATTGGCGAGAAGGCAGATTGGGGGGAGATTAGTCGACCCCGAAGAAGAGGAGATTTGTCGCCGGGTGACTAATCTTCCCAAATCTGACCGTGTGTCTCTGCCCTAAAAGTGAACTGCCCCTTTAATGAGATAATGATGGGTGAGTCTGCCAGGCTATTATCAGAGAAAACATCTTATTTGTATATAAGTCTAGAAGTTTTCTGAATATACAGGAAATGTATGAATGTCCAAAGTAAACACTTCCAGTAGTTGTTGTTGTTGAACTACAGCCTTCAGCCAATTCAGCGGGTACCGAGTAGTTGCTGTTGAACTGCAGGAATGTTCTGTTTGCCTTTATATTTTACTGGCTATAAAAGCAAAACACATGGAGGATACAGATTGCTACAAAAGGACATGTAAAGCCCTGATCAAAAATACAGCCATAGCTTTAACATAAAGTGCTATGGAGATTAGAATCTATAGTGCCGGCTCTATTAGGACTATACCATGCCAGTGTCGTAGATTCTACATTTAGAGTCCGTTCTGAACTGTCATCGCGCTAAGGATTTTAAAAAAAAAAAACAACTCATCATGACGCTGCTGTACTTGTGGTAGGGGTTTAGTGGTTGAGAAAAACATTCCACGCGTGTAGAATAAAATCAAAAATCCAGCTTTATTTGGGTATTTAAAAACAACAAACAGGCATCCATTTACAGATGTACTCCTTCCCTATGGCATGTTTATAGGGTAGGAGTAAATCTGTAAATGGATGCCTGTTTGTTGTTTTTAAATACCCAAATAAAGCTGGATATTTGATTTTATTCTACACGTGTGGAATGTTTTTCTCAACCACTAAACCACTAATACATGAGGTCTACTGGAATGGAGACCAACAAGAGGAAATCCCCCACGCAGCGTAGAATGGGCACAATAGAGGAGTGACCTTCTGGACGGGGACATGTGAGTCTTTTCCTTTACAGCAATTCAACATATGGGAAAGAACAGAAGGAAGCGAAAAGAAAAAAAGGAAGTGACTCGGGAAAAAATAAAAAGCTTCCAGCGAGCCACTAAAAAACAGCATCTGTATAATAACATGCACACTTATAAATCCTACCCATTCCGTGTGTATGAAGCTTTTGCATACGGTATATAAAGAGGCTTCTGAGAGCTGACATAAAGGCAACTTATTTTTAGACATACTACCCCTAAAAGGGCAGCTAATACAACTGTCAAATCCTAATTAATCATATATCATGGGGCTCTCTCTCTCACCTGGCACAGCAGCAGCACCCACTCGTATCTAGAACTACAAACACAGAGAAGAAATGTTCCAGGGGTGTAAATATAGAGGAAGCAGACCCTGCGGCTGCACGGGGGTCCAGGAGGTATAGGGGCCCCATGAGGCCCTAATTCATATACAGTTTCAATAGGTAAAACAATTCAACCACTAAACATTTTGGGGGCCTGAAAAATAATTTGCTGCGGGGCCCGGTAATACCTAGTTAAGCCACTGAAATGTTCTCTACACAAAATAAGCTATAGTAGCTATAATCTTATACTGTATGCACAAACACTAAAGCAGTTTTCACCCCTATGTATACAGAGATGCAATGTTCTGTGCTCACTATATTGTCCCCTACTAAGCAACCAATATAGCTACTGCCATTGACAATATATATTTATATATATGCCATGAATATGTGCTTTACTCAATACGTTTTTTGTCTTTTATTAATACCCTGTGTACATTAATACTTAACCGTGCAACTTGTAAGAGGTGTGCCATCCACTATATATATATCTATATATATCTATATATATATATCTATATATCTATATATCTATATATCTATATATCTATATATCTATCTATATATATATATATATATATATATATACACACACACACACACACACATATATAAATACACACACAGATGAACTGATCTGCTAACACGCTAATCTGTACCCTCATATTGTACTGTATATCCGAAAGGAAAATAAACATAAAATGTAAACAATTAACATAAAATGCAATTTGTACGTATAACCACAGATACTGCAGCTGCTTCACATTTCTATTAACATGAAAAAAAAAAAGTATATTACCGACACGCTCACAATCTAGAAAATATAAAGTTTTTTTTTGTTTTTTTTTTAATTAAAAAATCCATGGATTCATCCTTAGTTTCTCTACAAGACCCTCGCTGATTTTAGTCTGCAGTTACAGTGGGTATTGATGCCTCTCTGCATATCTTTTTTTTGTATAAATATTGGGCACCACTATTCACTAAGGATATTTGTGAAAAGAATGTGTTCTTACCATTGAGATCTTTCCTTCTCCTCATGCTAGTGTCAGTGTGTAGGCTCTTCTTCTCTTCAGCGTCTACCTGCAGGGCACTTTCAGGTGCTTGGGATTCTGTAGCTTCAGCAGGCTGGGACAGCTTCTGGGGGCTGAGCAACTCCACTGTGCTTCTACTTGAGGCAACATGCCCAGGCATTTTCGGCTCCTCAACATGTTCTTCCTCCTTTGCCACATCAAGAGCGGGGTGGGTTGTTTCCTTATGGAGCTCACTGCATTTTCTGAAGCTGCTATCTTCTGCTGCAGAGACTCTTGTCTCTTCCAACATTGGTTTCCTCGGTTCCTTTTCATAGACTTTATCTTTAACACTTGGGGGACTGCAGGGTTCGGAGAGCAGCAAGCTCCTTTCTGAAGTGCTTCCTGTCTCCACTGAAGTGTGCAGCAGGGTTGAAGCGCTGGAGACATTTGATATTCTTTCCTCATAACTGAAGGACTTTGCCGCATACA
The DNA here is from genome assembly GCA_038501925.1 of Xenopus petersii. Taxonomy (NCBI): domain Eukaryota; kingdom Metazoa; phylum Chordata; class Amphibia; order Anura; family Pipidae; genus Xenopus; species Xenopus petersii. Next base: position 18,104,853 of record CM076683.1, read on the forward strand.
TATCCCCAGGGCTGACAGGAGACGGCCGAGAGGTTAGGGTGGCCACGGAAGTTACAACACTGTGAGATAAGGGGCCGATCTTTTCGCCTCCATTCTTATACTGTGTGAAGTTTAAAACAAACCAAAACCAGATGTTAGTAAGCTGAAACTTCACCTAATAATTCTGTAAATAATTCATTTGCTGGAGAGTATGAAGTATGCAAGTAGCTCTGGATGCAAGGCTAAGCCCTGTTTTACATCTGAATTATGAGGCTTTATCTAAGAAGAATAATGGGAATTTACCCTTTACATTTTACACACATTTCTTCACCTGCAATTTATGACAACATTTTACACCCCTCCTAATTGCCAGTTTCCTCCTTATTTACAAAGGGTTTGCTAGTCATGGTTAGAGGATGAGGGGCATTATAAAGATCCTAATCCATGTAAATTCTGTGCACAGTTGAAGGATCTAACAAGGAAAGTCTCTGCTTTGATTGGCTGCTCCAAAAAGACACAACCAATTAGTGTTGAAGAGGTGCAATTATAGGATCATTGCCAATTGTTGCACACAAGCTCATAGCAAGTTTAAGGGATGCACATTTCAGACTTTGTCCCTGTCCCCAGGTAAGGGATTCTACTCAGTTCATTGACACACCCAAGGGTTATCAGTGGAGTCGTGGACCATGATACACCCCACTGGACTAATTTTAGCACACAGGGTCCTACAGAACACAAGCCACCATTCCACTGCCTGCCTACAACACTGGGCTTGCAGACATACCCTTGATAAAACCACCCTCTTGATGGACCAGATTAAAATATAGTGCTCAGTTGGGTGCTAAAGCACCTTAGTCTATGACAGGCACTAGATTAGTGGACATCATAAACCTCACACAGTCACAGGCTGGACTGTGGATGGTGGCTACAATCCACCAACATATAAAGCTTCTGAGAAGCACATAAGTGCATCTTATGGATGTCAGTTGGTTACCTGCTGCAGAATCTGGTTGGGTACTAGGGCACTTCAATCAATCTATGACGGGCATTAGATTAGTGGACACTGCAAACCTAAATCACTGGCTGGACAGTGGATGGTGGATCTATTCTGAAAACAATCCGCCAACATACAAGACTTCTGAGAAGTCTGTAAGTGCATCATATGGATGTCAGTTGGTGACCTGCTTCAGGATTATCTGGAGAGAAACTGTATCCTTACACGTCACCAGCAACTAGTACAGTGACAGATATTTATGTAATAATGTACTCCTTGATGTAAAATATAAATATATTAAAAGCCACTAAGTTCAATTACCTAATAATGAGGCCACAGGTTGAGAGGTGACTTTTTTTTAGTCACATGACACCTTCTTTTAGTCACATGACACTATTAACTCCACTAAGCACTGAATATAATGAGAAGCATCAGTAAACATCACGCATATTTTACAGGATATCGTTGGCTCCTGTGTAACATAGGGGTCATGTTTTTAAACCAACCTGTTCAACCTCCACAAGGGTGACGGGCTGAGTCTGGTAACGTGCATTCATTCGCCTTAGTCGTATATCCATCCTGTTTCTTGCAGACACCTCTTTTGTTATTGGCTGGGAAAGCTTATTAAACAACGCCATTTTTTCAGATAAAGAAAGAGAGGAAGAATCAGGCTCTTCGGGGATGCTCTGGTCATCGAGAATTTCCTTTTGCACAATCTCCTCTTGCTTTGATATTGCATTTTTATGGGATGATGCCTGCAAACTGAGAGACCAAGAGGTGCAAACAATAAGATGGGTGAAGTCATGGACATTCTTTCACCCAAAAGGAAAGCTAAACAGCAAGGCAAAGGAGACAACTCTCAAGGCTACTTTTTATTGTAGAAACAATATGCAGCAATGCTTTGTTGTACATATACATGCATTAATGAAAGGACAAAGGCCAACAAGCTCTATTAATTTGCTTTAATAATTTAGGTCGCATGGATTTCACTCTAATTAACTGTAGTCATTAGGACAATGGGAACCCTGGGATCTTGCCTTAACTCCTCTTTAATTCTTCCATGCTCTCTTGAGCAGAAAGCATGACTCAGAGATGCATTCCTAAATGTATGCAACCTGTCCATTTTAGCACAGTTTGCACATGAAAGATATTTCTTCACACCAGGGAAACAAGCATACTTGTCTGCAGCTAACCATAAGTACTATGACCTGCTTTGAAGCACTTAAAATCTTTCAGAAAACGGGAAACTCTAAGGGAAAAAGATTCCAGTTTTAGCACCCCAGGAAAAATGATACTGTATAAGTGCTCATAGAACTTATTGCATAGCACTATGCGAGAAGTTTTCAGAGTAATAGCTTTCTGCATGCAGACATGCTGTGGCCATTATAAAATACTGGGGCTACGGCCATGAGGCAATGCAAATTGATGCACTTATTAAAGGGATACTGTCATGGGGAAAAAAATTTTTTTCAAAATGAATCAGTTAATAGTGCTGCTCCAGCAGAATTCTGCACTGAAATCCATTTCTCAAAAGAGCAAACAGATTTTTTTATATTCAATTTTGAAATCTGACATTGGGCTAGACACTTTGTCAATTTCCCAGCTGCCCAAGTCATGTGACTTGTGCTCTGATAAACTTCAATCACTCTTTACTGCTGCACTGCAAGTTGGAGTGACATCACCCCCTCCCTTTTCCCCCCAGCAGCCAAACAAAAGAACAATGGGAAGGTAACCAGATAGCAGCTCCCTAACACAAGATAACAGCTGCCTGGTAGATCTAAGAACAACACTCAAAAGTAAAAACCCATGTCCTACTGAGACACATTCAGTTACATTGAGAAGGAAAAACAGCAGCCTGCCAGGAAGCATTTCTCTACTAAAGTGCAGGCACAAGTCACATGACCAGGGGCAGCTGGGAAATTGACAAAATGTCTAGCCCCATGTCAGATTTCAAAATTGAATATAAAAAAAATCTGTTTGCTCTTTTGAGAAATGGATTTCAGTGCAGAATTCTGCTTGGGCAGAACTATTAACTGATTCATTTTGAATGACCGCCAAACACTGAATTCAAGCCACAGTACAGATTGAAGTCAGTGAAACATGGTGATACAAGAATCATGATATGGGGATATTTCTCATACTATGGTGTTGGGCCTATGTATCGCTTACCAGGAATCATGGATCAGTTCAGTCAATATATGAGTAAACCTTAGGTTCTGGGGGTTGGCCTTGGGAGAGGAAGACCAGTAGATACAGATATGAATAATCTTTCTCTACATATTCACTACAACTGGGTGACTGTGCATTTGGAATTCACATACACCACAAGGAAAAAAACAGCTACTAAAGAAGGGCTACCAATTTCCCAATTGGTTCACACATTAGCCATTAGTATCACAATGAGGTACCTGATCATGTTACTGATCAATACATGGTGTCACCCTTGTTCTTCTACACATTTGGGAGAAGTGGCCCATAAGAGCCGTTACGGTGCAATTATCTAAACAGCAGCCTTACACTTAAGGCTGCCAACATCTGTCCCTTATACGGATTCTGCAGCTTATCTGCCAGTGTATGGGGGGTTCCAACGGGTGTCCTCGATCGATATCTGGCCAAGATTTCGATCGGGGAGGTTTGATTTTTCTGGTGATCAAGGACCGCATCGGCTAGTTGATGCGGTCCTCGTCCCATCGTCCATTCTCTCCGTTGTAATCCGATCATTCCCTAGGGCCAAACGCTTGGATTAACCCGATATCACCCTGCCGTTGGTGGGCAGGCCTCATGAATCAGACAGCTTTTATATCTCTGCCTCTAATTTCAGAAAGTTTTTTTAGGAACAAGAAGCATAAAAGGAACATGTGCATGGAATTTACTTAAAGAGGGATAAGCAACATACATACAGGATGATGCAGAACTACTATTTGAAATATTCCTCCTGATAGCGGAGCAGCTGGGGAGGGTGGTGAAGTTCTGCATCAGCCAGAACCTTATAGGTTGCCTATCCCTGACGTAAAACATGGAAGAAATGCATGCTATTACTCCAAGGAGAACATGCACCTGAGCTTACATACAAAGCACATTCTGCACACACATCTGAAGCCCGTGGGTACAGGAAGAGTATTAAAACTTGGCCATTTTCAGGGCCGGATTTATAACAGGAGCGCCTAGGCCCGCTGCCGCTCATCACCCCTCTCCCCTCCCCTTTATTCGTGCACATGCACAAATTTTCATCATCAAGTCAGAGAATTGACTCACGGCAAATTTATAAAACTACTGTGTCTCATGAGCAGTCCCAGAGCTTCCAGACCAATAAGCCTGAGGTTGGGACGGCATGCTGCCCCCTAAAATTCTGCCGCTCTAGGCTCGGGCCTTGGTGGCCTTTCCATAAATCCGGGCCTGACCATTTTATATCACCTTATGGCTGTAGCAGTAGCAGATGACCATGGGCAAAAAACCTGGCGGTCTCCTCTGGAGGCACATGAGTGAAACCAAATCCAGGCAGGTCCCACAGTCTCTCACAACAGCAGGTAGCCATGGCAATGCCTTTCCTGTAATTTCAGAGCTTTTAAATGAAAAGAGCTGCACCTCAAGGGAGACATCTCTCTTTTCCAGGGGATGTCCACACCCTTAACACAGAAAACTAATCTTTCCACTGTGCTCAGGGTTTTTTTTAACTAGGAACAAAGCCAAAATGGGAAATGATATGGGATGCAGCCAAAACAGACATCAAAAATAAACGACTTATAGCTGACTGGTGATATTCCTGTTAAAACAACACTGAAGGCACTTGCGGCTCTCAGATAAAAGATTTGTGTGGAGGTTTGTTGCAGCCTAAAATAGCTTTTCTTGTTTCCTATGGGACAAGACACACATGTACAAATCAAATGCCTGTTTGTAGCCATGTGATGGCAGTCTAAGACTAGTTTTTGTAAAGGGATTTAGTGAGTTTAAGAGAAAAATTGGAAAAAACTTATTTTAATCTAACCTGAAATGTTAGATCTACTATCTGCTTGTACATTTCTTTGTACTAAGGCCATCAATGGCTCCTTGTAGGCTCTACCAGCACCAAGAGAGTGGCACCCTCTTGAAGCAGTACATGTTTATAAAAAAATAGAAAACTTGAAGAAAATATACATTTCTAATTAAACTATTAGAAAGAATTCAGTTTCAATAAAGCAGTCCATGCTTTGTAATAGAGAACAAAAATAAAAATAAAGAGAATAGATATTAAAGTAGGAAGAATATAGTAATATATATTAATTTTGTTTATGCTTACTATAAACATATTTGTCTAAGATCAATGTAACATTTCTCCACCGGCGTATATCAGCCAGCTGGGAAAAGCCCCAACACCACCCCGTGCTTCATGCCATTGACATGAATGGAAACCACAGGCCAAGGTCTCCGAGGTGTTTTTAATGGGTTGATTGGGAATAGTCAACATTTATCCTGTTAAATTTATGTATGACCTGCTACAGGCACCTTCCTTCTTCCCTACATGGATGGCATCCTATATGGCTGCCAATAATGGTTCTTCTAATGGCTAAGTCTCATGAGTCTATAAGCCAGAGAAAATGTTATGAAACAACAAATAATGGGTAAAAGGATATTTTTTGTGTGTGCTTTTAAATTTGCTACAGGTACCACCACAAATGATTAACTTTCTATTAGCCTCTTCTTTTAGTTGCCAATTTTTTTCTGTTTGTAGGCGACATCTTCTGGCTGGTAATGCCCTTGTCTATATGGCAAGTATCCTGAACCAAAGATCCCCTTCACACACTCCTGCATTGCAAAGGTATGGGTTTTGTAAGCTATGCTTCATCACTAATGCCCACCCTTCCATGTTGGGATGACAAGTAAAGGCTACATGCATTGCTCATACCTTAGTAGGTTAATTTATTTATAAAGTAACTCATTGAGCATGCAGTCTGAAAAGGAAAATGGTTATATTGTAATGCACTGAAGCAGTGGTTAGTCGTAAGGTTATTAGACCATTTAATATTTTAAGAGGCATCTGCCAGGCTGGACTCTTGCTGGTCTCCATGCAAACACACCCGCTGGTACCTGATATGGTGTACAGAGCTCTTAGTTACAGTAGGGCTAGGTATTCGAGGGAGAACCGTGTGTGTGGTCACAGTGTGCGAAGCAGCACTAGGCTCACTAGTACATTGCAAAATGGAAAAAAATACAGCACAGGGGGGAAAAGAATGGAATGAATTAAACACAATTAGAGAGTGAATTAAATAACATTAATAGCATGTTAACATCAGTCAGTTAGCCAAATTCATATTAATTGTGGCAACTTGGCAAAGTCTGTTATAGAAAATAAACCAATGTGATATAAGGAGAGACAAGCAACTTTCTATCTTCCAGCAGTTGCCCACCTAAAATTCCCAGGATCCCCACACTAGATGGAGGCGGTATTGGCAGTTTTGCAGCTGCTGGAGTGCAAAAGGTTGTCTCTCTCTTGCAGGTATATGGGCCCTAGAATTCGAAAAAAAGTTGGGAATTTTTAATTGTTAGTCAATAATATTCTGAAAATATCAGTGATTTTGATTGAAGCAGCTAATGCCATGATAAAACAGGTTGCATGGGTACCTTCCACTTGGCCACTGTAAAGCTAAACCTGATGCTCTAACCCAGTGATCCCAACCAATAGCTTGTGAGCAACATGTTGCTCTCCGACCCCTTGGATGTTGCTCCCATTGGCTTCAAAGCAGGTGATCATTTTTGAATTCTAGGCTTGGAAGTAAGTTTTGGTTGTATAAAAACCAGGTGCAGTGCCAAAGAGAGTCTCAATGTAGGTTGACAATCCACATAGGGACTACCACATGGCCAATTTACAGCACTTATTTGGCACCCCAAGAACATTTTTCGTGCATGTGTTGCTCCCCAACTCCTTTTACTTTTGAATGTTGCTCACGGGTTCAAAAGGTTGGGGATCACTGCTCTAACCCATGTTTTAGAAGGAAAGCCATTGCTCTGAGCCAGTTTGGAAACTATATAAAGCTACAACATACGGAATCCAGGTCTTCCATGGCGAAATTGATAAAAATGCATTTCAATTAGTTGACCGATTATTGAAGTTGCCGGTGCACAAAGACAATTTTAATTTCAGTTTTTAATTTTACATTTTTATCACCAGCAACAACCTGTAGCATGATCATGTACTAAAAACACTCACTGCCCCAAAAATAGACTTGGATACGGGTCCATAGATTACTGAAACTAAATAACCCATCTCATCCTTCAGCATTTTCTCTGTTCTGCTGCCCAAGAAAGGTACAGTCAAATATGTCACACTGCCCTGCACAACATTCTTTCAACAAGAAAAACAATAAGCGTAAACAATTCCCAAAAGCAAGCCTAGTTAAGTCTTCACACTCCAGAGTCAGATTTGATTCTTTGTGATGTGAAGCATGAACTTACATGATTAAATAAAAATATCCCTGGGAAGGATAACTATGTTCAAACATAATCTCTTGTTTTTGGTGACTTTTGAGTTACTGAAGTTACTGAAGGATTCCCCCTACTGGAAGGTCGGACCACACCGTAAGAGGTAAGGCATGGTCATAGGTAACCTCAGGTGTACAGTATACAAGTCCTTTAATAACTCCAGTTTATAGAAACAAAGTGTGTGAACAAAGTTTATTAACGAATCTTGAGCAATTGTTTTTGTTTCATGAAAAAGCAGAACATGTTTTGCAGACTCATGATTGCTAATTACTGTTTTAAGCAGCAGAAAGTATGAGGGATTACGGTAAAAGTTTTGCTGGGCAACAGTGTAGGACTTCAGCAGGCTGCAGAGAACATCCCATGCACCACTTTTTTATTGCATGAAAATATGTGAACAAGCGAAAGTACATTTACCCTTATGAGCAATGAGTGTTCCTTTAATAAATCTCCTGTCAACGTATAAAAAGTGTTAAAGATGAGCTGTGACTGTAGTCTTGATCTCATCCAACTATTGTGTGTCAGCTGGGGGCTAAAGATGCTGGGAAGTTGTATTTCACAACACTATAAAAGTTCTTACATAAAGGTTCACATCCATCACATACCCTATAAAATGTGCAAAGGGATAAATGTTTCCTGCCACAAAACAAACACCTGGACTGGACTGCACAATCCCAAAAACTCTTGTGCCCCATAACTGTATAATGAGTGAGAGGAGAAGGTCAGTGTAGAGGTTACAAAGCCTCAGTGATTACTGTAGATCTACGTGATCATAAGAGACTACTACAGTTGGCTAATGTCAACCACATCATAGGAAATGGCTCCTGTTGCCTTGCATATGCGGTGCATTCTATTATACCTAACATATCAATTGCCTGCACCATACAGTCCCACCAGCCATGATCTTACAAGAGCCTGGGTCCCGTAGCTACTTCAAATTACCTGTCTACTGAACAATGAACAGAGAAGGCACTTACGTAGCGGCAATGACCACCTCTTCGCTGGTAACTGGCTGTGTGCGAGACCGGTCCAGTGCTCGGCGAAGCCTTCTCTCCACTGCTGCGTTCTTGGGACGTGGCTTGGCTGGTTTGGCCTCCAGGGATTTTTCCATTTCCTGCAAAAGTTTGTATTAGACTGTGAAAAGGTCTTGCAAGACGTTGGACAAAGAACTTACTAGTGATATCTTTATATGATTACTGGGTCAATTTTCCCACATAGTTTGTGTACACTCTAACTTTTGCTATGGTTTAGACACTAGGGGGCAGATTTATTAAAGGTCGAATAGTAAATTAGAATTTTCCAATTTCAAAATTCACTCATTCGAATTTTAATCCCTCTATTTGAATGTCAATTAAAATGTGAGATTTATCAACTCAAACAATAATACGAATATTCCCCACCTAAAACCTGCCGAGTTCATGTACAAGTCAATAACAGAGGTCCGTTGAGCCATTTGGAGACGTTTATAGCCTTCCTAAAACTCAAGGTTTTTTTCAGGAAAAAATTAGATTAGTACGAATCAAACACGAATCAAATAAGACTTGAATTTTCAGGTCGGAACCGAATCGATCAAATTTTAGTCATTAGTATTTTTTCTTAAAAAACCTCCCAGTCAAATTGATTAAATTCGAATTGAAAAAATTCACTTGAATTCGAAATTCGACCTTTGATAAATGGGCCTCTAGAAGTGTAACACTGCCTACTTTCAATTTCCTTGGTCTCTGAATTGCTTAGCCACCTTGGATGTTTGCTGGTTGTTAGGGTCATTGACAGGCTAGAAGATGCATGGGAGAAGGCCTATATAGAAAGATAAATACAACTAATAAGACATTTCAGTGACCACTAGTTGACCCTTGAAATTGTAGTCACTGGAAAGCTCCTGGATGGACCTCCTGTTATTAAATCACTAATCATGGGATATGCCTTACAGCCAGAGACATTACAGCATCGTATGAAAAACCAGACTCTACCTCGGGTTGAGAGTGACGCTGATCAATTATAATACAAATATTCCCAAGACAGTAGCCATATCCCAAATCCCAGGAAATACATTTGGTCCTAGCCATGAAATGGAGCAGCACTAGACAAAGAATCAGCATTATATTCTATCTTAAGCATAACACTGAGTTACAACTACACAGATACACAAATGGAAGAACCATGGTGTGTTTTATCTCAGAACTGGTTTCCAGCTGTCCCGTTCTCTCCATAGTGGTTTTACTACTGTAGTCCACATGGGCTTGAAAGCCTGAGACATTCACTGTTTACAGGGATAACAGCAAATTTCCATTAGAGAAGACTAGATACATTTCTGGGGTTTACTAATACCCTGGAACAGATGCTATGTATGTGATCTAAACAGCTCTTTCACCTTAACAAGTAGGAATATCATCCAGCAAATACATATTATATTACCCGAGGGTGTCAGATATACAGATATTAATAGGCTTTAATGCCTACATGTGCAATACATCATTCACGCTAACCTAAGGAAAGTCTGCTTTTGTGGGCTGGAATATACAATTACAGAACTGACTGTAGCCGTCATAACTTTCTCACCATGCCTGAAATGTAGCATAAAGGCATTGTTTGGAGAAGTGATGTAAGCTGAAATATAAGACAGTACAGTATATGACTAACTGTAACATTGCTACCCCACATGGAAAGAGGTACTACTAGCAGTAGTAGAGAGATCTGTAGAGACAGATCTGAAAAGCACTGGATCTGCCGTGGCACCTGCTAGTTTACAGACAATAATTATAAGAATAATAGATATTCTCTAGGCATGTAGCCTCTCTATATATAATTCAATAAGAAAAACATCTCATGTAGGGAAATTTGGAATGGAATTGACCCATTATAAGTTACATTACAAAATTGAGCATTAACTGGGTACAAATGCTAAACAAACAAAAAAAAAATCTATGTAGCAATTTTATTGAATAAATGTAAAGAACCAACATAATTCCCAGCATGTTAAAAAAAAAACTCATTAAAAGGAAGCTAGTAGCAGTGGCAAACAGAGAGGTTATCCTAAACATGTTTCCAAATGCTGCTGAGCGTATGACATGAAGGGCGACAGTGTGGATTTGGTTTGTCTGACTCTTTTGGGACTTAACATTATTTAATCTCTCCCACAGCATGAAAACTTGTATAGGATAACATGTAAGTAACTAGAGCAGTTACATTTATAAATAGATGAGACAGAAAAGTCACATGTCGATGATAAAGTTCATGTAGCGCTGGTGGCACACTCAGCAGTGACAAAGACTTATTTCCCAATAAACAGTTCAGTTACCCTGAATAGAAGCCTCTTGGCAGCCACACTAAGCTTGGCTCGTTCATCCACTTTTGTTTCTTCTGCAAATAGAAAAAAGAATAGTCAAATATGTACATGCATCTTGGGTATTCGGTTCTAAAAAAAAATCTTCCTTGGTCTCAAACACTATATCAGTGATCCCCAACCAGTAGCTTATGATCAACATGTTGCTCTCCAACCCCTTGGATGTTGCTCCCAGTGACCACAAAGCAGGGGCTTATTTTTGAATTCCAGGCTTGGAGGCAAGTTTTGGTTGTATAAAACCAAGTGTACTGCCAAACAGAGCCTTAATGTAGGTTGAAAAACCACATAGGGCCTACCAAATGGCCAATCACAGCACTTATTTGGCACCCCAGGAACTTTTTTCATGCTAGTATTGCGCCCCAACCCCTTTTACATCTGAATGTTGCTCATGGGTTCAAAAGGTTGGGGATCCCTGCTCTATATAGTTAGGCTGCCAGCCCTCTAAATGATTGCAATTTGATGCAGTTGAACAATGTATAAAAGAAAGTATCAAAGAAATGTCAGTGACCCATGTGACAATTAACAGCTGCTCCATTATGGATGGGAAAATATTAGATATGATCATATCATATTAATTAATCAGAAGTGGAAATTGAAACGGTTCTCGTTGCTTGCTGTTTAATTTCTTAAAACAAGGGAAAGTGTCCCTTTATTATTCAACATGGCTGAAAGCAGCAGGGATCGGCAGAATCTTTGGAGGACGAGACACATTTAGCTATAAATACCCACTATTTGTCCTGGACACAGTTTAGGTCAAGGCACCCAAAGTGGGTTATGAGAACAATACAATATAGACTGTATAACTGCAGTGTTCAGTACATAAGTGCCGGAAACGGTTGTTTCTCAGGATACTCAAAAACCACTTCTAGTTATGAATGGATTGTAACACAGCTGCTTGGCTACATTTTGGTTTCATGGCTTCATAATAGGAGGCTGGAGTACTTGCGGTCATTAGGGATAAGTTGAGGAAGTTGCTGATCGGAGATATTATTAAAAATAAAAGGTTTCAATTTCTTAAAAAAGCAACTTAACTCAGTTTACACTATTGTTTTGCCCTTGATCTATTACAGAATAACAGATAAACAAAAAGAATAACCAACTGGGACTATGAAATGGCGCAGCGGCTTGCGTAATGTATGATACATTTTTTCCATCATTTGGCTTGGTTTGTGTTTATTTGTTTGACCGACGAGATTGGCTACAGCCCTCAGAACTTTCTAATAATCAAACAGGGAAAAAGTAGGTGCAACAACTGGTTTCAGGTTTTGCATGCTCTCCTCGTGCTTACATGGGTTTGTCCCACATGCCAATAATTAATTGGTTCCTGATGAAATTGACCCTCCTGTGTGTGAATGTGATAGGTCCCTTAGATTGTAAGCTCCCCTAGAACTGATGGGATTGCCGAATAATATATATAAACCACATCACATACATATATAAAGGTGGTTATGTAGTAACACAGCAAAAGGATTTACCTGTCTAAATCAGTTAGACCTATGTGACCATGAGCAGTTGCAATGGGGTAAGAGGCAGTTGCAAAATGTGTAATTGTTAAGGTAGAACCCTTTCTCTACACTAACCTTTCCCTCTCCCATGATAATCAGGGTGAGAGGACTGTGATTGCCCTGGATATAGCCAAGGCATTTGACACTGTTGAATGGCCGTATCTCTGGCAATTGCTAAAAAAATATGGTTTTGGCCCAAACTACATCGATATGGTCAAACTATTGTATAATGCTCCTACTGCCTCTATAAAAACCAGTAACATGACTACCCCTTCCTTCCGTCTCCACCGAGGTACCAGACAGGGCTGTCCACTCTCCCCTCTGCTGTTTGCATTAGCCATCGAACCACTGGCCTACCTCATCAGATCTCATGACAATATCATGGGGTTTGTGCTGGGTAATAGAGAGGAACGTATTCAGTTGTATGTAGACGATACCCTTTTATATCTGGGGGATAGACGTGATTCTTTGACTAATGTCCTTAAGGTCTTAGCAGACTTTGGTGATGTCTCTGGACTGGTAATAAATAAATCCAAATCCACTGCCCTTCTGCTAGACCCGCTTGCGGAGGAAGAAGACATGTCTACCTTTCCTCTTAAGATAGTTTTGGAATTTACTTACCTGGGAGTCAAGGTTACAGCCCTCCCCCAGCAATACTTGAATCTGAACTTGGACCTGTTGAATGATTGGATGTCCCAAAAACTTAAGTCATGGGCCAACTTACCGGTTGGACCCACGGGGAGGGTGCATCTTATAAAAATGATTATCTTACCCAAGCTACTTTATGTGCTACAACAGGCCCCCATATGGATTCCGAAATCTTATTTTCTTAAAATGCATGCCGTCTTTAGGCAACTGGTGTGGGCTCATTCCAAGCCACGACTAAAACTTGAAACATTAATGTGTGCTAAAAACAAAGCTGGCTTGGCCCTCCCAGATATGTTTTTTATATTATTTGGCTGCACAATTGTCCCACCTCGCTACCTGGGTGGAACGTTTGCACCATAGAGTGCTGCACTCGCTTTGGGCTCAGTTGACTGGCTTTCCTGTTAACCCAATAAGTTGGATCCTAGGAAATTCTGTTACTAAATCTCAGGCATTACTCTCCCCTCCCATCAGATCCCTACGTAGGGTGTGGAAAATGACAAACACTCTTCTTAATTCTCCTGCCACTGACCCACTTACACCGTTATGGAACAACCGAGATTACCCCCTCCTGTTAAAACTAGGCCCGATGAGTCTCTGGTCGTGAATACGTTAGGTGATGTGTGGCTTGATGGCAAACTAATTTCTTTTGCGCAATTAAAGGACCAATTTCAGGTCCCACATACCCAATGGCTGACCTTTCACAAGCTCAGCCGTGCTCTCAATGCCACACACAAAAACCAAGACTTATCGCTGTCCACACACCCCCTTTTGCTGTACATTAAGAGAGGGCATACGAAAAGTCTGGTCACAGTGCTATATGCTAAGTTGCTACAACTTCATCATGGATGAGGAGTGGCAGGAAGCACAGGAATCCCCTCAGTTAGTATCCCCCAAGCATAGATTACGGCTAATTCAACTGTATATTCTCCATAGGGCTTACTACACCCCTGTCAGACTTCATTATATTAATGGCAGCACCCCGGATGTTTGCACTAGATGTGCTTTGGAAAAGGGGACTTTGTTGCACATGCTGTGGAGCTGTACAAAGCGCTCTACATACTGGAGGAAAATTCTCGACAAATTAGATGCGATGCTCCAGGTGACTATTACCAGGTCGCCAAAGGTGTGCATCCTGGCCATAATTCAAGACTTGAAGCTGACTCATCATCAGTCGTTTTTCCTTCTTGAGGCCTTACTACTAGCTAAAAGATTATTTACTCAGAATTGGAGAGCGGTGGCTCCTCCTACCTTCCCTTCCTGGAAAGCAATAATGCAGGATACCTGTAACACTGAATGCTTAATGTACCTAAAAAGGAGAGTCCCCATCAAATTTGAAAAAATTTGGGGGCCCTGGGCCGACCTTTACCCCCAACACCCAAGACAACTTCTAGCAGTTTAAACTATCGGGTTTCAGGGAAGGTGAAAGTTGTAATAATACAGATGTGAACTGTTGTGCCTAGTAGTGATGGCGGCACGTTATATTTTCTGCAATGTTTTTTGTCTATGACATGTAACTTGTGATACACTGTTCTTCCTTGTTTTGACTTTATTTTGTAAACTGCTATTTTTATACACTCAAACTACCCGAATTTAAAAAAAAAAAAAAGGTAGAACCCTTTCTTAGTACTTCATATATACACATATTAGCCATTCCCACCACTAGCAGCCCAACAGAAGCTCACTACTGTGCTCCAATACTTGCCTTCTGCAATCTGCTCTGGGGACTGGAAGCTGGATCTGCATGAGATGAGAAAAAAACAAAACAGATGACCAAAGCTTTCATTTTGGGCACGTGTATACTATAAAGCAAAAACAGTGTTTGGTTGTGCCTTTAAGATCTGAAAAATGCATGCAAACAAACACAAGCAAAAATAAATGAAACCTCTTTAGTTGCAAGAGCCACACTTAAGGACTGAGTTTTTAATATTAATAGCCTATACTTATAATTGTTTTGGCTGGGAGCATCCTACTTGCAAAACAATTAAATACATTTCATTTAAAAAAATCACAAATTAGTTAGAACAAAAAATCTATTTATATATACACAATTATGTAAATTAAGCAAAAATATATTTAAAGCAATATTAAAGGCTGCGAATGCCAAGCACAAAAAGCTTTATCCAATAGCCGTGCCAGTTTGCAACGAAAACAAAGCTTTAAGTGTCCACTTGAATCTGTCCTTATAGTTGGATGTTCAGGTGCCTACCTATCCATTTGCTTTCGCTCAGCTGATGTTACAGGCTGGGTTCTAAATCTTTCAGAGGTCTTTCTACTTTCACCAGGAGAGAAATAAAGTCTCGGCCTTCGAGGGCCTCTTTCCCGTTCAGTAGTAGTAGATAAAGCACCTGACACAGGCATTTCAGCCTTAGGCTCACTTTGTAACCAGGAAATAGGTTATCGAGACAGAAAAAGACAAAGAAATATTTAAAATGGAGAGAGAAAGAGATCAAGAGTGAAAAAAAATGAGAGAGAGAAGAAATCAGGAAAAGCACACTCAATGCCACAGTCCTACTGTCACACGGCATGCAAAAACAAAACAAAAAAGTGTAGGAACAACATGCCTGGTCAAATAGTTAGGTGCCATTTTTAGGAAACCGTGAAATCACCTACTACTTCAAACAAAATTCACTTAAGTGCGTTTTAGTAGTCTCAAGTTGACAGTTTTGTGTTTGGTCAAGACGTGCAGTACTATAAATTAAATTTTTAAAATAAATGTACACAAGGGGACAAAAAGGAAAATTGAGAAATATCACCCACAGCTCAGAATTTTGTACGTGGCTGGCTGTCTCCAAGTATGCACTCCTAAGCTGGGCAACTGACACTTTGGTATTAACCAGCATGGCTTCTCCATTTGGAATGGCAACATGGTCTTCAGAAGGTAAAAACACCATCTCTTTCTGGACTTCAGAGTCCTTTATCTTAAAGGCTTCCAGCTTTTGGGGGTTGGTGGTGTCAGACATTGAACGGGTTAGCATTTTATGCTTCATTGTAGAAACTTCCTTGGCATGTTCTTGGGGTCTGCCTGGATGTGATGCGCCACTGTGAAGGAACAAGACCTTTTCACTTTTCCCAATATTTCCAGAGGTTTGAGTCCGAAGTGGGAAACTGTTTGACAAATGCAGGGCTTGATCCTTATACCCTGGCAAGGTCTCGCTTCTTTGCTTATTATATGTTGGCTTTTCTTCATACATACTGTGTGATTTACCATTGCTGATCACCTGTTTGCGTGACTCAGTGATAATGTCCTGACCTTGAAATGCTTGGTGGGATTTTTCAATATAAATATCACTGGAAGCTCTGGGATTTTTTAAGGAGGTAGTGAAAGCCGACACCATGACACTATTTTCAGGTGCATGCGGTGCCACAATCTTTGGTGTATGAGCAACACTAGTAGGCTGGATGTTGCCATGAATGGGCTGGTGAACTACCGCCGGTTGTCTATAAACCCTATGAAAAGCAGAGGTTTCCGACTGGAAAGGAACATGATGGGCAGGCCCAGGAAGAAGTTTGCTTTGCGTTGAGCTCTCTGTGTCAGGGTTGGGAAATCCGTGAATATGTTCTCTCCCCAGCCTCTCTCTAACTTTAACTCTTTAAAAAAGAAAATTAATTAGAATTCCAGGAGGATATAATTTTTGATGCTACACAAAATCATAATTAGTTTCCAAAAAAGGTAGCAAAACACTTCTTGTAAAGAAGCAGAGGGGGAGAATCATATTAGAAGCCTGTGAGATAAAGGTGTGCAGGTTACAAACCAATAATACAGTTAAACAGTCCTCTTTATGTCTGCCTTCCAAACAGACGTCGGGCCTTACATTTTGCTTTCCTATGCAAGTAGAAACAATGACACTATATTTTCATTTTCCCCATAATGTGAAGCCATAGAAGGGCAATGAAAATATTATTTTGCCAACACAGAATAGATCAGCATCAAAGAGTCAAGGTATGGGAAGCAACACATAAGAAACTGGAGCATTAGGATGATTCTCAATGCGAATGCAAATATTTGAAAAAGGTTATGCGCATTTTGTATAATAGCATGTTACTAAAGGTTTCTTGAAACAGAAAATAAGTTCTAGGTAGTACATTATTAGTATAATGTATGGAATGTAAAAGTCTTTAATGTGGAAAAACAAACCATTTTAAGCAAACAAAGAAGTGCAATGCTGATACAAATCATAGGACATGTCAGCTATTTTTAAATGTTGTTTAATCTCATCAAAACCACAGGATGGATCTTAATTCACAATAAATAAATTCAGCTTCAGATCAGCCAATTAAAATGTCGGTATTAGGGTTATGACACATGTAAAGGGCAGGCATTCGTTTTTGCAATGATAGCTCATTGCATTGAAAATGAACTCATTTTTAAGAACTGCAGAAAATTGCAGAGAAAGACAAGTCAAACCCGGAATAATTTTTCCTAGAGAAATAGAATATGATTACTTTTCAAAAGACAGTCTTTAAATGTGGCCAGGCAAACCTTGATAATGAAAGATAATTCAAAGCCACTTTCCATTATGCATTGAATCCACGTTTCCAATGGTTTAAAAGTTATTTGTAAAGGTAACTGCTATTGACAACAGTGTTTATTTATTCCTTCCTCAGGCTTGGAGGAGTTTTAAAAGTCAGAACCAGAAATGCAAAGAATAGAGGAAAACACAGGCGGATACGGCAATCAGTTGCAGTTACATTCAAAAATAACAATTGAAACCATTGAACATCTATATAAGAATACTACTTAGGACATATTTTTTCAAGTATGCAAAAAAAAACTATTTTCTGAGTGGACATCCATTTGAAGGCCAGAAATAAAGGAAATAAATACAAGTTGGACAAAGCAATTTAGAAATGGGGCTCGTCCACTATAAATAAAAGTTGTCGCTAGGACCAATGGACGGCATGAAGGCTGCTCAGCTTTAACAAGGAGATAACTTTAGTGAGTTAAAAATGATTTGCAATTCATACAAAAGTAAAAGGATTAGGTCCGATTCACTAGGCATCAAGTGAATTAAAACATTTTCAGTACACAAGCAATAGACGCAATGAAAACTATGCCAATTAACAACCAACTAATGTGAAGGGATGGTAGGTGGTGTTTCTCAGGCTTTTCTTCCACTCAATTTCCATGTGCTATTTATGACAATTGCATTAATGTCTTTTATTTGTTAGGGCAAAGTGAAATGGAAGCTTTCAAGCCTTGCGCGTTTCGTGTCCATCAGACACTGATAGGCCTATGATTAAGCGTCTGATAGACACAAATGTGTAAGGCTTGAGATGATTGTTTAAATAAAGATTTTTCTACTTTTTAACAAAGAACTTTTAGGCTGATCTGCATGTGGTCTCCAGTGTGCCCTAAACCTGCTATTTCTCTTTGTACGGATTGATCGCTCCCCTGAGCCGAGGGCCTGGGGTAGGAGCACCTGGGCCAATGGATGTATTTACGCTTAGATATGTACTTTGGAATTTATTTATTAGGGAAACCACTAGGAAAGTTCAGTGGTTCATACAAATAAGGATTCAGGGTTGTGGAAAACAGGCTCAAACATACTTATAATATATAATATAATATGAAATAATGCCATTGAGAAGTACAGGCCAGGTAGTGAGCCGAAAATAGAAAATGGACTTCTAAAAAAAAAAAAAAAAAGTATCCAAATATTTTATAACTGGATTTGGTATAGATGTTCTCATGTTATTTGAACATTAAGAGACCTTTAATTGAACTCATGGAATAATGGAAGAGGAATTGAGGAGGAATGGAGGACATGCAGGGAGAAAGTGAAGACGACATGGAGATTGTGGAAGGATCAGGGACTATATGAAGAGGGAATGAAGATGAGTGAAATTTGGCGGAGGGGGGTGGAGCTTGTGGAGAAGGTATATTATGTGAGCTGTGAACCAGACACTACAACAAAGTCAAGTAACAGCAATTTCATTGCCTAGGTCCTGTTGCACACTACTAACATTATTTCAGGTGGTGGTTGCTTAAAACAAAAGTGTAATCCTGTAAGTGTGCTACATTATCTGAGCCTTTCTAGTATAGCAGACAGTCCAATGTATTTACATCCCAACTACCAATGTTTTCCCATATTATACAGATAATATTTATAATCAAACTGGATTGAGAACTATGGTAGAGAAATAAAAAGTCAAGTGATTCCAAGATGAGTTACTCCATCCTGTAGGTACTCAGCTGGATACTGAGCATATTGGAACACAGCAACGTACTCCTGCATAGCAGGGCACCCACTTCAAAATGCTTCATCCTTGAACCATAAATGGGCAGATTTTTTTTATAAACAATAGTAGATGTAAGAGGCAAACATGCCTTGTGAACTTGAGCCTTCCTATAACAACCTGACAACATGGTTGACAAGGGCAAAGACACACGCTCAGATTCAGGGAGATTAATTGGCCAGCGACAAATCTCCTCTTCTTCGGGGCGACTAATCTCCCCGAACTGCCTCCAACCGGTTAGAATGTAAATCACCGGCGGGATGGCAATCGCTGCATTTCGTTTTCCCAAGTTGCCTCACGAGGAAACTTCGCGTGACTTCGGAAAATGAAGCGTTCCGAGTGCCATCTAGTCGGCGATTTCGATTCTAGCCGGTGGGAGGTAGTTCAGGGAGATTAGTTGCCCCGAAGAAGAAGCCGATTTTTTTGTCTGCACTAAATCTCCCCGAATATGAGCGTCTGTCTTTGCCCTAAGGCAGAACCTGCACTCCCTGGTTTAAGAACCACCTCAGCTCATAGGAAGGCCATGCTGGCTCAGCATTTATTGAGTACATTTAAAGAATGCAAGAACAATGATTTTGTGGAGGAACAGCTGAATAAAAGGATATTGATTTAGTGTCCAACAGAAATGCCAACTGTACAGTTAGTTGTGAGTCTGTGATGGGGGGGGGGTGTAGACAAATGCAAATAAGCTGCTTATTCCAGAGGGAAAATCCAGCAAATATACAGACTGATCCTGCAATCTCACAAGTAAATCCTTTTTCACATCGCTCAAATTTCTCGAGTGGAAGTGGCTATGCCTGAAACTTGTTTCTAAATTTATGCTCCAAAACAAAAATCTGTGGGGCTCCATTATTTATATAGTAAGTGTCAGTAAGTAGCACTGCTGATTTTCAGTTCAAATCCTACCAGGGTACAATTGCAAGATGTTCTTACGTTTGCTATCTAAAAAATATATGTGTGAATGTGATAGGGTACAGGGACTGTAATGTCTCCATAAATGTTGGTGCTACACAAATAAAATACAATATTAACAACTATAAAAACATATTGACCCCAGACAACTGAAGGTCCATTTTGCTCTACTGTAACTCTTATATCTCTCTTTTTCTCCTCCTACCCATAACTGCTGCTCTATAGGAGCCTACTATCCCTAGTTCCAGTTATGAATAGAAGTCTGGAGGTTAGAAAAGGAGACCAGGAAACCAACAATATTTGTTATTGTTACAAGCATTACTAATGCACAGGAGGAGTCTGTACTTTTGAAAGGACCCCGTTTAAACAGCCATTAATTACGAGTGGTTCAGTCCAGTGCAGTTAAGAGATTAGGGTTAAATTTGGGAACCAGCAACCAAGTGAAAATATGTGCAGTGGGGAAACAACAAGCCACAAGGTCTGTACCTGGACGGCCAGCTGATAAGAGACGCTGTGTCCCCATCTGAATCTTTTTGCAGAGACCACTCTGGTGCCTGTTTTCCTGTTCTGCCACACAAGAGATAGAACCTTAAAATTGGTCTAACAATTCCATCCACTCGCTAGCTAACATCCCAGCCAATGTAAAGAACGTAGGCAGGAAACTGAGCAATATACAGCAGGTGTCCTTATCTGGAATATGGTATAGAGAAAAGGATTTGGCAGCTATTTAAAATAAATAACTCCCCTCATTTCCCTTTCTACCCCTAGAGATCTTAGGGGAAGAAAACAAGCTAGTCATTTATCACAAAAAGAGACAAGGGGAAGTAAACTAACAGAAAGAAAAACTGCAGAGAAATGCAGCCATGATGGGAGGTGAAAATTACCAACTGTTTTTTATGCAATAACAAATATTACAGCTGTGTTTCTTGGTTATATTTAGCACTATATACAAGTAAGATATACAAATATATGAGTCCTAAGAGGTACACCCATTAGATTTCAAAATAAATTGATATTTATTGTTTCAAAGTTTTGGAAAGGTTTACA
Organism: Xenopus petersii; assembly: GCA_038501925.1. NCBI lineage: Eukaryota > Metazoa > Chordata > Amphibia > Anura > Pipidae > Xenopus > Xenopus petersii. The sequence goes on from CM076683.1 coordinate 18,125,971, forward strand.
GATATGAGATCTATCATCTGGAATTCTAGGGATCTGGGGCTTTCTGTAATAAATAGCACAATACCTCAGGGCAAAGCTGTCCAGCTAAAGGCCAGATGTGGTCCTCTAAAGGATTTTATGGAACCCAGTTTGCTCTAGGGCTCCACAGACTTCTAAGTAAGATATTATAATTTTAACATAATCTTGCAATTAACCACAGGATGTGAGAATTAATTAGATCATTACACATGTAAAAAGCATTATTTCCTAAACCGTGGAGTTGGACCTCCAGGGAAATTGGGGCAGTGGAAGGCAGGGTTTAGCCTGAAGATCACTAAGGATGGGAATTGAGAAGGATAGCTATTTGCTATCCTAGATAAACCTAAGCGAGAATTAATCGTCCCACTACATGTAATAAGTTGGGCAGAACTGCACTAAGGCATTGGTTCTTAAAATGTGGAGCTGGTTAAAGGAGAATTCAACCTTTAATAAAAAAAAAAAAACCCTCCCCCTATCCTGGGTAGACCCCCCTCCCTCCTCCCCCCCTATCCTGGGTAGACCCCCCTCCCTCCTCCCCCCAGCCTACCTGGCATCGGAGTTCACGGCAGCCATCTTCTTCTTCTCCAGTAATCCGTGTCTTGACGGAAGTTTCGGCGCATGCGCAGTTGGGAGTAAATTTCCGGTCCCGAACCACTGTGTATTCGCCGAAAGCCACGTAAAGTTCTAAAAACTTTTTGGAAACTTTCGTGACTTTCGGCGCATTAGTTTGGGACCGGAAACGTACTTCAACTGCGCATTTGCTGAAACTTACGAAAAAGACTGAAGCATACCGTGAACTCAGAGCCCAGAATCTGCATGGAGGGGTAAGTAAAAAATTAGGGGCATTTGCCCGAGGGGGGGCAAGGGGGGTCCACCCAGGGTAAGGGCGGGGGTTTATTACAGGTTGAATAATAGAAGGCTAGATGATAATTATGATTCATATCACATGTCAGGATAGATTCTGCATCAGAATTCAATAATCAGCCTTGTAGAATTGGTTATTATTACAGGAATCAGACGATGTGGCTGCAGGGGGGCCCAGGAGGTATAGGGGTCCCATAAATATTGGTACAACAGGTTAATCTCTAGACATTTTGGGGGCCTGAAAAATAATTTGCTGTGGGCCCAGTAATAACTACTTACGCCACTTGCAGAGCATATTTACCTTATTTCACAAAATTTTAATTCACTCCGATCATGGCAATGGCAGCTCATATTCAGCTAATCAAAGGCTAATAAGATCCAAGGGGATTGAATCCTCATCAGATTAAACAAATACAATTTTGACTATATTTGTTAAATTATGAAAATAGTTATGTTTATAAATGTTACAACATTGTTTTCTTTCGTGTCAGTCTTTAGCTATAGTTTCCATGCCAGAAAGCCGAATGAAAAGAAGTACAACTGGATGACAACTGTAAGTCACTATTTGAACTGGAGTTAACAACATCAGGGACTGCCAAGAGCAGCTGCGCATTAGGTAATTGTGCTGTGCTCCCCAGACACTTTAATACTAGACAAACTATAAAATGTAACATGAGCTGATCTAACACAAAGAAAACTGGGTAAGTTTCCTCACTTGGCTGGGGACAGTAATAGTCTATGGTCTACTTTCAAACTTTAATTTTGAGGATATTTTTTGTCTCAAATTTCTGAAAATAAAAATACACAGGGGAGTGTAAGTCTTCTGCCATAACCCATTGCTCTTGCACGGACTGCAAATATCAGAGAATATCCATGCCCAACTGGAAACCCATGGGTTGGATGTGGCCCTCCAACAGAGAAAGCCTCACAAACAGATCTGTTAAGACATTAAAATAAATGTCAACTGCTACACTAGATCAATCTTCTTAACTTAGAATGAACCTGCTTTCTAGTTGTTGGGAGTCGCTGACCCCAGCAACCATATACAGACAGGTATGAAAAAAAAACAAACCATTTCAAAAGCCACATCTAAAATTCAAAAGAGCATACATGAATTCCGCCATGAACGGCACTGCCATGAACTTTCATTTAATGCCACGGTAAGTCAACATCAACCTGCCAACTATTAAAGGAAACAGGCTACATACAAGATATACACTTGCAGTTCTTTTATGTAATTGGCAAACCAATTGGCTCATTGGTCACCTGGTTGCTATGGCCAAAATAGATTGGGACCTATTGGACGCTAGAGATCTATTTTTTTGAACTTCATAACTTTTACAGTGTACAAACTGGGCCTGGGTGGTTGGAGAAAAGGTTGACCTCAAAGAAAGGTGTTAAGAGGTAACATGAAACCCTCAGGGATTTCAAGTAACACAAATACACAGAACAATTACATACCACAATCCATCTTATTCACAGGGAGCTGCGGTGGTGTGAGGGGCCTGGTTTTTATAGAGGAGCGAAGCTTAGCAGGCGGTTATCTCATGTTTATTCCCACTGCTGTCAATGGCAATTAGTGTGACAAAACTATGTTTTCAACTGTACTCCTCTAGTAAAATATAACCCCACATGTGTTCACTCTGGCCTAAATGAGCATATAGTTAACACTATATCTGGCTCATTAGCCACCACTGAACCTTGAAATTGCCAGACCTATTAATCCAGAACTTGGTTAAGCCACTGACATTCTTTCCAAGTCAGAAGAAAGAGCAAGATAAAAACCGAATTAGTAGACATCTAGTTTTCACCGCCTCATATGAGATATTTCCAAAAACAAGTCCCTGTCTTTTATGATTTAGGTAACATGGCTTACCACAGTAAGGGCAGAGACACGTGGAGATTAGTTGCCGGCGACAAATCGATTCTTCTTCGGGCCACTAATCTCCCTGAACTGCCTTCCCGCCTGCTAGAATCTAAATAGCCAGTGGGATGGCACTCGGACCGCTTAGTTTTTCCAAAGTCGCCCGAAGTTTCCTCATGAGGCAACTTTGGAAAACGAAGTGCATGGAGTGCCATCCCACCGACGATTTAGATTCTAGCCAGCGGGAGGCAATTCGGGAAGATTAGTCGCCCGAAGGAGAGACTAATTGTCTGCCTGGATCTTCTCACCTGTCTCTGCCCTAAAAAAAAAATATCCAACTCTATCATCCAATAAAGGTACAGCAAAATCTACATTTTCTCATTTCACTTTCCGGCCATGGGTATCTTAGCATAACCAGTTAATCAGATGTTAGGGAGGCTGCACTTAAGTTCAGAATGTCTTAAATTCAAGACAAGGAGCAGTCAAACACCATGTGTTGCTGGAGACACAGTAAACAACATCATAAAGCGTCACAGAGTCACTGACATATCACTTGGTTTCACTCAGTTAATCTGGAAACGCAACACATGCTGACTGCAGAACAAACTCAATCTCTCCTTTACAAGCCCCTGAGATCTACTCTGCTGTCACGATCAGGCCGTCATACAAAGCATTTGAATTGATGGGGGTTCTAAAGGTGGCCATAGACTTAACAATTACGATCTTTCTTGGAAAAAAAATCTTTCCAAGAAAGACTGATCGCTTCAATACACACAGAGTCCTGTGCTGGTCCATTTTTGGAACCCGGACCCGCATTCTTACCCACTTGGACTCGCTGCCTGACCAGACCCGTAAGTAACTGATCCGCAACCCAGACCTGCTGACCATCAAGAATCAGGAAGTGCTGTCGTTGTAAACTGGAAGCGACATCATTGGAAGTAGGCGTGATCAGAAAAAAAAAAGAGTAAAACAGGAAGTGTGGTCATTGTGAAATGGAAGTCAAGTCAAGTGGATTTTATTGTCATTTCAGCCATATACAGTAAATATAGTACATAGTAGAAACAAAATGGCGTTTCTCCAGAATCCCCCGGTGCTATACAACAACTCTAGTACACGGTCATGCTGGGCAAAGTGGACATTTCAGTTCAGTCCTTGGGAGTTAAGATACCTGATGGCTTGTGGAAATAGACTGTTTCGCATTCTGGAAGTCAGCGCTCGAGTACTGCGGTATCTTTTACAGGATGGCAAGAGGGTAAAGAGATCATGTGCAGGGTGGGTGCTCTCCCTGACAATGCTGGTAGCCTTCTGGAGACAGCGGGTGTGGTACATATCCATAATGGCAGGAAGTGAGACCCCAATGATCTTTTCCGCTGTCCTCACCACCCGCTGCAGGATCTTGCGATCTGATACAGAGCAGTTTCCATACCAGGTAGTGATGCAGCTGCATAAAAAGCTTTCAATAGACCCTCTGTAGAAGATAGTGAGAATGGGTGGTGGAAGGTGGGCTTTTTTCAGCTTTCGCAGAAAATAGAGACGCTGCTGTGCTTTCTTCACTATAGAGCTGGTGTTGAAAGCACAGCAGCGTCTCTACTTTCTGCGAAGTGACATCGAAAGTAAGCGTGCTCAGAAAAAGGAAGTAAAACAGGAAGTGCTGTCATTGTAAACCGGAAGTGACCTCATCAGAAGTAGGGGTGATCAGAAAAAAGGAGTAAAAATCTCTACTGAGAAGACCTGCGGGCCGACCCGAGAGCCGCAAACCCGAAAAACCACCGGCATGCATCTATACCCGCACCCGGAACCACTACCCACAACCCGTAGGGTACCGCAGGTTTTTGCAGGTAACCCGTGGGTTTATTTCATACAATATTAACTGTGCGTCAATGGCCACCTTAAGGAGCATAACCTGTCACTTCTTCTCAAGTTCTCTTGGCAGAACTTGAGAAGAATCCACCTTAGCACATTCACTTGATAATTCCATATATGATTACCCCTTTCTAAACAGAGTTGGAGCAGTGGCCCCAGTGTTAATCCGCACTGATTCCGATCCAAGCTGATGGTGCTAAGCCATGTAAATATCTGAATCTCATCAGTAATTGTGTGCTATTATATTCCCATTAATCTGGCCACTGCCAGATGACCAGACATATAAGTCCAAAAACACAGGTTGTTGAAAATTTAGCAAGTGGCCTTTGCGATCAGTTTAATAAAATATTATTGTTTCTTAACATGAACTTTTGAAATGCTTTCCATGCAGGCGCTCCAATGGAAATTACTAAAATAATTTTCCTGATGTGTGCCCTGTGTTTCTCACAGGCAGAAATGCAGGGAAAGAGGGAAAAAGAGCATCTGTTCTTAATTAAAATACCATATGACATCTACTTGCTAAATAGCAACATATGTTATTACACACTATAAGACAGGCATGCCAGAAAAATGAAGAGGAAAAACAAGATATGCTCCTAGATAATAAAAATGACGGGATATTTTAATAACTTTATTACAACTTCATTAATCAAGTGAGGATTTTATCCCCTGTGATCTTTAGTCTTAGTTTCATGTCAAAGGGGAACTCTGGCTTCCAAACCAAAATTTGATAAAAAAGCCCACATAACGCAGAAATCCCTAATATACCCATCACAGTTACCTGTTTCTTCAAAAAGTATAAATACATGCCATTTTCTATGCTGCAATCCAGCTGTTCAACAGTTCTTCTCTTTCTGAATCATTTGGAATCCTGGCAGGGAAGGAGGGACTAAAACACTGATGTTACAAATTGTAACATCTACTCCACATCTTACAGACAGCATGCAGGAACTACATAACCCACAATGCATTGCACTGTGATGTTCTGTTCCTTATAGAAATCACATGTGCAGGGAATTGTATAGTTTGGAGGATGCAGGCTAAGGACAGATGGCTGTTGATACAAAGTAACAGTAGTCAGCCAGCTTAGCAAAGTAGTCAGACAGATCAGCAGGAGAGCAGGGGGCTTGGCTTAGGGAACTGTCAGAAACCATTAATAATCATGAAAAGTCTGAATATTTTTTAAATGATGTATATTGCAAAGTTGCTGGAAATTATGTTTAAGTTATGTTTTTGTGGAGATCCCCTTCTGCCTACCCCTCCTATTTATTTTTGAGTCAAAATTATTTTTAATATAAGCTAAACATTAATGTTTTTAAACCTGTATTGCACAACCCAGGCCTATTTTAGGCACATTTACAATGTTCCATAACTTAGGGCATGATGACTGTAGGTTAATCATACCAAAATAGTGTTATAGCACTCAACCCTGATTTAGTATTAGGAGGGCATTAAAATTCAAGACTCCTCCCTCATAAATGGCTTTACACCACCTCCTTGGAGGGTTTGCCCCATGAACTGTAAAGATTTCTGTTGTATGGGGACATTGGCCAACTATATGAAGTATGGCACTGAACCTCTGGAGACATCCAAATAGTAGATATCAACAAAAGACTTGGCAATTGTTCGTCGCGTTGATGGAAAAATTTTGTTTGGGCACCTGTGAAAGCATCTGAACATCGGCCAGGGTTTACAGCTGAATCGCCGGATAGGGGTAGATTTCTATTGTGTATAACTAATAAATGTCCAGCTGAGGCACTTACTCGTGTATGCCACTGGAATTGTTTCTCCGGTAACACTAGATTGTTTAGAGGAAAATGGTGGGCTCACAAAAGACATATACCAGTCACAGGTCAGTAGGACTACATGACAGCGTGGCTGAACCCAAGTTTAGTCTATCACACCGAGCTTTCTTGAGGGTTTAGAGAGCAATGGCAGATAGCTTTCATATTCATAATTAGTAGTCCATTTATTTATGTAAATGAAACACTCTAAAAACTATCCCAAATAAAAAGTTAAATAAAGTACATTATTTTATAAGAAAGAAACTACCCCAGGAGAGGGAGTAAGTACACTTTAAAATCTAGAATACTGATGTAGACTTGGACATCATTTACAACCTTGGAATACACAATTCCCACTTTCAAATGAGTATTGAATAATAATTTTCAAACCCTGAAAGGTTTGGACAATGATTTACCGCTCAAACAAAACGACTGCAAAGCTGGATGGAGCTAATGTTCTCAAGGATCCAACTTATTTTTAACAAACTGACCCATAATAAAAGAGGTCAACCTTTCCACTAGATAAAAAAGCTGCTACACATACATTTTCAAGAAAGAAAATTAAGCATGTCCTGCAATGAAGAAGTTGTAAACGAGGTAAATGAACATGAGAAACCTTCTGAAAAAAGAAAGATGCTTGTGTTTTCCTCCAAAGCTTTAATGAAAGAGCCTGTGGGAAACCATTGGTTATGTGGGAGCTTAAGATCATAGTGAGCTGCTTACCCTTGTCTGGAGTCCGTAAGCTGTAGTTGTTCAGATGGAGGAGAGGAGGAAAGCTGAAGTGATTTCTCTGACGCACGGCGAGGGACCTTTGGAGACCTGGGTGCTTCCCCAACTATTATAGCTTGCCCCATGGATGAAAAGGTAGATCCATCCAACTCCGATATTCCTCGATATTGGTTATTATTATTTTCCACATTTTTGAGGGCATCTCTCTCGGACACATTCTCGTTAATGTCACGATGTTTGGATTCATACATTCGGAACCTGCGAGGCTCCTTAATCTCTTGCCGATATAAATAATCCGAGCTATTCTCTTTAACTTCATCTTCCTCTAATACAGATTTCTTTTCAGAGTTCTCGCTGTCTTTTCTTACTCTTGTGTACCTTGACTGGTATTCGGAATCTGCCTCAGAGTCGAAAGGGACACCGTATCTTTCTGCCAACTGGCGCCTTCTCTCCGCCTTGTATCGAGCTATCCTTTCTGCTTTTGATTCTGTTTCATCTAGCTCCATTTGGCCAGACACAGAAGAAGATTCAACCTTTGGCTGAAAGCGGCTTTGCCATTTAGAATGTGTTTCTATTGATGACTCCGAGGCAGTATCTTCATTAGCATGACCTGTTGTAGAAAGGCAATACTTATAACAAGCAGCATTGAGGGCCATCATTACAATTCCTACCTTGGCTTGGAGGGATCACAAAGTGGGGAAAATTTTATAGTTACAAAGGCCTCCAACATTGTGGATAAATGTAACTGAAAAAGTAAAATACTCAAATACTTTCCACCAACAAAATGTAAAATTAGAAAGGGGTTGGCTTTTGTAGGACTTCAGCTATTGCAGAACTACAACTTAAGCCCTTTTTAATCTCACATTCACTTGATAATTCCATATATGATTTTCATTCAGTCTCATTCAAACGTGTTTGTTAAACACAGCAATACAATAAACCTATACTTGGATCTACTGCAAAGAGCACCTGTGTTTTATTGTACCTCTGGATGATTCTGTTTTCCGGATGATGATAGAATTTTGAAAAGGATTGGGTATTCCAGAAATTTCCAGATGCCATGCTAAGCACATAAAAAAAATCTGACTCTCAAGATCTTTATCATTTATATGTATTGGACCAGCCAATGTAAACAAATGAAAATGGCGTCTGCAAGATGAGGAAAGTTATCAATGAGCCTGGAGTTATTACACTGGCTTTAAGACTCAGACTGAATACAGTCTACAGTCAGCAGCTTTAACCTCACTGCAATTCAACCTCAGATGTCAATATATTCAGAAACAAGGTGCCAGGAATGTGGTACTAAGGACTATTTAATTGTAAATACCCATGGCGTGTAACAACTCTGAGGGAAACCAGATATTCCCTGTGGTTATGTGCAATGTTTAACCTGATCAATCCAATCCATGGATAAAATAAAAGTGTGCACTGAAACACCTTACCTATATGTGGATTATATGCATCTGTTGCGCGCATATACCGCGGTGTATCTTCTTCCAATAAACGTGTTTGTAGCATAATCGGCTGCGGGTCATTATCAATTCCTTCCAAGCGTCTAGCTATTCTCTCTTTTCTGCCATTTGCAGGAGACAATAATTATTATTTGGACAGCTTAGAAATATTAATGCACATATACATGGCACAGACTTCAGATTGACATAGACACACACTATTATTTGCTTTATGCAACGTTCTAACCTGATACAAAGTATGATATGTTTGCAGAAACTTTGATGAAAGTGTATCTATGACATTAGAAAATATATGATATGGCAAGGCAAGCATAGGGTTCTTGTGAGCCCCAAACCAGCAAGTTATAGTTGTATATGGAGTTCAGCAAGCTGCATGCTGGTGGTATATAACCTAACGGCACTACAAGCTGCAGGAACACACACAACCTGCAGGAGAACACCAACCTACCTTTTCATCACTGAAATAGATCTCCTGCTTGGCTCAAAGAGTTTCCTTAGTTCTGAAACTAGAAAGAATGAGAGGGAAAGGGTGAACAGATAGAAGAGAGATAACGGTCGGTGGACTTGTAAAATGCTCAGCTGTCAGCAGACTGTTATTGTATTGCTGATGGAGAGTTTCTGTATACACGGGTGCAACACGTGTTATTTATACAGCTGCCGGTGGGTGTAAAGCAGGGACAGCCAATGTGAACTGCCATGGAGGCAGCTGGCTGGGCTTCTTTGGGACTGGAGTTCAGGTAACAGCTGAGAGACTTCCCCTTGGGGAGATCATTTATGTTAGTGTATATATACTGGCCACACACTGTGTAACAATCGAGAGCTACAGTACGTACACTAGGCAGTGGAAAAATGCCCTACAGCCTGGTATTTCCTTAGTGTTTTGGAGCCTACACCTTGTGCCCCGTTCCTGTTCCAGAGAAGAATCTGTAGGGCGTTATGGACATTCTGTTCTTTACCTCTGCATAAAACTGGGGCTATGTAAGACCCTCAAAGACTGGGGTGCCTCCAAATACATGCAACTGCCTGCTAAAGACAACTCTATAGGAAGCCAACTTGTGACATGAAAGATAAAAATATACAGACTTTACCTATTTCTACCCAAGGGCCTTATAAAATGGAATATTATATTATCTTCATCAGCAGAACATATGTCTATATAAAAGCAAATAAATATATATTGCTAAGAGTCCAATGTTCCTCTCAGATCTGCAATGCTTATCTGGAATAGCAAGTGGCCTACGATGCCAGACAATTTCCATTGCCCAGAACAAAAACACCGGCATCACCTTCTTTATGCAAGAGCCAGTGTGAGCAAATGATCCGGCCCTGGATGGGATTCATCAGGTTTTCCATGGCTACATTTTTCCATAAATACCATCACCACAGTAACAGCATAGCATGGCTCTAATGAAATGAACTCTCTGAGCTGCCAAGGATACCATACATTGGAACATTGGACTGCAGCCTTTTATTTAAAAACAATAATTTGTTATGATTCAGGGTATAGAAAAGGTTTCTACAACTACAGGTCTTTGGGGGTCTATTCACAGGAAACTGTCCTGGGCCCCTCACAGGTATAGTAGGGATAAAAGTCTCTGGGAAGGGAGTGTGACTGTGGGATAGCAGGTATAGTAGGGAGAGATGGTGCCTATAGTAACACAGGGATAATAGTCTCTGGGAAGGGAGTGTGACTGTGGGATAGCAGGTATAGTAGGGAGAGATGGTGCCTATAGTAACAGTGGGACAATAGTCTCTGGGAAGGGAGTGTGGCTGTGGGATAGCAGGTATAGTAGGGAGAGATGGGGCCTATAGTAACAGTGGGATACTAGTCTCTGTGAAGGGAGTGTGACTGTGGGATAGCAGGTATAGTAGGGAGAGATGGTGCCTATAGTAACAGTGGGATAATAGTCTTTGGGAAGGGAGTGTGACGGTGGGATAGCAGGTATAGTATGGAGAGATGGTGCCTATAGTAACAGTGGGATAATAGTCTCTGGGAAGGGAGTGTGGCTGTGGGATAGCAGGTATAGTAGGGAGAGATGGTGCCTATAGTAACAGTGGGATAATAGTCTCTGGGAAGGGAGTGTGACTGTGGGATAGCAGGTATAGTAGGGAGAGATGGTGCCTATAGTAACAGTGGATAATAGTCTCTGGGAAGGGAGTGTGACTGTGGGATAGCAGATATAGTAGGGAGAGATGGTGCCTATAGTAACAGTGGATAATAGTCTCTGGGAAGGGAGTGTGACTGTGGGATAGCAGATATAGTAGGGAGAGATGGTGCCTATAGTAACAGTGGATAATAGTCTCTGGGAAGGGAGTGTGACTGTGGGATAGCAGGTATAGTAGGGAGAGATGGTGTCTATAGTAACAGTGGGATAATAGCCTCTGGGAAGGGAGTGTGACTGTGGGATAGCAGGTATAGTAGGGAGAGATGGTGCCTATAGTAACAGTGGAGATAATAGTCTCTGGGAAGGGACTGTGGGATAGCAGGTATAGTAGGGAGAGATGGTGCCTATAGTAAAAGTGGGGATAATAGTTTCTTGGAAGGAGCTGTGGCTATGGGAAAACCGGTATAGTACAGAGACACAAAGTCTGTTGTAGTAGTGTGGATAAAATTACATTACACATTTACATTCTGCATTAATATCATTAAATGCAAATATTTGATTTAAATGTCCTACCTTTTGGAAGCACAGCTAACAGATGGGCATCAGTTTCCCTGGAGATGTTTGAATAGTCCTCAGTAACTTCAATAACAAAACTCTTCTGAAAACTGTCAGGAAAAAAAAATTCTTTTTTTAAAGGGGGTGTGATCCCAAAAATATTTTCCCCTAACTTACAAAAATATATTACTAAGCAGCTTTCCAATATATCTGAACAACAATATTTCAAGGGTCTTTGGAGATATTTCATGTATTTGAAATGAAAAGCAGTATTTTCCTGTTCCATTTCTGCACTGCTGGTTCTGCCTCTTGAAAAAACATAGACATAGTCAGTCTACAGCATTCTTCTTCACGGGTCTGGTAATTAGCTGGCTTCTGCCACATGGTTATGGTAGTCAAATTACAGGGCATTTAATCCAGGATTCCTGTATTCCCAGGATAACCGCCTACTGCAGGGTCTATTTGTGGGTGAATTAAAGGAAGATAATTCATAACTACATAATATATATTTCTCTTTAAAAATAAAAGCTATTCCTTATACAGGTATGGGACCTGTTCTCCAGAATGCTTGGGACCTGGGGTTTTCCGGATATTCATACCTTAAGTCTACTAGAAAATCATGTAAACATTAAATAAACCCAATAGTTCTGCCTCCAAAAAGGATTCATTATATCTTGGTTTGGATCAAATACAAGCTAATGTTTTGTAATAACAGAGACAAAGGAAATCATTTTTAAACATTTGAATTATTTATGGGAAACAGCCTTTCCATAATTCGAAGCTTTCTGGATAATGGGTTTCGGGATAATGGGTTTCTGGTAGGGTTGCACCGAATCCCCTATTTTAGATTCGGCCACACCCCCGAATCCTTTGGGTCGGAAGGGTAAAGTATTTTTTACTTCCTGGTTTTTTGACAAAAAGTCACGAGATTCCCCTCCCCATTAGGATTTGGTTCCGCTGGGTAGAAGGATTCAGCCAAAACCCGAATCCTGCTGTAAAAGGCTGAATGCTGGCCGAATCTCTGAGCCGAATCATGGATTCGATGCATCCCTAGTTTCTGGATAACGGAACAAAAGGCCTGCACCAAAAAAATCTAGAAAAAAATAAACAACAGCAGGTAGATACAGTTGTTCCTGCATAATCCCATAGGCTATAACTGCTAGAACAGCGGTCCCCAACCTTTTTTGCCCAAGGACCGGTGTACAGTCAAATTTTTTTGCAAGGACCAGGGGGGTTGGGATGGGTTGGCATCCAATTTGGGTGCGCGTTAAATTGGTCACTCGGCTCGGCGGCCCAGGTCAAGACTGTCCGCGGCCCGACGGTTGGGGACCCCTGTGCTGGAATGCAATCTGGGATCCCTTATCCACATTGTGCCAGTCTCCCCCACTGACATATGTAGCTATATCTGTTTTATGCATTGCAGGAGCATTAATTCCAAGTGACGGCTGCTGTGCATAAAACAAATACAGGAGTCACCACGAAAGGGCTCATGTTGGATTCATGGATTCAAGACTAAATAGGATTAGTTTTAAGAGGATGCAAATGAATAAGTACAATGCAAAGTCATATAATGGTTCTAAAATTATTTTTAAAACAACAGTACAGGTATGGGATCTGTTATCTGGAAACCCGCTATTCAGAAAGATCAGAATTACGGAAAGGCCATCTCCCACAGACTCCATTATAATCAAATAATCCATTGTTCTCTGTAATAATAAAACAGTACCTTGTACTTGATTCCAACTAAGATATAATTAAAGGACCAGTAACCAACATTTTTTGAAAAAAATCGATCATATACATTGAGAAAAAAACACCAAGACAAATAAAACTTTAAAATTGCGAAATCTTTTTTTAAGAAAAAAAATTACTCTAAATCCGCTTGCACTCCTCTTCAGAAAAGGCAACAGGGTGACAATCCATCGTGCAGCGCTCAATTTCTCCTCCCTGCCTTCCTTATAGGAGATAGCCAGGGAGGAGAAAACGAGCGCCGCACAAAGGATTGTTGCCCTGTTGCCTTTTCTGAAAAGGAGCGGAGTTTTGGTAAGTTATATCTTAATAAAGATTTTGCAATTTTAAAGATTAATTAGTCTTGGTGGGTTTTGTTTCAATGTATACTAGTGAATTTTTTAATATTTTTGATGTTACTGGTCTTTTAATCCTTATTGTATTTATTTAATGTTCCATGATATTGTAGTAGACTTATGAAGATTCAAATTACAGCATTACAAATCCATTATCTGGATAGCAGGTCTCGAGCATTCTGGATAGCAGGTCCCATACTTGTGTCGGACTGCCCCCCATTCTATTCTCTGCCCTGCATATTCTGCCTTTGAATCAATGTAGCACATCTGATTAAAGGACAACTATGCCCAAAAATATTTGTTATTCCAAAGGGAGATGCTGGCTAACGGAGTAGGAAAAAGGGGTAAAACAATAGTAAAAATATTCCCCATCATGTGCTATGCAATGGTATTTCTCTCCCAGTGTGGGAGACCATTCAGGGGCAAACACACAAAATGAGCAAGTGTCCCGGCTCACTCATATGCACACCAGCCAATTTCCACATCATACACATGGTTATAGTGAGATGGCCAGCTACACTGGGAGTAGGTTCCGGGCGTGAGAGGCACAGCAAATGGTGGAAGTATTGTCTGAAAAACACTATTGGCTTTGTTAGCCTGCACTTCCATGGGGGAAACATTATTTTGGTGATCGGTACCCTGCAAGTCTGATTTCTTTACATTGTTTCAACAGACAGAACCAGCAGTGCAGAAAGACACAGACAAACGCTGCTTTCAATTACATTTGCAAATAACTTTAAAACCATCGAATATTCTTAATGGAAATATATTGGTAGGTTTCATAGAATTTCATTTTTAAACAAAAGGTTGACAAATGATGGGCAGTGCAACGGTTAATTTAGATATTTCCCTTTTTTCTATACATTTTTGACATGGGAGTGGCCAAGAGGCCGGCAATCTTAAATTAAGGCTTTCCTCTATGGCAAAAGGGAAATCTCCCAATGGTTTCTTGGCAGCGAGCGGACAATGAAAGTTGCAGAGATAAGTGATTCTGGGCTGAAGGAATGCGTGTTGGCGGGAGATGAAACTCAATCAAATACCCCTTTTGCTTCGGAAAGGAAACAGCTTTGGCGAGCGTTCCTGATTCATTCGGGGCTCTCCTGACCACACACATTCTTAACTGTTTTTAGCAAATCGTAACTTAGTCATCAAAATATAAATTATTCTTACAAATGAAATTTGAGCAAGAATATCACCATAATCAAGTTGACAAACATTTAAGCACCTCCAAACAATTCTATTTACTTACCTGACAACCAGGGCCGGTGCTCCTATCAGGAGAAATCTGCACCAGCCCAGGGTTCTTCCGGCGAGCACCACACTCGACTTACTCCTCTTTATTCAAATTTCCCGGGGCAGACACACTCACAGTAGGACGAAATAGCTTTTTTTTTTTTTGTTTTTTTTGTCACGTTCGGCTTTTTTCTCTACTGCACATGTTCAGCCGCGAGAAGAAAGAAGAAGCCTGAAGAGAATCAGTCCATGGTGCTCGCTGGAGCACCAGGGGCCGTGCAGTTTTTTGCTGATAGGAGCACCTGCCTGGGGTGTCAGGTATGTAAATAGAATCACTTGGAGGTGCCTAAAGTTTTTGCACCCTCAAGTAGAAAATGTCTTTCCTTCTCCTTTAAAGGAGAAGGAAAGCTATGGAGGCATTTTATTTAGATTAGCTGCAATAGTGCAAGCTAGAAAGCTATATTTATTCTGTAAAATGTTTTACCATACCTTAGTAAAAAGCTCTAGAAACTCTGTTTGTTTAGAATAGGAGCTGCAGTATTAATGTGGTGTGACATCACTTCCTGCCTGAGTCTCTCCCTGCTCTGGGCTCAGATTACAGTAGAGAAGGGAGGGGTGGGGGGAAAGGAGCAAACTGAGCATGCTCTTGCCCAGGGCAATGAGGTTTAAGCTGAAGGCAGAAGTCTGATACAGAAGCCCATGAGTACACAATAGAAGGAAAGAAATGCAGTGTTTCTTTTGACAGGGGACTCAGAGCAACATTACTTTGGGGGTTTACTGGTATATTTAGATGGACCTTTCTGATAAGGCTTACTTAGTTTTAACCTTTCCTTCTCCTTTAAAGGATAAGGAAAGCTACTGAAGCAGGTTATTGCCACAATAGCACACGCTATAAAACACTATATTTATTCTGCAGAATGCTTTACCATACCAGAGAAAATAGCTCTATAAGCTCTCTCGGTTTGTTTAGGATAGCAGCTGCCATATTGGCTTGGTGTGACATCACTTCCTGCCTGAGTCTCTCCCTGCTCACTCATAGCTCTGAGCTCAGATTACAGCAGGGAGGAGGGAGCGGAGAAAGGGGAGAGGGAGAGAGGAGCAAACTGAGCATGCTCAAGCCCTAGCCCTGGATGTTTATACTGAAAACAAGAAGTCTGATACAGAAGCCCATGTGTACACAATAGAAGTAAAGAAATATGGTGTTTCTTTTGACAGATGACTCAGAGCAGCATTACTTTGAAAGTTTACTGGTGTATTTATATAGACCTTTCTGATAAAGCTTACTTAATTTTAGCCTTTCCTTCGCCTTTAATGCCTGCCCATCTATCTAGGAAACAGTCTGCAGTCAGAACAAGCACAGCCTACACCTGGACTTCCGGCAAAGGGGGATAGCAGATATATCCCCCAGTAACAACCAGGCGCTCCCACAAGAGTTAATACACGTTGCTAAGCACATTCCTACCTGCACTTCTGCTAAAGGATTCAGCAGCACTTTGAGATTTGGAAGGGATCCATTAAAGACATGCGCATAAAAAACGACCCATACAGCTTATTTGGGCCAAAAAAATCTAAAACGGTGCCATCTGTATTAGTATTGGCTTTTGCATAGGATGAATAAAACAGCCCTTCTTTGTAAAAAGGAATTGCTGTCTATGAGTCAGCAGTAATTCTTGTATCTCTGGGTGTCTTTTGTGTCTTTTTAAGGGGATTCTGCCATGATTTTAATAGCGTAGTTTTTACTTTAAATTACACTGTTTACACTGCAAAATAATTCGCTCTATCATGTAAAATTTAATTCCTAACCCAACATGTGGTGTGAAGGCAGCCATCTCAGGTCATTTTGCCTGGTCCCTGCAGCCCTATGCATGGCTTAAAATCCACATCCTCCGCTACCTTGTGGTCAGATCTGCCTGCGGATGCAATTAAAGTTCAAAAAACGCAGTTCAACCTGGGCTTCGGTATCATACTACCTTCTCTCAGCCTAAACCTCCAGGGCTAGGGCTTGAGCATGCTCAGTTTGCTCCTCTCCCCTCCCTGCTGTAATCTGATCCCAGTGCTGTGAGTAAGCAGGGAGAGACTCGGACAGGAAGTGATGTTACAGCAAACTAAAATGGCAGCTGCTATCCTAAACAGAGTTTCTAGAACCGTTTACTCGGGTATGGTAAAGCATTCTACAGAATAAATATAGCATTCTAGCTTGCATTATTGCGGTTAATATATTGGCAATAAACTGCCTTGGTAGCTTTCCTTCTCCTTTAACAAAAACTGACGAAAACAAACTCATTACACTGAAAAAAATGGAAGGCAAGCAGATTTTACCTTGGCGGCTTTCTCTGGGGAAGACGTGACGTTCGGTGTTGAAATGCACCTTCTCGATCAAATCCTAAAAACAAAATAAATGGCATTTATTTCACAGGCTTTTCACAAATGCATTTTTCCACTTAAAACATACAAAGAATTTCTCACGTTAACTTATTACGTGTGAATTTAAGCATTGGGGATGCCCAACCAGAGGCATTCCAGATGTTCAAGGACTAGAACTCTGCACCACCACCAGCTGATGGTTGCATGCTCAGAGACATGTAGTTCAGAGACAACTGGAGGTCCAAAAGTACAAAGTCAAAAGTCACTTGTTTCAACTAAGGGAAGATTTAAAGTTTGCTATTAACATTTTACTTTACTGTATTAATAGGCTGGTGGAGGACTATTAGCTGAATAATAATTGGGAAAAAAAAAATCTAAGTATGTGTCGGAGTTGAACACGGAAACGTGTGCAGGGAGCTATTTAAAGTGGATTAGAGAAACAAGACTAAATGATTATGTCACTGCTCTCAATTAGATGTTGCATAAAGAACACTGAATCCTGGGAGGCCACATGCCAGATACATGAGTACACGGACGTACTGCATTCATTTAGCTAATCTGGTAGGAAATTATCTTCGGTATACAGCAACTGTGCTTATATAAAAAGAAAATCTGACTGCCGTCTTCAGTTACCTATGTATGGAGCCGACTACCGGGAACATGCCATAGTTTACGGAGGCCCTGAAAACCAATACTTTGTACCTGAACTGGGATCACGTTTGTGTATGCATGTAACATACTCTTATAACATTGATTGTTTCTTGGGTCTTTGGCACAGTTAACAATTGAGGTCAGATTCACACAGTCACACTTATTTATGGCATATATGGATTTTTCGGGGACTCATCTATTCCCTGCATATGATCATTTACACAGACGAACAGTTGTCATTTTCAAGATATATGCCATCTTAGATAGAAAAAAAAAAAAACAGTGACCTAGAGGCAGACGTAATATACCAGCAAAGCTTATGCTGATGCACAGTAGAAGCCAACAGAGAAATGCCTACATACAGTTCCATAAGATTATTCTTCAAGGTGCTTCATATTAATCAGATTTGTGATTGCTAGATATCTGCTCATCTAGAGAGCGATCAACTAAATCATTCCATGCTAGGCCACATTGGGATGTATAAGGTATTCAACCTCCATTGTTTGGATGATGTAGTGGAAAAGCAGTGTAAGTCAACCAGATAGACCAGGGATTCCCAAACTTTTGAACCGTGAGCAACATTCAGAAGAAAAGGAGTTGGGGAGCAACGCTAGCATAAAAATGTTCTTGGGGTGCCAAATAAGTGCTGTGATTGGCCATTTGGTAGCCCCTATGTGGATTGTCAACCTACATTGAGGCTCTGTTTGGTTTTTATTCAACCAAAACTTGCCTCCAAGCCAGAAGAAGACCACATGCTGGTGGAATATAAAAAGCCTTTAGTAATTATAAAACATGCCTTTCTTATCATGGATAATCTCACGAGAGAAAATTAAAGATGGCAAAAATTCAGAATGAAGCGAGGGCATGATCTCTGCCCACAACATGCTATACCCTTATTAAATTAACGCAAATGAATATAATGCCAAAGCAGGTTGCGTGCATCAATGATTCTTCTCTTTGGAATTTTCGTAGGAAACAGAATACAGAACTCAATACCAAAAATGAGATCAGGACTTGGTAAATATTTAGAACAAGGCCTGCAACAGAAGCATGTGACTGGGCACAACAAGAAAACAAAATGGGTTTGGCCACAAACCACAGATCTTCCTTTAAATAGCCTGGGATAAAGATACTTGAGATATTTTGGCAACAAGTGCATAGAAGTTACACTTACACAAAATAAAAACACGCCAACCTGCATTTCAAAAACAAACTGCAATCCTTGTCACAGGGAAGGTGAAATTCATGGCCAGGACTAAAGATGCATCATATCCTAATACCTACCAGATCTAGATCAGACCCAGATTAAGATGGGGAATTAGGTTTGTACCTCATGATTGGCTTATATATCTCATATCGTATGTCCTATTGTAGAAGGACCATTCACTATATTAAGGAGGATCATCCTGACCCACTATAAGCAGCATGGGCACATTTACTTGGATCCCTACCCATAGACGAAAACCTCTTTCTGGTGGCCTTTTAGGATTTTTTTTTTGCAAACGACAAATACATATTTAAAGCAAAAAATAAATAAATCTTTGGGATGGAATCACCAAAAAATTTATAAGGAGTCCAGTTGCACAGACCTTAAATCTCCAGTCTAAAAAAAAAAAAGAAAAAAAAAAAGGTTTTGAAGAATATCAACTTGCTTATACAGGCTGCCACAAACCAGACTTACAGAAGTGGCACAGCCTTACGCGTTTTCTGTTTAAGTGTCCCTTTTGGCATGAAAAGCATAAGGCTGTTTTTTGTATAATGCTTTTTCTTTAGCACTTTATTAATGGCACCACTACTCTGTTGGTCCAGTTTGTGCCAGCCTATACAATCAAGTTGCTAATGATCAAAACCTTCTCCACCTGCACACACGGTAAGTTGTTGGGTTACCTTGGAAGGAGATATGGGGGTCTGTGTTTTGCAGAACAGCATTAAGAATCCACATTATTTTCTATGAGATATTTAGAATGTGTGAATGGAAGCAAACGCTAGCCCTAATAGGAGAGCCAAATGCACTTTTGGTCATCAACAGAAGAGGCAGTAAGTCACTGTGAGACTTGGGTTGCCTCAGAGGGTTTGTAGAGGGTCTACATACTCACTGGTACCTCTATCAGCTAAAGTAATTAAATAACATTAAGCTTTGCAGCTTACAGTATTTCATTTTGAGGTCGACTTTGGTCCAATTCCAAAGTCCATTTGATAATTAGGAAATGTATTTTATAGCCCAAAGCCATAACTGTTAATTACCTGAGTAAGCACTGATCCTGGGAAAATATAACAGTTATCTGTAGGGCAGAAACACTGAGAATGGAGTGGTAGTAGACAACTGGACAGGCAGGTGAGAAATTACTGTATTACGTGGGAGGGTTATACATTGAATACACTTATACTATTGGACGCACAGCTCTCTCCCTCAAGTTAGATCAGTATATTCTAGGCAATGTACAGTTTTCCACATAATCAAACACAGGAAGCAACGCAGGTAAATATTCAGATGTTGTGCATCACCCCGGCTCTGGTTCCCATGCCCCATGGCATATGGGTTTCCAAGATAAGAGCCTTCAGAATATAAAGAGGAACCTAGACCTAAAATATATGAAACTTTTTGCAAGGCAAGCAAAGTTGCACCTGTGTTACAGATGTTATTTCAGGTTTCCAGACAGGCTGGACAGCTACACAGAAAAATATTCCCTGTTGTGCAACAACTTTTCCATCCACAAGCTGTATATGCCTAAAGCACCTGTAGGTCAAATGGAATGAATAGCATAGCAAGTTGTTATATGCACAGTTAGAAGAATCCACTACAACATTGTTCCATTTACATATGTTCTGTTATATAGCTTGGCACAAGTCCCCTGGGAGATTCTTATACTGTTCATCTCCTTCACTGCAGTTCTATGGTTTGCCAAGAAATTGAGAAAATAGCACCTACAGTGACTCGCCAGATAGAGAAGTTCCTTAGTCTAATGAAAATTTCACTACACTGGCATAGCGCATTCTTGCCTATGCCAAATGATTATCCAGAGCTGATGGTTTTCTCTTTTACAATTTAGTCTACTCAAATAACTAAACTATAACTTCCGCCCGCTCACCCCACTGATGTAGTTCTGAGAAGTAGTTGCCAAAATCCAAATTTATTCCGGTGGAACTTGAGGAGGGAAGCAAGTTTGAAGGCAAGTGTTGGAGCAATATGGTCACACTAAAAGCTGCACGGTGCGGGTCTCAGGTTTCTACTGGACAACTTGCCCAATTAATAGCTGGACATATTCCAAATGGATGATATCACCCCCTAAATATGACTCAGTGTAGCAAAGCACAACACAAACAAAAGGAGGTGGAAGCGCAAACTGGAAGTAGAGAAAGAGGCCAAAAGAGAAAAATTGAAGATGTAGAAAATAGGAAGATAAAGAGAGAAAATGATTAGCAAGGTCTGGGACAGGTAAAATAAAGGAACAAGGAGAATGTACAAGTGAGAATAAACTAAGCGGCTGGAAGAGACACAGGGTGGAAGGTTCAAAGATAGGGGAGACATAGGCAAAGAAAAAAACAACCCATGCTCTGATGACTAATCCATTTCTAGCTAGATCTGCAGCCTACTCCTCTATGTGTGGGACCACAGCCACAGGGATTTCCAGTCAATAGTTTTAGGATATCAAATAGGCAAGGTTTAAATCGATGCAGTTATAGGGGATATATAACCAAAATACCCAAAGCAAGAAAGATTCGTTTTTAGCAACTGGTTAACTGGAAAAGCCTCAATTGTCTTAAAGATATTTCTAAAAGCAGTTGCAGTTGAAAAAGCAATTTTTAATGCTGCCTTGGTGTTACCTTTTCTAAATTATGAATCACTGAAGGAATCCCCTCTCAGATGTGGGAATACCCGTACTTTCACTGGGCAAATAGAACTAGGAGTGACCTTTGTCGTGTGCAAAATCAACAGCCAGGCAGTAAAATAAAATTATAAAAAGTTCAGAGGCATTTGTCGACTAGAAGTACTATAGCCTATAAACGGAGTGAGGCAGCAAAGTGAATCAAGTGGCAACAAGTCACTCTGTGTCACTAGTTCGATTATATTATGAGGACTGCATTGGTTCATTGATTTGGTCCTCAGTCCTCCTGCATTTCTGGCCTTACTAGGGCCCATGATTGGATCAGTCCACTAAAGGTGGGTTTATCGGTGCAAGATCCACATTCTTGCCAAATAAGCAGATATACCGCGTATGGCCACCTTTAGTTGTCTACTGTGGTTACCAGTGCCCCCAGTATGTTTTTGAACCAACATAGAATAGCCTTGGAAATCTTTATGATTTTACACACTAATATGTAAGGGGAGCAACTGGAGAGTTCAGTAACCAGGACTCATATAAATACAGGCACTATCGTGCTATTATTCCCAGCGATGCCATGGAACCAGGATTTGGATGAATCTTAAAAGTTTTTCAGGATTCATATTTGGTTGAATTGTATTTGGCCAGACGGAACTCGAATACCTAAAGCAATTTGACGTTTCAGTTCTGGACAACAAAACATAACTTTTTGTTAAACAATTGATTTATTCTTATTTATACCAGATTTGAATTTGAAGTTTGGGGTTTGGATAGAGTTCAGTATTTAGCAGAGTTCAGTTTCTTTTGCAGAGGATTCAAGTATTCAGCTGAATTAAAAAAATAATGGGTTTGGCGCATCCCTAATTATTGTTATTATAAGTTCTCCTGCACTATTAGTCCTGCTAATTCTGGTACCTGTATGGTCACGTGTAAACCTGGAGTATTACGGAGTTTCTCACACTTCCTTCCTACAAAAATTGGTTCTGTGGGTTGTTTTCTCCTTTGAGCCCTTCAATCTCAAAAAGTTCCCTTTCAGATAAGAAAATACACACTGTGTAATTAGCACCTAGCAAGGGCCAAGTTCTTACCATGTACTCAGGGCACACACCAGTTACAAGTTTCCTATCCACTAGACCGACATAGCCAGTAAACAACATTCTGATGGCAATATCATGACCTTTGGATTCACTGTGAAGAAAAGCCAAAGCAAAAATAAACAAAACAAAAACAAGTGAAGATTACCACCAGTCCCAGTATTCTCCAGGCTCAGTTAGCTAGAAAGGAGTTAGTAGTGTAAACAGTTCCTTATAATAAGAGAGCCCATAATAAACATTAACATTGTGCTGCTAGCTTGACTGAATGAACAATTTAGCCGCTGAGATAGGTCACTGACACACAAAGCTTACAACCTCATTTCTATCACCAGAAGCAAAAAGAGGAAACATAGTTGGAAAAAGTCTGAGGTAAAGGGCAAGGCAAGTACAATTTTATGGGGAATTGCAACCATCTTCAAGGATTTGTCAGGGATCCCTTGCAGATGTCCAGAACCATTTGCAAACACATTCTGAAATGTGATGTGATTATAGTGGGTAAAAACAAGGAATCTTTGGAAAATCCATAAAGAGGTTAGGGTGGCACTCAGAGGAAACCTACCCTATGCTGTGTTGGCCAAGCAGGGCCAGAACTAGGGGTAGGCAGAAGAGGCGCTTGCCTAAAGATGGACACGCACCGGTGATATGGTACAAAACAGATTTTTGTACAATATTGGGTGTGGGCGAAGAACTGACCAATATTGGCAGAAGGTTTGGTTATCGGTTGACTTTTCGATCGACCCAGGCGGAGAAATGTGATTGGGTGCCTTTGCAAACAAGATCTTTGTAACTGTAACATCTATGGCCACTGTAAGGAGCGCCGTTCGTACCTTTTGTAACCGTGAGGTGGCCGGCCGGTTTGCCTAGTGCACCCAGGAGAACTAAACCCTAAAAATGCCATATTTTATATACTGAACTTATTGTACGAGGCTAAAAGTTTCAGCTTGTCAATAGCAGCAATGATCCAGGACTTCAAACTTGTCACAGGGGGTCACCATCTTGGAAAGTGTCTGTGACACTCACATGCTCAGTGGGCTCTGAGAAGCTGTTGAGAAGCTAAGTTTAGGGCTCGTCACTAATTATCCAGCAGAAAATGAGGTTGGTCTGTAATATAAGATGACGCTGGTTTCTGTGCTGCCATGCAGTAATTATCTGTATTAATTACTAATCAACCTTATATTGTGACATTTCTATTCTATGTGTACTGTATATTGTGAGTGGGTCCCTAAGCTCAGTAAGTGACAGCAGCACAGAGCATTTGCAGTGAATCAGCAGAAAAGAAGATGGGGAGCTACTGGGGCATCTTTGGAGACACAGATCTTTACTGCTAAAGGGATGTGGTTGCCTTGGGCTGGTACAGGAGCCAAAAACAAAGTACAAAATTTCTAGCCTACTTTATTAAGGCTTTAGTTATCCTTTAAGGTTACCAGATTGTATAACAATGACATGATCATAGCAATAGCAGGGGGAATTTCATTGAAACAGACAATAATGTACCCCCTATTGTAAAATAAAATATTAGACATCGCCAAGAAGTTCTATTTCCTCTTAAAGGCAAGTGGCCAATATCAATTGCGCTTATAAAAGTCATAGAACCTCCAGCTCGCATTTAATAACTGTTTTACAAAAGGGGGTACATCATTTTTTTTTTTAATACAGGCTTTTCTGTGAATTCTGTGTCTGAAGTGACATCACTGAGCACCAATTATAAGCCATGACATCACTAAGCACCATTTATTAGGCAATAGTATTCCCCAGCTTGGGTTGAATTCTTCTATCAAGTCAGTGACTTATTCACTGTTCTTACTCGATGCTCCTCTGGTGTCAATGTGAATATGAATGGAGAGGTCATTGCTCAGAATTAAAGGGCTCTGTTCAAGGCCACAGCCAGGAAACAATTAAGGAATTCTCAAGCTTATAGAGCATGACGGTAACACAGCGAGACGACAGAGCTACTTCCCCCCCCCCCAGGCAAAGCAGCACAATCTGACAGACAGTGGTAAAATTGGTCACTAGCGGAAAGGAGCTGTACCGACCCCTGCCCAATGAGTAATGACACCACTTGCGACATTCAAAGCTCTTTTTCAGAAACCATAAATCGCCCCTGTGTACAGACTGAGGGGTCAATGAAAGGCCCACCGGTATTTTACCTGCCTGGCCTGTAAAAATAATGGTTGATCCCAATGTTATGAATAGGGAAAAATTATAAATATATAGGAAGGCCGGTATTTTTTTCTAGAAAAGGTGGCAACCCTACCCACCATTGGACTCTGCTGCTGGCAGGTACAGGGTAAGGTGCTGTTAATAATACACTAAGCTTGTGTCCTTATAGTAACCAGGCAAAGTCAAGATAATCTCATTATCAGATTTCTCTAATCTGCTGTCCAGGAGCATTCAATTAAAATAAATAAACACACACACTCTAAAAATAAAGAATTGCCATTTTATTCTCCTGATGATTATGATAGGGAGTGGCAGCCTGCGAACCTCCAGATGTTTTAGAACTACAATTTCCAGCACTACCATAGAGCATTTTTTTCTAACATTCCTTCCGGATTGACTTCGCCTATCAGCGGGATGCAGGATTTGTAATTCTACAGCAATAAAAAAAAATTAGAGTGCAAGCTCCTGTAATCAAGTCACATGCCCCTGCTTTACTTGCCTTAAGTTGCTGCAGGTTTTGTTCAAAGCTGCTGATATGCTAAATGGAATAGAAAGCCACACTAACCTGGATCCTCATGACAGATAACACTCCCAGCATAGCTGGAGATCCAGCTGTTTCGGAACATTTCTTTCCCCCCTGAAACCTGAGGGTGCCGCGATGAGGCCAGCACCCTAATCCCCGGGCCGTTCCAGCAATCTCAGCGAGACAGAGCGAGAGTGCTTTCCCAGCACTGCACTGAGGCTGTCAGACGAGAGACGCTGAGTACAGCAAATGCATAGTAATGGGCTGGGAAGTGGACGAATCCAAGCCAGTAATCAGATTACAAACAGAAATTAGGCACTGAATTGCAGATTGGGTCACACAGACTGGGAGATCTGTAAAAGTGGAGCACTGGATAAATTGAAACATATGTCTTTAGAGAAATCATCGTGCGAGAAACAACTGGCCGAAGCAGAAGCAAGGCTGAAGGAGGAAAATGAATAAAAAAGCAGTGTCTAAAAGAAAAGGAGTGTTCCCTTTCACCCCCTCCTTCCAGCAATCGGGATAGTGCAAAGAGTTGCAGGAACGCACCTACGATGTGCAGCCGAGGGATATGGCTTCAACCAAACCAAATACGCTTACGAATCATCACCATCAATTATTACATAACATTAAGACAAAATACATGATTAATACAAAATCAAGTGTTGGCTTTACATCTCCAACAACTCCCTACTAATCTGGTGAGTTAAAGGATGAATAAACCCTAAAAATGAACGCATCTAAAAATGCCACATTTTATATACTGAACTTAATGCACTGGCCTAAAGTTTCAGCTTGTCAATAGCAGCGATGATCCAGGACTTCAAACTTGTCACAGGGGGTCACCATCTTGGAAAGTGCCTGTGACACTCACATGCTCAGTGGGCTCTGAGCAGCTGTTGAGAAGCTAAGCTTAGGGGTCGTCACTAATTATCCAGCAGAAAATGAGGTTGGTCTGTAATATAAGCTGATGCTACAGGGCTGATTATTAAATTCTGATGCTAATTGCACTGGTTTCTGTGCTGCCATGTAGTAATTATCTGTATTAATTACTAATCAGCCTTATATTGTGACATTTCTATTCTATGTGTACTGTATATTGTGAGTGAGTCCCTAAGCTCAGTAAGTGACAGCAGCACAGAGCATGTGCAGTGAATCAGCAGAAAAGAAGATGGGGAGCTACTGGGGCATCTTTGGAGACACATATCTTTACTGCTAATGGGCTGTGGTTGCCTTGGGCTGGTACAGAAGCCCAAAACATAACGTACAACATTTCTAGCTATTTCTTTAGTTAAGCTTTAGTTCTTTAATATCCAACCTGCTCCAGTTTAGAGAACCGTTTTAGCGTTGCAATATCATCTGCTTACAACTGGGCAAAGCCATGCAGTTGTAAGCAGTGTTGCAATATCATCTGCTTACAACTGCATGGCTGACTAGTAGTACCTTCCGTTGCATTCTGATTGCACTGTATGGGTGCCTATTCCACCTTGGGTGGGTTCACCTGAACCAAGTATAGTTCAGCAGTGCACCATGGGTGCTGTAAAGTATATCTAAGCATAATAAAGAAGAAGTAGGGTACAAATAACACACTTTATGGTCTGGGCTTCTGTATCAGCTCAGGACCACACAGCCTTTTAGCAGTGAAAATCTGTGCCTCTAAATTGATTGTTTTTTTCTCTGTAATAATAAAACCGTTCCTTGTACTTGATCCAAACGAAGATGTAAGATGCAAAACCAGCCTACTGGGTTTATTTAATGTTTACATGATTTTTTAGTAGACTTTAGGTATGAAGATCCAAATTACAGAAATCCGTTATTTGAACAACCCCAGGTCCAGAGCATTCTGGATAACAGGTCCCATGCCTGTATTTCAGCCCTGTAACAGGCATCATCGTGAAACATACTTCCCATTCTATGACATGTGCAGTCAGCCGACGCATTTCATGCCTTCTTCCGGCACTTCAGCAGAGGTCAGGTGACTGCACATGTCATAGAATGGGAAGTATGTTTCATGATAATGCCTGTTCGTTGTTTTATAGATAGCCTGAAATAAAGCTTTTTAAATATTATCAACTGTTTGCAGAACCCTCTTCGGCTTCTTGGATATAAAAGTGAACCTAAATTGGCTTACTGACAAACACAAAGGGCAACCATCAGCAATAATCTATACATGCATTTCCTCATAGGGACATGGCAGCCAGCACAGAAACATTCATAACCTAATGGAATAGATACATAGATTTTACGGCCTATGCCAGGGCAGGGTTAAATTCAAAAGAAAACCATGTGATATGACACAAATCTAGAGTATTTAAGCAAGGAGATACCAGCAATATCTGGTATTGTCATTTCTCTGCTGGTGACAAAACATTCACTGATTATACACGTGTCCTGGAGGCTTTTCTTTGGAAATAATGTTTTGGGAATAATAATGTTTATTTTAATAAACTGAGTATAAGTAGTAGTATTATGCAGCAACAAGAGAGGACACTAGTTCAGTTGTGATTCAGAGAAGGGGAACGTGGGAGGCATGGTTCCAAGACGATAATATTTCTGGGCAGAGAGAAAGAAAGGAAAGGGCCAGATTGGAGATCCAACAAGTCAACAAGGGAGTGTCAGGGGCTATAGAAAATAATGTATTATAAGATAAAGACAACACTTTATGGAGCCACTTCCAGAAGAAGGCTAGCAAGAGAAACATGCTTTCCAACAGGCTCTATAAACGTAATGAGTGATACAACCAAGTCCCATCAGAAACAGGTCATCAGTTCTGATTAGAAAATTAAGTGATGTGAAATTAATGTGGCTAATAATAGGCTTCTGGGTATTGAACAGGAAAATGAGGATTTAATGAACTCGTCAGGGGATTTGCTATAAAAAAATAAAAAATAAAAAAAGAGGGGGGGATGGCCTATATTAAAAAGAGAAAAAATGGTATTCACATGTCAATGAGCTACTAACACAGTCAACTGGCAACCAAAAGCAGTTGTGGATATTGGGAGTTGTATTTTACAAAAGGGAGAAAAAGTATTTATTATTTATGTACACAGACAGCAGTGGGCGCCTGGCACTTTAGAAATCCACTGGACACAGATATAAAGCAAAAGCAATTTTTTATTAAAATGTAAACATCTCCATAGGCCCTACGCATTTCATGCCCAATAAGCAATCATTCCAGTCTGTATATATCACAGTTACCACCATGTGTGGGCAGTCGTTGCATGTCCACCATTAAACTACAATATCTTGACAAATGGATGTATAAAAGGCAGAGAACCCAGGTTAAAGTGCAATTCCACTTATTTATTTAAGATCATGCTAAAGCGAGGAGGCCTCCATTTGTGGACTCCTTAATCTGTGAACCAAACAAAAGCCCTGGGCAAGGAGACCAACCTCTAGTGTGTCCTTAACCCTTCTCTCAATTCTACATTACATTAATCAAGGTGCAAAATGTATAAAATACATGACCCTCACCCCTTTCTGATGTTTTCACCAAGTTAAAGGCACATAATCCAATAAACCTCTTATTGTAAAGAAGTTTTGCCAGACTCTCAAAACGATTAAGT
This sequence comes from Xenopus petersii, assembly GCA_038501925.1. Classification (NCBI taxonomy): domain Eukaryota; kingdom Metazoa; phylum Chordata; class Amphibia; order Anura; family Pipidae; genus Xenopus; species Xenopus petersii. The sequence continues at coordinate 18,154,724 of CM076683.1, forward strand.
GCTTAAAAGGGAAAATATACCCTTTATTTATAAGTAGGGATTACCACCCTTCTGTAGCTAGACGATCTTGCTACTCTTGAACATACTAGCAGTTTCATCCTACTTTGTAGGACCAACTAGGTGAGATGGACCTGAAACTTGCTCCAACTTTCACTGATTTCTGACAAGCTAGACCAATCACGTGCCATTTGAAGTGCACTAAAATGGTTCACTTTGCAAAAACATTTAGAATTTTCACATGCCTGGCTACATGTGTTTGGTAGCCACACATGGAGCCGTTGCAAATGCATCACAAAGTAAAACCACCACAAACCAGTGAGATGCAGGGAATTCTGATTGAAAATGTGGAGGTCCTTCTCATCTCTAGGCATGCCTTAAATACAGATGGAGGCATGAAGTGCTGTGGTTCCCTTTTAGTATGTCATAGACTGGCCAAATCTAAGCAACTTTTCAACTGGTATTCATTATTAATTTTTTTAGTTTTTTTTTAATTATTTGCACCTTTTCTTCTGACTCTCTCCAGCTTTCAAATGGCGGTCATTGACCCCATCTAAAAAAAACAAATGCTCTGTAATAATATAAAATTACCTTTTCACATGGGAATTGGCTCTGTGTAGTGGCACATCTACAGCCCAAACAGTATTACAATGAGATCGGATATAGGTAGGGAAGGGGAGGCCTTAATGAGCAATATCATAATGGTATGTAGACATGGTCTTATGCCCCCAAAGTCCTTTAAAATGAAGGTAGGACAAATGTTCTCAGTGAAATAGCACCGATTAACATTAATATCACATATTTTGTGCCGGTGTTCTGCAGATGCTAACAATGTGTGAGCAGACCGTGAAAATGCCACTAGGCAAGGATAAATTTAGGATAGTTATAAATATCTACATATTCTCATTTTTAACATTTGAATAAACATTTACACAAACTCCCCTTGTCATCCGTGAAACCATCTTCCCATTTTTCATGTTGTTTACAGAATAAATGCGTGTCGAAACAAACATTATGTGCTTCATAAAAAAAAAAAGTATCTTCAGGCAACCAAATGCTGACCCTTTACAATTCTGGGAATTATTAACATAAATTATGGCTTGGGGATGTTGGGGGAACACTGATCCACCCATTCATTAGTCTCATTTAACCCAGCACAGGGTGAATACAATCTTCAAAGGGTTCTACACACTCTGTCGGATTGAGATCTGGGACCGAACATTGTAGGACAGCCTTGGTCTTTGGTTTGGAATCAGTGTTCTTCAAAAAGTGTTTGGGATCAGTGTCCTGAAAGGTGAAGGTTCTTCCGAACTCTGTTTTTATTTTTAGCAGTCTGAAACAGGTTCCTTTGCAGTATTTTATTTATATTTTGCACCATCCATTCTTTCTTTGAAGAACCCAGTCCTATCAAATGAAAACAAGCCCCAGACCATGATGTTACCACCACTGTACTTCACTGGAGGTATGGCTCAACCATATTATAACCTCAATTCATCATGGTCCCGAAAATATAATAGGCCAGCTGCTATTAACAAAAGGACAGATCATCATGATTCAATAGCTCCTCTACTTGTTGGACTCTGTGGATATGGTACATTGATGGCCATTGGCTTTGCACACCACAGAATTGGCTTGGCAGATTTGTCACATGTAGAACTCATTGCCCAAAAAATCTCAATGTGGCATTCTGCCACAGTCTTTACATTGGCACTCACCATACAGTCTCTGCATATTGTCTGCCAATCCAACTACATGAGTGACATTGAGGTTTTGCCAAAAAGAAAATATTTAAAAAGGCTTTTTAATAGGCGACAGAGCATGCTGGGAACTGTAGTTGCACTAGTGTGTGATGAAAAGGTGCTGGAATCTTCCAGCACTGAACCATATTTGCCCCCTTGTGACATGGTCTTCACCCTCTGCTTGTTTGTTATTGGAATCTTTTTATTGTTAAAAATGATAAAACTAGCAAGTGTTTAGACACTAAAGGCCAATTAATTCCCTTCAGACGGTTCGTATTAGACAACTTAAACATGGCTTATAAACACAGTTTAATGAATCTGTATACAAAAAATAAACAAATATTCTCCATGTCAGCGATCTGAAATCTCTGGTGCCGGGCCAGGAATACCCTTACACTTTGTCGGTGTACAGAAAATTTCACTGACTCTGCAATAAGGAAATTGTCTATTTGTGCTTTAAGCAGCAACTCTCACTGCTGGGTAATGAGGTTTAGGTTGTTTGTCAATAGAACAGATGCTGCTCCCTGGTATACATTCAAATCCTAAAACAACCCAGGTCATGTCATTATTTCACCTCTTAGGTGGCAGCATCACCCTCCCTGTATTTCCAAGGGCCCCTCTTCTATATGGTCGTCTACTTCTAAATTATTCCTCTAATACCAGCTGATATTAACATTGATATTAACATTAAAAAAGGAAATATCTTAAATGTTCAACATTTAATTTTATTATTAATTTATTCATATGTTATTTTCATTGAAATTTTAAATAGAAATAGAAATCTGTTATTCGGGATGTTACATTTTAAGCGACATTCTGGTCCCTGCAAATTGTCTCATGCTCAAATGTAATCCCAAAGGAGCAACCGACCCCCCCCCCCCCCCGGACTATTTAACTTGTATATGGAAGTATACAGGGATTCTGTCATGATTTTTATGTCATTTTTTTTTCTAAATTACAGTTTATACTGCAAATAATTTACTCTACAATATAAAATTCAATTCCTGAACCAGCAGGTATATTTATTTTAGTTGTAATATTGGTGTGTAGGTGCATCTCAGGTCATTTTGCCAGGTCATGTGCTTTCAGAAAGAGCCAGCACTTTAGGATGGAACTGCTTTCTGGCAGGCTGTTGTTTCTCCTACTCCTCCTACAATTGGGACCTGGATTTTACTATTGAGTGTCGTTCTTAGATCTACCAGGCAGCTGTTATCTTGTGTTAAGGAGCTGCTATCTGGTTACCTTCCCATTGTTCTGTTAGGCTGCTGGGGGGGGGGGGGGGGGGGAGGGGGTGATATAACTCCAACTTGTAGTACAGCAGTAAAGAGTGCCTGAAGTTTATCAGAGCAAAAGTCACATGACTGGGAAACTGACTATATGTCTAGCCCCATGTCAGATTTCAAAATTAAATATAAAAAATCTGTTTGCTCCTATTTCAGTGTAGAATTCTGCTGGAGCAGCACTATTAACTGGTGCGTTTTTTTAAAAAAAAACATTGTTTCCCATGACAGTATCCTTTTAAATTGGTGGGCAGGTGACGTTGTATTGTGTTTTTTTCATATCCAAACAACTGACCATAACATCAGGCTGATATAGAGATAATGGCAGTACTTGTAGAGCAGTGGTTCAAACCCTTAGTCTAGGTCCAGGAGACTGATGATCTCTGTGGAGAAATGCCTGGCCAGCTCCCTGCTGCTACTCTGCCTGCACCCTATCGAATGGTCTCTGCTAGGATGCAGGCAGATGCAGCTCAAAAGACAAGAATTTAGATCTTTCAGTGCAAGAAGGAATAACAATGATAGTATGGCGAGGTGTACAAGAAATATTTCCAAAAATGTTAAATAACTTGGGAGAGGCTTGTTATTGGTCACCTAATGAGCCATAATTCTAGTTAATAGCTGTAATATGTCATATCCGTGGCCAACATATTTGGCAAGCTGGACTGCCAGGTCACATGGTGGCTGGAGTTTAGTGAAATAGGTCCTTTGGGGGCATTGTGTTAGTCAATCTGCTGATCTTTCCAGCTAAAGACGTGCAAGCCCACCCTCCTTAGTTTCCATAATCCTTTCTCAGTATCTGCCTGCTCTAACACACCTTAGTAGGCTATAAAAGTTCTCTGGCTTAACGGACTCAGAACACACCTTTAGCAGATCCCAAGGTACATTGATTCACAAACATAGATCAACTGTCAGGGTATAAGTCAAGGAACAGCAACTTGACTTTGTGCTAGTGCAGCTCCTTAAAAAGCAGTTTTAAGGTCCCATATCTCCAAACATCACCAATAAGACACATAGGTGTCCCCAGGCACCTCGGAAATATATCTGCCCATGTAATATAATCACAAGGAATAATGCCCCCTTTATTTTAAGGTAACAATTTACCCAGGATATCAGATTAGTGGACGACCTTTTGGCCAATCATAAGGCAAGGCTACAGTGACCTCAAGATGTAGTTAGTTTATAGATATGTGATAAGGATATATCTATTTCGATATTTTCTGCAAGAGGGGGTATATTATCAATATATATTCAAATTTTGCACAGGTCGACTCCATCTTTACATCCCTGATAGCCACCATCCTCGTTAGTACAAATTGCTGCAAGCGGCAAGTACACAGAACTATATGCATTGTGCTTCCAAACGGATCTGTTTAAGCGCCCAGCAACGATTCCCAAGCTGAGATTGTTTGCGAGCATTCCATGGCAATTGCTTCATGCGTTACATTGAAATTTCATGCGGACTCCCAGATGCAAATCTTTGTGCTGTAACTGGAAAATAAATTTTGGGTTTTATTGTCAGCTGAGACAATACATTGATATTTCCTGCAAAGCTCTACTCTGAATCAGAAGGGAAAATTAACCCAGCACCATTACCCACAATGCCCTAACCTGTTGTCACCTCTGCCTGGTTCCCGGTCCCTGACAATGGCATGCAAACTGATATTTGTTAATGGTATAAGACACATAGAAAGGAATAAAACAGAGTTTATTTTTTTTACATTATTTAAATCAAAGTAAATTGTGATCATTGATGGTTGGGCCTTTAAAATAATCTATAGCTTCTGTATATATTTAAAAAAAATGGGCCAATGCACAGATGAGCCGAGGGCGAATACAGTTGTCTGGTAAAATCCAAGAGTAATGTTATGTAAGGCAAGAGTGCTCATGTATGTCCATGAGGACTGTATGTAGTGGACTAAAGGGAAACCTACACCTTGGTGTAACTGCTCTGCTAACATCACAAGTTCAGCATGCCTGTGCCTGTTCACAAATCTTTTGCTTGATACAATATAATCTAAACCAAAATACAGTGTTTAAGTCCATGTCAACGAACATACTGTCGGGGTGAGTCAGAAGAGATTCCCACCTTCCTGGGGAATGTACTTTCACCCCATGTAAAGCTGGCCATAGACACAAAGATCTCATCGTACGAATCGAGGATTCGTACGATTTTCAGAACATGTGTGGAGAGTCCCGACATTTTTCGTCCGACGGAGATCGGTCGTTTGGTCGATCGGACAGGTTAGAAAATTTCTGTCGGCTGCCGATAATATCTCTGCGTGTATTGCTGATCGTACGATTTTCAGTGGGAGACTGTCACTAGCTTTGTCTATCGTCCGATTGCTGTCAGGGGCAGAACATTGGCTGATCTGTTCTTTAACTACTTATTTGTTCGGAATGGTAAGACTTTGATCTGAATGGTTAGTGGCAGTTCGGAAGATAGGAAAGTCCGATCGTACATTGATTTGTACGATCAGATCTTTGCGTCTGTGGCCAGCTTAAGTCATTTATACCACTTTCATTTATAAACATTCTTCTTTAGCTGAATTAATTAATAAGAAAGGTTTAAAGCAGTACAGGACCTCGCACACCCTGTAGAAGGACAAAGACGCCTGGTGCACAAGGGTAGAGGCTCGGCCACCTCACCACAAGCTTGACAAAGGGGATTTTATTCCCCGAAACGTTGCATTTGCATTCCGCTTTGAAATAAAAATTTGGAAGAATTCCTGTAGTCCTGTGTGCCATCGGATTTTGTTGAGTTAATTAATAAGAAGTCATTAATGCACTATGGTATGGTAGAAAATATCAACATTACTCAGCCCTATGTTCAGGTTGGGTGCTCAAGCTCACAGGCTGTGCAGACAGGTAACATTAGTATCTCTGGCATAAACATCTTATTTTTTTTAGAAAATCATTCCTGCAATTACTTCAAAAGCTAATTTGGGGCTAGAAATGAAAAGCTTTTCCTTCCCCCATCTCTGTGTGCATAACGTTCAACTGACATTCTCCTTTTCCTTGTTAGAAGTAATTTAAGTCATTCTTAAACACACTTTAAAAATGCCTGACATGGGAATGAGGTCAACCTTCACAAATCAAACCTTCAGCCTCCTCATATCCATACATGAATTATGACCGGGTGTTGGCGTAACATTCACAACTTCAGAGAATTAATAAAGTTGTATGAAGATATGCGAAACAATTGTGGAGGATAAATAAGTGACTAGCAGGAGGGGACATCAACGCCCTGAGAGGAAGCCAGTTTGGCGAAACGCATCAGCGAGGACACAGTCGCTCTGAATTTGCGGAAGCGTGTCACCGATATGAGCATTGGACTCTAAGGGACGCAGAGGAACCAAAAGTGCAATACGGAATGCACAGGACACTTATTTTCAATGAGGTTTGACAACGGATGTTTGCGAGTGTGATTTCAATTATTATTTAAACTTGTGAAAAACGCTTCCGCACATGTCCATTTATCTCTCCACATTAAGCGGATAAAGAAGAAGCCTCAGAACAGGAAAAAATAGATTTTAACCAACGCCTTCCTTGTCTCACGTCCAGTGAGTATAATATACCACTGGAGGCACTAGGACTCTAGAGGTCGATTGCTATATCACCACCACCCTAGTTACGCGCTCACACTGTAGGAATCACTGCACACAGCACCCTATGATCATAGAGCTAATGTGATTGGTGGGGATTTTATGATTTCACAATTTTAAAAGTGTGTTATATTCAATCACGGATTGTTTTGTTAAATAACTTTTTACGGAGAAAGTAAAAAGTGAGAAAGAAGTGGTTAACAAATGCACTGTTGTTTTAAAGTTATAAATAATCACTGAGGATGAGATCCGAATTTTATTTTATAAATACTACACTCTTTCACACTTTCTGTTATCTCCCCCTCAATAAACTTTGGTTTTTGAGGGATACAGCAATTCATATCTGAAGAGTGTTTTATAACGTGGAGGAGAGCCTGATTGCTGGAATTTGGGAACACCATAGCTCCGGGATTCAAACTTTTATTTTTGGATAGTTTTACTTTAGTCCCGTTTAAGATTAGTAAGTGGTTAATAATGGAGGCTTACTCATGTATCCTCTTAAAGGGAAATTGGCATCATATCATTTCCTTCAACTTAACCCATTGTCATTGTCAGTTATTAGATGTTGGGAGCATAGTGGTCTCATCTGGCCGTACAGCTAGAACGTCGGCCATTTTACATTTCACTATGGTATACTTGTTATCCTGACCTGACTTTGCTATTGTTCCTGGAATGCAATCGGGATTGGTGCTTAAAAGACCTACACAGGTAGTGAGAATTTTATTCACTTTGAATGAGCTTTGACATATAAAATAGCTTAGCACAACCAAATTGCACCAAAGACACAGCCAGAAATGGAGAATCCTGGTCAAATGAGGAAAAACAGACTATTCTCTAGGTCAGTGATCCCCAACCAGTAGCTCGTGAGCAACATGTTGCTCTCCAACCTCTTGGATGTTGCTCCCAGTAGCCTCAAAGCAGGTGCTTATTTTTGAAATCCAGGCTTGGAGGCAAGTTTTAGTGGCACAAAACCCAAATATACTGTGAAACAGAGCCTCATGTAGGCTGCAAGTCCACATATGGGCTACCAAATGCCAATAAAATTTCATATTTTGCACCTGTAGGAACATCTTGCATGATTATGTTGCTCTCCAACTTATTTTACATTTAAAAGTGGCTCACAGGTAGAAAAGGTTGGGGACCCCTGCTCTAGGTGTAAGGACAGACACTTGTAGAGCTGGAATACAATCAAAAATGCAAGCAACCCTGTCCAATCAATATATTAAACTTGTTCATGGCTCATGTTTATCACAGTTTCAGTTCCCGATAAGGTTTATTGCTATTCTCACCTTGGGAACTCTATATGCAGCAAAATTTGTCGGTATGACTAAAAGGTATACATTCTGGTAGGAAACATTTATTTATGGTCAGAGATATCCCAGAACTATAACAAAGTCTTGACCATGTTTTCATTTCATTTTGGAACCTTGTATTGCGCTAATGGACATCCCAACTAAATCAGGATTAATATGGGGATTCTTATGGAAGTACCAGGCACACATTAGTAGCACTGAAAGGGTATTACTGAAAACCCAGGGTTGCAGGATTTCAAAGCATTTCCAAGATCTCCATCTAGGTTGGGCATCAATTTAGCACCTGCAAAACTCTTTCTACATATGCTTTTCCTTTGCCAACACAAGTATGAAAGCCGGTTCAACTCTCAGTTGTGTGTTTACTTAGCAAGGTGATGAAAATAACATTCTGTAGCTTTAAAATCTGACAGTGAAAGACATTTAAAGAGCTTGCAAACACTTCTGCTTGGACTATAAAAGCTCCAAAAGTGAAGGGATCAAATCATGGCATCTGGAAAATGGAAAAATCACAAGTAAGCAAGAAAAGTCATAAGAATTGTGCTATGGGTGGGAGATTCTGGAACAGGTTTTCTTGTAAAAACATAAACCTCTTCCAGCATTCATTCAATTACATTATAATTGCTTACACTTTGTTTTGTGTAGGATCTCTGAAAGCAATTAACAGAATGCTCTGTTATAAAGATAGCCAGAATCTCAGCCATAAATCAAAACAGAACTGCTGCTTTGTGTGAGAAAGGAAGAAGGCATAAGTTATAGTCCCACTGTTCTTGTATAGTTTAGTGTAACCAAATTATGATGCAACCATTGCAAGTAACACTACTGCTGCTATTTATGGCCATATTTCTACATAGGCACCAAAGGGCCCACACCTGGTTTGCAGATGAGCGGGTGGCTGAGATCCAGTGCCTGGCACAGCACCATAGCTAAATGCAGTCCTGTTGAAAAAATTGATTCCATTGTATAACCTACATATAGGGTAGACTTCAGAGCGTTTCCGGCACTATGCCAAAATAATCCGACATTTGTATTTCTTACTTCATTTTTCGTCCAGCGCGTAGGATCTGCCGGAAGCGAAGTCGCCCATGTAGTTCTACCCTTATACAGTGCCGTACGAAACTAAAGACATTTCGAGAACCATCAAGCATGAAGGCTAGCAAATATGCATTTTAGGCCACAAGTAAGCACCTTCAACAGCCCAGAGCTGCCTATATGAATTAGGGAGATGGCTGACCAGATATAGAAACTCAAAGAGCAACTAAAGACATGAATCTTCAGTTTTCATTGGTCTGCTGTACAACAGGGCTGGTACAAGAGATCCTAAGAATAAGTAACATCATTATTACCACAATCCTTGTAGCTGCCAATACACAGATACGGACTCTCTAATTCTCGGTCTACTAGAATGTTTTTTCAATACATGGTTCAATGCCGAGATCCAAAATTTGCATAGTACAGTATGCAAACTTGTGAAGAAACACAGCGAGGGTCAATTATGAACGAATCCAACTACTGGAAGGTCTTGGCTTCGGGACTAGATGCTGTATATATGCTTGAAGTGTTTTTCACTTAATAAAACGGCTTATAACCCAGTACTTTCTCATATTATGAGCCAGAAGCGTGTAATATTTAGCTTTTTTTCTGCAGCTAAAGAAGGTATATTGATTATTCTGCTAGAAGGAAGGGCATTGAATTGTGGGTACTCTCTACCATGAAGGTGCACCAGCTTGACATACACTGAACAATTGATTTACATTATTCAAAGTGTTTTGCACATACAGAGACCATGCATTAATAATGACTACACCATAACACAAAAAGTGCGACTGAGCAAAAATGTAGCAATCGAACAATGTAAATCACAGATCAACAGAAATGGGAGAGGATTGCTAAATATAAAAGTGCTATGTCTGGAGAGATGATTAAGTAAAAGCAGCTGTCAAAAGCTTAAACAGAAAAGCAAATCTTTATCTATATCTCCATAGCGAATCTATATAAGCAAAAGCCAGAGCACACTGGTGTTGCCAGATGAATTGTTTCTGTAAGATTAAAATTGCACACAAATCATCCCACATTTTCGCACACAAATCAATTGCAACTGATTGTACGGCTTCTTGGTTAGCGCAGTAGGCTGTTATTTTCAGGCCTTGGATTTGACCCAATCGAAATGCAGAAATCAGATATCTGACATGCCAATACGCAAGTTACAGTCAATGGGCTTCATTACAGTGTTTAAAAAGCGAGTTCCCACTCAGCAACATAACTGAAGCCTCAAGAGCCCCATGATGCATAATTTGTACCTTGTCTGCCTTCCTCCTTACCTAAAACAATGGCTATACTGCAATGTGGTATCCCCAACAGTCCTAATGGGGACTATGGTCTGTAGTGTGCTATGATTTTGTTCTATCTATCTATCTATCTATATATATATATATATATATATATATATATATATATATATATATATATATATATATATATATATATATATATATATAAACAAACTAGGGTGCACATTCACTTTATAGGGTTTGCTACTACTTTAGTCACACACTGAAATGAAAAATGAGGCTTCATGTGTGACAAAAGCATTGTCACGAATGTAAAATGTTCAAAACATCTACTATAGTCCAACACTTTGGTATACAAATTGTTTGGTGACTTATTCATATGGGTAACCATTAGATTAGGTAATATGTTTTGACAATGGGTGAAACTCTCTAATGCACATATCTATGCAGGAAAGTTTGTTGGTGCATACACAACTCTGCTTCTTATCTCAATGTCATGAGACCATCTACAAGAGTGTTGTGTTTAATGGTAACTACTCTCATAACTACCATAGAGGGCACTCCCCTCCCCCCCAAGCACATAATATAACAACTGTGTAAGATCTAATAAAAGTTGTCCAAAAGTAGCATTTTGTAACAATAGGCAACACATTCTTGGTTTTTCTAAATAAAAACCTGATATAAGGAAAGCATTGTACAGTACTATTAATCCAAATCAGTTTGAAGTTGGATTGTCGCCCTTTGTAGAAAAAAAAGAATATAGAAAATACTATTTATGCGGTATTTCCTTCTCATTATCGAGACAAACAATTGGAAGTTGAGAAGTAGCCAGTCTACAGGTTGGGATGGTATAATACTATTCAGGTGACATTCATAGTTGGAAAGATATAACATTCAAAAAGACTGATTTAACAAAAAATACTGTGGAAGTTTTTGATACAGGAAATGTCAGAACCTTAAATGGCAAGTATAATTCTGCAGAGAACATAGATAAATTACTATTTTAACTGCTATTAACAAAATACACAGTGCCATCTTTGCTTGCACCTAGAGAAACAGGGACATGCACAAGGTCACAAGGAGTTGACACTGGGATTTTAAACTACCGTCTCCATTTTGAGAGCCTGTATCAGATTGAAAGTAATCAAACTCTAAGCCAACTCCAGCACAGAGATATATCTCAACTATACGGCTGCCAGTAAATAAGCAAAGCCAAGGGGTACGCTGATGCTTCCTGGTTGCCTCGGAGAATCAAAGGTTGGAAACATTCAAATCTATGCACCCCTGACCTTAACAAGTTCCAAAACACCTTCCACCAAGCCTTTTACTCTATCAGGTTTCCCTTTATGAATGTTGGGATAAAGTTTCAGCTGATGTTGATCTCGCAAAATTAAATTAGGAAGGAAACAAAAGTGAAAAAAAAGTGAAAAAATGAGAACAACCCAGAGTCAAGGAAAAGTAAATGAGCAGGAATATACTCTATAAAGAGGGGCTGAGCACGTTGATAAAACAATGTAGATCTATCCCTCTTCAGTACAGAAAGGGAACCTTGAACACTGTGATGAGTGTGGACAGTAAAGCTTTGGGTATAGTTCATCAGCATTATCATTATGATCCACAATTATTACCAAAGATTTTGTTTTACAATACTATGAAATGTGAACCCCCAAAACAAATATAAACAATAGGACATTTGGATAGCTTGTTGGTGTTGCACCTGGAGCTATGACTTGGTTAAAACCTTAATATACAGATAAACTCTATTTAGCACCACCTTTTGTCCAAGTGAGTATACTGGGAGAATTAGTTACAGAACATGTGGACTAGTTATCAAATATTCCAGCAGTCACAGGTTCTGGAAGCAAAACTGCAGATACCGGTTTCAGATCCCTGCTGTAGAGCAGTCAGGCGGTGAAGTTTGTTTTACAGGATGATCTCCAGAAAGACAAAGAGCTCAGCTTAGCTCGAGACCACAGAGAAACTCTCTACTAAGTAAAAGAACTTTATCCACCCAGATGAAAAAACTAAAAAGTAAGGCCTGGAATCATCATTAAACACTGCATGTCACAAATGCCTAAAATATGCCCTAAAAAAATCCTAATCAAGATGAGAGCTCTGAAATTCCTCTCTTGTGAGCTCTGTTTTCACCCTTTGGATAAATATACCTCCCAAATGCTGTCTTCACATAGAAGCACAGATGTTATCTGGCAATATGTCAGGGGTCTTCACCCAACACCTGCTATGTTGGTGACACTTTAGTTTTGACTTTTCCTATGAATCGCAGACAAAAGGCTTGGCATATTTACAGGCAGTTATTTAAGAAACATTTATGTTATAACCCCATTGTTGAAACTTAGATCTCTCTTATGTACATCACAGAACAGGGATGTCTAGAGGAAGGCCCAGTTGGGGCCTTCAAAATGTCTTAGGACTCCATTTTTTAACCCGTTTGAAATTTATCAGTATATAAGCAACCCCACAGTAAATGGTACACTGGATCACTCACCCATAATGTGGACAGAGCACAATCACAGAAAACTCTTTTGCTTGTCTCCAGTATGTCAAGGTTTTTACATTAAAGAAAACCCGTTTGAAGTCTACAGAAAAATGTGTAATTCAATTTTGGAAAGTTATTGCTTCAAACTGAACCTGGCCCATTGTGAAAAACGTGATGCTTATGGCGGAGGCAACTGTAAGCCAAATCCATGAAGATCTATATTTATGGACATAACCGACTAAGTGTCATAATAACAGCAACTCTACGTTCCATAAACAAGAAGATACACCAATATTCTGCCTTCACGTTTTGTATTTGAGCAAAGGAACTCAAGGTTTCAAACGAGCAAGAGTGCCATTGTGTGGTTTATAAAATAAAATGATGATACTTAGGACAGAACTTACCGGTAGACAAGAAAAGGCCTAGAACAATGCAAAACTGGTGGCACCTTCAATTACAGAAGAAAAACAAGGAATGACAAATATGTTGTCCTACAGCAGCTGCTAAACTACAAGTCCCAGAATACCGTGATATCCCTTGTATGAAACAAGTGCAAATAACCTCTTCTATATGTCCCCCAAATAGTTTTGTATTAGATACAACTACTGCAAAGGTCTACATTATACGCGGATTGCAAAATAGGTGAGAAGTTATAATCAAATAAAAGATTTCTTACGCCAAGACTGAAGATATTTTAACAAACAGAAGCCAGAAAATCAAGTGAGAACAGTATGGTAAAAAACTGGAAAGGTTACAAAAGAAGAAAACGATAAATCATAAGTTTCCTATAACACAAATCAATCACACATGACATTGAAATGAACTAAAATACTTACTTACTTGGAGCCAACACTCTCTTAAGCAGGATACACAGGTGTCTTTACAACCTCATAAATGTGTTAAATATTAAGAGAAAACCAGAAAAGACGGGGGGGGGGGGGAATTTCAACAGAAAAAAAAAAGAACCAAAAAATAAAAATCAATTCCAGGTGCAAAAAAAAAAAAAACAGTGCAGACTATTAACACAGGGCCATTTTCAGCAGCTGCCAAACTGATTATTAGAAGAGCAATATCAGTCGGGAGCTTTCCTAAAACCTACGTACACTGGACATGTGACTAAATGACAACCCAAATATTCCTCTGGAACAGGACACAGATCCTCAGAAGTCTTTAGAAAAAGTAAGCAATGGTACGTCCAACAAGCTAGCCTTCCCTATCTTGCCTCCATCCATGCCTGCTTTTTGACCACATGAAACCAGAAGATTGTTGCTGCTCCGCTCAAAGCCAAATGCAGTGTGCTGGTAACCTTACAGAGGAGCAACCATTTATGGCTTGAACAGACGAGCTCAGGCTGCCGGCTGAACTGCCATAAATAGCTCTGCAAGTGGGCTAGGATCAAGTCAGCTGTTCACTTCTTTACTGCCTGTGGCTACCAGGCCCAGCGTTTAAGTCAATATTTGCTTGGGTCATGGGGTTGATGATGTTGCTATTCTATAATAAACACAAAGCAGAAATACAAAAACTTGGAAACAAAATATCTATGAAACGGCTATTAAATAGCTAGATTTAAATTTTTTCATAATTTTTATTCCTGAATATAAAAAAATAACATTAACACTCACACATTCGAGAATGTTTCACCAAAGCTATAAAATGACAAAATGCATTGTGGTGTAACTATGCTTGTGTACGGTTGAAAACAGCGACAAAACCCTAGCAACTGCCACAGAACCCAAGCAACTGCCACAAAACCCAAGCAACTGCCACAAAACCCAAGGAACTGCCACAAAACCCAAGGAACTGCAAGTCAGTTAATGAACATTGCTGGGATTGCAGCATGATGGACTATTAGCCAGAATTTGTAGGTTTATATATGCTGTAAACAAAACCACATTAACCCCTGTCCAAAAGTGTGATCCAGAACCCAGTATTATCATTGTCAAGGAAATCTGCCCATACAAAGATTTGATCATTTGGCCTGGTCAACAAAAGAGTAAATATTTACCCAAATGGCCAACCAAGTAAGGACAACCAAGTAAGGACCCAAATCAGGCTCATTTGAACTTTTTGACTTTAAATTTGCAAACAGATCACACAGGGGTCCATGCTGAGCTAACCCTCGTGGACCACATACACCTCAACACATCTTTGGCCCCAGGATTTTCTTGCCAATCAAGTCTACTTCAACTCTCTATTCAACATTTGCTTATGGACAACTTAAGGCTATGGCCACACTGATCTCGACCTGCGTAGAAATGCAGGCTGAGAATCTGCTGCCCAGCTGCTCTTCGTCCACTGTGCTGCCTGCATCCAGAATCATTACCTCCGTTCAGGTGCAGTGGATTTCGGTGCACAATGTAAAATCTTTTGTTTTGGGCAGAAATCTGTTTGCACCTGAGCAGATGTAATGATTCTGGGTGCAGACAGTGCAGCACAAGCAGAGCAGCAGATTCTCAATTTAGGCTAAATTGTAAATCACCTGGGGGCAGGCACACGGAGCGCTTCGTTTCCCAAAGTCGCCCGTAATTGCCTCACGAGGAAACTTTGGGAAATGAAGCGCTCAGCATGCCTGCCCCCAGACGATTTACATTTTAGCCGGCTGAAGGCAGGGAAAGTTTTAGGGTCTGGCCACATGGGCAGATTCGGGGAGATTAGTCGCCGCAAAGAAGAGGAGATTTGTCATCTGGCGACTAATCTCTCTGAATCTGCCCATGTGGCCAGACCCTAAAACTTAAGTAATTGTAACATAAGATAATATAAGAAAAGCAGATCTCTTGGGGAAACAAAGACTTGCAGCTTAAAGGGCAATTCACCTTCATTAGTAAATTTGTAAACCCTAAAAACCCCAGAAATGTGCTCAAACTTTCCATAACCTGCCAAATTTTGTAAAATAGACATGGTAATTAATGGGTGTGACCACAAAATGGGTGTGGTCAACATTTTTTGCCACACTGCTCACGGCAAACCTTTTTGTCACTTTTTCTATTATCAAAATGTTGGGAGGAATGGAGTTGGAAATGATCAACAGCAACTCTGGCAGTTAAATAAAACAAATCACAATAATTCTACTGAAGTAAGTTGGTTTTACTCAAAACAACATGCTGTATTGAATATATTTCTGTGATTCTGAAGAATAGGGAACTATTCGAAGTCACATAGACTAAAGACTAAAATAACAATATCTGCCCATCACAAAAAAAGGAACATCATGTAATTATGACCAATAGGGATGCTTATCAGGTGCTAGTGATGGAAAGAAAGAGGAAAAAACAATATGGCAGCTGCCAGTCTGTGTACACTCATGAAGGAATGTTCTGCATATTCAATATACACAATGTGGGTGTTCATCACATTTATAATCGGGCCAAACTAGACGTTAAAGTGCTTTTATTACTTTTTCCACTGCTGACTCCAAGAACCCTTAAACTCTTAAGATGTTCGGCTTAGTCTCCTCTCTGCCAATTTGAGTCGTTCGGAGTTTATGAGCGTTTGACATCATTGTCTGAGAAGTTGAGGGTGCTGAGGGACCTGCAGCCACGGTTTTGGATTGGAACAATATAAAAAGCTTCCAAGAAGGTTTCACAGTACCGCAACATCTTCTATCCTCTCAGCATTTCGGTGATCAATGAGATGAGCACAATAGGTGCTTCTGCCTAGAATCTGACAGTCAGGTCCATTTAAATATCTCGGGACTGGATGCTAAATTTGATTTGGCTCATGTCACCGTGCAAGTCAGAACTGGAAAGTCACAGCTATTTACTCCATGCAATGTTCCTAAATCCCCTATTAAATAGATGTCTATCCAACAGCTCCCTGTTGTCTGCAGAACAAATTAATGCAAGGAGAGGACAATACCTATACATAGGGTTTAGCCCCACATTCCCTGAATATATAAACGTTCTGGAAACATTTTTAGAACCATTATTCTTTTGTTGCGCTAAGTGGCAGCTGCTGAGCTACTTCTTGCCAAGGTTAAATGATATTCCATAAATGCCAATATAAAAGTGCCCCAAGAGACCAAAATAACTTGGAATGCTTATTTGCCTATAGTTATGTATGCATTTTCAGTACACCCTAGTTCTATTAAGCAAGAAATCCTCCTTTACTGATCTAAAACTCTATAAAGTGTTAGTTTAATAACCAGAATGCCTTCAAAAAAAGGGGGGAACAGGATACCTGTTCAATTCAACATATGACTGGCTGCTTATACATTACTTGTTTCTGGTAGCAGGTTCTAAACAGGGATGGACAACTCTTACTTCATCAGGAAAAGAGCAAAATGAGCACAAATAATTAGTTCTGCATGGGAAGGATTTTCAAGACAAATAAAATGGCAGTTCCCACTTGTGTTTCCTTCCATCAATCTACACAGGGAACAAATGCTCTGGGCATACAATACACTGTGACCTATAAGGGGATATAAACGTCCTACAGAATAATATCAAAATACAAATTATAAATATGCAATTATAGAAATGTTTCTTTTGATCTCGGACGCAATATACAATAACACATTTTAGTAATGGTGGGGGTGCCTGAGGCTATGGGATCAGTTTGTCCAAAAAACTACTGATCTAATAATTACAATCCCCATGTGCAAATGCCAGGATTAAATTAACTTGTATAAGGAAGACAACAGGCAGATTCCTATGGGATTTACCGCGTTCACCTTCTGTTCTGCATAATCCACCAATCCCTATGAAGGTTTAGGAGAGAGGCTTGAGGCACGTCTGTATATTCTGCGCAATTCCCCCTGTAATAAGTCCATTCCAACGCTACACACCATTGATAGCAATGGCAGCAGCCTGACACACAGTAATAGAGGAATATGAACAAAAAGATGGCTGTGGACGTCCTATGGCTTAAGGCTATGGTTTTAACCAGTGTAACCTTGTATAATCTGGAGTTTTATGCGCTCAGAAAGACTGGTAAACCTTTCACTGAGTGATACTAAATCATAATTATGGGTGCCAGGAAGAAAGGCTTGTTTATTCCTTATTCGCCAAACTCCGTAGGATCATTTAAAACAGCTGTGCTAAATATTCCCCTTTAATAATTCAGTTGGTGCTGCCAGAGTGTAATCATCTTCCCTTCCTCATGCTGTCATATCCCTAGCTGGAGATTATTATGATTCACAAATAACCATAAATAAGAATTCCCTGGGAATTGGCCTCCCTGCAGAGTTCCACTTGCAAAATGAAGTTCGTGGCCACCCAATTTGAGCCAATGCTAGTCTTTGTTATAATGTGCAGGGCCGGCCTTAGGCCAATTGGACCAATTGGGCCCAATTGGGCCCCGCACCTCTGGGGGCCCTGCACCACAGGGCAGCACAGATATTTCCCTCAGCACATGATGCTGCCTGGCCTGCCCCCAACTTTGAGAGTCCAGCCCATCCCCAAATCCATAGGTCCAGCCCACCCTCAACTCTGATAAGCCAGCCTATCCCCCAACTCCATAAGTCTAGCCTGCCCCCAACTCTAATAGGCCCAGCTTTCCTCCAACCTTGATAGGCCCTGCCTGCCCCCAATCCAACCAAGCCTGCTCCCAAGCTGAATAGGCCCAGCCTGCCGCAAACTAATTGGCCCAGTCCACTCTCCTATTTCCTCCCTCTCTCTCTTACCCTGTGTGCCCCTATTATGTGCCCATATTTCATCCCTCTCACTCTCTTACCTTGTCTGCCCCTTTCCTTTCTATTTTGTGCCTGTATGATCTTATTTTCCTAAATACTTGCTGTGTCAGTAGCCAGCAACACTTTGTCTAGGGGCCCCGCCAACATGGTCCCAATTGGGCCCCACATTTGATAGGACCAGCCCTGATAATGTGCATCAGGTTGGTTACTCCAAGCAAACAATGATATAGATCTCTCTATAGGAAACCATTGCTTTGCTTATGCATATCCTGATAATACATTAATGACCGGATAATGCTGCATAATTGTCTTTTACATGATAAAGTTCCAGACAGTCATCTTCCCTCTAATCAGAATCTTTTGACTATGGGAAAGTAACCAAACACTTGACGGCATTATATGGAACTAGGCACAAAGTTACAAGACAGATCTGTATAGCAAATATCACTAAGGGTCAGGGCACACGCTTAGATTCGGGGAGATTAGTTGCCTGGTGACAAATCTCCTCTTCTATGGGGGGGGGGGGACTAATTTCCCCGACCTGCCTTCTGCCGGCTAGAATGTAAATTCCCGGCGGGATGGCACTCTGAGTGCTTTGTGTGCAATGTCGCCTGAAGTTGCCTCACGAGGAAACTTCCGAGTGCCATCCCATCATCGATTTCCATTCTAGCCGCGCGAGAGGCAGTTCGGGGAGATTGGTCGCCCTGAAGAAGAGATTTGTTGCTGGGCAACTAATCTCCCTGAATCTGAGCGTGTGCCCTGACCCTGAAGAAAGGCAATTGGAATCAATAAGTCAACAACACATGATTAGATATTTGAAGCCAATATGGCCATTTTCAAAGAAATTCTGATGCCTTTGGTTTATGTTACATAGTTAGTTTGGGTTGGGGAAAAAATACAAAACCCAAGTCCCTCAAGCCAACCCCTCCAGACAAACCCTAGAACACAAGCCCCGACCAAAGTCTTGACCCTCTTCTCCTATTTTTTAATGCTTTTATTACTTTTACCAGTCTAGTTGCATGTCTGCACTCTCTCCAGCTCATTAACATCCCTCTTAAGGACTGGAGGCCCAAACTGCACTGCATACTCCAGATGAGGCCTCACCAGGGAACTACAAAGAGCAAAAATTGCATTTGCATCCCTACATTTAAAGTAAAGTTTTGCATGAAAAAGTTCATAATTTGCCTAAGTAACCTTTTAACCTTCTGTGAGGTACTGTACAAAATACTTTAGAAAATGCCATATAACTCACATCCACTGCTACCCCAGGGTCTACATTTCTGCTTATCTCCTCATTAAAGCCAATGAGATGAGTCTGGCTATGTGGACATACAGTCTGAAGCAGTCCTGAAGCTGAATCAATGAATTGTATACCATGCTCAATAAACAGGTCAACTAGCCCTGATCAATTGCATAGGAAGGTCTTGGTTTGGCACCAATAGGCTACTGATTCAGGAGAAGCCATGAGGATAGATAATGCCTGTTCATGTAAAGGCAGTTGGGCCTTATAACCCAAAAACTAGTTTAAAAAATATGCAGTATATTGTATTATTTCCTATTTGAAAAAAATTACATTGTATGGTGCTTCTGCCATGTATGAATACAGAGACTGGTAGTGTCTGCCTTTACTCGGTGCCCTTGAATCCCGCTACCATGTGATCACAAAAGAAGCAGGTCCATTTGTTATCCCCAATGATGCAGGGTAGAAAACAAGTTCAGCTTCTATATAAACCAGAGCAGCACTTTATTCTTTCGTTTTTCTTTCTCTCTTTTCTTTTAAATTGATGACAGAATTCCCTTAAGTAAATGAGATGGCCGGGACCCAAGGGCCCTCCCTTGGGCAGTAGGGAGAGAGGATTAAAGACGATAAGGAAGTTCTGAGTGACTTGGAGCAGATGAGAAAAATAATAAGGAAAGGAGCAGTTCAGACTTGGCTACAGGGATGGGAATACGTGGGTGGAAATCCCCTTGGTTGGAAATAAAGCAGGCACTGGAGAGTACACATGTAAGGACATTCTGTGCAAGAGATGAAGGAAATGTTAATAAAAGTGGCATATATTAATCAGACCACTATATGAAAGTGCTCCGCGGAGCATGAGCTCATGGCTGAATATTGCCCAGTAGATTTGTTATACTCCGTAGCGCTATATATATCCATATATCTATATATCTATATAGGGAAAGGTGGGTACAAGCTGCACACCTTCAAATACATCAAAAAACCTGGGTGCTCTGGTTAAATAATAGATAGAAATTGCACGTGGTATCGGCACTCATAGGGTTTGCATGAAAAATCAATCGTTCAATATGGTTAAATAGGAAAAATAATTTGGTTTAATAGGATTCAATAAACCTTTTTTCCTATTTAACCATATTGAACGATTGATTTTTCATGCAAACCCTGTGAGTGCCGGTACCACGTGCAATATCTATATATCTATATATATATCTATATATATATATATATCTATATATATATCTCTATATATATATATCTATATATATCTATACATCTCTATATATATCTATACATCTCTATCTATCCATCCATCCATCTATCTATCTATCTATCTATCTATCTATCATCTATCTATCTCTATCTATCTCTATCTATATCTATCTATATCTATCTATATCTATCTATATCTATCTATATCTCAATACCTTTCTAGCAGGAATGCCCTGTGTTTTACAAGGCAGGGCACTTTCCAATCTCCAAATTAACAAATTAAAGTAAATTGTTCCTAAAGCAAAACAGACTGATCCACTGGAAGCCTGGATATCTAAGAATCCTGCTTTTTAAAGTGCCCCAGCCACAAAAAAAAGACATTTTTAAACCATTAAAGAAAAGTATTTCACTCAAAGTTGCTGGTTGTTTCTTCTCAATTGTACCAGTTCATCTTCTAATTCTGGGCAGATAGATCACTCACTCAGCCTCACACCTTTTACACAGATGGTTACTACATAATGCCAACACATTTACTGGCTTTTCAGCCTGAGTGAACACAACTCAGGCTGTATATATACATACATATAACACACACACTCTGGCAACTCCTTAAAGGACAAGGAAAGTCTAGAATAGAATAAGGCTAGAAATGCTGTATTTTGTATACTAAACATAAACATGAACTTACTGCACCACAAGCCTAATCAAACAAATGATTTATGCTTTCAAAGTTGGCTACAGGGGGTTACCATCTTGTAACTTTGTTAAACATCTTTGCAAGACTAAGACTGTGCACATGCTCAGTGTGGTGTGGGCTGCTTAGGGATCGTCATAAACAAAGCTGCTTGAGTTCTACATGGCTGGGAAGTAAGTGGGGGCTCCCCCTGCTGTTCATAAGTATGATTGTTTCCCTGCTCAGCAGTTAGGGACCATCTGACAATTCCTATCCACAGCAGTAAATGAAGGGAGAATTTCACTGAATACAGTCAGGTTTCTTATAAAAACGGTACACATTTTTTAATTTAAGTATATTGGAGATAGGTTTCTTTTTCATTAAAGAAAGTAAAAATGGGATTGTATTTTTTGCCTTTCCTTGTCCTTTAATGACAAATTCATTATCCCAGTATCATTTTTCACATTAACTATAAAACTTGCCATTGCAGCCCGCTATATAAACAACCCCCTCCCCTCTCTCATTTACAGCCTGTTAGGCTTTCAGATAAGGAGAAGCTCATTATACATAGGCTTCTCAGTGGACTAATTCAGGGAAAACAAAGAGAACAATATTTTGCTCCAGGTCTAGTAAACAACCAATCAACACTAGCAAATATTTTAACCCACAAGAGTTAGAAGACCTCAAGTAGAACTCATGAAAGCTTCATTCCATAATGTCTATAAGCTACAGACACACAAGAAATTTTAAAACGAGTAGCTTGTATCAAATGGAAGCAGTTTAAGAAAAATTTAAAAACAAAATCACTGGATTCAAGTGAAAAACATCATTCCATCATAAGACGAAGGTTTATATTGAAATCTGAAAGGGATAGTTATGTCACAGACAAAAACTGCATACAGAGAACATCAGTTAATATACAATTTATATTCTGTAGCGTTTAAGAGGGGAGGAATCCAGCAGTAAATGATTCATATTTACATATTTTATGTAAAATTCCCCTATAAGCAGTATTTATGACTGCCTTATCCTGTCTGAGTTAATTCCTCTGTAGTCCATTCTTTCCCAAGATTCTCGTCATACCTGCTTCTGAAGTGGGGTCAGTTCTAAGGCAGAAATCCAATCTGGACTTTTTCAGTAAAATTGAAGACCTAAAGAAAAAAAACAAAAACACAGTTTAGTTTTTACTGTATAAGACTGGATTGTACAAGCAGGGGGCACTGTTACACAGCCAAGATGCAGAATAATGAGCCTGATTTGAAATGCCCATAACGCACAACTATTCATATCATCACCAAGCTGCTCAGCGCTGGGAAATCAAGCTCCTACAGGACTTACAGGCACGTGGCCATAGGTACCCCTGCAAGCAATGAGGGCAGCATATCTGAAAGCATTTAAGCCTCTGAATTCATGAACATGAGAACACAAGTATGAAGGAGTGCTTTTTATTGTGCCAAAAGAAATGGAAAAAAGTGTCCGTGCAAATTTGTAAAACAAAACTTGACCATGTGGCCCTCCAGTCTCAGAATGCTTTATAGAGCACAAAAGGACAAGGGTTATATTTTTTTCTGCCCAGATGAGGTTTAATTACTTACCCCAAAAACATCAAGCAGATTCCAATGCAATTATACAAAAAGATTGTCCCATAATGTCGCTATATAACAGGGGCCACAGTGCTCCCAATTAGTGATGTGCAGGTCATTAAAAACAACCTGCAACTGACCCTAACCTGCAAAATGTTGCCAATGTAGGACCCACATCCAACCCGAACCTTGATCAATATGCTAATTTTGCCCGAAACTCTGGTTCAAAGAAAAGTTATCTTCAGAAGCAGATGAGATGTGCACTCCCCTTTCCTGACCCACACCCAACCCGAACTTTGTTCCATACAATACTTTTGCCCGCATCTCTGGTTCCCCTGGTTTGACCCACACCCAACCTTAACCCACAATGGTTGGCCAAATTTCAACCCAAACCTGCCCAACAAGCGGTAAACCCATGGCCACCACAGGTTTCGGGTCAACTCGCACATCACTACTTCCCAATATACTGTACAGTCTGGCATTTTTGTCTGCAGACCAGAGGATTAGGAACTGTTCAAGTGGAACTTTTCTGCACAGTGAGTTCTTATTTTTGTTTGTTGCCTTTGGGGTCCTACGTAGAGTGGAAGGGTTGGCCGATCTGCCTGTTTCAGTCCTAATGGCCTGCTATATACATGGGAATAGAGTTTCATCAGATTATTAGTAGGGAAAATCTGATCAACCAGCACCAGAGGCTGAGGTTATGCCCTCCTGCTACTGTAATCACCAAAAGGAGCTCATCAATGCAGTTTGGTCCTCCATGTGTGTGACAAATATCGCTTGTCTAAACTGACCATTATCCTATGTAGAACTAAGCTATTATTGAGTGTCATATGCAATATACAGGAACAGAACACACATTTTAATAAAGAAAAGTCAAATCGCTTAAAGCTGGCCATAAAAGCTAGCCATAAAGTAAGATCTCTGATGTCACAGATCTCTGATGTGTGCCCTATCAGGCTGATCCTAGGGCCCAACGATCAGATCACAGTTAGGAAATATGGGCGGTTGGACCCGACAGGATTATTTAAATGCCTGATTGGTATGACATGTTGTATAAATTCATCCAATCCATGGCTTCCCCTTAAATACGCATTCACAATCATCCTTTTGGTTGTAACTACAGGTTTGGGATCTGTTTTCGGAAACCGGTTATCTGGAAAGCTCAGAATTATGGAAAGGCCGTCTCCTATAGACTCCATTTTATCCAAATAATCCACATTTTTAAAAAATAATTCCCTTCTTCTTTGTAATAACAAAACAGTACATTGTACATGATCCAAACTAAGATATAATCAATCCTTATTGGAGACGGAACCAGCCTATTTGGTTTATTTAAGGTTTAGATGATCTAGTAGATTTAAGGTATGAAGATCAAAATTACAGAAAGATCTGTTATCTGGAAACCCTCAGGTCCCAAGCATTCTAGATAACAGGTCCCATACCTGTATTATGTACATTAAATACCTGTGCCAACTGCTGGGGGTGATTTACCATCCAGCCATATACCAGCAAACAAGGAATGAAGTGTTCAAGTCAGCAATATACAGTATAAAGTAGCAGATGATCCTAACATGGCAATAAGAAGGTTAAACTCACTGTGCTCTTCAGCATAATGATATAAAATAAATTGCAGCTGAGAGCAATCAGAAAGGATAAATGCTTAAATCGGTTGAGGGATGAAGGAGTCCGGGCTCAAACGGAATCAAAAGGCTACGTCATCCATGGCCATGTGCCAGAAAGCAAGGCACACAATGGGCAGCCCTGTGCTTTTCACCTTCACCAGCTGTATGGAAAATAGACCCAAGCTTTAATTCGTTGGATAAATGGGGGCATCACAAAGGACGTCCTTATATAGTACAAAGCTCTCCAGGATGGAGACAGAACTATAAAGCAACTACTTAACCACATAAGGAACAAAGACTGTGCATGTGAGAAACCCAAATACACCTGTGACTAGAATAAGTGCAGCCCTCCACCCAACCCAGGCTCGGACCTGTGATGGCCCCTTCTGGATCGCGAGTTCTACAAGCCAACGCATATATGAATAGCTAGAGAGAGAAAAGTCTCACAGGACTCCACCATGGAACATGTGTTAAGAGCTTTGTAATCAGTTAGGTGCTATCTCCACCAAATTGTTTAATTGCTCAGGATACACCACCAGCTCAGCCTGGGTTTTGTTTTTGTGAAGAACTATAAATAGGGAGATCAACATATTGTAATTTTATCTGGGTAGGGTGCCAAGTGCCTGTACTGGAAGAATTCTACTTTGTATAGAGGTCAGTATATAGAAACAAATGAGGCCTCCAGGCACTCTTGGAAATCCACACAATCCCAAAAATTGAAGTAAAAACACTGTTGAATTAAATTTGCAAAGGTCGTACGTATTTCATGACATGCTCTGACAAAATGCTTAATATTTAATTCAACTTCAATATACTGTATTTTTACTTTTATTTTGTGACCTAGTGGATGTCCTTTTGTTTCTATAGCGGACCATTTTAAGATCCCCAACAGGAGACCTGGGCCACCGATTAAGTTTGGTGAATTAATTAACACTGGTTTCTTGTGGCACATTCCCCCTTTGTTGATAGTTGCTACACAGATTTATTTGACGAAGGCGCCGTGGGGGCCAAAACATCGCCTTGGTCTGTAGTTATATATGGGTTTTGTTTTTACATTTTTAAATGTCCCTGCTCATTTCAATGGCAATTCATAAGTTAGGGGAATCCTATAACTGTCCAATCAGGCTCTTTCACACCCAAGGACTGGAGATGCCACTGGCAACCTAAGCAGATAGGGGGTTTCACAGTTTAAGGGCTGCATTTACTGAGCTGTATAAATGAAAATCATATGGGCAAATGACAGTTAGTGTATCTATCAAACAATGTATTTCTCCTATTAGAAGCCATTGTCCCACTTACTCACAAGCATGTTTCATCCATAATAAGAAAGCTTGGCAAAAGCCACCAGGACCTGGAGCATGTTTTTTGGACTTCCACCAACCAAGCTTAGAGAAAGATTTTATGTTTGGAAGTTATACGTACATTGAAACTTCTCAAATTCAGAACCCCCACGGGCAGCGACTGGGTCTGTTATTGTTACACCCTTGAATCTTGGCTTTACTTAATGGCACCCAAACATAATCTATAGGACAAACAGCATGGTGAAGAGGATGAGACAGTTTCTCTAGTGTTTAAAGTCTCCAAATTGTGACACGCTATACGGCATCAAAAGAAACAAGACTGAGCAGAAAAGAAAAAAACATTCTTTAACAATAAACACTTTCAATATGGCTCCGTTACTCTGCAAACTGACAGTAAAACCAACATGAAAAGAGTCTTCATCTTAAAGGTCATGGGAAACCCAGCTTGGCTCTGGCCGTGAAAGTCACAGTATATAATGTTGCAAAAGCACATCCGACTAACCCTCTTCTCTCACAACCTGGTCACCAAGTGAACGATACAGACCCAAACTGTAGCCAAGTTATTGCCTAATAAAGAGGAACCCTTGAATGCCTGTGAATAAGATAAAAAAATCAAGGTGTGTTACATTGCCTTTAGTTCCAGGGAATGCTGCATTGTATGGCAAGAGTTCCCTTTATTATTTCCAAAGAACTGGATACACTCGCTGCATTAAAGATTTAATGGCAAAGGCAAAGAACTCCTGCAAATGAAATACCTTGGATGCTCTGTAAGCTAGGCCCTCCTAATTTATCATATCTGAAGGGTTAGTGTACCTTAAATCTTAGTATGGATGTCTTTGCTCCAGCCAATGGATAGCAGCTTTACAAACAAGGCAGTGGTTTGAAGGGCAGCACTGAATAATCTAGAATGGGGGTCCCCAATCATTTTTACCCACAAACAAATATAAAAAAGGTGGGGAGCAAAACATGCATGAATATCATTTCCTGGGGGTGCCAAATATGGGTTGGGATTGGCTTTGGTAACCCCTAGGAGGCTCTCTTTGGCAGCACACATGGTTTTTATGCACCCAAAAGTTTCCTCCAAACCATGAATTCAAAAATAAGCAGCTGCTTTGAGGCAAAATGCAAGGGTTTAGTGAGCAACATGTTGCTCAAGAGCCACTGGTTGAAGATTACGGATCTACAACATGGTTCTGTGCTGATCATCCCAACAAAACATATGTTAAAAAGGTACAAAGGCTACACTAGGTCTACCATCTGATCAGACATTTCAAGTCTTTAAAAGCCTGTTTTTTTTTAACCTTGGGCTCCCAGATTCTATGTTAAGTATTGCAACATCGGGGAACCTGAGATAAAGAATCTACTGATGGCTCATCTACGTGTTGAGAGTGTTCACCTTTGAGATCACTTCTAGTATGATGTAGAGAGTGATATTCTAAGACAATTTGCAATGGGATTTCATTTTTTATTATTTGTGGTTTTTGAGTTATTTAGCTTTTTATCCAGCAGCTCTCCAGTTTGCAGATTCAATAATTTGGTTGCTAGGGTCCAAATTATCCTAGTAAACATGCATTGATTTCAATAAGAGACTGGAATATGAATAGGAGACAGTCTGGATAGAAAGACGAGTAATAAAAAGTAGCAATAACAATACAATTGTAGCTTTACAGAGCATTTGTTTTTAGATGGGATCAGTGACCCCTGTTTGAAGGCTGGAAAGAGTCATCAGAAGGCAAATAATTCAAAAACTATAAAAAAAAAAAAAAGAAGGCCAATTGAAAAGTTGCTTACAATTAGCCATTCTCTAACATACTAAAAGTTAACTTCAAGGTAAACCACTGCTTTAGGGGGAATTTCACAAATTTCTGCTCACAGCCTGGTATTTTATGGGGGAAATAAAATAGATGTGGCTCCTTACAAATATGGTATATTTTCCCTCTAGTGGAAGAACACCATGGATAAATAAATCTCGACCCTTTTAGAAAGGAACTTTTTCCTTTTTAGGGCTATTCCACACGGGGAGATAGCGCCGCGTTTGCGGTCGCGGCGACAAAGCGCCGCGACAGTCGCCGCGACCGGCGCAGGCGACAGTTTTGTATGGGCGCCTATGTAAAAACGCCTGTGCTAACCACACGAGGCGATGCGCTTTTCAACAGTCGCCTGAAAATGCCTCGCCAGGCTTTTTCAGGCGACTGTTGAAAAGCGCATCGCCTCGTGTGGTTAGCACAGGCGTTTTTACATAGGCGCCCATACAAAACTGTCGCCTGCGCCGGTCGCGGCGCTTTGTCGCCGCGACCGCAAACGCGTCGCTATCTCCCCGTGTGGACTAGCCCTTAGATTCACTAGAATTGATTTTACTTGTAAACCAATCAGACTTGAGAAAACAGGCACAAGAGCATCAGTCACAGCTGCCCTAAACCAAAAAAAATTGTTTTATTTTTTATTTCTTTTGGAGTCACTTATTGGAAATATTCGCATTATGTGCTGAGATTTCAGAATGCTCATTCTGATAACTAATGCCAATAACGTTAACACCACAAAACATTAATAATGAATTTATACTAGAACATTGGTTAGCATGCCTTTTTTTTCTCCATAAGGTAATTTTTATTTTTGGCTTTGTATTCCCTTTGAGCAGACAGTGAAACAATTTCTAATAGAGGTGCAGATGTAGTTGAGATTCCAGGCTGATCGTACTTAATAAAGACTTGGCCGGCACAAAGGTACCGAGCAACGAGTGGGGATGCTTGTCTGTAAGATCTGGGAAACAATGAGATTTTCCACTGGTTTAATTGCTATGCTGGCAACATTTATAAGAGAATGACTTGCCGGGACATCACGGCAGACAGGGAACAATAGGCTTTGCTACATCTGCACAAGATGCTGATTTTAAGGGTTCTTCCCCCATCCCCAAATTCCCCCAGTTATGCATACTTGGCACAGGAACACAGGCGCTCCTCACAGGATACAGCCCAGTACTTACGGCCTATTATTTTTATTTATGTCCATTGTATTTATGAAGCCTGATGTGATATATGTAAAGGGTACAATTTCTAACTACACAGAGTATTTTTTAATATATACATGTTTTGGAATGAAATTTGCTTTCTCCTCCAATCCAGAGATCATGACTTTTTACATGATCCATTTGGCTGCAGGCAGAATTAAAAGCCTTTCAGTAAAGTGGAAGCAAATATATATAGGTTCTCCTGACTGCTGTTTGCTTACTTCTGCCAGCCCAGTAGTTCAAACAGGGGTATGGACAATAAAATAAGGTAGTAATTGTGTAAAGAAGTGCAATTTGAAGGAAATGTACATACTTTTGATTTAACAATGTTTGGGTTGATAGCTGGGTGAGGTTGGTGGCATAACTGGGATATTCTGGATGCATGGTATAAAAAAAAAAAATACCCACTCTGGAAATCCTTTGCTGCACATAATGCTGAGTAGCAAGGGAGGATCTCAACGAACACAAGAAAGATGGTGGAGGTTCCCTACAATAGTACCCTAGGCCGATGCAGGTCTGCGTGAAGGAGCACCAACCTGGGGTTGGTTTGTTTTGTGAGGCCACCAACATTCTGCTGATCTGATTGTTTGTCCCCAAGACCCAACAGGACCGCAATCCTGCCCCATAGCTATATAGAAGCCTTTGAAGCACAGGATACAGAGTAGATAGCAGATAAGGTCTGAAGAATCCCATTGTATACTACAGAGCTTATCTGTTATCTGCTGTGCATCCTGCGTCTTGCCTCCTTTTTTCAGCTTTGAGTGGCTTCCCCCACGGCTACACAGTAGCTTGTTTTTATAAACTATAGTAGTACGTATCTGTTATCTACTGTGTACCCTGTGCTTGAATGGCTGTCCCCATGGCTATACAGCAGCTTGTTTATATAAACTATAGTAGTACTTACTGTATCTGTTAGCTACTGTTAATCCTGTGCTTGAATGACTGCCCCAATGGCTACACAGCAGCTTGTTTATATAAACTATAGTAGTACTTATCTGTTAGCTACTGTGTATCCTGTGCTTGAATGGCTGCCCCAATGGCTACACAGCAGCTGGTTTATATAAACTATAGTAGAATTTCTGAAGCAAATACACCAGTTGTCCCAGTGCAGGGCAACAGTACATTGTATTTTCAATACTTTAAAACACTCATTTTTGTGGGGTTACGAAACTGACTAGTATAGCAGGGCAGCACGTATCGCCTACGGCTGTTATTTTGTTTTTTTTTTCAGCTACTGAATGAACAACAGACAATACAGAACGGTGGTTTCCAACCTGTGCAAAGCACCAAATAAGGGCACAGAGAGTGTGCGAGTGATGCACAACCAGCCAAAGCTGAAGGCGATCCAGTTATACAAATCTCTCCCCCAGTAATATAAAATATATACGACAAGACTGCACTCTGCAAGAGAACTACAAGTGACTGATATTCTTATTTGCTAGAATTTCCAACTTGAGTAAATATAATTTATCTTACACGTGCCACAGAATATAATAATTAGCTTTACTCTCTAATGGGGCACATGGGGTATTATGAGTAACAACTACTAAAGGTGGCTGTTTATGCACAGATGAGATCTAGTTATCTGTGCCAAATGGGGCCCCATCGATTCAACCAATACCCATGTTCTATGGCGTGGACGGGGCGTTGACGTGACAATCGCGAGTGGCCGAAGGTTGCATCAATCATAGGGAATCCAGTTGCTAATTTGGAAAACCGGCCAGGCAGTTTTGAGCTGAACAGCCCTTCAAAAAACCAGGTTGTCAAGGACAAAACCGGAAAGGTGGCAACCCTAATGGCTATACCATAAAGTGTGGTTCACCTTTTAGTTAACATCTGGTATATTAAAGAATTTCCTATTCCTAGCAACTTCATAATTGGTCTTCATTATTTATGTTTTGCTGTTATTTAATTATTTGCCTTGATCTTCTACATCTTTCCAGCTCTCAAATAGGGGATCACTGACCCCCAGCAGCCAAAATCTATTGGTCTGTGAGGCTATAATGTAATTTCTATTGTTACATTTTATTCCTTCCTATTCATATTCCAGCGTCTCATTCCAACCGTCGTCTGGTTTCTTTGGTAAACAATAACCTAGCAACCAGAGAGTTAATGAAATTGCAAACTAGAGAGCTGAACAAAAAAATAAGTGAAAAAACTCAAAAAACAAATAATTGAGAACCAATTGCAAACGGTCTCAGATTATCAATGTCTATGTTCTACCTATGACGTAACTAGATCATATTGGGCCCCACAGAAAATTTTTCAGGCCACCAAAAGCTTAGAGGATGACCTATTTACCAATATTTATTGAAATTGTATATTAATTAGGGCCTCATGGCCCCCCCTTATACTCCCTGGGCCCCCCCTGCAACTGCAGTGTCTGCTTCCTCTGTAGTTACACCCTTGTGACCTACAAAAAGTTAATTTTAATGTGAAGAACCCCTTTAAAGGAAGTTCAATGTGAAAATAAAAACTGTAAATGGATAGGCTCTGCAAAATAAAAAATGTTTCTAATATAGTTATTTAGCCAAAAATGTAATGTATAAAGGCTGGAGTGACTGGATGTCTAACATAATAGCCAGAACAATACTTCCTGCTTTTCAGCTCTCTAACTCTGAGTTAGTCATGACTTGAAGGGGGGCCACATGGGTCAAATCTGTTCAGCGAGTTTGCAATTGATCCTCAGCATTCAGCTCAATTCAAAAGCAACAGTTATGACCCATGTGGCCTCCCCCTCAAGTCTCTGATTGGTTACTGCCTGGTAACCAATCAGTGGAAACCAAGAGAGCTGAAAAGCAGGAAGTAGTGTTCTGGCTATTATTTTATAGATCCAGTCACTCCAGCCTTTATACATTTCATTTTTGCCTAACTAACTATATTAGATACATGTTTTATTTTGTACAGCCTATTTACCCCGTTTTTATTTTTACACTTAATTTCTTTAAGTCCACCATACATGGGCCCGCCTCAAGGTGTAATCATTTTAAGTATCACTTTCTTGTCTACAACATTGTCACAAGCATCCTTCCAAGTCATCACTAACAACCACAAAAAAGGGCGGGAGTTCCTTATTTAAAAGGGGACTCCACCCTAAAAATGTTATTTTTGCAGAAAAAGAAAATGTACTGCTAAGCAACTCTTCAATACACTCTGCTTAGAGACAAGTTGTGAATGAAATACTACGCACGGCAGAATACACATTGTGTGACTACTTTAGCTCAGGGTAACCCCCTCCCAGTCGTCTTATTACCTGGCTTCTCAGCGCAGACTAGGGTGAGCCAGCCGGTCAGTGGGCTCACTTACTGTTCCGCAAGAAAACAAAGAGAGAAGCGCAGTACAAAGGGCCACATTTGTGCAAAGAATTCTTCCAACTTGTTTACTTTGCACGCAATAAGGACAAGTGCATGGGGACAAAAGAAAGGGCAGGTGCTAAAGGTTTGGTTGGCTCCCTCGCTTAATTTGACTTGTTGTTTAAAGGGGCGGATGGCTTGGAGAAAACAAAAGAAATGAACAGATGATGGAATGCATGCGTATTGCATAACTTACTGTAAAGGCTGCACACAGGCAGGGCCCAATCTGTACAGCACAAGACTGACTCACATTCAGATATACGTAGAAATCGACAGCAGAAGGAGGATATCCTTAAAGGAACAGTAACACCAAAAAATTTAAGTGTCTTATTAAGTAATGAAAAATATATGCTATTGTCCTGTGCTGGTAAAACTGGTATGTTTGCTTCAGAAACACAACTATAGTTATGCTGGGTATAAAAAGGGGTTATTTTCTGGAGTCAGTATCCCTTTAAGTCTACTAAAAAATAATTTAAACATTTATAAAAAGCTATAGGATTGTTTTGCATACAATTATATGTTCGTCTGGATCAGGTTACCGTTTCATTGTTACAGAGAATATAGAAATCAATTTAAAAACGTAATTATTTGATTATAATAGAGTCTATGGGAGATGGACTTTCCATAATTCTGAGTTTTTTGTATTATGGCTTTCTGGTTTATGGATCCTATACCTGTACTGTAGGTGTAAGCAGTGTAACTACAGAGGTGTAGGGGGTCTATTAAGGCCCTAATTAATGCAACTTCAATATACTTCCTATACTTTTATCCTTATTAATAACACCAAGCATCATTTCCATTTAATAATATTAGCAGCAGATACAGGCAGACATCAATGTGTTCTCTTCAACGTGACTGCATTTTTTGATTTATTTCATTTGCACTTTGTTTATACCAGAAGTAAAACACCGCTTTACATGTAAGCAATGATAAACAGGATTCCTTATTCTGGAATTACATTACAGGCGCGCAAGGAGCACTTGGGCATTTCTTAGTGAAAAAGAAAAAAGGGGTAAGATGAGCAACAGGGTTCTTACATGCCAATGAAATTCTGAGTATTAAACACATCTGCAGTTTCTGATAACGGAATCAAGAGGAAAAAGTTAATTTTATTTCTTAGGTAGGCATTAAAGTGAATGTTTTTGCAGTTTTCCATAGAAATCACCCCCGTCACACCCACATCAGTTGGTTTGTACTTTGAATTCCCCTTGGACCTTCAACCCTATTGTCCTTCAGAGTGTTTGATCCAGCGGCTAGTTGACTGCATCTTGACAATGATTTTGTCCGCTTTCATAGCCCCAAAGTTTAATGGCATTTCATGGTTATGAAGCCTCACATCAAAGGACAGGCGCTAAGGTGCCCCACTCTTACCCCTTCAAACCAGAACACACCCACAGCTGAATACGTTTTCTACACCCCAGTTTGATCCTACTTGAAGGCTAGAATGGCAATCAAACAGAAAAGGATTCTGGGAGCAGTAGTTCTATATAGTTCTCTGTAGCTTTCCATCAGAAGCTATGTAGGACACTTCCCATGCTTAGGGCAAGACCAGATGTGGCGTTTTTACGTTGCGTTTTTAAAAAAAGAACAGCCAGACGTAAACACGCATAAACTGCACTACCACTGAAACTAATGGAAAACGCACTATGGCAATTCACACAGGGCGCTTGCAAGCTGACATCCGCCAATACGTCAGGAAACTACCAGATCAATAGACTCTATGGGATCTGCACGTTTGAAACCACACTTTGCGTAAATACGCAGCGTATTTTAAATATGGCGTCCAAATTCTCAATGAGAACAATGAGAAGTGCATGTTGGGAAAAGAATCCTACGTGCTGAAAATCGCATGTTGACTGTCACATGAGTTTCAGTGGCGTATTTACTGTTTTTAAAAACGTAACGTAAAAAGGCCTCAAAAACGCCACATCTGGCCTTGCCCATAGGGAATTAAATCCTAGGTTGTTGGTCCTGCAGCGATCATAGATGGACTTTTTCACTGAAAATATAAATAGCAGAGGGCTGAATTTAAGATATGCAATAAAAAGTAACAAGAACAATTAAAATTGTAGCCTCAAAGAGAAAGAAATCTTTTGGCTCCTGGGGTCAGTGACCTCCATTTGAAAAATGGAAAAAGTCAGAAGAGGAAAGCAAATAACTTAGATTTATCAAAGGCCGAGGTGAATTTTCGAATTAAAAAAAATTTGAATATCAAGGTATTATTGTGTACCTCGACTAGGGAATAGTCCAAATTAGATTCAAATTTGAAAAAAAAAAAAAAAATCGAAAATCTAAATGTAACATGTATGGTCGCTTTAAAAATTAGACTTCGACCATTAGCCATCTAAAACCTGCCGAATTGCTGTTTTAGCCTATGGGGGACCACCTAGAACTGTTTTTTTACATATATGGCTTCTTTAACACCTCTTTTGAACAGGCATGGGACCGGTTATCCAGAATGCTCGGGACCTGGGATTTTCAGGATAACATTCTGTAATTTGGAGCTTCATACTTAAAGTCTACTAGAAAATCATATAAACATTAAATAAACCCAATAGGCAGGTTCTGACTCCAATAAGGATTAATTATATCTTAGTTTGGATCAAGTACAAGCTACTGTTTTATTATTACAGAGAAAAAGGAAATCATTTTTAAAAATGTGGATTAATTGGATAAATGGAGTCTATGGGAAACAGCCATTCTGTAATTTGGAGTTTTCTGGATAACAGATCCCATACCTGTACAAAAATGTAGATAAGATCAATACTTCAGGCTGACATAAGGGATCGGTTGAGCTAGTCCAGGGGCAGGTAACAGTATAGAATAGTAACAAGATGTGTTCTGTATATTTTGGGTTGCTGTTACAAATATCTATATGTTTGCCTGGTTCTCCGTTTACATTAGAAGCTGTACTGGGTATGGCAAACAAATTCAGTTCCTTTATAGGATGATTTTAGGGAAATATAGGAATACTGCCTCTAAAAGGATCACAATCAGTAATTACTTGCAGAGCGTACAAGTGACTAGGAGCCACAATCTCGGTGCCTTCCCATACGCACGAGACACGTTTGTTTAGACTACTATAATCTGTATCAGTCACAACCCTTTTAGGGGAGTTCTGTTCTCACATGAAGAGTTACACGATACATATTTTGGTTTTGTGGTTTCACTGCACTAAATTAAAGGCTTGGGAGTTTAAACAAATTTAGCTCGGGGCTGATTCATCATCGTAATCGGTGGCGCTGCAATTGTGCCTCTGTCGTGCTAAATCATGTGCAGGATATCAACACAAACATGCCTTCAAGCTGAACCAATCACTCGCGCGACGGGCAATACTAAGCCCAGATTTAGGAACAACTGCAATTGCCTGTCAATAATAGTTGTACATTATAGAACGTCTGAATGTAATTAAAGGCTCAGTGAATGTCCTGCAGAATTGTGATTACTCCAGGGAAATACCTATGCTGGCATAATTTTATGGCATCTCTTAGTACAAATAATTTCCCCACCGTAATGGACTGGCTGAGCCAGTAAATCACCAGTTAGGGCTGGTAAAGCAGATTTATTAGCAATGTACTTTCTGGTAAATTTGTGATTCCGGGTAAAAATATGGAAAGTGTTATCCAGAACCTAGGATTTTCATGATAACGGATCTTTCTGTAATTTGGATCTTCATACCTTAAAGGATTTGGCGATGTCTCCACACGAGCGGATCTCTCCCCGATATGCCCACATTGAGATGGGCGATATCGGGCTGATCTGATCGTGGGCCCTCAGAATGGAGGAGATACGGGCGGTCAGATTGTGGGACCACATCAACTGACAGATGTGGCTGCGATCCGACTGGATTTTTTATCTGGCCATCTTTCGGCCAGATATTGATCGCGGACGCCCGTCGGATGGCCCCACACACGAGCCACAATTGTATCAA
Source organism: Xenopus petersii (assembly GCA_038501925.1). NCBI lineage: Eukaryota > Metazoa > Chordata > Amphibia > Anura > Pipidae > Xenopus > Xenopus petersii. The sequence goes on from CM076683.1 coordinate 18,190,988, forward strand.
TTCTAACAGCTGCCTTTAATGAAACCCAGGGATTCTGCTCAGCGGGGACAAAGATATCTAATGTATCAATTAAATGTATCAATTTAAAAAAGTCGGCGACCCCCCACAGCTGCTTTAGAAGGAGAAAAATTACATTTTACACTTTAATAGAAAAAAGGTCACAAATAGAGAGTGGAAAGTAATTGGAAAAATACTATTTCTGGTGAACTACCTGAAAACAACAGAACTGAAAAAAAAGTTAACAACCCCTTTAATGTGCAAATTTATTGCGGATGTCGATACACGGGCAGATAAAGCTGCCGATATCTGTCGTTTAGACCAATTTAACAGCTTATCTGCCCGTGTATGGGGGCTTCCGACAGGTCTTACCGATCGATATCTGGCCACGATATCGATCGGGAAGGTTTGATTTTTACCCGTCCGAGCCCCTTGGCGTATAGTAATTTGATCGTTCAACCATACGGCCGAATTACCCCCGATATAGCCATGCCGTTAGTGGCATATCGGGGAAAGATTGCCAAACGAGCGGATCTTTGAGTCTATGGCCAGCTTTACTCTAAGCCCTTTGTTCCAGCTCCCAACACCAAGGCATGGCTATAGGAGTTTTCTGGAAGAGCTGAAGCAATGAAATTACTGAACAAGAGCAAATGGATGTAGCACAGGCTACATAAACATTGCTAAATATAACCTTATCTCCTTAGGGCAGAGGTGCCCAACCTTTTTTACCTATAAGCCACATTCAAATGTAAAAAAAAAAAATTGGGTGACAACACAAGCATGAAAAAAGTTTGTGGGGATGCGAAATAAAGGCTGTGATTGGCTATTTGATAGCCTGTAAGTGGACTTGTAGCCTAACGGAAGCTCTGTTTGGCAGTACACCTGGTTTTTATGCAACCAAAACTTGCCTCCAAGCCTGGAATTCAAAAATTAGCTCCTACTTTGGGGCCACCGAGAGCACCATCTAAGGGGTTGGTGACCAACATGTTGCTCATGAGCCACTGGTTGGGGATCACTGCCTTAGGGCAATGGCACACAAGGAGATAAGTCGTCAATGATCTATCTTTTTTTGGGCACCTACAGTAGTTATCCAGCTACAAATTACGGGAAGAATATCTCCCATCAACTGCATTTTAGGCATATAGTTTAAGTTTTGAAAAATGTATTAATAATAATAATAATAATAATAATAATAATAATAATAATAATAAAACAGTAGCTGGTACTTGATTGTAATAAGCTGCATGAAACCATATTGGTCGCAAAACAATCTTATTTGGGTTATTTAATGTTTAAATTATTTGTAGCAAACAAAAAAGAGAAATGATTGGATCCATACAGATCCAAGATCCATTACAGAAAACCCCAGGTCCCAAATATTCTGGATAATAGATCCTATACCTGCAGGAATAATTAACTCCTTTGGAGCTCTTTTTTTTTTTTTAACCTTTCTTGTCTATATAGTTGGCTGTATCTGAATACATTGTGCCATCATCTAGCAGCAGTTAAATCAAGGAGTTAAAAGCATTCACTTCTGACTTCCTAATTTAAAAATATAATAAATAAGATTTACATTATGGAATGATCAGACATCCTGTTTGGGGAAGGAGACCATGAAATAATATACTTATGAGAAATGTTTGCCTCGGCCAGCAAACTATTTTTACAAAAAATTATTTAAAACGGTTTCCCTGCAATGCCCCCTCCAACCATTTCTGTTTCGTCGAAGCCTGTTTTTTTATGTGAATGAATATGACATTTCCCTTTGCTTTAATGAATGAAACAGCTGCACTGAACTAATTGCAGCATCAATCAGGACCTAAACTCAATCAGTGACAGTTCTGTCCCGTGCATTCCAGTCAGGTGGTCTGATACCAATTGCCCCTTAAAGGAGAACAACCTTAAAAAAAAAAAAAAAAAAGATGCCCCAGTAGCTCCCCATCTTCTTTTCTGCTGATTCACTGCACATGCTCTGTGCTGCTGTCACTTACTGAGCTTAGGGAGCCACTCCCTATTCTGCATACATAGCACATAAAAGTCGCAATACAAGGCCGATTAGTAATTAAGATTCTCATTACATGGCAGCTTAGAGACCAATGCAATTTCATACCTCCAACATTTTGAAAATAGAAAAACGGACAACAAGATTTACCGCACTGAGCGAGGTGGAAATTTTTTGACCACACATCCTAATTACCATGTTCATTTCTGTAATTTTTATGTGTTATTATAATTTTGCAAATGAAGGTGAATTGACCTTAAAGCTGCAAGTCGCAGTTTCCCCAAGAGACCCGATTATCTAAATTGTTAGAATGGTTTCTTTGCTTATCTTAAATTGTTACAAAAGTACCCAAGTGCATCTGCCACATATTCTGGGCTCTCTGCCAAAAGCCAATAACGTTTTAGAAACTTTGTATCTTTTTCTGGCAGTGCAGGAGATCAAAGAGAAATTTGGGACATTTCATTAACAATCCAGGACTGCAGGTTGAGCTGTCAAATTCGGGACTGTCCCGCGATGAACGGGTACAGTTTGGAGGTATGCAATTTGCATCAGCATTTAAGAAGTAGCCCTTTAGCATCAGCTTATATGACAGATAAACATTTTCTGCTTGATGATTTGTGACAATCCGCTTTTCAACAGCTGCTCGGTGCACACGGCGCATGTGCAGTGTCACGGACACCCCTAATAGATGCCTAAATCATTACTGTTCTGAAATTGAGGCTGGTGCACCGAGTTTGGTATATAAAATATGGCATTTGAAGCCACATTTGTTTTTAGGGTTTCGTTCTCCTTTAAAGAGTAAGTCAAACAGGCTGAGGACTAAAGATAAATCCACTATAGGTTCAGCAGTTTTACCTGGATGATAGCCACGAAAAGTGGAGCTATTTCAAGTACTTTTCTATTAAACAAGCCAAAAGAAGGCCACCCACGGGCCAGCATTCTGACTGCCAAAACCTGTTGGGGAGTTCTTGTTTGATAATATCTACTGGGTCCATGAATGGGGAGTCCAAGGCTGCAACCAACCATCCTCTTACTCCTGCTAAAGACAACCCGAGAGCAAAATTCCCAGCACGCAAGCAGATTCCTCAATGGTTTAAAGCAATTTATGCGGTTTAATTTTTCACAGACAAAGCCTTTACTTTATCCCAGACAGTTACAAATCCTTTAAGGATGTTATTTGTTGACATAAGCAAACAGCAGTTTATTAGAACTCGACCCTTAATATTGCAAATTCAGAACATAGGCTAATTTTCCACATTAAAAAGTCCCAGACTCTGAGGTGTCCCTTAATTCACTTAAGGGCAGGGACCCACTTGGAGATTTGTGGAGATTAATCGCCTGGCGACAAATCGCCTCTTCTTCGGATGACTTATCTCCCCACAGGCTAGAATCTAAATTGCCGGCGGGATGGCACTCGGAGCATTTTCTTTTCCGAGGTCGCCCGAAGTTGCCTCACGAGGAAACTTCGGAAGACTTCAGAAAACGAATCGATCCAAGTGCCATCCCGCCGGCGATTTAGATTCTAGCCTGTGGGAAGGCATTTCAGGGAGATAAGTCGCCCGAAGAAGAGGTGATTTGTCGCTGGGCGACTAATCTCCCCGAATCTCCACATGTGTCTCTGCTCTAAAGGCTTCCCATCATTTCTCTCCTACTGGACAATGTAAATGAAATGAACAGCAGAACTAAAAACCCTCACAGGGAATACAAAGCTTACATTAGGTTGAGGTTAATGTTAAGAAGTTCATTTTTTGAGCAGGCTGGGCTAATATATGTACAAGGTAAAAATAGCTTCTTGTATCCTAAGAACTCACATTTCAGGTTCCGTGAGGACAATGTATGTATACAGCAGGGCATATTTTCATTTTAACGTCCTTTTAAGGTATCTCGGGTCTTTTCTGAAGTGAGCGTTGCACAGAGAGATGGGAAGTCACGTTGTTTCTACAGACAAAGCCATTCCTGCTACCTTTTTATGAGGACACGGTGCCTATGCTAGTTGAAAGGCACTAGAAGGTCTTTAGGTGGCCATAGATGTAACAATTACGATCTTATCTTTCCTGGAAAAGATCCTTCCAAAAAAGATTGTTTGTTTCAACACACTCGGGTAGAGCTGAATCCTCCAATATTACAGGTAGAAATAATAGAATTCTACCTGTAGCTGATGATTCAGCACTTTCAAGTGGCCGATGTGTGGATGCTTTCAAAAGCATCCGATCAATCGACAAGCCAACAAATATCCAAATCGTCTGCAGATTTCGGTCTGCTCGTCTGCTGCCATCTACGCACCGAATCTGGGTCTGCTTCTACAGATCAAAGCAATAAAAGAATATTTTATTTTTTACTGAGGCAGTTTATTGTTAATAGATTAGCCACAATAGTGGAAGCTATAAGGCTATACTTATTCTGCAGAATGCTTTACCATACCAGAGTAACAGCTCAGTTTGTTTAGGATAGCAAGATACCATAGTACCTAGGTGTGACATCACTTCCTGCCTGAGTCTCTCCCAGCTTGCTTATAACTCTGGGCTCAGATTACTGCTGTGAGGGGAAGAGAAGCAAACTGAGCATGCTCAAGCCCAAACCCTGGAGGTTTAAGCTGAAAACAGGAAGTCTGATACAGAAGCCCATCTGTACACAATAGAAGGAAAGAAATGGGGTGTTTCTTTTGACAGAGGACTCAGCATTACTTTGAGAATTTACTGGTGTATTTATATAGACCTTTCTGATAAAGCTTACTTAGTTTTAACCTTTCCTTCTCCTTATTAAGAAAAAAGCTCTCTGATCCTCTTGCTAGCGTGTAGTGTAGCGCTGGCGGGGGGCACTTTAGTCTGGTGACTAATCACCTCTTCTTCTGGGCAACAATCTCAACACCCGAACTGCCTTTGCGTGTCTTCCCGTCCGCTATAATGAAAATTCACCTGCGCTAAAGCACACGCTTCGTTTTCCGAAGTTGCCTCACGAGGAAACCGGCAGTTTGGGGAGACTGTCGAACACTACCAGAGTGCTACTGGATGCAACAATTGACCCAGCTAGCAGGCAAGGGTCTTCCGGTCTAGCACCTGGAACCTGGACAGGTGGATACAATTTTATTTATACAACGTTAAAAATGTATATGTACCCACCCTACGCGTTTCCCACCCATCCAGGGCACTTAATCACAGGCACTCTCAATTATGCAGACCCATTATTCTAATCGGAAGTGGGTTTTTTTTATTATAATTTAATTAACATCATTACAATTGAACATTTAAGAAATAACTGTAGCCAATAGCAATTATGCAAACCTGTCTGTCTGGAGCAGCTGGCAGGCTTGTAGACAGGAGGAGGCAACAGCTGGGGAATGCTGGTACCATACTGAACAGGCGGCTATTTTATCCTAAATTATGTTACACGTTTATACCTGGCACAAAGGAAGCCACAGACGAGAGCCGCTCACTCGCATGCGCCGCAGCTGTTTGCCAACTTCTGATGATGTACAAGGGCTCGCTGGTGTATATATATCTGCTCTACAGCTTTCTCTCCAAAGAGTGAGTTTAACCTCTTGAAACAGAAATAAACAAACAATCTGTCTTTGCGTAGAAGAGGCTTTGATAGATTGAAAGAACGGAACACTTACCCTAATGTAAAGTGCAGCATAAGCATTATTAACGATGTGCACGAGCAGGTACTGTATACGAGAATTTCTTTTTTCCAATTGAGAAATAAATACTAAGTATAAAATGTAATGGTGATCATGGTTCAGGATTCGGCCTTTTTCAGCAGGATTCGGATTCGGCCGAATCCTTCTGCCCAGCCGAACAAAATCCAAATCCTAATTTGCATATGCAAATTAGGGGCGGGAGGGAAAACAAGCGACTTTGTCAGAAAACAAGGAAGTAAAAAATGTTTTCCCCTTCCCACCCCTAATTAACATATGCAAATTAGGGTTCGGATTCGGTATTCGGCCGAATCTTTCACGAAGGATTCGGGGGTTCGGCCGAATCTTTCACGAAGGATTCGGGGGTTCGGCCGAATCCAAAATAGCGGATTCGGTGCATCTATATATATATCTATATATATATATATATATATATATATCTATATCTATATCTATATATATATATATCTCTATCTATCTATCTATCTATCTATCTATCTATCTATCTATCTATCTATCTATCTATCTATCTATCTATCTATATATATAGTGAATAAAGTACCCCCTCTTGTAAAATATAATGTAATTTCTTTTTTCCAATTGAGAAATGAATACTAAGTATAAAATGTAATGGTGATCATCTCTTGCAAACAAATTTGCATTTAGACAAACATGAACTGATAAACTGCAACTGGGACAGTCGATAGGGGTACCGATGTGATCCCATTATCAGCAAGCTGCACACATGCGAATAAACGGTGTGTGTGTAATGCTATCCTCATCACCATTTGTAGAAAGTAGTCAAAAGTCACAGTTTATTGTATAGCAATATTGACCACATATATGTATTTAATTGTGTCACATTTGTTGCACGGCACAACTAAAATAATGAAGGGCAACACTTTCTTGAAAGGAAGTAGTTGACAATGCTAATGGCAGGTGGCACAGTCATGGGTGTCCTGAGACATCATGCGGCTTGGCACGTCCAGTAGAGTCCTGCGCGGAACCATTTTATGAAACCCGGAACTGAAACAAACCTGCATATTTACCAACTTTGATCCTCTACCCAACCCCGATCCGCAACTGCCTTGTCCACAACCTGCCGACCACCATTAAACAGCTGTTGCTGCAAACCAGAAGTGAAATCATCAAATCTAGAGGAGATCCGCGACCCAAACACCCACACCTATACCCGCACCTGAAAATCCTACCCTAGTCCCGCGGGGTACCCGCTTTTTTGTGTGTAACCCGTGGGTACCCGACTCGAACGTCTGGAGCACACATTGTTCAACAGCAGACGGTGATATGAGGAGCTTTTTAGTTATGGCCTTGAACAAGCAACAATTCTGATATCCTGGACTTTTTTTCATACAGAGTAGAACAGGGATTTCATGGCAAGCATATCTATTGACCACTCCATGTATCAGTATAGCTGAGTGATGTGTAATGTCCCCTAGCTGGAAGCCACCTGCCCCTTAGGGTGAACAGAAAGAACTCGCAGAAACATTTGTAGGCACCAGGATGGGGTTTAAACAGCTCCCCTAGGCCAATGTGATCTGCTGCTTCACCCGCCATATGCATGGCACCTCACACCACTGTGGAAATCTTTTTACAGAAAATGCTGCAGAATATGCATCCTCTGCACTTAGGGTTGCCACCAGGCCGGTATTTTACCAGCCTAGCCGGGAAAACACCTGCCAGGGCCAGTATTACAAAGTTACAGGCGATGTAGTTGCCGGTAAATTTGTAATACCCCAAAGTTAATAGCTAAGCAATAGCTATTTTCTGTGTGTATGAGCTTATCACATGCCTAATATCTGACTGTGTTGCAATATGTATATTGCAATGGTTTCAGATCTGTACAAATAGTCATAGATGGAACGGTTGCAGCAAGTTTTATTAAAGGGACAGAATACACCTAAAACACTTTTGCTAAAATGAGCACATTAAATAGATCTTGTGTTGAAATTACCTTCTATTGTTTTAATTTAATAAAATCCATATTTCCTATGTTTGTGCCATTTTAAAGTACTAATTTGAAAGCTGGGCTGTGTTCACTGAACTCACCCCCTCACCTTCCTTTAATAACAAGGCAATTTGTTCACCATTTTACTCCCCCCCCCCTTACCTTCCTTTAATAACAAGGCAATTTGTTCACCATATCTACTTTTAGGGCTAGGCCACACTGGAAGATTTCAGGGAGATTAGTCGCCTGGCGACTAATCGCCGCGTCTAATCTCCCTGAATGGCTTGCTGGTATCTTGCACCCGTTAGCGCTAAAGTCGCCAGCGCCTATTCACATGCGGCGACTCGTTTTCAAAGTCGCTCGAAATTGTCTCCGGAGGCAATTTCGAGCGACTTTGGGAAAAACATATCGCCGCGTGTGAATAGGCGCAGGCGACTTTAGCGATAGCGGGTGCGAGATACCAGCAAGCCATTCAGGGAGATTAGTCGCCTCAAAGACGGTAGTCGCCAGGTGACCAATCTCCCTGAATCTTCCCGTGTGGCCCAAGCCTTAAACAAACAAATCTCTCCCTTATCGAAGCAGCAGTCTTTGAGCAACTTATTATCAGGGGCTTCTCAGTGGACTGGTAGTTAAGTGTTATCAGCTCCTTTGAAGTTATTTGGGATAAGGAAGGGACAGGAAGTATTAGGGTTAATTCACACAAGGAGATTCGGGGAGATTTTGTTGCCTGGTGACTAATCGCCTCTTCTAGACGACAATCTCCCCGAACTGCCTCCTCGTGTCTTTATTGTGCAGCTTCAGGTTTTATATAGCTCAATCCACTACACTGTTTGGAATATTGCTTAAAGGGGTAGTCCAACTTTTAACAAACTTCCAGTTTGATGCAGACTGTAATATTCCAAGACAATCTGAACTTGATCTTCATTAATTTTTTTAATTTCCTGTGGTCTTTAAATTTAACTTTTATTAAGTAGTTTTCCAGTTTGTAATTTTATCATCTCTTTGGTTGCTAGGGTCCAATTTAATTTAGCACAACGAGGTAGGCTTGAGCTGAAGACTGCATCAGTTCATCAGGGTGGTCCTTTGCCGACAGCCCTGCTTGGGTCTCTTATTAGATCCAATCTCTGGTTTAGGGGCCAGAATTAATAATTAATTAGAGTCAGAAGAAGAATTATAAAAAAAAGACCCATTGAAAAGTTGCTTAGAATTGGGCATTCTATAACATAATAAAAGTTAGCTTAAAGGGGAAGAAAACCTAGTTGGCGCAAAAACCCTCCCCCCTCCCGTGTGTTGCCCACCCTCCCTCCTCCCCCCTGGCCTACCCGTCCCGCTGGGCAAATGCCCCTAACTTGTTACTTACCCTTCTGCGCAGGTCCAGTCCAGGGAGTTCACAGACGACATCATCTTCCACGCGATCTTCTTCCTGCTTTGACCGGCGTATGCGCAGTATGAGCATTTCGCCGGTATGATCTACTGCCCATGCGCCAAAAGTACTTTGTGACTTTTGGCGCATGCGCATAGATCCGTACCGGCGAAATGCTCCTACTGCACATGTGCCAAAACGCCATTCAAAGCAGGAAGTAGATTGCATGGAAGAAGATGTCGTCTGTGAACTCCCTGGACTGGACCTGCGCAGAAGGGTAAGTAACAAGTTAGGGGCATTTGCCCAGCGGGACGGATAGGCCAGGGGGGAGGAGGGAGGGTGGGCAACACACGGGGGGGGGGTTGTGCCAACTAGGTTTCCTTCCCATTTAAGGGAGAAGCAAAGCTTAAGAAGTAGGTAGAGATGTTGTACATGATGTTGTGTGCTTCTGTACCAGCCCAAGGCAACCACAGCCATTTAGCAGTAAAGATCTGTTTCTCCAAAGATGCCCCAGTAGCTCCCCTTCTTTTCTGCTGATTCACTGCACATGCTCTGTGCTGCTGTCACTTACTGAGCTTAGGGACCCACTCACAATATACAGTACACATAGAATAGAAATGTCACAATATAAGATAATTACTACATGGCAGCACAGAAACCAATGCAATTAGCATCAGCATTTAATAATCAGCCCTGTAGCATCATCTTATATTACAGACCAACCTCATTTTCTGCTGGATAATTAGTGACGAGCCCTAAGCTTAGCTTCTCAACAGCTGCTCAGAGCCCACTGAGCATGTGAGTGTCACAGACACTTTCCAAGATGGTGACCCCCTGTGACAAGTTTGAAGTCCTGGATCATTGCTGCTATTGACAAGCTGAAACTTTAGGCTGGTGCAGTAAGTTCAGTATAGAAAATATGGCATTTTTAGACATTCATTTTTAGGGTTTAGTACTCCTTTAAAGGTCAACCACCTCTTTAAAAGGGGGAACTAGCACCCTTGCCTTATGCAAGCTGTACCACTGAGGAGAGACTATTGGGTTTGTCAAAGGAGGATCCTGAAGTTGAAAAAGGGTCTACTGAATGAGAAGCTTTAAGCCACTGGAATTATTTATGACATTTTGGCTCCAAAAACATCAATATTTTAAAATATAACACTATTAGAAATATTTCAATAACAAACTAGCTCTTTCTGATAAACAGGACCTACCAGAAACAAGGTAGAGCCAAAGTGGGCCAGGACACTACACTGATTAGCCCAGGGTAATAGTCAAAGTTATCATCATTTTGTACCTTATTAGAATCCCTGGAGTTGGACAGAGCTAATGCCGTAGTTGAGGTTATACAGTAGTACAGAAAGTGGGCTCAGCAAATACGGTGCCCATAACGGCAGTAAGTTGCATTTCACTCATATCCAGAACTACTTTGGATTTTTGAGCCTACGACATAAGCAGGACATGCTGTGTTCAATACCAATGAATTCTGTGATTCACCATGAAAATCCTTCTGCATATTTATAATCCCACAAAGATGTATGTTTATTTCTTGCCGCTAGCATTCTTACAAGCATAATAAACAAGTTGTATGACAGCTCTTTGCCTTCTCCAAGGCAGCTCTTCCAAATCTGATATTTATGGTTGCTCGATTTGTTTTTCATTGGAAGGGTAATTAATATTTCTCGTTTATCCCTACTGGATTAGTTTGAGATCTCCCATGTGGTTTGCATTGTGCATTTGCCTTTTCAAGAGTGTTTTGTGGCCTTTAACATCATGTAATTTACTGTTATTCACAGTTACAACTGGACTAAGGATCACAGAGCTTTGTTTATCCTTCATCACTCTTGGAATCTATCATAAAAATGTCCTGAAATCCCCAACAGGTATTTTTTTATTTTTTTTATTTACTACATAAATTAATTTACTCTTTGAATTGAAAAATCAGAACATCAGCTCTACGGGGGTCTTTTCTAATATTTTTGGCAGCTAAGACTTTAAACTGAACAGAACTCCATATAAAAAAAAAATCTTCTTTAAGTAGCATTAAAAAAGAATAAATTAAAGGAGAACAAAAGCTTAACTAAAGAAGTAGCTAGAAATGTTGTACATGTTTTGTGCTTCTGTACCAGCCCAAGGCAACCACATCCCTTTAGCAGTAAAGATCCGTGTCTCCAAAGTAGGGATGCACCGAATCCAGGATTCGGTTCGGGATTCGGCCTTTTTCTGCAGGATTCGGATTCGGCCGAATCCTTCTGCCCGGCATATGCAAATTAGGGGAGGGGAGGGAAATTGCGTGACTTTTTGTCAGAAAACAAGGAAGTAAAAATTTTTTTCCCCTTCCCACCCCTAATTTGCATATGCAAATTAGGGTTCGGATTCGGTTCGGTATTCGGCCGAATCCTTCGTGAAGGATTCGGGGGTTCGGCCGAATCCAAAAAAGTGGATTCTTTGCATCCCTACTCCAAAGATGCCCCAGTAGCTCCCCAACTTCTTTTCTGCTGATTCACTGCACATGCTCTATGCTGCTGTCACTTACTGAGCTTAGGGACCCACTCACAATATACAGTACACATAGAATAGAAATGTCACAATATAAGGCTGATTAGTAATTAATACAGATAATTACTACATGGCAACACAGAAAGCAGTGCAATTTGCATCAAAATTTAATAATCAGCCCTGTAGCATCAGCTTATATTACAGACCAACCTCATTTTCTGCTGGATAATTAGTGACGACCCCTAAGCTTAGCTTCTCAACAGCTGCTCAGAGCCCACTGAGCATGTGAGTGTCACAGACACTTTCCAAGATGGAGACACAATTTCAGGCAATAATTACTTTATGCCATTAGCAGCAAAGAAGATTAATTAGGCATCAAGGGATTAATTAGGCCGAAACAGACCTCTATTGACCAAATTCAAGTAGAACCTTCTGAGTTTTGCTGCATTTTTTTATATATTAAGTGGGGATCCACAATTATACATGAGGGATTTGGCTGAATACCAAGAACTAATTTGCACATGCAAATTAGGACAAAGAAGGATTGAAAAGAACAACATGCAATCTCAATTTTCTTGTTCAGGTGACAAAGTCACATGATTTTAAGGATTCGGATTTGGTTTAGCCAGGCACGAATCCTGCTGAAAAAGGCTGAATCCCAAATTTTGGTGCATCCCTAGTATTAAGAGAAAAATCATCTTTAGTTCAGTAATTCCGCTCATGTTAGAAACCAAAGATGGCTGCCTTAATTGCTGTAAAGTGCATTATATTCCCATGGGAATACGCATAGTTCCCTGGTTGTGTGCTTATTAAAAGTAGACCAAAGGCATTAACACCTTTATCGAAAGTGACAAGAAGAGCAGCCCAACACCCCAACTGTCATTCTGAACCTACGAGATTTCTGCTGCTACAAGTAACTGAGTCACAGTCACTGATACAAGTCTTTATTACCCGCAGTAAAAATCTCCAAAGGTACAATAACACTTTCCCTAAGCATACCCACACCCATCCAAACAGGACACAGAGAGAAAATAAATATGCTGCTACTTTCCTGCACATATACAAATGAACTAAGCTGTATGTTAAGCTAGAGGGCAGAAGATAGGCTAGAAATGTTGTACATTATTTTTTGGGCTTCTGTACCAGCCAAGGCAACCACAGCCCTTTAGGGTAAGGTGATTCGGGAGATTTAGTTTTTAGGGGCAACTAATCTCCCTGAACTGCTTCCCCCTCTCTTCCGCCTGCTAGAATGAAAAATCGCCTGCAGCATGGCACTTGCGTTGCTTCGTTTTCCGAAGTCATCCGAAGTTGCCTCACAAAGAAACTAAATCTCCTCGAAACTCCTTGCGTGAGCTTACCATTAGTAGTAAAGATCTGTCTCTCCAAAGATGCCCCAGTAGCTCCCCTTCTTTTCTGCTGATTCACTGCACATGCTCTCTGCTGCCCACAATATACAGTACACATAGAATAGAAATGTCACAATAGAAGGCTGATTAGTAATTAATACAGATAATTACTACATGGCAGCACAGAAACCAGTGCAACTAGCACGATAATTTAATAGTCAGCCCTGTAGCATCAGCTTATATTACAGACCAACCTCATTTTCTGTTTGATAATTAGTGACGAGCCCAAAGCTTAGCTTCTCAACAGCTGCTCAGAGCCCACTGAGCATGTGAGTGTCACACACAGTTTCCAAGATAGTGATCCCCTGCGACAAGTCCTGGATCATTGCTGCTATTGAAAAGGTGAAACTTTATGATAGCGCAATAAGTTCAGTATATAAATTATGGCATTTTAGCCACATTCATTTTTAGGCTTTAGTTCTCCTTTAAGGCATGGTTAGGGGAAAACTAAAGAAAGCTCATTCTTGTCGGTGACTTTCATGGGTGGCTCTGTTCCTATGAAATGCTGCCTGCACCCAATCAGGTCTGGAGCTCAGCTAAGTCATTTCACACGACACTTGCAACTGCCCAATTGTGATTGTGGCCTTGGAAGGTGCTTGTTCTGCCACACTGCCGCACATATATACATATTTTCCCATTACCTAAGCATCATGCAAAAAAAAGCCTGGAAATAACGGCATGCCTTTCATTCCTGCCTGCGGCAATTTACTCTTAATTATCTTGAAATTTCTCCTCTCGCAGATAATGAGCATTGCACAAATATAAGCCCAATCAAGTACGTTTTGGGAGAATATACATGGAAATGTTTTGGAAGGTCACAATTAACTGGATATATAACACAAGCCAATGCAATAACTAGGAATTCCATATAAACGTGTAAATGTACCAAAACAAAGAGCACTCAGCTTTTAAACAGCACCTTCTTCAGTCTCATTCATCACGTGAAAATGTAGCACATTAGAACAGAGTTGCGCAGCGGTAATGAACTGTAATCGGTTCCCAGGAAGAGATTAACCTTTCAGGCTTACCCTGGGTAATTTTAAGATGGCCATAGACGCAAAGATCTGATTGTACAAATCAAGGATTTGTACGATTTTCAGACCGTGTATGGAGAGTCTCGACATTTTTCGTCAGGCGGAGATCGGTCGTTTGGTTGATCGGACAGGTTAAAAGATTTGTCGGCTGCCGATCGGCGATTTTCAGTGGGAGACTGTCACCAACTTTTGTCCGACATAACTTTCGTACGATTGCGGTCAGGGGCAGAACACCGGCTGATCTGTTCTTTTACTACTTTATTTCATCTGAATGGTTAGTGGCAGGTCGGGAGATGGGGAAGTCCGATCGTACGATGATTTGAACGATTGGATCTTTGCGTCTATAGCCAGCTTTAGGCTGCTATTACTTCCCTCAAACCCACACACAGAAGTAAATACTGAAGTCACTCAAACCGCTCTTAGTCATCAACACCACAAAAAAAAGGAAACCCAAACATAGGGGCTGCCTGCAGGCAGAGTCCTCCCACATGAAAGCACCTGTAAAAAACTGTAAAAAAAAAAAAATACACAGGGATGGAGCAGACTCACTTGCGGCAGCAAATTATCAAGCACTGACATTTCCCTAATTGCTAAAACAGTATTACAAGGGTTGAACATAGAGGATACTCACAGATGGGACGTACACCTGCCCCCTACAGCTCCATACACCCTCCCAACGGCATGTAGTCCTTTGCTAGGGTGCCAGTCAGATAATCCTGCTTTTGCCTGTATTAAAGGGGTCGTTCCCCTTTGAATCAACTTTTAGAATATCATAAAATGGCTAATTCTAAACAACTTTTTAATAGGGATGCACCGAATCCACTTTTTTGGATTCGGCCGAACCCCCGAATCCTTTGCGAAAGATTCGGCCGAATACCGAACCGAATCCGAACCCTAATTTGCATATGCAAATTAAGGGTTGGAAAGGGGAAACCATTTTTCACTTCCTTGGTTTATGACCAAAGTCACGTGATTTCCCTCCCTGCCCCTAATTTACATATGCAAATTAGGATTCGGATTGGGTTCGGCCAGGCAGAAGGATTCGGCCGAATCCGAATACTGCTTAAAAAGGCCGAATCCTGGCCGAATCCCGAACCGAATCCTGGATTCGGTGCATCCCTACTTTTTAATTGGTCTTCAATTTTTCTTATAGGTTTTAATTATTTGCCTTCCTCTTCTAACTCTTTTCAGCTTTCAAACGAGGGTCGCCGACCTCCAACTAAAACAAGCAATTCTCTGTAAGGCTTCAAATGTATTATTATTGCTACTTTTAAATAGGGATGCACCGAATCCAGGATTCGGTTCGGGATTCGGCCAGGATTCGTCCTTTTTCAGCAGGATTCGGATTCGGCCGAATCCTTCTGCCCAGCCGAACCGAATCCAAATCCTAATTTGCATATGCAAATTAGGGGCGGGAGGGAAAACAAGCGACTTTTTGTCAGAAAACAAGGAAGTAAAAACTGTTTTCCCCTTCCCACCCCTAATTAACATATGCAAATTAGGGTTCGGATTCGGTTCGGTATTCGGCCGAATCTTTCACGAAGGATTCGGAGGTTCGGCCGAATCCAAAATAGTGGATTCGGTGCATCCCTACTTTTAAATTACTCCTCTTACTATTCAGGACTTTCCTATTCAAATTCCAGTCTCTTATTCACACCAATCCCTGTTTTCTAAGGCAATTTGGACCCTATCAACCACACTGTTGAAACTGCAAACTGGAGAGCTTCTGAACAAAAAGCAAAATAACTCAATAATCACAAATAATAAAAATGAAAAACAACCCCCCCTTTAAGAAAATATTCACTCATATGGTGATCTGGCCAATCAGGAAGCTCTTTACAAATGGAAATTTCGCAGCACACTGTTACCAAAGATTCCTGCCTGAAGGCAATTATAACGACGTGTTCCCCTTTTAATGAATCTCATTCAGTTGGTTTGCCAACAGCCTTGCACCAGAAAGCTCATTAAAACTTGAAGCACACACTCCAAAATGGAAGTTTCAAGTTTTTTTTACATAGGAGACAGAGACCCATACACACAAAGAGTGATTTAACGCCACCTTTCTTTTTCACATTTCAGAGATGGGCACCCAAAATTGGCCCAAAAAAAAAAAAATATACAATCTTGCCGTGCCATTAATCCGGTGCACTTTGTGCAACAAGAGGGAGAATTCACTGAACAAATAAAAGGGTTCTATTTCGGCGCAGCAAAGCACATTGAGTATTTTCAGTAGCTTAGTGGTTACAGGTATGGGATCCGTTATCCAGAAATCCGTTATCGAGAAAGCTTTTATTTTATCCCCAAACTTTTAAAAAATTATTTCCTTTTCTCTGTAATAATAAATCAGGACCTTGTACTTGATCCCAACCAAGATATAATTAATCCTTAATGGAAGCAAAACCAGTCTATTGGGTTTAATTAATGTTTACATGATTTTCTAGTAGACAAGGTATGAAGAACCAAATTACTGAAGATCTGTTATCCAGAAAGCTCCGTGTCCTGAGCATTCTGGATAACAGGTGCCATCCCTGTATCGCTTTACCCCAGAAGGACACTGTCCAATGGTCCCTGGAAAGCCTCTGGCTGAGAAACAATACACAAAGCACATCTCTTCAGTCCAAGATACAGCTGAACTTTGCAAGATTTTACCAACGCATGTTAAAAACACACCTGTTTAAACACGTCCCAATGCCTTAGTTCTATTTCATACTGAAACCTTCCAATTGTAATTCAAAATAAACAATGGTTGAGTAATTCTCCATAAGCTGCTTGTCACTGCAGCAAGTGTGGCACTTGGCCTTCAACTGTCACCTAAAAATGCGGGCTCTCAGCTGAAAATCATGGGACAAAGACTAAGCATAGGACTGCAGGAAGTGGGCATTCAGCAAGTGGCACGTGGGCCTTCAACTGTCACCTAAATAAATGGGCCAAAGACTTGGCATATTACTGCAGGCCGCTTTATGGAAGTTTCTGCCCAACCCCATCGTCATCAGGATAAAAGCCCTGTCCTTCCTGCTGTATCATGCAGGAAGGTTTTACCACTAGCAGGAAACAGGGGTTACCAATTCTCACGACAACATCAACCGATAAGTGGGTAGACTGTAACTAAAAATACCCGAAATTTCTTGGTGCAAGCTCCGGCAGAATATAGTAAAGGAGGAGTCATCAGGTTGCAGTAGGGAATGTAACACTGTGTGTATGGTTGTGGTACGGTGAACTTGATAGACGTGGTCGATACATGGCCACATCCTGTGTGTAGCGGCACAGTAAAGTGTATGAGAAACGCTTGTTCCCTTGTCACACGTTAAAGGAACTGTAACATCAAAAAACTAAAGTGTTTTAAAGAAATGACAACATAACGCAGTGTTGCCCTGCACTGGTAAAACTGGTGTGTTTGCTTCAGAAACACTACTATAGTTCATATAAACAAGCTGCTGTGTAACAATGGGGGCAGCCATTCAAAGGAGAAAAGGCTCAGGTTACACAGCAGATAAACTCTGTAGAACATAATGGTGTTGTTATCTGTTATCCACTATTTAACCTGTGCCATTTAGACTTTTTTCAGCTTCCGCCATTGCTACACAGCAGCTTGTTTACATGAACTATAGTAGTGTTTCTGAAGAACATCAGTTTTACCAGTGCAGGGCAACAGTACATTACATTTTATTTACCTTAAAACACTTTGGTGTTACGGTTTCTTTTACTGTAAACACCAGGAAGATCAAGATCATAAATGTTAAAAAAAAAGTATTTGCTTTTTCTCTCTAACCAGAAAACAGTATCTTGTATTTGATCCCAACTAAGCTATAATTCATCCCTATCAGAGGCAAAACAATCCTATTGGGTTTATATGATTAAATCATATTTTATCAGACAAAGTATGGAGATCCAAAATACTCCTCCTCCAGAAAACCCCAGGTCCTGAGCATTCTGGATAACAGGTCCCATACCTGTACTCATATTATGGTATTTTAGATTCAGGCCTTTATGCAACAACTAAAGAGACACTGGGGCAAATGTACTAAAGGGAGAAGTGGCCGTCGCTTGTGAAAATTTGCCAGGGGCATCGCCAATTTACTAACAGGTGTACAGGACAATTCGCTAGCGAAAGAGCTCATTACTAAAAGTTTTGCACCCTTTTGCCAGGCAAATTTTCACTCAGGCGAACAATCGTTACCCTGCAAATTCACTAAAGCGCAAACTTTACAATGCGTTACCCTTTCGCCAGTCTGCTTCGCCAGGTAATACTTGGCAAACTGATGACATGAAGCTACATCCTCCTCAATCTTATGTCAGTGACATCATATCCTGTATGCTTTAAAGTCATTTTTTCATATTTTAAAGTGGGATTATGTTTAAAAGTTGTAACTGTTAAGTATATAATTTTTTTTATGTTTTAACCATTTGAGGGTCATGCCACATTTGTTTTAGGGTGGGCTCATGTGTAGGACAATAGAGAATCTGTGTGAAGTGTGGCGGAGCCTTCAGAGGCAAATATTCGCCCTTTAGTAAATTTCTCCAACAGATAGAGAGTGTTTAACTCACCTTAGAAATAGTCTTGCCATACATTGCTTGTACCCAGCCCACAGACACGTGCAAATACTCAAGTTCAGTACAGGTGTTTTTTAACTAGCAGGAGTGGTCAAGTACAGGTTTAAAGACTGCTATATATCACACAAAATAGCGACAGAATTAAAGTATTTCTGCAATGCAGTACTCAGGGCCTCCATCAAGGGGGGGGGGGGACAAGGGGGGGGCGGCAGTGCTGCACTTTGAAAGAGCAGGGCCCCCCTTGACAGTGCCAAAGCCTGCGCCCATTTTCGAAGTCCCGAACAGCCGAAATGTGGAAGTGCTGAAAATCCGAACAGCCGAAGTCCCAAAACGGCAAAAAGACCCAAAGTCACGAATCTGCGAAAAGACCCGAAGTCACGAAAACAGCCTAAACTTAAGTGAAGTCTGAAGCAGTGAAAAAACCCGAAGTCACGAAAGGAGACGAAGTTAAAGTCCTGAAGCTACGAGTTCAATTCTACTGAACACCAATTTGTGTGTTTTTTTTTTTTTTTTAATCTCAGGCCACCAAATGTATTATTTTAATTTTCTATATGCCCCTGCCATCAATGGTTTTTTTTTTTAAAGTGTTTTTTGAGACCCCAATTTTTTTTTGACTTGAAAAGGGGGGCCTGATCATCAATAGCTTTTTATAAGTGTGTGTGGGGGGGGGGGGGTTACTTTTTTTTAGCGCTGATGTCTGATGTAGAATGGGCAGGATCTGGGGTGGGGCTCGGGCGCCAGAGTGGGAGGGGCCCAGGGGGCCCAAAAAATGTTGTTGTACGGAGCCCCCTGATTTATAATGGCGGCCCTGTCAGTACTATATCATTATCTGGAAATTGCTGATGAGGTTGGAACACGAGATGCGCCACCCACGGCTTGTACAGGGTGCCATAAATCCCTCACTCCCAAAAGCCCCTGTAAATGAAACAATATTTGTTGCTTTACATGAAGCTCCATATGCAACAAAGGCAATTGACAAAAAGAATGACTGTCTCTTCCCTTTTATAGACAGGGAGTGGATATCAGCAGCAGAGCACAAAACCAGCCTTGTTCCAACTGACAAGTACTACTTGAAACACCCAACAACAGCTGATCTTTACAGACAGTGCCCTGGTTTTAGCAGACAATTCATTAAAGCAGCAGCAAGTTAGTTGTGTCTGAACAGACCTCACCAAGGGAAGGCATCCACCCTACTTTTGTGTTTTTCCGATAGCGGAGCGTGGTTTCGAATTTGGCCCTTAAGAGACTGGCAACAAAAAATGTGCAATGGTTCAAGAATGTGGATGTTCAGTACATTGAACTGTCATGACTCTCCACTGAGCAATGCAACTGTCAGTCTGCTTTCATCAGAACACAAGTGCAGTATGCTACAAACTGTCAGCACTCTAGTGCCGCCCTGGCTCTGAATACAAAGGGCACACATATCCCTCCAAAGTGAATATGGAGACCTATATCTACAATTTTGGTCCATGCAATGAAGATTTTAAAAAAAAAAAAAAAAAAGGAAAGGTGTTTTAACTTTGGGGGTGCCAAAAGTTAGGCAACCCAAGTGATCGAATGTGTTTACCTGAAACTCCAGGCCGGTGCTCCTATCAGAAGAAAATTGCCCCCGGTTTGATAAACTTCAAGCGAGCACCACCGAGCAATGGTCTTCTGACTTCTTTCTTTGCTTGAGGGGGCAGTAGCGTGAAAAGCCGAACTTTAATGAAAAAGTCGGCTATTTCGTTCTACTGCGCATGCACCAGAAAATTTGATGATAGAAGAAGCCGGAAGACGATTGCTCCTTGCAGCTACACCATGATACTGGTGGAAACAATGTTTGGTTTGGGTTGCTACAATAACTTTTTATTTCAACATGAACATAAAAATACGTGTATTGCTTGATGCCTGCAGTAGAGTCCTGCACCGGGTCGGGTACCCACGGGATACCCGCACAGTGTTCAGGTTTCGGGGCAAAAAGCCCCCCAATTCCCTAGCCATGCGGGCAGTCCGCAGGTAACCAAGCTGGGTATCCAGCAGAGGTGCGGGCTTGATCCCTCCCGAGGTCCCAGGAGGTTTCTTCCATTTTCCTGCATTTTCAGCACAGGGGTTACATCGCTTCC
Organism: Xenopus petersii; assembly: GCA_038501925.1. NCBI lineage: Eukaryota > Metazoa > Chordata > Amphibia > Anura > Pipidae > Xenopus > Xenopus petersii. The sequence goes on from CM076683.1 coordinate 18,211,539, forward strand.
GGACCAAAGTGACGTCACTTACAGATTCGCTGGGCCCCGGGAGGGTAAGTTGGGCTATTGGGGGTCGGGTTGGGTAGCACTTTAGTGGCAGAAATTAGGGGGTTGCGGGCAACGGGTTGCGGGTATAGGTCAGGCATGGGTCTAAGAAAATGGACCAGCGCAGGTCTCTAGCCTGCAGCACAACTACGTAGGGTCTGTCCAAACAAACATTGTGTTCTGTTGTTGTGCACACAATGAAAGCTGAATAAAAACAGTGTAACCACTGATACACAATAAAGGAAGTGTCATTTTAAGGTGGCCATACACCGGCCGATAAAAGCTGCCGACAGACCGTGTCGGCAGCTTATTGGCCCATGTATGGGGCCCCCCGACGGGCTTCACCGATCGAGATCTGGCCGAAAGTCAGAAAGTCACAGCTTAAAGGGCAATTCACCATCATTAGCAAAACTGTAATAACTGATAAAAAACACAGAAATATGTTCAAACTTTCATAACCTGCCTGATTTTGTAAAATTAACATGATAATTTGGGGGTGTGGCCACAAAAACGGGCCTTGTCCCTCTTTTTATTTCCAAAATGTTGGGAGGTATGACATTGGCTGCCGTCCCAGGGGACCACACCCCCCCTCAAGTCTGGAGATCCCATTGGGTCAGGCCCGTATCAACTCACCCTTATGTAGAACACATCCAGACAATCAGATTTAGGCCAGCGTGTGGGTGGACAACCAAATGAAAAGTTACTACACATATGGAATTCTAGAACATACTAAAAATTAACCCGTTCAAACAGAAGAGTACCGAGGTCCCTCATATCTACTACTCCTTTACCAATAACACTGTGAGCATTACAGCAAGGTCCCTGTATTATATTCCTTTGCTGCAGGGAAATGCCTTATTTCACGCCTCTAAATGTGCTGCTGATGCCCCACGGGAACAAATATGTGTAAGAACAAAGGGCAAATAAGTACATTGTTGGAGGATGAATCCAGTAAAATAAACCACTGATATAGGTTTACACGGGAGAGCCAGCAGGTATTGCAACAAGCAGCAGTCCAACAGTAAACACAGAACCAGGACCTATCTCCACATGTTAAACCCAGGTGTCTGCAGAGATGAGAGTTGTAGTTTAACCAATGCAGGGAGGCGCAGGAAAGCCAATGATTGGCAGGGATACCCTCCTCCAGGTTACTGTTGTAGCGTTCAGCCGGGTTACCTACACAACAGGTCGCACTCTCAGTGGAAAGGCGAGAGCACAACAAACAAGTTATCACACTGATACAGGATCACCCACGCAATAAGTGTCTGCTATTAAAGGTACAGTAACCCAGAATTACACACACACTAATAATGCCCATGGTAAAATTGATCATTTTGGAGAATCTTACGTGAAATTTACTGGAACCAGACTCATTTAGATCATGTTCTAGACACACGTGGACTGGATAAAGTAATAATTGCTGCCCAAATGATTTCCAGCCTGGCAGGGAGATGGCAAAATATTTTCCCTCCATTGACCCAAACAGTGATCACCTAGACCCTGCCGGTTCACTTGTGGGTCAGACGATCCTCGCTCGGAAACTCAGTAGCATTTTTTTTTTTGTTACTGGTCCTTTAAAGACATTTCGGAAGTCGGGCTACTGAAGCCCCAAAACCTATACGTATAGATCAGGTTCTGGGGGTGTCACTGCATGTATTTCATAAATATGTCAGTATGCCTTTAAATGGAACCAAAAACATAAAAGGGGCAAAAGGAACAAATTACAAATATATACTAAGCCTTCATTAAAGGGATGGGTTCACCTTTACGTTAACGTTTAGGATGCTACAGAATGGCTAATTCTAAGCAGCTTTTCAATTGGTCTTAGTTTTTTTTCTTATGGTTTTTGAATTATTCGCCTGCTTCTCCGAACTCTTTCCAGCTTTCAAATGGGGGTCACTGGTCCCATCTAAAACACAATAACTCTGTAAGGCTACATATTTTTTGTTAACACTACTTTTTATTACTTATCTTTCTATTCAGGTCCTCTCCTATTCATATTCCATTCTCTTATTCAAATCAATACATGGCTGCTAGGGTAATTTGGACCATAGCAACCAGATGGCTGAAATTGCAAACTGGAGAGCTGCTGAATAAAAAGGTAAATAACTCAAAAACCACAAATAATAAAAAATGAAAACCAATTGCAAATTCTCAGAACATCACTCTCTATGTCATACGAACAGTTAACTCAAAGTTGAACGACCCTTTGAAGACATTTAGGAAGTTGGGGTGCTGCATGCTCCCACAGAGAAAAACAGAGCTCTTACAGACGCGAGTTTTTAGCTGCGCTCCCCTGTGTTCCAGTTTCATGTGTTCAGCCGCAGGGGAGCGCACTGAATTCTTTTCAATGGGGCTGTACTCACACAGACGCATGTAAGTGCCGAACGCAGAAAAAATGCAACATCCCAACCTGCGTTCGGCGCTTAAATGCGGCTGTGTGAGTACAGCCCCATTGAAAAGAATTCAGTGCATCTACTCCTGCGGCTGAATGCATGAAACCAGAACGCAGGGGATTGCAGCTAAAAACACTCATCTGTAAGAGCCCTTAAGGTGGCCATACACAGGGAGATGCGCTCTTTTGGCGATGTCGCATAGCGACTGGATCTCTCCTCAATATACCCACATTAAGGTGGGCAATATGGGATTGATCTGATCGTGGGCCCTAGGGCCCAATGATCGGATCAGAATGGAGGCAACACGGCGGTTGGATCGTAGGATCACATCAATGAACAGATGCGGCTGCGATTCAACGGGATTTTTAACCCCGCCAGATCGACATCTGGCCGACTTTCGGACAGATATCGATCGGAGAAGCCCGTCGGAAGGGCCCCACACACGGGCCAATAAGCTGCCGACTCGGTCTGTCTGTAGCTTTTATTGGCCGTGTATGGGGGCCTTTACTTTTAGTGGTTTATAGAGATGAGGGTCACTTTGTTTGGGCTGCTGGGGGCCCCAAAACCTATAGATATCAGGTCATGGGGGTTTCACAGCATGTATTTCATAATTATGTCAGTATAACTTTAAATGGAACCAGTGCAGCCTTTCTGTATTGCAAAAAGCTTGGGTTTGCTACATCATAGGGACTGCTGCACTTATTTGTTGCCACTGGCTAATGAAACTCTTACTAAGCATTGCTTCCAGAAAGCAACTGTACTTTTTTGCCCCTGTGAGAGTTCCTTTGAGGGCTAGTCCACACGAGGAGATTTGGGGAGATTTTGTCGCCTGCCGACTAATCGCCTCGTTTTTTGAGCGACTATCTCCCTGAACTGCGTCTGCGTTTTTCCCCATAGGTTACAATGCAAAGTCGCCTGCGCTAATGCACACGCCGAGGCAGTTCGGGGAGATAGTCGCTCAAAAGACGAGGCGATTTGTCGCCAGGCGACCAAATCTCCCCGAATCTCTTTGTGAGTCCTTACCCTAAAGGGGTTTTTAATCTTTAAATTAACTTTTAGTATCACATAGACCAGTGATCCCCAACCAGTAGCTCGTGAGCAACATGTCGCTCTCCAACCCTCAAAGCAGGTGCTCATTTTTGAATGCCAGGCTTGGAAGCAAGTTTTGGTTGTATAAAAACTAAGTATAGTGCCAATTAGAGCCTCCTGTAGACTGCCAGTTCATTTAAGGGCAACCAAGTAGCCAATCAGAGCCCTCATTTGGCACCCAATGGATTTTTTCACGATTGCATTGCTCCTCAACTCATTTTACATTTGAATGTGGCTCACGGGTAAAAAAAAGGTTGGGGACCCCTGATGTAGAGAGTAATATTCTGAGACAATTGGTTTTCATTTTTTATTATTTATGTTTTTTGAGCTTATTTAGCTTTTTACTCAGCAGCTCTCCGGTTTGCAAGTTCAGTAATCTCGTTCCCGGGGTCAAAATGACCCTAGCAACCATGCATTGCTTTCAATAAGTGACTGGAATAGCGGAGGGCCAGAATTGACGATTAATAAAAAAAAATAGCAATTACAATAAATGTGTAGCTTTACACATCATTTGATTATAGATGGGGTCAGCGATCCCCCATTGGAAAGCTGGAAAGAGTCAGAAGAAGAAGGCAAATAATTTTAAAAACTGTAAAAAAAGAAAAAAATGCATGAAAATGAGCGATTCTATAACATACTAAGAGTTACAACACATAGATGACTATACACCTGAAAACTGCACCACCTTTTTTAGTAGAATGAAAGAAAATGTAATTTCTAAAGCTAGTTTCCAAAACAGGTCAATTAAAAGAAAAAGAATATATTTTAAGTTATTTAAAGCAGCATTTCTGTTATCTGGTTATGACTCAGGAGTCAGTTTTTCATTTCAGCTAATTGGCTGGCTTGTGCTACATTGTTTCAGGCGTCAGAACCAGCGGTGCAGAGGACAATTAGGAATAAGTTTAAAACCACGGAGGAGCCTTTGCGGTGCCCAATAACAGACAGTCCGTGTAGGAATCAGCAACTTCCCTCTGTGCCCGCCGCTTACCTGTGTCCAGCCGCGCACCTGCCCCTCTCCCCGACTCCTCGCCGCTGTCCTGCTCAGCACAAGTCCGAAGAAACCAATCAACTTTCCCCGCCAACCATCCCTACAACTGCAGCGCTCGGCCCTCGCTCTACTACCACTTCGGCGACCCTTCAGCCCCGGGGAAGTGACGGGCAGGCGGAGTCTGAGGTGAGAGAAAACCCCTCGGATCACTGCGGGGCTGCTGCAGCCTGGAAAGCAAAACCTGGAGCTCCTGTGCTCCCCCTCCTCTCCTCCTCCTGTTTCCGCGTGTCTTACCCTCCTGCGCACGCGCAGCGCGTACTCACGTTCTCCTGGCACGTACCAACTGAGGGGGGCGCGCACTCTTCTCTCTAGATTGTGTTCCGGGCTCTTGTGCGCTGGAACATTACTTGTGTTCTCAAGATAAATGGGGCCCATGGGGTCAAGTGTAGTTGTGAAGGCGGCTCTCAGGGTTGGCCGGTTTCCAGCCAAATTTGGGCTACTAATTTAAAGTCCAGGCGGGTTTTGAAACTACAAACTAGCCAAGGTACGGATTTGGGCTATTTTTTGGACCTTTGGCTGGTGTTTACTTTGGAAACTAGCCAAAGTTTTTTCTAAGCCCTAATGTGCTGTCTCCCAGTGCATGTTGGGTAATGTAGTTTTTGTTTAACAATTTGCCAACTGCTAGGTTTAATGTAAGACTACAATACCCAGCATGCAATGGGGACTGACTTGTGAAGAAGTTGGGAGTTAGCAAAATTAGAACTTTTCAGCACAGCACCACGTAGTTAAAAAACGCCTTTATTCAAACTTTCATGGCAGACCCGTTCAGCAACGTTTTAGGCCTATATGTGGCCATGTAGACCTGAAACGTTGCTGAGCGGGTCTGCCATGAAAGTTTGAATAAAGGTGTTTTTTTAACTACGCGGTGCTGTGCAGCTCATACCTGCCAACATTCTGGAAGTAAAAAGAGGGACAAATTTTTTTTTCGCACGTAGAACAGCGGAAAAATCTGACCACGCCTCTTTCTGTGACCACACCCCCTAATTACCATGTTCATTATACAACATTTGGCAGGTTATGAAAGTTTGAAAATATTTCTCCTTATCTAAACTGTTTTTTTTTTTTTGTGTCCTGTTAAGTGTTCCGTGCTCTCTGCTAAAAGCCAATTAAGTGAGAGTTTTTCTGGCTGTTCAGTGCAGCAAAAATAGGGACTTTCCAGTACAAATGAGGGACTGCAGGTTAAGCTGTGAAAAGAGGGACTGTCCCTCTGAAAAAGGGACAGTTGGGAGGTATGCTGTGCTGAAAAATTCTAATTTTGCTGACTCGAGTGGAAGATGGACCACTGATGGTACGTGCACCTCTCTTTTATGTGGAATTGGGGCATTTGAGCTGACTCTAATTTGTTTGCTAGAAGTTGTGAGTTACCATATTTTGGACTCACATTTTCCAGTGACTTTCCTTAATTTCAGACAATTTGGTGGCAAAAATCTGCTGGCCACCAAAATGTCTGGAGGTTGAATGGTTTTACCAATATTTATTGAAATTGTTTATGTATTAGTGCTAGGGATGCACTAAATCTACTATTTTGGATTCAGCTGAATCCTTCACGAAAGATTCGGCCTAATACCAAATCCTAATTTGCATATGCAAATTTGGGGTGGGAAGTGGAAAACATTTTTTACTTCCTTGTTTAGTGACAAAGTCACCCGATTTCCCTTCTCGCTCCTAATTTGCACATGCAAATTTGGTTCGGCCGGGCAGAAGGATTCGGCCGTATCCCGCTGAAAAAGGCAGAATCCCGAACCGAATCCTGGATTCAGTGCATCCCTAATTTAGGGCCTCATGGGACTCTATACCCGCCTCTGTAGTTACACCCCTGGTGAAGAGGGCGAATCTTTTCCATTTTGCTTCACGAAAAAATGTGCAAATCAGTGAAGATTGAAAAAGACGTATTTTCACCTATATTAATTTATTTTTCAGACTTTCTATTTCACTGCACATATTGTGCTATTTTTGGGCTACTTTTAAAGTGCCTCTTAGCTAGTTTTTGGCTGGTTTTGTAGCTGGTTTTGAAAATTAGACCTGGCAACCCTGGCAAGTTTTGTCAATATTGTAAGAGATGAGTACTGCTCATAAAAAAAGACAGGCTATGAGGATCAAAGGCGGGAAGGAAAAACATGTATCATCATTAAAGGGATACTGTCATGGGAAAACAGTTGTTTTTTCTCAAATAGTGCTGCTCCAGCAGACTTCTGCACTGAAATCCGGTCTAGACATATTGTCAGTTTCCCAGATGTCCCCAGTCATGTGACTTGTGCTCTGAAAAACTTCAGTCACTCTTTACTGCTGCACTGCAAGTTGGAGTCATATCACCCCCTACCCTCTCCCCCCCCCTCAGCTCATCAGCAGAACAATGGGAAGGTAGCCAAATAACTGCTGCCTGGTAGAAATAAGATCAGCTGGCTAGTCCACACGGGGAGATAGCCACGCGTTTGCGGTCGCGGCGTCAAAGCGCCGCGACAGTCGCAGCGACCGGCGCAGGCGACAGTTTTGTATGGGCGCCTATGTAAAAACGCCTGTGCTAACCACACGAGGCGATGCGCTTTTCAACAGTCGCCTGAAAATGCCTCGCCAGGCTTTTTCAGGCGACTGTTGAAAAGCGCATCGCCTCGTGTGGTTAGCACAGGCGTTTTTACATAGGCGCCCATACAAAACTGTCGCCTGCGCCGGTCGCGGCGACTGTCGCGGCGCTTTGACGCCGCGACCGCAAACGCGTGGCTATCTCCCCGTGTGGACTAGCCCTAAATAGTAAAAATCCCACTGGGTCTCCTTCAATTACATTGAATAGGAGAAAAGCAGTGCCAGAAAGCAGTTCCATAGTGTTTTTTCTGAAAGCAGAAGACCAGGCAAAATGACCTGAGATGGCTGCCTACACCAGGGCCAGGCTGGCTGGTGTCATAAACACCCCCCCCCCCCCCCCGCGCACACGTTCACATGCATGCACGCCCAACCTGGTGTGACTGAGAGAAAGGAGACGGAGGAGACGGAGAGGAGGGAGGGGAGTAAGGGGACAGCAATGGAGGGGAGGGTGACAGGAGAGAGGACAGAGCCACAGAGGGAAGGAAGGGGGAGTAAGACTGAGGGGTGCGGGACTAGGGGTAGGCAGAAGACAATTTTAGAGGTAGTTGCCCAGCTATCCCCAATCATTGCACCCTAGACAGCTGCCTCATCTGCCTACCCCTAGTTCCGGCCCTAGCCTACACACCAATATTACATAAAAAATACACTTGTTGGGTTAGGAATTGAATTTTACAACAGTAAAACTGTGTAATTTAGAAATAAAAACGACACCATAAAATCATGACAGAATCTCTTTAAAAAGGAACCTTAGGTGAGATCAGTTCCATTGTAAGAGATGGGGCTGTCAATAACTTCCTACAACAAAGAATATGAAACTCTGGTGATGTCAGTTTATTAGATGTGAGTTGCACAAACAACGTGCTGGTTACCATTCACACTGACATTATCCACGCCCATTGTCATGTCTTATGGCAATAATAGATAAAAGAGAGGGGCTTGGATTCTTTACATTCATCTTAAGGTTGTTTGAGGGCTTCATCATTTGAGTACTAGGAGTAGCTGAGAAAGGCTGGAAACACTTATCCTTTGCTAACACCTTTAGAATTAATGCATTGAACTGTGGTCCTAAAATAGTGGTAATTGTGCAAACTCAAAACTATCGTGAAAATATATTCATCAGCTAGAATGTAGAAATGATGGCTCACCCAGCTACGGACTGTGCTCACAGCGATTTTTCCACTTGGTGCCAACATGATGAAAGGGAATGGAAAATGAGCAAGTAGAGCCTTCATGTTAAAGTGTTCTCACTGATTTGTGCATTGGTGCACCACTAGCAAATCTGCATTACATATTCATTTTGATGTCATGGTTTGAACTAGAGCTGTTATTGGTTGGTTTCCCTCTTCTCTGTAGTGCATAATATAATGTATACAGATTGTATATTACAAGTACGTACTTGAAAGTGGCTGGAATCCTGCATAGGATCAATTCATTTCTTGCTGCTGGGCCCTCAGGCCATAAGGCAGGGTGAGCGAAATGGATACTAATTATTAAGCGGAAGTAGGTAAGAGACTGGGAATCTGAACTGGTTACCTTCCTGTAAGAGGCTGATTAGGAGGAAATTCTAGAGCAACCTGTCAGATGTTCAATAAATGTCCTAGATCTAAAGACATCTTTTAAGGTACTACTAAGATGGTATCTGGTTTCTGCCTGGGGGAGTGGGGACAATGGTTTCCAAAAATACCCAAATTGCTTCCAAGGGAAGTTGTGCCCCAAGTACTATGATCTATAATTAAAGGGAGCATCCAGTAGCTTAGAGATTATGGACCGTAGTCCTGAGATATTTCTAGAAACATGCATACATATATACCAGCAGCATTTGTAAAGGTGCAGGCAGAGTAAACATTAGTAGCTAGGGTATATAGGTATTATTCCTCTAGTACCGATTTTAGAGACAAAACCCCTGTAGAAGTAGCTAAGGTTTCAGAAACTAGTTCTGCCAGTTGGAATCAGGCAGAAGTCAACTTTCTATTGCTCTACCCTCATGGCTGACTACACACAGGACCTTCTAGACTAATGTATCTAGACCAACCTTACTCTATAGCTGGCAAATACCTCTGAATTAAGCAGTAAAACAGTAAATGTAATATACAGCACTGCAGATTCTACTGATCTATACATTTTTTAACTCTACACCATATTCAATTCAGAGAGGAAGTTGAAGCAGAGGCCCTCTGTTGCAGACACAAATGTTGTTCCCTCACTTTGGCTTACAAGAGAGCTGCAAGTACCCCAAAACATGGTACAAACTGTCACTTTTCTATTGTTCCTGGAGGATATCACTGGAATTTGATGCTAAACGTGCCACTCTCAGCTTCCACTACTACTTTAGAGGGGCTAGACTCACATTTTTGGAACCACTGGTTTAGACATGAATGGTATTAGGGTTCCCAGCAATAATCCCCTCTTACAAGGCAGAACATTGTTATTCATACAGGAACAACCAGTTGTTTTGTTGTGGTGCTCCTTGAAGCATGAAGAGCCGTATGATAGCACGTGTTGTTTCAAGTTTCAAGTGAATCTGAAAGCAGGACAGGAGTGCTCAAGTTTTACATTAAAATAATATCTGGATTAAACATATCAATTATGCTGATTAAAGGACAAATAAAACCCCCAAATAAAAAAACGGAATTCAAACATTACCCTAGTTCTGTTTCTATAAAAACTAAGCTATATTCACCACCATTACTGCCCTTTTCACCAACTAAGGCATCACTTGTGATTTTCAATTACACCCACAAGTTTATACTGAGGGCAAATCTAAAAAAGTACTAGCCTCTGACTCACATTCTCTAAGTTGCCCAACAGAAAGGCTGAGAAGACTGGCATCTGTTTACTCTGTGATGTGTCATCAGACATTCTGTTCTGTTACAGAGCTTTTAGAATTGGATGGTGGTCGTGAATGAAAAGTGTGAGCGGTGCAGCCTGACATGAAGAAAGCTCAGTTCTCAAGCTGGGATTTCAGGTACAGTATATGGTTGAAGAAATAGGTTAATGCCCATTAAAATTTAGCATTCGCATCAATATTTTCTCTGGCCAGGGCAAAAAAAAAAGAGGGTTCGATGGCATGTCACTCTCTATATTATATTATCACATTGCCAGTAACAATGAACAGTGTGTTTTACACGACAAGAGGGATATGAGAGAGAGGCAGAATTGACAATTACAAAGCTGGAACATCTCCGCAAGATGGTGAAAGAGAGCATAGATATAGGAGAGTTACAACTGCTGCAAGACACATTTCCAAAATACCGTTATTGTTTCCTGTTGGATTGTTGTGGGTTAAGGGGGGTATATATCCACCCAGGGGCCCCAGATTTTAGTTTCAACACTAGGGAGCACATTTACTATTGGTCAAATATCGAGGGTTAATTAACCCTCGATATTCGGCCGTCAAAGTAAAATCCTTCGAATATCGAAGTCGAAGGATTTACCGCAATTCGTTCATTCGAACGATCGTAGGAAAAATCCTTCGAATCGGACGATTCAAAGGATTTTAATCCATCGATCGAACGATTTTCCTTCGATCCCAAATTGCCTAGAAAGCCTATGGGGACCTTCCCCATAGGCTAACATTGTACCTCGGTAGGTTTTAGGTGGCAAAGTAGGTGGTCGAAGTTTATTTTAAAGAGACAGTACTTCGACTATCGAATAGTCGAACGATTTTTTAGTTTGAATCGTTCGATTCAAAGTCGTAGTCAAAGTTCGAAGTAGCCAATTCGATGGTCGAAGTAGCCAAAAAAAAACTTTAAAATTCGAAGTTTTATTTATTCTAATCATTCACTCGAGCTTAGTAAGTGTGCCCTGTATCCAGCATTACTTGTTTCCAGTTAGAAAACAGGATGGTGGGCAAGGTTATTCCAGTTTTGGGTAATCAGCCTCTTAGCCAATAACAGTGCCTCAAGGAGAAAAAGTGATTGATTTCGCATAAGGTCTTGTATTATGGCCAAAATACATAATTTGGGTGTTCTATGAATTGTAAGTAACACGGCCTCCAAAGTGTCTAAAATGTTCTTCCAGTATGAAGTAATCTTTCTGCAATGCCACAGCATTTGTATAAAAGTTCCCTTGTCCAAGGCACATCTGGTACAAACATCTGGGGACTCTGAATTAATATGATGACGTCTGACTGGGGTGTAATGAGCCCTATGAAAGATGTATAATTGAATAAGGTGTAGTGTCACGTATGGTGTCCCAAAACCCAGTACAAATGCCAATGTTCCAGTCATGGCTCAAGCTTCTGCCTACAACAGCCGCCTTTCACTTTAGATGCCGTTAGAGCTTAAAGTGAGAGAACCAAGACAAGAGTTCTGCCATTCCTTGTCCAGTAAAGTTCCCAAATCTGTTTTCCACTTATTCCATAGCCCATCTAGGTCATCCTTATGCACATTTTGTTGTAACCTTGCAGAGTAATAATAAGACCTTTGGGTTGGCCCCCTATTTAAAGTATATCAGGAAGGGATGAGTAGAAACTGAGAGGTTGTGGCACTTGTGTGCACAGTTGAGCCTGTGAAAGTTCAGACTCTGTGGGAATCTATAGTACCATATCCTTCCCATATACACTTGGGACCTTGGCAAGAAGGGGTATTCCTGGTTAGTCCATAATGATGTTAACAGGTTTGTGACTGAGAATGTGATAAGTTTATTTGCAATTATTCAGAATCTACAGTGTGAGTTAAATAAAGAGGAGAACGAAGCCTACAAATCAATATATACATTCTTCCCCAATATCCAACTTATAGGATTTATGTCAAATCTGGTCAATTGAGCCCAGAGGGAATGAGGGACCCTGTGATGTGACCCTTCCACCTAAGTGACTAGGTGCCCTAATTGAACTGACAGGTAGAATAACATAGTAAGATAGGTTTAAAAAAGACGCGTGTCCATCAAGTTCAACCTTTTAAATCTACAGTATATATAACCTGCCCAACTGCTTGACCTTATCAGACATAAGTGTATGTCTGCAGTGTCGGACTGGGATGCCAGGGGCCCACCAGAAAACCTTAGGCTGAGGGCCTACTTTCCACACTATGACACCTCCTCCGCAAGAGGCCACTGACACCTGGGTCCACCGGGACTTTTCCTGGTATCCCGATGGGCCAGTCTGACACTGCATGTATTGTAAGGTTTAAGTGTATGTCTGGTAAAGTCAAGCCAGCTTTGGATTTAGGATGCATTAACTTTTCCAGCTTTAATCTAAATCTAGAGTGGGGCCATAAACCCTGCAAAGTTTACTGCATAAAGTGCAACATTTCAGGGGCACACCACTTTATAAAGCACGTCCCCGAAACATTGCACTTCATGCAAAAAAACTTTGCAGGGTTTACCAGCAATGTTGCTATGTGTGACTCTTTATTGGACTAGTGGGGGGGGGGGGTGAGGGGACAGCTGAGTATCAGGTGAGCAATTATGTTTTTTTACTCCACAAAAGTGTAAAGGTGGCCATACACGGAGAGATCCGCTCGTTTGGCGATAAGGTGGGCAATATCGGGCTGATCCGATCATGGGCCCTAGGGCCCAACGTTCGGATCCTAAGGATGGGTAACGGGCGGTCGGATCGCGGGACGGCATCAACGAACAGACGCGGCCGGGATCCGAAGGGATTTTTAGTCCCGTCCGATCGAAATCTGCCCGACTTTCGGCCAGATAGGGGAAGCCCATCAGAGGGCCCCATACACGGGGCCAATAAGCTGCCGACTTGGTCTGTCGGCAGCTTTTATCGGCCCGTGTATGGACACCTTTAGGCTTAAGACTTTTGGATCTTAAAACTAGTTGGCAATTACAATATTCCTGACACTTGTTCATGACCATCTGGACTAGTGACCCAGAGGAAACAGACCACTAGGAGGCTCCTAGCATTTAAGGGTCAACTTTGTGATGCTAATGTCGGTACTTGGGTCCAAATATGAGGGACTGAAAAAAGTGGAACCATTGGTAGGAACATGGTGTACATTCCTTGCACTATGCACTTGTGCCTTTCTATATACTGTAGGATTTAGGAACCATCCTGCTGAGGTTGCAGGGGTGGCTGCATAGAAGGGGTGGCATTTGGGGCACTGGGGAGTAGCTGTTCCTGTTTGGAAACTACATCTTGGGGACCCACAATTACATTTATGTTCAGTGGGACCAAGGACTTCTAGGAATGATGTATAATCCCTATAAACTGCTGGAGAATATACCTGCACTATATTACTAAAGAATAATAATAATGACTGAGAGAGAGAGAGACCGGTGTTCGCAGGGCCCAAAGCAAATACCCTTTCTACCCTAAAATTGTCCCTATGAATATGAGCAACATGAGCTGTTGATACCATTCCAAAGAGCAGCCATCCCCTGGAATTCTTAGGGGTGGGGAACGATGAATACAAATGAAGAATACTTTGTTCTTTCAATACAGAAGACTCCAGTACGTACTTGCCCTTAAATTTGATAAACTGATTTGATAAATGTTTATATTGGAAAGTAATGAGCCTCCTTGCCTCAACATGCAGCAACCGGGCACAGGAACAGCTTGTTTTTATAAGAGCCGCATATGCAGAAGTCAGAAGAAAATAAGAAATATGTTTATCACAGTTCTACCAGTGTTTACAATGACATAAGGCATATGAAGGCCAGACAGTGTTCTCTGACATGCTTTATATATATGTTACGTACTGCATTCTCAGTTCATTTTTCTTTTGAATAATACAAGCCATTGTTGTGTGTGCACTGTAGACTTTGTCATGTGTTGGATTCCTGGTTTGAACAAGCAGTGTGGGAAAGAGAAGAGGCAAAATGAAAATAGCAGGAAAAAAACATTCCTTGTACGGATATTTATTTGCACGTGAGCTGCCATACTGCATGCCTAATATCACTATTGCGTCTGAGATCTGCTAAAGTTGAATTGTTGTGTATGATGAGTTCTTAAGGGTAAGGAAACACTGGCCGTTTCGGGGAGATTTAGTCGCTTGGCGACTAATCACCTCGTCTTTGCGGCGACCAATCTCCCCGAAAGCCTTCCCTCACTCTTGCGCTGGCTAAAATGAAAAATCGCACTAAGCTCACTCGGTGATTAGTTTTAGGAAATCGCCCGAAGTTTCCTCGTGAGTCGACTTCTGAAAACGAATCGCGTTCAGGGAGATTGTTCGCACAAAGACGAGGCGACTGGTCACCAGGCGACTAATTCTCCCCGAAACGCTTACCCTAAACGTGACAGAGTCAAGTTAGCCATATGTATTTACTGTGTGTGCAAATGCAGAAAAGGAATGCTCTGTGCACACAATGAGAACAATAAGATATGCTCTCGAAACTTTCTGTTTAAAAAGCTATTCTCAATCTGTATGATGGGTTTGGAAAGCTGATAAGGTTTATTTGACATGTGTGTGTTTACCCTGGAAATAAAAAATGCACTGGCCTCAGGCAGCAGGAAATAATGAAATTTTATGAGCGAGTGCAACAATTATATCTTAGTTTGGATCAAGTACAAGGTGTTGTTTTATTATTACAGAGAAAAAAGAAATTGTTTTTACAAATGTGGATTATTTAAAATGGAGCTTTCTGGTTAATAGGTTTTCTGGATAATAGATCCCACAACCATTTAAAGTGGGGTACTTTGTTTTAATATATGGCAGAAGGCACTAATAATTTTACATAGTAAACAAAACTAAACCATGGTTAAAATCTCAGACACATATAGAAATCCTGCTAGGCCAACACAGGGGTATTTTTCAAGATTACAAGATTAGCAGTTTATTAGTCCGTGTATAATGAATTTGAATCAACCACGCCACCTGCTGTTCATTTTAGCCCACTAGACAAAGACGGTAAAATATGGTACATTTTCTGAGTTACGAAAAAGAGTTTTGTGGACTGATTAGGGAAAGAGGAAAAACCCTTCTATTTACATACAGCCTACTAGAGTTATTTTAGAAATGGAAAGCTTGCCATTCATATCCACATTTGGTCATGGATTTTATATTTTAAAAGTCATCTTGAGAATTAAGTACAGTTATTCACATGCTCCCCATGGGAGTAGAAACTCAGAGTGCTCCTAACTAATAACTACATGGAGAAATGCTGGTCCTAACTCATTAATATATCCCGAGACATATACCCAATGTACAGACTGTTCCAATCTTGTTAGATCTCTTCAAAGCAAGATATGGAGGTATAACATTTACCTCTCTACTCTTGTAGAGTCTGATATTCTGGATATGGTTCTATCCTCAGGTAATCCTGCCCATGTAGCAGATATGTTACTTGGATTTAATACTACTTTTAGTCATTATCAGGGACTTGCTTAACCTGACACTGCAAAGGTATGGGCTGATATAAACCAAATCTCTCCTGACATTTCAATTAGTATGGATCTATTATGCACAGCTTGAAATCTGCAGATCTGGAAAACCTTACTTTCCACAGCACCACAAAACATGTTGGGCCCTTAATCATCAAGGATAAAGGAAACCCAGATAGGAAAACAAATAGTCTGAGACTGTATTGTAGTGGGGGTTTGATTACTATTTCATTATTCTGTTAGTTCATTCCAATCAGCAAAACAAGCAGGTTAATGAATTGTCTTTCAAGCGACAATTTAAAAAGTTCAGAAAACTTTTATTACCGGTACGAAGCTTTCATTAACAGGTAAACAGGACTTCACATTCTGGTGAATAATGTTAATAATGGCATGAGTATGTGATATCCTTGTTGCAGATTCATGGTAGAATCCTGCAACTACCACCATCAAGGCTGCACAGGGGTTCCACACCCCCCCATCACAAACTTCAGGGCCCTCCATGCCAGACGCAAACTCCTCCATCTGCCTCCCCCTACCCCTGACCAGTGTGTACCTGTAATCCTTCTATCGGTCGGATGAGGAGAGGTGGAATTGCAGAATGTCAGACAGGTAGTGGGTTTGTGATGGCTCAGTCTGACCTTGAGGTTGCAAGTAAGGAGAAAGCAGAGATTCAAAACTATTTATCTTTTGCCTGCCTGCACAACCAGGGCTGATCCTATCAAATGTGGGGCCCAATTGGGACCATGTTGGCGGGGCCCCTAGACAAAGTGTTGCTGGCTACTGACACAGCAAGTATTTAGGAAAATAAGGGCATACAGGCACAAAATAGAAAGGAAAGGGGCAGACAAGGTAAGAGAGTGAGAGGGATGAAATAGGGGCACATAATAGGGGCACACAGGGTAAGAGAGAGAGGGAGGAAATAGGAGAGTGGACTGGGCCAATTAGTTTGGGGCAGGCTGGGCCGATTCAGCTTGGGAGCAGGCTTGGTTGGATTGGGGGCAGGCAGGGCCTATCAAGGTTGGAGGAAAGCTGGGCCTATTAGAGTTGGGGGCAGGCTAGACCTATGGAGTTGGGGGATAGGCTGGCTTATCAGAGTTGAGGGTGGGCTGGACCTATGGATTTGGGGATGGGCTGGACTCTCAAAGTTGGGGGCAGGCCAGGCAGCATCATGTGTTGAGGGAAATATTATCTGTGCTGCCCTGTGGTGCGGGGCTCCCAGAGGTGCGGGGCCCAATTGGGTCCAATTGGCCTAAGGCGGCCCTGTGCACAACCAATGAATCAGCTAAAGAAGACTTCCTTTTTAATAGACCCAATTCTAACAAAATAATTATTGATGTGTGGGTGATTCAGGAGGAAGTTCAAAAGAGACTAAAATATGTAAAGCAAGGGTCCAGGACCAGATGGTATTCATCCAGGGCACTAAACAAGCATAGCTGTCATTGCCAAACCTCTTTAATTCATTTTTCAGGATTCCTTAAGGCACTGTGCCAAGAGATTGGCGAATTGGAAATGTGGTGCCATTATTCAAAGACCCCATGTAAAGTCCCAAAAATGTCCAGAAAGCCCCCATAGCACATAAAAATGGTTACAGGCAGATGAAAACATTGTTGTATTGGACTTTTATTCATATTTCCAAGAATATCTAGGACAGGATAAAAATATTCATCTGCAGTCACACTCTAACTGATCTTGAACGTGTCATTGTATCAGAGCAATGTAGAGAATAATCCAGTAGCACACTGATTATGGTGTAATAAGTGGTAAATTGTTTATTTATCCCACATACATACAAGGTAAGTGCAACGTTTCGGACCCCACTGGGCCATTTGTCAAGCCTAGTGGTCAATTACAAACACAGTGTTTTATAGCGTGTACAATGGGAGTGGCCTGTAACTCCTCCCCATCAAAATGACATCATAATGAATCAGGTGAAACAAAAATACTTAGTGTCCATTTTTAAAAAAATAAAGTCCATTTGTGTAAGTCCATACATCTGTGTACTGAATAATATAAATTTAGCAACACAATAGATTGGTCTAGTCTAGTATTAGTATTGTGTTGCTAAATTTATATTATAAATATAATATAAATAAAATATATTATAAATATATAAAATATATTATAAATAAATAAATATACAATTTACCACTTATTACACTATAATCAGTGTGCTACTGGATTATTCTCTACATTGTATGCTGGGCCTGTTGGGCAGGAACGGGTCAACCAGATCAAGCACCTGATACCCTGCACAGGGCTTACCTGAAGGGTTGAGCACGCCGAACATTGTAAATATTGTATCAGAGCAAAGCAGACATTTTCCCCGTATCATGTGCTAACTGGCTGAGCCCACCCCCCAAAGACAAAGCTCTGAACCAGTCCAAGAGTTTGGGAACCACTAGTATATGTTCTAGATCAATAAATCCTACGTTGACGAAACAGATACCCATTTCAGAGTGATGTAATTCTGGCTTCCTTCTGTAATGTTTGGAGTGAAAACATTAAAGAGTGTATCCATCCATCCATCCATCCTCAGATGGAACCAAATGAGGTCTCTCTGGTTGGGTCAAGCATTTGATCAAAGAATAGTTTAAAAACAGCTTGGTTAGAAGTAATTGTGGAGGAAAGTGAAGAGAGCAGAGAGATACTGGAAGAGAAAGGAAACAAAAGATGGGGAAAAATGAGAAAGATTAAGATATATGAGTGGGACAAGTGGAGGAACAGTTGATATATACTTAACATAAACTCAGGGGAGAATTCACTAGAGAAGAGAGTAATGGAACCTTAGAATGACTTACATTTATAACGAAACACTAATCCTAAAGCTCACAGTATTTCATATCAATTGCTCTGGTTTTAACATGTAAAAGCCAAATGGAAACACACTTAGTAACTTCCTCCTCTGCTTCAGTGTTGTATGAATTTGTATGAGGCAGTCGCAGGGCTGCATGTGATATTGTACAGAGCAGAGCTTGCTGAGGCACACAGGCATATTCATGTTTGCTTCCGGCCATCCTGACCATAGTCCAAGTCATAACTCTAAATAAAAAGCAAAGTGTGTATTTTTTTTGGCCAAAAAAAATGCATTTGTGGTTCCATGATCGCGTTCCACCCTATTCATATTTCATGTACAATACACAATTTTAAGTCCCTATGTCTGGAATGAGTTTATATATATATATATTATACCGTGGCACAGGTACCTTAAAGGGATACTGTCATGGGAAAACATGTTTTTTTTCAAATCTCTGCTGCTGCTCCAGCAGAATTCTGCACTGAAATCTGTTTCTCAAAAGAGCATACAGATTTTTTTATATTTAATTTTGAAATCTGACATGGGGCTAGACATGTTGTCAGTTTCCCAGCTGGTTTAATTTGGCGAAGTATTGAAGTCTAAGTTTTTTTAAAGAGACAGTACTTCGATTATCGAATGGTTGAATATTCAAACGATTTTTACTTTGAATCGAAGTCTAAGTAAATTCGGTCATAGTATCCTATTCGATGGCCGAAGTATCCAAAAAATTACTTTGAATTTTGAATTTTTTTACTTCTTAAATTCCTTTGAATTCACTTTGACCCTTAGTAAATAAGCCCCCATTCCCTTCCAAGAAACATTTTCCGGTATATAAGCCCAAACAGTTCTCCAAAATAAATGAACTGATTCGTTGTAATTGCTTTTAAGGCACTGTATGTTACTGTATATAGTTCACTTAGCACTTGAATAGGTTGCAGTATAATGTTAACTACCATGACCCTGCACTTTTATTATAATGGGAGTTCGTTCAGTTATCTGGTTCTGTGCGTATCTACTTTAGAAATCAAATTACTAAATGCAAACTACATTGGCATAGTTACTGTATGAACTGCTTGACTGCAGAACTATGAGCTGGTTTTAAAGTAGGGCAGATAGGGCATTTAGCAGGAGCTAAACAATAGCTAAAACACAATATTTCCCTTTATGGGTGGCAGCCATGTTAACTCATAGTAAATGAATAGTTCTAAATTACTAGCTTGATGCTGGCTCCTCACCTTTCCCCACAATCCCATGCTTCTTCCTTAGATAATTTGTTTCTGCCCCATTGCCTGTGATACAATGATACCAGAGGTGTAAATACAGAGGAAGCAAACCCCATACCAGAGAAATCCCCTCTCCCTTCCTCCTCAAGTGTCTGGTTAGGGAGTGGGCAGGTAAGCACAGCAATTGGCATTGTGTAGTTACAGCACTTGTGGCTGGCACATTATTGGATTCCTGAATAATAAACCAATTGCAGCCATAAAATTGTATTGAACCGAATGGGGAGCCAGAATACAGACGTGTGATGAACAGGGTGCCTATGTGCCTCTCCCAACCTCGCCTAAATGAATACAATGCTGCCAAACACAGGCACTGCTGTATTCATTGGACCTTGCTCCACCCTTTTTGAGTCTCCCCAGCTGCTTCTGTACATCACTTACACTGCTTCAGTCTTGCCACCCTCTGCTGGTTTCCCATTCCTATTTCTTGCTTTATTTCAGTTGTCCACATCTTCTCATAATCCTGGTACTGATTGCTTGTTTTTTACATACACATGGGCATTGTGTTATAGTAGGTAGATAAATAAACTATGAATATTTGAGAAATGTTTTGAAGGGGAAAAAGCAAAACAAAAAGAAATGAGTTGAGCAGATGTGCTTTGCTTCAGGAACATGTGTGTTTAGAGCAGACAAAGTTTTCAGTAAGCAAAAGAAATAACTTAAAAAAGCAGCAACTACTCCAGTAGTGGAAGATACATTAAGGGTCCCATGGCTAGCTTTTGGGCTTCACTGGCAGCACAGTGGTTAGTTTTCCCCCTGCTAAGATCCCACATTACTACTGTACACTTGTGTTTTTGCACTTATACTCTGACCCTGATTTGCCTCATCATATCTGTCCACTTACCCATTAGTAGTTTACATACTTACAAAGCTAAGTTGACCAAAGTCTATCAAGTTCAACCCCTCCAAATGAAATCCAGCATCCCTACATACATAGACAAAAACTGATTCCTCACATAAATAATTTATACCACCTTCTATATTATTTGTGGATTTTTGTATCATTATAGCCTTGGACATTATACTTGTCCAAGAAATCATCCAAGCCCCACTAAAAACAGAATCAACATCACCCGGCAGTGCATTCCACAACCTCACTGTCCTCAATGTAAAGAATCACCTCCGCTGCTTCAAGTGAAACTTCTTTTCTTCTAGTCTAAAGGGGTGGCCTCTGGTACGGTGATCCTCTTTATGGGTAAAAAGGTCCCCTGCTATTGAGTCAAGTATCTTATCTCTTAAAGGACCAGTAACATCAAAAATTTTTTTTACAAAATTCGTTAGTATACATCGAAAAAAAACACCAACACAAATTAAACTTTAAAATAGCACAGCCTTTATTAAGAAATAACTTACCAAAACTCCACTTCCTGTCCTCTTCAGAAAAGGCGACACGGCGACCATCCATCCTGCGACGCTTGATTTCTTCTCCTGGCTGTTGTAGTGACAGCATGTGAAGGAGTCCGATTTACAGCTTTGCCGGCCGAACTGGTGCTTTTTGACTCAATGGACACGCTGCCCTCCTCTCCTTTGCTACACATCTTGCGGACTCGGGCAGGTGAATCGCTTCTCCCCGGTGTGCGTTTGTAGGATCCTCTGCAGCTTGTCCCAGTGTGTTGCCCGCAGAAAAGCCAGATGCAGACAAGGGTTGCTTCCTGGTGTAGCAGCGCAGGTGCACTTTTAGATGCAACTGAAGTGTCCCAGTCCTGCTGCACTATAGTCCGTGCCAGTTGGGAGTGGAGGGAGCCCTGCAGAGCACGGGTGTAGAAGTAGTGCCCTGGCTACCAGCTCCTCCGGATCCCCCCACAGTGAACTTTGTCCCCGGGCCCCAGGTAATAGAACCCTGAACGGGCCAGTTCCACAGGGGAGTGGTGGGGGCAAGAGTGGGGCCAAGCCCTAAAAGTCCGCTTCCTCTCTGTCTCGCTCCTCATGCTGGGACACACCATCCCCTGCGCCCCCCATCCGCTCAGCGGCTGCTCCCTATAGCCAGCAATTCTCAGCGTGTCCCAGCAGTCGCATCTAAAAGTGCACCTGCGCTGCTACACCGGGAAGCAGCCCTTGTCTGCAACTGGCTTTTCTGCGGGCAACAGATTCACACACTGGGACAAGCTGCAGAGGATCCTGCAAACGCACACCGGGGAGAAGCGATTCGCCTGCCCGAGTCCGCAAGATGTGTAGCAAAGGAGAGGAGGGCAGCGTGTCCATTGAGTCAAAAAGCACCAGTTCGGCCGGCAAAGCTGTAAATCGGACTCCTTCACATGCTGTCACTACAATAGCCAGGAGAAGAAATCAAGCGTCGTAGGATGGATGGTCGCCGTGTCGCCTTTTCTGAAGAGGACAGGAAGTGGAGTTTCGGTAAGTTATTTCTTAATAAAGGCTGTGCTATTTTAAAGTTTAATTTGTGTTGGTGTTTTTTTTCGACGTATACTAACGAATTTTGTAAAAAAATTTTTTGATGTTACTGGTCCTTTAATACCACTTTGAAAAGCTTTCCTACCACTGACATCAGACTAACTAGCCTAGTTTTGAGACTGAGAACAGGATCCCATTTTTAGTTGTGGCACCACATTAGCAATTCAGCAATCTCTCAGCACCATGCCAGACCTCAATGTATCCACCTGACCAGAATTTTAATAATGCTTGATAGCAATGATGAAAGATGAAAGCTAAAAATATAGAAAGTCTGTTTTTTGTTCCAGAGAAGGCGGAAACTACTCCATTCACTCACTTACATACCTGCACACTCAAGTATGCTCTCCATGCAACCCAGCTGCTTAGCAATACTAAGAGCCACACCACGATCTTGTTCAAACCCCACCATTATCCCACCCTTTTATGGAGCCCACAATGATTTTCAGTGGAAAAGGTGGCACCCTAAATTCCAGGCCAATGTTCTGCCAAGGGAACCCTGTAATTTCTTTACACATGCCTGGAAAATGCAGTGATGTAGGGTTGCTTTTGTGTATGATGCCTGCTTCCACCATTTGTATCAGATGTAAATGCCTTTAATGCATCTGCACGGTCTGGCACGTCTACATCAATGCCGCTGCAGCTTGTAATTTTTGTACCTATATTAATGATTCAGGCACTATTTGCATTGATGTATTTATTAAACAACAGATGGAATGCTGGGTAAAAAAAATCTTATACTTAGCTCTTTGCACCAGTATGGGAAATTAACCCTAAAAGTTTGCTGCTACTAAAAATGCTGGCCAGGCTATTGTTGTATCCATGCATATTCCTATGATTCCCTTAGTTTCTGAACATTTCCTCTAATACTAGAGACATTTATTCTGTTCTCTACGGTAACACCCCTGTTGAATAATACAATTTTCCAGTGCTTATGCAGCATTCTTTACCTATAGCTGGTGATTGGGCATTTAAAGGGATACCGTCAGCTCACATATACAGTTGTTTTGTTAAGAATTATAGTATGCAGTTAGCCTCTTGTGTGAACATAAACAATGGAAAGCTTTGTTGAGCTTTTGGGCTCCTTCACCTATATAAAAGCAATTATATTTCTTGTCTTGTGCCTCAATACAGCAAGCCTCTTCTTCATAGATATTACACTATGGGTATTCATTCATAATGAAGGAGAGGGAGTTCCTACATTAACCTAATTTATGAAAGCATGTGGTTGACATGAGAAGTGAATTACAGTTTCCTCCTTTATTAGGTTACGGACTCATTTGCCAAACTGAACTTGGTCCCTGATAATGAGATAACTATAATATATTACTAGTTAAATACTTAGCAAGCAGAGAAGACATGAATATAAGAAATTAAATAGGACGTCTCCTGAAAATAATTTTTTGCATAATTAAAGAAAAGCAAATTTACAATATGCATTCTTAAAACAAGTTAAATGTGCTATCCAAAGCTGTATCTGTCTTTCTTTTATTATTCCATCTTTGGCTTGTTATGACTTCATGTGCCATTGCTGCACTTTCTAAGTCAGGGGTCCCCAACTTTTTTTTACCCATGAGCCACATTCAATTGTAAAAAGATTTGGGGAGCAACACAAACATGAAAAGAGTTCCTGAGGGTGCCAAATAAGGGCTTTGATTGGCTATTTGGTAGCCCCTATGTGGACTGGCAGCCTACAGGAGGCTCTACTTGGCAGTATAATGAGTTTTTATGCAATTAAAACTTGCCTCCAAGCCTGGAATTCAAAAATAAGCACCTGCTTTGAGGCCACTGAGAGCAACATACAAGGAGTTGGTGAGCAACATGTTGCTTGCGAGCCATTGATTGGGGATCACTGGTCTTGTTAGTCAAGTTCTAAACTCCAGTTTCTACTCTGAGCCTTGACTGTAGAAAATCTGCATTCAAAGGGGCTCATGAAACCTGATTGGCACCCTGATGACTGGCTAATCATCCATGTGTTCAGCCTTAAGGTGGCCATACACGGGCCGATAAAAGCTGCCGACAGACTGTGTCGGCAGCTTATTGGCCCGTGTATGGGGGCCCCCGACGGGCTTCCCCGATCGAGATCTGGCCGAAAGTCGTCCAGATCTCGATCGGATGGGTTTAAAAATCCTGTCGGATCGCGGCCGCATTTGTTCGTTGATGCGGTTCCGCGATCCGATCCCCCGTTTGCGAATGCTAGGATCCGATCGTTGGGCCCTAGGGCCCGCGATCGGATCTGCCCGATATTGCCCACCTCAAGGTGGGCATATCCGAGGGAGATCCGTTCGTTTGGCGACATCGCCAAATGAGCGGATCTATCCATGTATGGGCACCTTTAGACACAAGCAAATGCTCCTGCAGGCCACAACGAATGTCATGGTTGATGTCGTTCTGGACTTCCAGGAGCTATAGGGAATGTAAAAAAATTATATAATGTTCATGCAATGGGAGCAGGGTTTTACTGTGTGCAGGGGCTCTCCCTGATCCCCTTGGGATAAATTGTCAGAAAGAAGCAGTGAGAGCCTGGCCTGGATGCTGAGCAGACATTACTTACAGGAAGACAGCAGCAAAACCAAGCTATTACATGGATTAACTGGATTATGAAACGAGTAAAACAATATGGATCAGTGCATAATAAATACAAAACAACAGGAAACACACTTGTTCGTTTGTGCCATTCATTCACATTTGTCTCACGTGTGTACACAGAGAAACACAGGGGTGGTAATGGTTCCAAAAATATATTTGGCTGTAGACTACCCAATCTTATGCACTGCAACTGACAAGCAAAGCCTTTCTTCCTGTTCATCTTGCAAAATAGATTACAATCATTTAATGCATGTTGAAATAAGGAGTCAATACAGAAGAAATGGATTTATCCATGGATATCCTGTCCTCACCCTGGGGAACACACAGTGGCCAAAGTATCCACAGGCAGGAGATAGAAACTGGCTGGCTGTTGGAGACCCTATACATTTGGCTCCAAAGTCAGGCACACTCTCTCTCCCAAGGATGTACTTGGTGCCAAGCCAATCAGATGGCTCTCCAGCCTGTAACTGGGCTGAATGATGTCAAAGACAGAAAAACAGGTTAAGGATTTGTTTGATCCCTTACATATATAATTTATTCACTCATCAGATGGATGTCCAACGCATTGTAGACCTTTGATGAACCCATGGGGGGGCAGAAGATACTTGTACATTATAATATACTACCCCCACGCCAATGGCATTGATAGGAGAGACTCACCTTTCAATGAAATGTAATAATGATGAAGCCACTGATATTGTAAGAGAATGTGCATGCGGTTTACATTTTTTGTGGTTTTTGAATGATCTAACATGTTATACAGTTATTTCGTTTTGGGGAACTGCGTTCTGGTTGCTGGGTCCAGTTACCTTAGCAACTAAACATTACTTTGTATGTCAGAATGGAAGTTTAATACTACTGGGCTTCCACAAACACATACAATAAAATAAAAATGTATGGGGCTCCCTGACCACTGGCACAAATTAAATAAACAAGGGGTCTCTAAAGGCCCCCCATCTTTAAAAACAGGTCTGTACTGCATGCATGGTATTTTAATTAAATCCCAATCCACAGTGCAGGCGATGGGTTAAAAGGTAGGCCCCAGGACTGTGCAGAGTATGGGTTAAAGGGTAAGTCCTCTAGGATATACTTATTTTTTTAGTGAGCCCAGCATTGAGATATTTACACATTTAGGTGTCCAATTCACAATATATATTGGCTTCTCCTGAGGATTCTGGGCGTATCATATAACTAGTCCTGTTATTCCCCTGAATGTATAAAGAATCCTCTTAACGAGTGAAGTGACCCACTCAATGCCCACAGGAAGGAGACACAGAGGTGGAATCCATGCTCAGGGCTAAGGCTCATTTTTGGGCTCTTCTGGGGCCACTTTTAATGTGTGAAACAGAAGGAATTCTGCAATCTAATTAAAATGTTTTTCTTCAGTCGTTCTGTGATGTCTAAGCTCAAAGGGTCCTGTTCTCCCCCCTTTTTAGGGGTCAAGCCAAACTTCATTGTTTGAGAATTCAACTGTTTAAGGGCAGAGACACACGGTCAGATTCGGGGAGATTAGTTGCAAGTCGATATATTGCTTCTTCTTCGGGACGACTAATCTCCCCTAACTGCCTTCACGCCGGCTAGAATGAAAATCGCCCACGGGATGGCAATTACAGCGCTTCGATTTCCGAAGTCGCCCGAAGTTTCCTCATGAGGCAACTTCAGATGACTTTGGAAAATGAAACGCTCCAAGTGCCATCCCTAGATTTTCGTTCTAGCCGGCAGATAGGCAGAGGAAGGCAGTTCAGGGAGATTAGTTGCCTCGAAGAAGAGGAGATTTGTCTCCAGGCGACTAATCTCCCCGAATCTGACCATGTGTCTCTGCCCTAAGTAAAGTTTCTAAGAGCTTGCAATATTCCTAAAGTGTAAATAATGTTTCAGCCCATATGCACTCACGTAGAGCTTGGTGCCTAGAACCAAAAAAGTTTAATACATACAATGAAGGTACTCCAAGGGGCAGATTTATTAAGGGTCGAATTGAAAATAAGAATTTTCAATTTTTTGTATGGTCAAAACTGTTAAATTCAGATAGAAAACTTGATTTGAGTTTGGTCAAACTCTCATCGAATTTGATTCGAGTTTTCGGGTCAGTAAAATTCGTCCAAGTTTAAGATATTCAAATTTTTTAATAAATAACCCCCTGATCGAATCTCGATGAAAATCTAATTTATTAGAGTTTAAAAAAACTCACATGAATTGGAAATTCTACCCGTGATAAATTTGCCTCCCCATGTCCATATTTCATCGTCATTGTATGTATATCTACTGTATATATGACACAATTTTCTTTAAGTGACACAGGACAAGTTTATAACATAACGAACTGATAAATATTTTGTCGCAAAAAACACTTCTTTTAGAGTGTCCTCTTCTCCACAGAACCCAATTTCTTAAAATTTAGCAAATTAAAATTTTGGGTTTGAGTGGACTATTCAGCTGGAAAAAGAACCTTCAGTGTCCTCACTAAACAAAATAATAGTTATTGTTCCAGCTATATGTTATTTATTTAATTTGGTTTGTTTTTTCAACATTACTCGAGAAATAAAAACAATATGTTAATGTAGAATCCAAAGTATTTTGGTAATTTAATGCACTTTATTTTTTTGTCTGTAATGAGCTGTGCCAGCTCTGTAATAACGAGTGAATGGATAACAGACCCCCTTTTTTAGGAAGTTGAATTGCAGATTGTTTATTGATATGTTTTTACCAGTATAAATTAAATATTTGATCGATTAACTCTTTCTTGCATTCCTGAGCTGAATTTCAATATCACCTTTAAGTTTACTTTTAGTATTTTATAGAATGGCTAATTCTAAGCAACTTTTCAATTGGACTTTTTTTTCTTTTTTATTATTTGTATTCTTTTTTTGACAGTTTCAAATGGGGGTCACTGAACCCATCTAAAAATAAGGTATGCAAGGCTGTTTATTGTTATTGATACTTTGTATGACTCGTATTTCTATTCAGTCCCTCTCATTTACATATTCCAGTCTCTGATTCAAATCAAAGCATGATTGCTAGGGTAACTTGGACCCTAGCAACCAGATTTCTGAAATTGCAAACTGGAGAGCTGCTGAATAAAAAGCTAAATAACTCAAAAACCACAAATAATAAAAAAAATGAAAACCAATTGCAAATTGTCTCTGAATTTCATTCTCTGCATCATAGTAAAAACATACTTAAACAACCCCTTTAAAGGACACTATGGCCAAAAATCTCCATAGCTGAAGTTCTGCTTATATAAACAACTTTTGGGTTCATCCCTCTTTCAGTTTCACTCAAGTGTGCAGATTTTGGGGAGTAGGGATTAAAATCAGGGACTAGTCATGAGTGAATGCGTGAATCTGCCTTGTTTTCACCGATCATGAAACACAGAATTTTGCCTCTAGTCATTGCCTGCCATAACATAGGGGTTATTTTCCAAAAAACTGATTTTTCTGATGTTTCAAATAAAAAAAGTCAGACCAACTTATTTATCATTTAAAAAGACACACAAAAAAAACAGATAGGAAAAAAACATAACTTTTTCCTTTTTCTGATTGCCGCACAAAAAAATTAAATTTTTCTGGCCAGATTTTTCGTTAAATTGGCGAAAAAGCCCGAAATGGTCGGATTATCGTACGAAACCCAGCGCATAATATCTTCAAATGCAAATAGGACCTCTGTCATTGACTTCTACAGGACCTTAACTTTTTGCATCCTCGGGTTATAATAAATCTTGAAAAATTTGAGTTTTTTTCCCACTAAGAATTCGGATTTTATAATAAAAAAAACTTGGATTTTTCGAGTTTTCACCATGCGGACTTTAATAAATAACCCCCTTAATGTCATTACTAACTGGGACCCATTGTTTTTATGAGGAAGATTTTAAATTAGCAGCCCAATCCTGACATTACTGGGCTTACTGTAGGTACAAAGAGGCCAGAAGATGAGACCCCAGGGGAATTTCGATCCAACCTCTCTTTGGCTAAGGGGTATAAGTATTAACACCTTTTTTCCATATTTCCAATGTGAGCTTGATGAAGACTTCTGGTTTAGTGCTCTTACACTCTCAGCATGGGGAAAGCTTTGGAAGCCCCTGCCAATAGTGAGTATTTTTTGCCACACAGCATGCTGGGTAGGGTAATGAGAGGTCTAGTACTTGACATGTGACTAGTAGATCATGTAATTATATGATGTATATACAGGATAATACTGAGTGGTGGGCTGTCTCTACAAACTTTTAAAAGGCAAAGACGATTTTGTATACAACTCAACAATACAACAAGCAGTCGATTTGTCAGCCAATAAGGAATCAAGGACAGAAGCTAGGAATTGCTATTGCATTACATTATTACAACATGCTCCTTATGTATTTACAGCATAATATCCATTAGCACATCATAAACTTTATTTCCAGTAACATATCCACTGAAAGCTGAACATATCCAGAAAATAGAGAATACATTTATATGTGAGTTATATGAGTATAGCTGGAATTGTGCCGGCACAGATGTACAAAAACATGTGGAGAAAACCACCCGCTTTCTGAGCATAAAAAATGTCATTGGATGCCATCATTAAAATGTTAGGGGTTTACTCTGGCTCTTAATGTTGCTACTATTAGCATGTATTTCTTAATATACAGTATACCTGTTTATGCCTTTATAATGCAGTTATTTGTTAAATTAATTTCTGCTTTACCAGCAACTAAATAATTGATACACTCAAATACAGATACATTCAAATGTAAAAATAAAAGTTGGTAGCCCATATGTGGACAGGCAATGTACAGGAGGCTCTGTTTGGCAGTATACCTGGTTTTTATACAACCAAAACTTGCCTCCAAGCTCCTTCTTTGAGGCCACTGGGAGCAACATCCAAGGGGTTGGTGAGCAACATGTTCAGGGCTGCCATCAGGGGGGTACAGAGGTACCGGGCCCAGTGGTCTTGAAAGCGTGAAGGGGGGCTAAGTCATGAATATTCAAAAGCCTCTGCCGCCACCGCCGCAAAGTCCCGAAGCCGCCGGAAAGGCCCGAAGCCGCCGAAAGGACCCAAAGCCGTCAGAAGGACCCAAAGCCGTCGGAAGCACCTGAAGCCTTCCGAAGGATTCGTAAGGACCCAAAGCTGACGAATCGAGCCGAACAAGAGGAGAATGAAGAAGATCTTTAAAGGTAAGTTCCACCAATGTTTTTTTTAAACTTAAGGGCGGCCATGGCCACCAATGTTTTTTTTAAAACTTAAGGGGGGCTCTGGACAACAGTGTTTTTTTAACTTAAGGGGGGCCCTTACCACCAAGGTTTTTTTTTTAACTTAGGGGGGGCCCTGGCCACCAATGACTTATTTTAACTTGTGGGGGGTCCAGGCCACCAACGTTTTTTTATAACTTGTGGAAGGGTGGCTGGCCACCAATTAATTTTTTTTAACTTGTAAGGACGCCCTGACCACAAATGGCTTTTTATAACTTGTTGGGGGGGTGTTTTAGTTGAGATGAATGTGTGGCTTTTTTTAATGTGGTGTGGGGTGGGCGGGATCTGGGGTGGGGCTTTGGGTCGTGCTGGGGCGGGGACAATGGGGCCCAGAAAATTTTGTTGTACGGGACCCTTGATTTCTGATGGCGGCCCTGAATATGTTGCTCACGAACCACTGGTTCAGGACCACTGCTTAAAGACAAGGAGCTTTATCATCTTTTTAGGGACCATGGATGGAAACCAGTATTTATACTGGGAAATAGGTTATGTTTGTTTTGGGCTTATGAGAAACTAAGTTTTAATGGCAGCCTTCCAAAAAGCTGTTAAAACCACCTCTCAAAAATGATGGGCACCCACTGACTCAACTTCTCATTAAAGGAATTGTTGCTAGCTCTACCAGGTAAAGGCAGGGCTGGAATTAAATGTAGCCTGCACTGGAGCTTGTGTGCTAAAATCTAATGTGGGTTTCCCTGTCCATAAACGTTGGGGAAGGAAATAAAACGTGTCAAGTGCCTTGAGGCTCCCTGTTTACTCTTTGGGTGCAGGAGACTGAGAGTAGAAGTGTCTAATGAACATCAGAAGGAAATGACTAGTTATGTTCCGTGAACTACTGCTCCTTGCCTTCTCTTTGGGAGCACAAAAGCAGGAGAAAAAATATGAATGAAAATAACCAGGGATAGAGTAGTTAATATTCCATGAATGGACCTCTAGTGAACATCACTAGGAACTGATCTCCATATTGTTGGTCCTTGCTCATTAGCCTCACACTGCCTTCTCTCTCCTTCCAGCTCAGGACAGAATTTGAACCTCTCTGAGTTTGAAATCTATGCACAGCTCTGCCTTCCTATGTAGCCATATTGCCATCTTTCTGTCTGTTCACTCATTTAGTTTCTGCGTTCTACCCAGGAACAATTGCTCTCCAATTTTCACATTACTTTGTTGTTGGTGCACAAGTTAGACAATCAATTCTATGCTCTACGGTTTCATGCCTCAAACCCTAGGCAGTTGAGTGGTATATTTATACATCAGTGAATCTAAAAAAGTACACTGTTTTGGTGAAATTGTCCTTATCTAGCTTATAGATAATGTTACTTCATCATGCATTTCTTTGTTGACTATGATAGTGTTTTTTGATGGGGAATCTAACATTGGGTTGGGGCTAGGGCAAACTAGTGCCTTTAATTGTCAACCTGTGCCTTTAATTGTCAAGGTTTGATCGGAGTTGTAGCTGAGCAGCAACTGGGAAGTGACAGCTTGAAGGTCAGTGATCTGGAGGGCTTAGACCATTGGCAATAATTAAATATATCATATTGACTCTAAAAGCAAGTTTCTTGGCTCTGAAGGATTTCTAATCAGATCTGGATCATTTTTAATTTATGTTTTGCTTTTTCATATTTTTTTTTAATTCTATCCAGCTTTTATGGGACAAACCTAATCCCCCTGCACATCTGTGGGAAAGGGAGCTTTGTTTTGGTTCCTGTATTTTTTTCCTTTCAAACTGCAGACATTGCCAAACCTGGATTTAGCCTGACAAATGTTTTTCTGCAAATATACCTCAACCCACATCTATCTTGCATTTCTCATGCAGCACCAACTGAATTTCTCTTTTTTACTTGTAAAGTGGAGGTAAAGAGACAGAAATAAAAAATGCTCTTCTGAGCATTTTCGCAATTTCCATTGAATTTCATTATGACTAGTTTTACCGAAGTCCGACCAATCCTTCAAAATTATCGTGAAGTTAGTGGGCTTCAAACGATCGTACATCTTATGATTTTTCGGCCGACATCTGTCGGGAAATTTATCGGCCAGGTTATAAAATCTTTATCAGTCCCAGTGCAATCTATCAATGTTTGCAGGGCCAAGCAGGCAGCTCCCTTTTGTTTTCCTGGCAAATTGGTATTTTTAGTTGATGGACAATTCGTACGATCGTTTCGAGATAATCGTGGTCTCACGATGACAATCGGATCTTTTAAAAATCTCAACATCTATGGCCAGCTTAAGTCATAATTTGTAGCGGCAGCTCTGAGCTATTGTGCCATTAGGCTGGGCATACAGTAAAGTATAGGTTTGGCTCTCTGTGCCTCCTTTAACGTCAATTCTGTTCTGAAAGGCCACAAGTACACACAGGACTGGAACTAGGGGTAAGCAGAGGAGGCACATGCCAAGGGGGCAAAGGTGCCAAACACGTACCTCTTCTGCAGCCTTCCCTAGTTCAGATCCCTATGTCGCACACCTGTGGCGCATCTTTGGTGGTGTTCTTGTACATGGGGGTGATGTAGTTGGACAGGTGGGCCAACTCTGTCCAGCATTGTGCACTAATTTTTCATATATTGGCATCTACTGTTTGATTAAAGTGCATGTACTCTTGTGTATTTTGTACTGCTGCGACCCAGCTGGTGTTGATCCTATCTCAAAATAAGCAAAATTTGGTTAGATGTGATTTTGCAATATGGGATTCAGCCCACAGGGCAGTGCTTGAAAAGTGCTGCCATGTGCTTGTCTGGGAAATAAAATAATGCTTAAATAATAATTTCTCTGAACCACTTGGATTGTACTATAACGCCTTACTATAATCATTTAATAACAGACCAGGTCTCCCTTTTTGGGAAAATGCTTCCAGAAATGTTTTGGATAGCACTAAAAATATCCATAAGTCAAGCATTCATCATGTGATCTCTTGTTTTAATGTATATATACTTATTCTCCTACTCTAGTGCTTGATGAGGGAAAGACTATCAGCTCACAGTTGAAAGAAACAGAATCAGAAGCAAAGGAAAGTGGAAACAATAAAAAGGAGGACATTTACTCAAAATATCAACAAAATACTGTACATAGTTATTATGTTCTTTATTATAATGTATATATATATATATATATATATATATATATATATATATATATATATATATATATATATGGATAGAAGTAGTCACCAAGGAGTTCACTAACTATAAAAAAGCACAAGACGGCTGACAAAGAGGATTTATGATGGTCATGGATGACTTAGGTGACTAAATATATTACAAGTTATTCATGACTTTTATATATTATTATCCCTATTGTAAACTATGAGTATATTAGAAGAGTCAGAAGAGCTGCATGACCATATAAAAAGACATTAGGCCAAAAAATATGGAGTTTTTTTGAGAATGACCCACCTTTGGCCACATAAGGGTATTCTGAAATGTCCTTTGTTTCAGGAAAGAGCCTGAGAAACCCTGTGTCTAATATAAATATAAAGAAAGTTCAAACTGAAGCCAAGCAATCAGTAGTGTAAGCAACAAACATTCAGTAATTATGTTCTTTCCATAACATGTCCAAAGATAGAGCACTTTTATGTGGTAAGCAGACATTAAGAGCAAACAGCAAGGCTGCATTATGCTGTCCTGCTTTTGATTTCCTGCCATTCGATTGTTATTCCCGTACATTTTTATGAGGTCCAGTCATCATTTCTGTGTTCTGAGAGTCGTTCCCTTGTCTTGAGACCGTGCATGGCTAGCATTCACGCATGTTTATTTCATATGGTCCGGGTCTGAATTGGGTCTGCACAGATGTGAAGGCAAAGCAGGAAAGAATGTAACTGCAGCTTCAGAGATTATGGAAAGTGATTATGCATTCAGCTGACACCATTTTCCTGACAATGTTTATTTGTCTTCTTTATTAAACATGTGTCCTGGAGGTACGGGAGTTCCAAAGTGGAGCAATGAAGTCTTGTTTCATTTGCACATCAGCCACCTGTGATTTTTGGCAAACCATTTTTTATTTTTTTACTTTGAGTATCTAGACTGTAAGCTCTTCCGGCCAGGCAACAAGCCAAACTGTGCTCCCACCTATTGCATTTGGCAATTCAGTGTGTGGTTGCTTCATTTCCAGACCACCCTAGGGATGGACGAATTTGTTTGGCTTGTTTGGCTGCGGAAATGACGGCCATAGACAGCACGTAAAAAAAATTCGATACCCATAGACTGTTAAGGGCTACCGCGACATTTCGCCGGCAGCAAATTTTGGGTGAAACGAGTCAGATTCGCCCAAGCCACAATCAAATTGGAGTTTGCATCTGATTTACTGGCTGCATGTCAGGTGTAAATGTTAAAAAAAACACTGTAGGATCTCTGGTTAACATTCTTCCACGATGGAGGTAGCTTCAGGGTTCCCCAGCTTCAACAGGAGCAGCCAGTGTTGGACTGGCCCACAAGGATACCTAGAAAACTTGTGGTGGACCCAGGTTTCAGTCTATGGTCTTTCTCCATTTCTTTATAAAACCAAAGAAGACAAATATATGGAAGGACATATTATAATATATAAAGTAAAGTCTAGGAGAACAAAGTTGAGTCAGGAAAGGAGGAAAGATTATTTGAAGAGTGGACCTATGGTCTGAAATTTTCTTGTGGGCCCAGTCATCCAAATCTGACATTGGGCACAGCTGGGTACCATTCATCAGAAAAGGCAGAGCGGCAACTGTGTGGAAGGGGATGAGAATGTCTGAATGCTTGTGCCTTAATGCTTGTGCTCTCTCAAAAAAATCAAACAAATTTGAGACTTTTCAACAAATTCAAATAAAATGTGCACAATAATTTTCTTGTGCAGCTTGGATAATGAAAGAAAACAATACAGTACAATAAAGATAACCAACCAACCAATGTTAATTACACAAGTTGAGTAACACTTGCGGCTCTTTTTGAGATCAGAATTGTTGAGAAAAATTTAAGTTGCTTTTTGAATTTTGATAAACGTTCCCCTGGCTTTATTAGACATTAAGGACAGATCTGAGGGTCTTTAAAGGAGAAATAAACTCTAAAAATTAATAAGGCTGAAAATGCCATATTATATATACTGAACTTGTTGCACCAGCCTAAAGTTTCAGCTTGTCAATAGCAGCAATGATCCAGGACTTCAAACTTGTCACAGGGGGTCACCATCTTGGAAAGTGTCTGTGACACTCACATGCTCAGTGGGTTCTGAGCAGCTGTTGAGAGGCTACGTTTAGGGGGTCGTCACTAATTATCAAGCAGAAAATTAGTATTGTCTGTAATATAAGATAATAAGTTGCACTGCTTTATGTGCTGCCATGTAGTAATTATCTGTATTAATTACTTATCAGCCTTATACTGTGACATTTCTATTCTATGTGTACTGTATATTGTGAGTGGGTCCCTAAGCTCAGTAAGTGACAGCAGCACAGAGCATGTGCAGTGAATCAGCAGAAAAGAAGATGGGGAGCTACTGGGTGTCAAGGATTATGGGGGGACGCTGTGGAGACTGATGGGGGAAGGGTGAGTCCTTGAGGCAGGAGCTGATTGTGTCTAGGGAACACGTAAAGGGAAGGCAGGAACAGGTTAAAGAGGGTGACGATTCAGACTGGAACGGGTGAAGGGGGAACAGGACGGAGAGGGCAAAGGTCAGGACTGGAACAGACTGGATAGGATAGGACATTGCGGGCTTAGATCTGGGGGACAGGATAGCAGGAGGACAGGATAGTGGGAGGACAGGATACAGAAAGAGACTGGAGCGGAAGGAGATAGCGGAAGGACAGGATACAGAAGGAAACTGGAGCAGAACTGGGAGGGAAAGACAAGGTAGGAACAGAACAAGGAAAGATAAGGAGGAAAGGTTCAAGGTAGGACAGAACAAGGCAAGAAGGCTAGAGTTGAAACCTTTCGCTAAAGACAATGCCACATAGCTAGTCAGGGAAACAATGCTCCGGCAAGGAGCGTTTGAAGGGCTGGTCTTATAAAGGGCAGAGTCAGCCCTGATTGGTTGACTGCAACCAATCAGGCTGCTGCTGGGCTGGGGCTACAGAGGCCATGAAACAAATAGTGAGGAGTCCTACAGGCTGCTCATCTGGCCCAATGGATTAGGCATCAAGCCAGAAACCCTAAGGTCTCTGGCTTGAATCCCAGCAGAGCCTGACACTGGGGCATCTTTGGAGACACATATCTTTACTGCTAATGGGCTGTGGTGGACTTGGGCTTGTACAGAAGCCCAAAACGTAATGTACAAGTTTATAGCTACTTCTTTAGTTAAGCTTTAGTTTTAAGAATTGGGGTTACACATAGCAATATGGCAGGTCCCAGTTACAGGGATACTTTGGAAGCCCCTTTTGATTGCATTCATTCCATGTACTCAACTCTATGGGTTACAAAAAAACCACACTCATTGTGAATACCAGCAGTGTGTGTATAATGTTTCATGTTTGCAGCAGCTGTACATTAAATAAGGTATAAATATATATAGCTCATAGTTATGTACACCAGTAATGGTTTCCACATTTGACTTTTGGTCAATTATTCATGTCCTGTGGAAGAACTTGCATTTGGACCTTACTCCCCCATGCACATTATTGACATAGGAAAGCATACTGTTCAGTTCTAATTCTCCTAGGATTGAGAGTCATAACTCACATGGGATGGGAAGGTGGCATTATCATATGCAGCTGAATTGGATTAGTGGAAATCAGATTTCAGACTTTTTTTTCCCAGATTCTCCTGTTTCTGCTTAAGGCACACAGGCTTAGCAAAAAAACCCCATAATGATTAACAATGTGTTTGTTTAAGATTTGTCGAGTTGATAATGATATTAAAATCCCTCCAACTGGATTAGGAAGTAACAGGTCATGGTGCTAAGGTGTCTATGAGAAAACAAATTTAGTCAGTCAGAACAAATGCAAATTGCAATATCGGAAAATAGACAGCTGCATTGCTGATGATAAAAACATCTGTACCAGGTTAAGGCTGATATGACTGGGAAATACCCTTCCAGCTGGGGTGTGTGGGGTAACAGCAAGTAGCAACATCTTTGGGCCCATTTATGAACAAACATGTGAGTGCAGGCGCAATTAAATGGGCTTAATTTTAGTCCATTCATAAAGTTAATTGTATTTAGTCCATCCGTAAAATTGTGTTCAAACATGCCCATGCACCACTGCATCTGTTGTGCCCCTCTATTGAAGCGGCAGCATGTACAGCTCATGACACTTGGGACCCTGGAACTACCCCTGCTTTTGTAATTCCAGGATTCCCTCAGTGTGTGGACACAATGTGAGCAGCAGCTTTGTGCAAAAAGAATATTATAATGCTGTGAGTGCTGGAAGTGATGCCATCTGTACTAGGAATACTTTGGATGCAACTTGCACCTGATTTGAGTCCAAATGTGAGCACAATTGTGTTTACTGTAATGCATTGGGGGGCTGGAAAATAAAGCTGATTTGCATCCAAAATTGCACTTTGCACGCTGCAGACCTACATTAGACCATTTTCTTTCTTCCTCTACGCTCCACTGCCTAACTCTGTATGCTTCTGTATGGTGAATGAACCCAAAACCCCAGTGTAAATAGAAATAGATCATAAGTGTGGGCTGCTGGTACATTACAGCCAATGAAAGTGATACTGACATGTTCATTTCGGTACCCTTACTGTATACTTTCTAGCAACAGTCGGGTGATCCCAATGGTGGCCAATGAAAGGGCAATCATCTCTGGGAGTTTTAACCTTGAGACCAAGCAAGTTGCAGGTAAAACATATTCCCTGTGTAACAATGTTTAATAAAGCAGTAGAATTCCTAATGAATCAGATATAAATGAGGGTAGGACTGGCCAGACCAGGGATGACTTTGACGTAGTTGGCCAGCTTAAATATATTGCAGTATATGGACAAACAATCCCTGTTTTTTTTTTAAAGGGGTAGACATTTTTAGAAGCATAAAGGAACAGAAAAATATTAAAGCAGGAATGAAAATATAATTTAATTTTTTATATATAATTTAATACAAAT
Source organism: Xenopus petersii (assembly GCA_038501925.1). Taxonomy (NCBI): domain Eukaryota; kingdom Metazoa; phylum Chordata; class Amphibia; order Anura; family Pipidae; genus Xenopus; species Xenopus petersii. Next base: position 18,249,248 of record CM076683.1, read on the forward strand.
TAATGTAAACAAGGCTCCAGGGCCTGATGGCATACACCCCCGGGTTCTAAGAGAGCTTAGTTCAGTTTTAGACCAGCCCTTATTTCTGATTTTCTCAGATTCACTGTCATCTGGTATGGTGCCTATGGATTGGAGAAAAGCTGATATTATTCCAATATTTAAAAAGGGATTACGATCTCAGCCTGGCAATTATAGGCCAGTAAGCTTGACATCTGTGGTGGGCAAATTATTTGAAGGCTTGTTAAGGGATCACATTCAAAATTTTGTCCAAATGAATGGCATTATGAGCAACAATCAGCATGGCTTTATGAAGGATAGGTCATGTCAGACGAATTTGATTGCATTTTATGATGTGGTAAGTAAGATTCTGGATAGTGGGGGGGCAGTAGATGTGATCTATTTGGATTTCGCCAAAGCGTTTGATACTGTGCCCCACAAACGACTGCTTTCTAAACTAAGGTCTGTTGGGCTTAATGTAGTCGTTTGCACATGGATAGGAAACTGGCTACAGGATCGGGTACAGAGGGTAGTTGTTAATGGGACATTCTCTAGTTGGAGTAAGGTTCTTAGTGGGGCCCCCCAGGGCTCAGTATTGGGTCCACTTTTATTTAACTTGTTCATTAATGACTTAGGGGAGGGTGTTGTAAGTAATGTATCAGTGTTTGCAGATGACACAAAATTATCCAGCCCAATTAATTCCATCCAGGATGTAGCACTTGCAACATGATCTTGACAAACTGGCAATCTGGGCAGCTAAGTGGCAAATGAGATTCAATGTTGATAAATGTAAAGTCATGCACCTGGGATGTAAAAATATCCAAGCCACTTATACCCTTAATGGGACTGCACTAGGCAAATCCATTATGGAAAAGGACCTTGGAGTCCTTGTAGATGATAAACTTGGCTGTAGCAAGCAATGCCAGTCAGCAGCATCAAGGACAAATAAGGTCTTGAGCTGTATTAAAAGGGGCATAGAGTCAAGGGAGGACGGGGTCATTCCTCCACTGTATAGAGCACTTGTAAGGCCCCATCTAGAATATGCCGTACAGTTTTGGTCTCCATCACTCAAACAGGACATTATTGTATTAGAGAGGGTACAGAGAAGGGCAACTAAGCTGGTAAAAGGTATGGAAAATCTTAGCTATGAGGAAAGACTGGCCAAATTGGGGATGTTCACGCTAGAGAAGAGGCGCTTAAGGGGTGATATGATGACTATGTATAAATATATAAGGGGATCATATAATAATCTCTCTAATGCTTTATTTACCAGTAGGTCTTTCCAGCTGACACGAGGTCACCCATTCCGATTAGAAGAAAAGAGGTTCCGCCTAAATATTCGGAAGGGGTTTTTTACAGTGAGAGCTGTGAAGATGTGGAATTCTCTCCCTGAATCAGTTGTACAGGCTGATACATTAGATAGCTTTAAGAAGGGGTTGGATGACTTTTTAGCAAGTAAGGGAATACAGAGTTATGGGAAATAGCTCATAGTCCAAGTTGATCCAGGGACTAGTCCGATTGCCATTTTGGAGTCAGGAAGGAATTTTTCCCCCTCTAAGGCAAATTGGAGAGGCTTCAGATGGGTTTTTTGCCTTCCTCTGGATCAACTGGCAGATAGGTAGTTAATACAAAAAAAAAAAAAGGTTGAACTTGATGGACATGTGTCTTTTTTCAACCTTACTTACTATGTTACTATGTTACTATGTAATGTCCTGTTGCCCTTAACTCGTAAAACATGTGTGTTTGCTTTAGAAACACTATTGTAGCTTATATAAATAGGCTGCTGTGTGGCCATGGGGGCAGCCATTGAGGCTGTAAAAGGAGAAAAGGCTCATGTTACTTAGCAGATATCAGATAAACTTTGTAATAGAATACAGTGGTATTCTTCAGAATGCATCGGTTATCTGCTATGTAACCTGAGCCTTGAATGGCTGCCCCCATGGCTACACAGCAGCTTGTTTACATAAACTATAGTAGAGTTTCTGAAGCAAACACAAATTTTACCAGTGCAGTTCAACACTACATTATATTTTAATGACTTTAAAGTAGTTCAATTTTCTGGTGTTACAGTTCCTTTAAGGTGGTGGCAGATGGGAGATTGGTCACCCAGTCACTTCAATCCACCCATTCATCACTGCTTCTCTTGCTGGTCCCAAGACTGCATAAAGCCTTTATACTGGGCTGGAGCCAATTGGTTATACTTTGTTATTTAGCTCAACCTGAATTTCTGCACAAACCCAACAGCCGAAATATTTGGAAATAACCTTATTCGGTGCAGGGGTGCACACTTTGGGGATTATTTATTAAAGTCTGAATGCTAAAAACTCCAAAAAAAAGTATTATACCCTGAGGCTGCAAAACGTCTGAATCTGAAAATCCGCCGAGGTTTCATATGTCAATGGGAGAGGTCCCTATCTTATTTGGAAGTTTTTGTGGTCTGCTCTGGAATTTGCCCAAAAATCCAACTATTTCTGGGCTTTTTGGGCAAAATTCGTGAAAAAGCGCGAAAAAATCGAGTGATTTGGGGAAACAAAATTTAAAAAAATTTTAGATTCGGGTTTCCTTCCTACGATTAAGTTTTTCCCAGATCCGATTAAATCATAAATAAGGTCAAATCGTGAATTCTAGTTTGGTCTTATACTTTTTTAATTAAATAATCTGAAATATTTGGATTTTGATAAATAACCACTATTATGTTATTATTATTACATTATTTAGAACTCATTCTTTTCAAGATAGATAGGTAGATAGATATTTATTAGTGATTAACTGGAATTGATCATGGCTGAATTGCTTTGCATGTTCTAGGCCAGGTTGAGACAAAAAAAAAATGCACATCGTTGCATAGATATTTTATATAGAACTGGCTCTCCAGAAATAAAAAAAGCATTTGTAAAACATATATAATAAATATTTTAATATATAGTGGTATCTCTCCACCAGGTGCGCCAGGAACTAACACAACAGGGTGATACTCGATACTGCTGCAGGAAGACACTATGGGGCAGATTTGCATAGGGTGGAATATCGAGGGTTAATTAATCCTAGATATCTGACTGCCGAATGTAAATCCTTCGACTTCAAATATCGAAGTCGAAGGATTTACCGAAAATAGTTCAATCGAACGATCGAACAAAAAATCGTTCGATCGTTTTAATCCATCGATCGAATGATTTTTCTTCGACCTAAACATTGATAGAAAGCCTATGGGGACCTTCCCCATAGGCTAACATGGCACCTCGGTAGGTTTTAGGTGGCGAAGTAGGGGGTCAAAGTTTTTTTTAAAGAGACAGTACTGCGACTAGCGAATGGTCGAATATTCGAACGATTTTTAGTTTGAATTGTTCGATTCAAAGTTGTAGTCCAAGGTCGAAGTAGCCAATTCGATGGTCTAAGTAGCCAAAAAAAAACATTTGAAATTCGAAGTTTTTTTTTATTCTATTCCTTCACTCGAGCTAAGTAAATGGGCCCCTATGTATGACGCCCCTTCAAAGTAACCATTCCCCGGTAAATATTGCTAAATTATTATAGTATGTGTATAAAATGTCTTGTTTGTGCCAGAATTGCTTGCCTAGCAAATTTACAGTAGATAATTGAATAATAGTTCCTTGCTTGAGGTTGTAATACATTTCATGCTTGGCTTATGACCAAGAGAAACAACTACCCGCTTGGCCTGTGTACACCATAGGTGTTTTGGAATGACATGGAATATAAAATGTAAAAGTCAAAAGTGCAACTGTCCTCATCTCAGCGAGCGCTTGTACATTAAACCGATGCACATCTGGTATCAGTTTGAGACTTCTCTCTTCTCCATAAGTTCTAACCGTATACAGTTTGTCTCTCGCTGCTCTAATGATGCTCTGCATGATGTCACTTTGCAAGACATACTGACTCAGGGCCAGGTTTCCGTCTGTTTGATATACAGTAACAATGATGGAAACCTTGCCTAGCTGTAAAAAGACAGCGTATTATTTAAAGAGTAACAGGATACCAGCAAGCTTTGCTGACTTTGTATAACCGTCCTAAATCATGCTTACATGTTGGGCTCAGCGTAAAAAATGAAAACACATTCTGCCGATACTGTGGCTGGCAAATCTCCATCACAGATCTTTCATATAACAAGACTGAGGCACACTCTGTGCTACACAATAAACAATCACAAAGTTAGTGAAGATAAATGAATTCAATCTTCCCTTTGTTTGGCCGCGCATCAGAATAGTTGCGTACATAAAAAATGTTGTGCGTCAAAATTATTCGGATGCCCACTGACTTCAATACGTTTCATGAATATTTCGGGACATATTCGCCCATCAATAGTGCTGAATGCTTTACCTAAGCGATGTATATACCTTCACTACTTCATTAGTCCTTATTGTGTTCTCTCAGACACCCCCAAAAAAACAAGCAAGCGTTCCTTAACTTCCATGCCATATCATAAAGTGGTGGACTGCAGCACAAATTTCCAATAAAATAGACTTTATTTGCTCTACTGAATAAGGTGGGCATGGCCAGGGCAAGTAAAGACTGTCTGTTTGCCACTTTATGAAATGGCATGGTTATTATATAGGTTTCTTTTGTCCTTTATACCATGGCTTTGGTCAGTATCGATAATGCTTAAATCCACTTTCCTGGAGATGTGTACTCTAAAGGGAAGCCATCCACTACAATTTTTAAATTTTGATGCCCTGAAAATGGATATGTTAGAAATGGTGGGAGTAGTGAATTTTTTTCATGGCAAAAATGATGCCCATAGACTCCAATGGGTGAAAAAAATTGTTGCGTGTCAAAAAAAAAATCGACCGGCGCATTGAATGACAAAAAAAATTGACGCCCATAGACTTTAATGCATTTTGCTGAAGTTTTCGCTCCCATTTCTCTCCCATTTAATGAACAGATCACTGTTGCCCAGTGTCAGACTGGGATGCCAGGGGCCCACCAGAAAACCTTAGTCCATGGACCCATTCTCCAAAGTATTTCTCCTCTTCCTCGCCTCACTCAACCTCTATTCTTCGAGTTTCTTTTTTTTTCTGTTCTATTATTTATTATTCTATCTGTTTACCCTCTCTGTTCCCACACAGAAGTAGGTATTGACCATGAAACAAGCCAAATAGTTAGAAGCAGGAGAGCCTACTGACACTTGGGCCCACCGGGAGTTTTCCTGGTATCCCGGTGGGCCAGTCCGACACTGTTGCCAGTTATGGCTGAATGCACATAGACAATTCCAGTTTTATTTATATTTTTGGCCCATTAACAGAACGTATTTTGAAACAAAGGCAAGAACATGCTGTAGTGTTACTGGCTTGTAAAATAACATTCATTTTATCTGTATTTAGTGAAGAATAGTGCTAAAATTGGTGTTGCGTTGAGTTTGCATCCAAAAAAAATATGATCGCTGTCAAAACTTCAAAGTCAGCTTTGTTTAAACAGACCCATGATATATATCAGGTGGCTTGAATTATAACAATGATATGGAACCAATTTAAAGAATTGAGAATTATTAGGTGACTTTAATGCCTCTTGCAAATAGATAATCATACCATTGAGAAGTGTGTACAGTGTAAAACACAAACCCTTTGAAGATATCATCCAAAGGGAACTTCAAATATGGCCTCAGGACAGATGCCAGTTCCATTTGCCAAAGCTCAGAAGCGGCATTTGAGAGCAGAATAATATTGTTTGAACAACTTTAACATTGTCTTGGGCCCAACTCTCCATTATTCTTCTCAACAATTTATTTAGGTCCTGATGGTGAAAGTTGTTTTATTCAAAAGGTGAAGGAATAGTAGCAGATCCATAAAGTGGCTACAAATTCTCCCTCCTGGACACAGGGACCCTCAACACCCCGTATAAATTATTTTTTTACAGCAATACAATCATTTTTTATTTAGCACCCAAACCCCTTACCAGATCTCCCCCATCCACAGGTTTTACATGAAGAGAAGTCTTAGCAGTATCTTTGTACAACGCTCCGCAACTCTCCAATGCCGTGTTCCACGAGGACATACAGGAGATATCGCAAAGCTTCAGGGAGATGTGGAAAGCAGTGCCATGTGTTCTTATCACCTCTTTGAGTCCTTGTATTAGTTGAGTACAGCAGTGACACAAAGCAATGACACTGACTTCTGCCACCTTCTCATGGCTTCTCATGGCTGCCCAGGATATTACCAGGGTGGGAGCTGGAGCTACCACAGGCCCATGATTTCAAAGACCCTGCTGCCGAAGGAAAAAAGTTTGGTGGTCAAAAAGGGAACCTTACATTATAGGGCATTATAAATGCCCCGGCAGGAGTGCAAGAGCACTAAGGGATGCATCAATATGTGCCTGTAAGTGCTAATATATGGGAAACTGTAGGGATGGTTGCACTGTCCAACTTGCACAGGATAAAAAAGTCCAGCATGAGGTGCACAACCTGCACAGCACAATGTTGGACTGTCCTTGTGGCCTGTCCATACCATTGTAGGCTGTGTGCTAACTTGCATGTTTAAATGATGCTTACGCAACACCCCCTCCCTTGGAAAAATCTGATCTAGTGATGGGCGAATTTATAAGTTTTGCCGCCTGCAAATAAATTTGCGAATTTGGTAAGTGTATTGAAAATACACTTACCATTGACTTCTATAGAAGGTTATGTGGTTTTAGTTGCAAATGTTTTTATTCTCATTTTCAACTAAACCTTGAAAGGTTGAGTTTATAAAACGCAAATTCAAAAACATTTAAATTCACTTTGTTTTTGCACCCAGTTTTCTCAAAATGAGCCAAAAACTTAAATCATAATACATTTGCCCTAGACCAGTCATCCCCAACCAGTTGCCCATGAGCAACATGTTTCTCTCCAATCCCTTGGATGTTGCTCAAAGCAGAAGCTTACTTTTAAATTTGTATCCCACCCCGCTGATCGGCTGTCTACTCTTACCTTCAGACGCACTGACTGGCGGGTTCAGGTTGAGGCACACTCTCTAGGCGCCCGTTGAATACGTGATCTCCGCATTTGGTGCCTGCCACATTCTTCTAAGTAAAAACTGGTGCCTGCATCCAATTGGACGCTGATTGTTCAATTATCTCTGCTATTGGTTACCCTCATTGCCCATCTTGGTTTCTCTTCTCCCATTGGTCCTTTTGCCTTTAAATAGCTTCTTCCCTTTCCCCTCCTTGCCCAAGCTGGCTTCTGTTTGTTCAGTTCCTGCCTAAGCTCTGCACGTATTGTTATTCCGGTTTTCGACTCCCGTCTGCCTTTTGACTCAGATTTTGACTAAAGCCCTATTCAGGATCGCTATTCTGGTTTTGACTCCTGCTTGGTTACCAATCCTTGCTGCCTGTCCCGAACCTTGCCTGGCCTGATTTTGTTTTCTGCTTTCCCCTTGTCTGTACTACAAGTATCCTCAACGTGTTTGGGTTTCCTGTTGATTCTGCAGCAGAAATTCCGGGGCCCCAAAAGGGCGTCGGTAAAGACCAGGATCGTCAGGGGTGACCTTGTTCACCGAAAGGTCTCTACCAGCGGTCTTCCTGTGTTCCCTGTTAACTAGCATTACAGAACTCCAGGCAATTTTTGGTTGCATAAAAACAAGGTTTACTGCCAAACAGAGCCTCCTGTAGGCTGTCAGTCCACATAGGGGCTACAAAACAGCCCTTATTTGACACCCCAGGAAGCTTTTCATGCTTGTGTTGCTCCCCAACACTTTTTACAGTTGAATGTGGCTCAATGGTAAAAAGGGTTTGGGACCACTACCCTAGATTGTTCAAAAATGTGGAATCTATAAACAGTTTGGAATTGCCATAGGCTTGGGCCCTGCCATAATACAATTTTGGATTGATAACATCTCTTAAATAGTCTTCAGGTATGTGATGTTGACCTGCAGTATGAGGAGGTGTAGCCTTTGCAGGTATAAATAGGGCCATTTATTGAGATTTTAGGGCCGTTTCATGCTAGAAAATACTCTTAAAATATCTTTGCCATCAGTGCAGCACACATCTGTTTTGACCATCTTCTTTGTTTTATTTTTTACCGCAGATACAAATATAAACCAGAGTTTCATTTCCCTCAAATGAAAAAAAAATATCATTTAAGATAACATACCACAATGGAAATTCTATATTTTTTTAGTCTCTGTAAGTGAATTTAAATTTGTTCTTTAGCTTTAATATCTTATAAATGAAGGTGAATGATATATTGTGCTTTGGACCATATTGCAACAGCCGGCAGGTTATGTACATGGTTTTACTGCTTTGCTCGTTGCCTGCCTTTTGTCAAAAATATTATTTTTTCCCCTTAACTCCGCCAGATGCTTAAAATAACACAAAACCCACTCAAAAGGAGATGGATGGATATACGCTGAGTAAACTAGAGATATTTTGGAATGGGGCCATGTGAGTTGAACCTGCACTAAATCATATGTACAATAATAAATACAGTGTTCAAAATGTTATCTTTTGTTGTAGACAATCCATTCAGAGGGATCAATGAAAGCGGCACGCCCAGCTTTATATCTGTAACTGCTCAGTGTTCTGCCAATGTGTTGTGTGAATCATTTTCCGAGAATGACTATACAATGGAAATAGACTTTGGTTATCTGTGTAACTTCACTGGTCCATGATCCCATCCTATACACAGTGCCTCAATGTCATGGCTCTATCGCAGGGTCAAAGACCCATAGTTATTTTTCTTTGCCCTTAACTTTTTGCTCAGACCCCAGTATATATCCCTGTTCTTCTGTCTGCTCACTGCTTCCCCTAAAAGAAAAGGTAGAGTAAGGTTATTGAACAAAAACCATGACTAGTCTTGTCAAGCCAACACTATGCTTGGGTTTAAATATAACCTTAAGATTAATGGCTCAATGAACTGAAAGGGATATTGTCATGGGAAAAATTTTTTTTTCTTCAAAACGCATCAGTTAATAGTGCTGCTCCAGCAGACTTCTGCACTGAAATCCATTTCTCAAGAGAGCCAACTGATTTTTTTTATATTTAATTTTGAAATCTCACATGGGGCTAGACATATTGTCAGTTTCCCAGCTGTCACAAGTCATGTGACTTGTGCTCTGATAAACTTCAGTCACTCTTTACTGCTGTACTGCAAGTTGGAATGATATCACCCCCCCCCACAGAACAATGGGAAGGTAACGAGATAACAGCTCCCTAACAAGATAACAGCTGCCTGGTAGATCTAAGAACAGCATTCAATAGAAAAATCCAGGTCCCACTGCGTCACATTCAGTTACATTGAGTAGGAGAAACAACAGCCTGCCCTAAAGGGGCAGTATACCCCTGTGTAAATATGAGCTCTTATGATAAAACGGTTAAACAGGGAAATTAAAGCTACTCCATGTTTTACCCCTGTGAGGTAGATAATAAGATTATCAGTCCAAGGAAAATCTCATGTTTACTAGATTCCTGCTTACAAATAAGTGATAACAAAGGGTGAAGCTTGTCTACTGGTAATGTAATTTTCTACCTCCCAAGGACCAAACATGGAGTTGCTTCAATTTCTCTATTTGTTCTGTCTAGCTCAAGGAATAACAAAACCCATAGACCTTTCATGATTAAAACAATAGGCAAGCGGTACAGTATGTTTGGCACAGACCCTATTCAGTTCACTCATGTTGAGCAAGGTGGTATACTGCCACTTATATATAAGTATAAATAATGTTAGGGTTTTTAAGTGATTCTGACCCTTTCCTGTAAATATACAAAACTTGTCAAATATCCATGGTAAGGTGATTAATGCATGTATTATCAATAATTTAGATAAAGATATAAAACAAATATTTCCATTAATAATTATGTTTCCCTTTTGAAAATTCATGTCACTCAACTAATTTACTGTCCAGTTATAATTAAAACCCAATCGGTTGTTGAGGTTTTTTTTGTAATTTCTCGTGCCTGTTTTTACGTAATGCGATTCTCCCACCCTGCAGAATAAAATTCAGTGGGACATAATAACATTCACCCTATAGTCTATGTGAATTTTCCATACATTGTTAATTACAATTAGAAATCAGTTTATTTTGCATTGTTCTGAAATACCCATATTTGAGAATATTTAAGCCTAACGCTGTTTAGTTCTAAAATGGCTAAAGATGTTGATGTGCCAATTGCAGTTGGCTTTATATGGTAACTTTCTGTGTGCTGTGAAAACACAGAGCAATTTAGTTTGAAAACAAAATGAAATTTGATCCTGAACATGATACACCACCAAATAGGGTCCATTTCTAAGTGAAATATGCATTTTCCAAAGAAATATTGGGCTCACATGAGCTGTTGCTAAAGAACTTGAGTATGAATGATTTGTTCTTGCTGGGTGTCTGGTTCTTGCTATTCCAAGAGAGTTTGCAGAGCAGCTAAGTGATATTTATATAAAATGAGTGAATCTGAAGATAATGCTGCAAAGTTATACTTATAGTTATAACAGCAATTCCTGAAGTGGAAATGTTATGTGAATAATATTGTGTAGCAAATGAGATACTGGCTTTCAGCAGATACTGAATTAAGCGCATGGCATTAATAATAAAAAAATAATTTTTTAATAAAATTAAATTCTAAACTCACAAAATTTGCAACCAAATTGCTTTTGCAAACGTTCGCAGTCTATGTAATAAAATTTCTGCAAGCCAATCACCAAACACTCAGCGGCAGATGAAGCAGGGAGAACCCCACATTGTGTCAAGGATTTAATATTTTGTTCTTCATGTAATAACATTTCACAACGTAGGGGGTTCACAACGAAGCAACGTAGGGGGTTCTTCACAGTCAGGACAGTGAGGTTGTGGAATGCACTGCCGGGTGATGTTGTGATGCTGATTCAGTTAATGCCTTTAAGAATTGCTTGGATGATTTTTTGGACAGACATAATATCAAAGGCTATTGTGATACTAAGCTCTATAGTTAGTATAGATATGGGTATATAGAATTTATGTTTATAAGTAGGGAGGGGTGTGTTTATGGATGCTGGGTTTCATTTGGAGGGATTGAACTTCATGGACTTTGTCTTTTTTCAACCCGATTTAACTATGTAACCATGTCTGCATTAAAAGTTGATGCTTAAATAAAAATATTTCGGTCAGATATAAATATACACACATTATCAACCTATCATACTGTATATATACAGCTATCGTTTATAATCCAATGACAAACACTTGTTATTGACACTATATACATCCCCTTTTAAAGAACCATTACTACCATTTTTATAGCACAGATGTACCTGCTAAATCCTTTTCATGCCCTCAGGTTAAGGTAAACTTTACAGACAATATCTGCAATATTCATAGCTTTTTTCTTTTGTCTTGTGGATTAACCTGCTCCTGCGGTTAACCTTTATACAGAAAGAAAGGCTCTTTGATGCCTTTACAAGGTATAGTTATTGCAGAATCATTACAACGAGACCTTGGACATCCACATTTTAAAGAGTTTCAGACTACAGGTTAAAGCTAATGTCACACCAGACACCGCACCTGTTTCTCCACCTGCATGTGAGTAAAGTTGGCCACATAGATCATATCTATATCAAACCAAGGATTATATTACCAGTGTCACAGGCCTTCTGTACCTCCTTTCTTTGAGCTAACGAGAATGCTTTGTTGAATGGATAAAGCTTCAAGGCTCATAAAAAATGTGTATGTATAATAAATATATGAATAACAATTAAGCTAAGCATTAGAGAGAAATACTTTGTGTTTTATGTCAATGATCACCAAAATTTTATCACCAGTGGCCTCATATTTCATCCCAAAATATGGCATCATATGTATGAAATACAGTCACACAAATGAACACTGTCGGACTGGCTTGGTGGGCCCCCTGGAAAAAACACGGTGGGCCCCGAACCCTCATGGGCCAGACCCCCTCTCCAGATATGGGGATTTGACATAAAAAAATGTTTTCCAGCACTGCGAGGGATGCTGTTGCACATGCGCGCCGAGCCGCTCCATGAAGAATTGAAGCTGAGCTGGCGCGTCACAGTAGGGGGCTGGGGTCCGGCTGGGGCTGGAGGGGGGCTCTGGACAGCAGTCCTGGTGGGCGCCAGGCCCCCCAGTCCAACCCTGCAAATGAACTACGAAGTCATTCATCCCCAATGAACCAGCCACAAAAAGAAAGGGGGACATACAGAGCTCATTTGCACTCAAAAATGAAAAATGAAAATGAAAATATCATGTATTGTTGCTCTGCACTGGTAAAACTGATGTGTTTGCTTCAGAAACACTACTATAGTTCATATAAACAAGCTGCTGTGTAGCAATGGTGGAAATTGAAAAAAAGTCTATATGGCACAGGTTAAATATTGGATAACAGATAACACCATTATTATGTTCTACAGAGCTTATCTGCTGTGTAACCTGAGCCTTTTCTCCTTTGACTGGCTGCCCCCATGGCTACACAGCAGCTTATTTATATAAAAAAATAGTAATGTTTCTGAAGCAAACACTGCAGTTTTACCAGTGCAGGACAGCACTACATTATATTTTTATTACTTTAAAATGCTTTTATTTCTTGATGTTACTGCTCCTTTAAGACAGAGACATGTCCTTTCCAGTAACCTTATGGGGGGCAGCAATAATCCGATAGAAGGTCTGCAGATGATTTCATCTTTGTTGCTTTTCAAATAAAGCAAAAGAATAAACAAAATTCAGTTATTTATTGCTAATTGCTTTGTATTCGTTACAAAAGTCCAAACAATTTAGATTTTTTTATATTGTATGTTCATTATATACTCAGATCACGCTTGCCTGTTTCTAATTGGTTGGTGCACTATTTCAGGCACATATTGGTGGTTATGTACAAGTTCTAAAGCCAGATGCCTACTTTGTGGATTTAGAGCATACTGCCTGGTCGTCAGTGAAAATTTCATAAATTTCACATAAAGTGCTCCCTTTTTTTAAAAAAGACGTCATTGTACCTCTATCCTCACTCACATATATATGGAATCACTGATAGTGATGGGCGAATTTGTCCCGTTTCGCTTTGCCAAAAAATTTATGAAATGCACAAAATGGCAAAAAAATTGACGCCCGCGTCAATTTTGACACTGGCGTTAAAGTCAATTGACACCTGAATGATGTTGACGCACAACGGTTTTGACACGAGCGACTTTTCCGACGCACATCCAAAACTTTTTGACGCCGGCAAATTTGCGAGGCAGTTTCTGAATTTATTCGCTGGCGGCGAAATGGGGAAATTCACTGTGAATTTGCGCCTGCCGAGTTTATTTGCCCATCATTAGTCACTAATGGTCTTATCAACATGGAAAGAGGGAGTAATTACTACAGTATCTGCAATGTAGGGTAGGGTGCAATTCCCCTTGTTCATTGTGCTGTGTACCCTGTCCTGCAAGTAGAAGAATTGCTCCAAAATGGAGCACAGAGACCTGTGTTCACCCCATGACTACAGTTGGGGGATGCATGTACGCTTTCTGTCTCCTGTTCCCTAATTTGCACATCATTCAGATAAGGGAGTAAGGGAAGGTTGCAAGGGAGCCATGTATTTACTGTCTGTCCTACGGCAGTTGTAGAGCATAGTCAGATCCCGGCTGAAAGTGCTTGTTTATTTTAGATAGTTTTAAAATTATAGTGGGGTGCCCAATGTACCATCTGGTGTCAGACCAAATGTTAACCACCAAGGGAGACTTGAACTAAAAAGTCTGAAAACCAGCGCTTTATGCTCCAAAACTGGCCTCCATGTGGGACTAGATCAGTAAATGAACACGTAAGGTCATGTAATGATAAAAGGGTTGTTCACCTTCCAAACACTTTTTTCAGTTCAGTTGTGTTTAGATTGTTCCCCAGAAATAAAGACTTTTTTCATTTTACTTTCCATTATTTATTTTTTACTGTTTTTCCAAAATCTAAGTTTAAAGTTGAATGTTCTTGTCTCTGGTGTTTCAGTAATTCAGGTGCAGACTCTACACTGTTACAATTTTGCAACACTTAGTTCATACATTTCTCAGCAGCATCTCTGGTAGAGTCCTGCGTGGGTCCATTTTTTGGGACCCAAACCCGTTCCGTAATCGCAACCTGCAATCCACAACCTGGACCCGCAACCCGCATTCTTACCCGCTTGTACCCGACCCTACCCGCAAGTACCTTATCCGCAACCCGGACCCTCGACCCGCTGACCTTCAAGAATCAGGAAGCGATGGCATTGTAAACCGGAAGTGACATCACCGGAATTAGACGTGAGCAGGAAAAAAAGGAGTAAAACAGGAAGTGCTGTCTGTCATTGTAAACCAGAAGTGACGTCATCGGATGTATACGTGACCAGAAGAAAGGATTGAATATCGATATTGAGAAGACCCGCGGCCCAACCCACAACCCGCAGAACCACCGAACCGCGGGTATACCCGCACCTGGAACTTCTAAACGCAACCCGCAGGGTACCGCAGGTTTTTGCGGGTAACCCACGGGTACCCAACCCACTGCAGGACTCTAATCTCTGGAGTATTAGCAACTATTGTATCAATTCTAACTGCTGCCTGTAATGCAACCCAGAGATTCTGTTCAGCCGGGACAAAGATAAGAAATGTATCAACTAAATGTATCAATTTACAGGGTCGGCGACCCCCCCTTCCAGAGCTGCTTTAGAAGGTGAAAAATGGCACTTTATACTTCATTATTAGAAAAAATGTCACAAATATAAATTAGAAAGTAATTGCAAAAAGTTGTTATTTCTGGTGATCTATCTGAAAACAACTAGTTGTTTGAAGGTGAACAACCCCTTTAAATATGGGGGATATATTTGTCCTTAAGAAAGGTTCCTGTGAGGAACCGAAACGTCGGATTTAATAAACCTTTTTCATTTATTTCAATATATCGAACTTTTGATTTTTTTATGCAAATCCTGGGAGTGCCGGTATTACGTGCTTTTTCTATATATATATATATATATATATATATATATATATATCCTTATATGCTCTCCTGGATGTTCCTGGAAGCCCAGCATGAAGGCAAATTAGGTTGAGGTGTAGGTTGTATCTTGTACGACAATGGGGGTCACTGACCCTTTGCTGAACCACAAACAAGGAGCTTGGACCAAGGAATTCTTTATTTAGGAATTGGGACTGGAATAAATGGCAAATACATATGATACTGAGGGCCCCAAAGATCTTATAGGGACTACATCATTTTTCTTGGGGAATATGGAGAACTCTAGGTGCAGCACCAATAAAAGCAAATGTGTGTTGGCAGGAGCAATGATAGCGAACAGACATAACTTTTCAACAGGAATCTGCGCGGCTTCCTATTCACAGGGTCGTGGTCGTCCATCATTCTCACCAAGACTGGGGAAAAGTGAACTCAATGTATTGAGCATATAGAGCAACAGGATAATACAGGCTCATCTGTTAGTAATCTGGCTACACATAGGCTGTTTAGAGGCTCATGTCAGCATTCGGGGATATAAGTTGCTGAAAATGTGTATTTATTTCTTGCTAAGGTAAGGCAAAAAAAACAAATATTCATGTACTTTTCACTTGCATCCAGATGTTTCCTCCATGCTAAGTTTAACTAGGGGTGGTTTGAAATATTGCTGCTCAACTCCCACCAACACCACAATCATTATTTGTATCCCGTATTGATACAGTACCAACATATGGACATAGAAAGAACATACAGAAATTCATTTATAACTGCAGCTTCAACTGTTGTCTGACAAAAATGGGCACAAGATCTGGGCATGTTGATATCATTAAAGGAAACTGGGGATGCTCCAAATCCACTATTTTGGATTTGGCCATTCCCCCGAATCCTTTCGTGAAAGATTCGGCCAGATATCGAACCGAATCCTAATTTGCATATACAAATTAGGGGTGAGAAGGGAAAAACATTTTTTACTTCCTTGTTTTGTGATAAAAAGTCATGAGATTTCCTTCCCCTCCCTAATTTTCATATGCAAATTAGGATTTGGTTCGGCCGGGCAGAAGGATTCGGCCAAATCCGAGTCCTGCTGAAAAATGCCAAATCCTGGCCGAATCTGGAACCGAATCCTGGATTTGGTGCATCCCTAAAGGAAACTAAAGTTAAACTAAAAAAGTTGGCTAGAAATGTTGTACATTATGTTTTGGGCTTCTGTACCAGCCCAAGGCAACCTCAGTCCTTTAGCAGTAAAGATTTGTGTCTCCAAAGATGCCCCAGTAGCTCCCCATCTTCTTTTCTGCTGATTCACTGTACATGCTCTGTGCTGCTGTCACTTACTGAGCTTAGGGACCCACTCACAATATGCAGTACACATAGAATAGAAATGTCACAATATAAGTCTGATTAGTAATTAATACAGATAAAAATAAATAAGGTCAAATGGAAGATTCTAATTTGCTCAGATTTTGATAAATAACCGCAGGTCTTTACAGTAGTTTTCTGTTTCCCAACTGTTTGGTTTAACAAACAAATTCTGGTAATGCTATTCTTGCTTTTTTTATTGGGGTTGTTTAATGTTTTACATGATTTTCTAGTAGACTTAAGGTATGAAGATCTAAATTACGGAAAGATCCATTATCCGGTAAACCCCAGGTCCTGAGCATTCTGGATAACAGGTCTCATACCTGTAATATTTATTTACTACAGAGAAAAAAGAAATCTTTTTTAAAAATTAGAATTATTTACTTAAAAGGGAGATGGCCTTCCCGTAATTCTGAGCTTTCTGGATAGCAGGTTTTCAGATAATGGATACCATACCTGTACCAGCTCTGGGGTCAGAAGCTCTATAATCATAATGATCCATTGACTTCAAAGTTGTCCACAGCAGCTCCCCATCTTGGCTTTGATTAGGTCATCTTTTTGAGTGTCGGTGACACTGCACATGCTCAGTTCTCCCAGGGCTGCTAAAAAGCTAAACTTAGGGTAAATGACAGATGCTTTAGTAGAAAGCGAGGCTGCATCACATAGACCTTGATACTACAGGGCAGCATGGGATTCAGCATGGGAAAAACTTGCTATTGATATTGTTGGTCCTTTTTTACAGATGCTCCTGTAGATGTGCTATAACCTTGATAGACTACAGTATTACAGTAAATGTCCTGAAATTGCATTTGTTTCTCTTTATTCTGGAATGGCCATCACAGTCCCCCGACTTGAAGATCACCGAAAATCTATTGGATGAATTAAAGCAGACTGTCCATGCTCGGCAGCCATCAAATTTAACTGAACTGGAGAGATTTTGATTGGACGCATGGTCAAAAATACCGCCATCCAGAATCCAGACGCTCATCAAAGGCTATAGGTGGCGTCTAGAGGCTGTTACATTTGCAAAAGGAGCTCAACTAAGTATTGATGTAATATCTCTGTTGGGGGTGCCCACATTTAGGCACCTGTCTAATTTTATTATGATGCATATTTTCTGTTAATCCAATAAACTTTATGTCACCGCTGAAATACTACTGTTTCCATAAGGCATGTTATATATTAAAAGGAAGTTGCTACTTTGAAAGCTCAGCCAATGATAAACAAAACTCCAAAGAATTAAGAGGCGTTCCCAAACTTTTTCATATGACTGTAAATCATTACAGCTTACAGTAGCCTACAGATCATACTCGTATAACCCCCGCATTAGTAGAATTTCACCAAAATCATTCAATTAGAGTTCCGATTCCCTGCCTGGTGGTGCTAGGGGTGACATTACATACCCCCGCTTGTATATGGGCGTTAGGTGTAATTAGCGGCAATCAGAAATTCGCTCCCACCACCCACACTTATAAACTCCCGGTTGTGGATACGCTTAGAAACTGCGGCTTCAAAGAGCCAAATCCACATTAACCGATTATACTGAACAAATTACGGCTTGCAGGTGCCTACAGATACAAGTAAGGGCAGGACTACATGGCTGATTCAGCCGCGATCCGACGTGCTGCGCAAAATCGCAGGCGTCACATCGGATGCAATGGAAATAAGGTAAGTAATTCAATTGTCGCATCGTGTCGCAGCATTGATGCGTCTTCATCCGACAGTCGAGTCACGTCGCACCCACAATGCAACATGATCCGACAATGCCATTACTTACCTTGTTTCCGTCGCATCAGACGTGACGCCAGCGATTTTGCGCAGCGCGTCAGATCGCGGCTGAATCGGCCATGTAGTCCTGCCCTTATATACAAGTTCCTAGATAAGGCAGGGTTGCCCAGGTGCATGTATGAAGGCAGCAGCATGCTGCTCAAACTGATTTGTTGAAGAATTTCAAATGAGAATTATCTACATATGATTTGTTAATTTGTTCTATTGCAGTGAATTTCTTTTGCAGCTTCGAATGATAATTAGCAACAAATAATGCCTGAGGCTTGTTGCTGGCATTTATGAAACAGTGGTAAATGTCAGCAAACAGAGCGTATATCACGCACTAAACATTTCAATTTATTGTTTTCTAGAAGAATAAAACTCAAGAGGAGCTAAGGATTAATCAGCTATTCATAGACCAGTAAAATGTCGACAGAAAAATCTGAATTTTTTTTTTGCTTTAGTTGCTGTTCATGACGTCTGTTCCAAGAGCAAAAGTTTACGAGCCACTAGGGATGTAGCGAACTGCCGTGTATGTGTTCGCGAATGCCGTTCGCGAACACCGGCAAAAAATGCGAACAGTTCGCGAACAGTTCGCGAACTTCGAACATCCGAAAATCGTTCGATTCGAACGATCGAAGGATTTTAATCGTTCGATCGAACGATTTTCGTTCGAATCGAACGATCGAAGCCATTGGATCGAATGATTTCATTCAATCCAATGGCTTCGATCGTTCGATTCGAACGAAAATCGTTCGATTTTAGCGATCGAATGGTCGAATGTTCAAACGATTTTGACGCGAACGCCTATTGGCGAACGTCGCGCGATGTTCGCGAACTTGTGGCGGACGCGAACAGTCGAAGTTCGCGCGAACTAGTTCGCCGGCGAACAGTTCGCTACATCCCTACGAGCCACTCCAGATATGAATGTGCTCTGTAACGGCACCGAGGCGTCAACAGGAATTTGACATGTTTTCAAGATGCATTTCCAAATGAAATATTTTTCTTTTTGTAATCGCCTTTATTTACATGTGTTTAATATTATGTCTGCAGTTCTTAGGCATATTCGGTGATCATATCAGCAGATAAAGTATATTAAATATTAAAGAGAATTTGTGATATAAAGATATTTATTTTTTTAAAGTTTTGGTTACTGTCCCCATTATTTGTCATTAACCTTTTAAAAATAATGTTTTTTCCTCTTTCGCTCTTTCTGTGGAGAGAAATAAAATTTTCTTTGCGTCCTCCAGGCAGCACATAACGGGTTAACTTGGATTTGTTCTCCCCCTGGCAGGACAGAATTAGCATAATTTATTAAATAACAAGTCTATAAGCACACCTACCTTCCCCCTTGCAAACTGTGTTTTTTTCTGTCCTCCATCCAGCAGGAAAGAGGAAAGGATCCGAAGAACCAGGTTATGGTAACCTGAAGGCCGCATGTCCAACCACCTTATAGGTGGGTTGTGCAGGGGTTATTCCCTTAGGCATACCCCATGAGGAATTGCCGCAAACTTCATGCGGTCTGCAGCTGTGCGGCTTGGAGCGCCGGCAGGGGGATGACGTCATCATGCTGCGCCTAAGGTTAGCGTTCCGGTATTAGGCTGTAAGGTAAGATTCAAGCGCCTTCCCATTGGCGGTTTCTTGTGGGATTAAGTCCTTTGCCCTATGCATAAATATATAGGGGCAGGAAACATGGATCTGTTGGGCTGTTGTTCCTGTGGCTGTGGGCTGCCAGGCTGCACTCACTGGTTAAGGCTGCTGAAAGTAAGTTGCCTTATTGGACCTTCTCCCTCAGTTTTATTACTGGAGGGTATTGGTTTTCCTCTTTTTTTCTTTTTATCAGATGGCTGATAATAGAGTGGGGAAAAGAAAAAGGAAATCCAGACACGCTATTTGTTCAAACTGTGAACAACCACTTCCTGAAGCTTGGGAACATGCTAGATGTCAAACATGCTTGTCACAGCATAATATGCAGGAAAAAAAGAAGGCAAATGAGTTTATGTCCTGGTTTAAAGATATGCTCTCAAAATCCTTTGAGGAGAAAAAGGCTTCTGCAGTAAAAGTCTCACAGGCTTCTTCCATTCACTTGGAGTCGGACTCTGACACAGAACATGAGTCAGGATCTGTGTCTGATTCAGCTGAACCTGAACCGAGATCTAAGGATGAGATTTACCTTTTTCCTACTGAAAAGATTCCTAGCCTGATTAAAGAAGTGAGGAAAGTCATTTATCCTCAAGCTGATTCCAAAAATAAAAAGAGTAAAGATGACTTATTATTTATGACACCTAAGAAATCTTTCAGTTTTCCGGTTCATACAGTGATGAAGGATCTGTTAGCACAGGAATGGAAGAATGCAGGAAAGAAGCCTGAACAAACAAAAAGGCTCAAGTCTATGTTTCCTTTTGATTCACAAGATGCGCAGACTCTCCAAAAGAACTACGATTCCAGTTGAGGAATCAGCCATCAAAGATACTATGGATAGAAGAGCCGAATGTGCTTTGCGTAGATCTTACTGTATATGGCAGGATCAAATACCTGTAAACCAGCCTTGGCAGCAGTGGCGGTCTCCAGGTCTATGAAATTCTGGTTAAATTCATTAGAGGAGGAAATTGATGAGGGTACTTCAAGAGACTCCTTGTTGGATATGATGTATCCTATAAAAATGGCTTCAAATTTTCTTTGTGACGTGGCAATTGAGACCTTAAAATCAGGTGCTAGAACCATGGCTCTTTCCACAGTGGGCAGGAGAGCACTATGGCTTAAGTCTTGGTCAGCTGACCTAGCTTCTAAAAATAGTTTAATTTCTATGCCCTTTGAGCCGGGAAAGCTCTTTGGTTCTCCTTTGGACAAGATTATTGAAAATCTGGCTCCAGGGAAAGGAAAAACTTTACCGCAGGACCATCAAAGAACTCAGAGAAAGTCTTTTTTTTTCGATCCTCATCCAGAAGATCATCGCCTCCTTCCTCATCCCACAGACAGTTTAGATTCAGAAGCATGGACAGAGGAAGAGACCATAACAGAGCTAGAAACTTCAGAGGAAGAGGTTTCACTAAAGTTTTTTCACAGAAGAAAGAAGCTCCAGGAGTTATGATGGCAGAAGTCAGGACCAAGTAGGAGGAAGGCTGTCTTCGTTTATTCCTATATGGAAAACAACCACCTCAGATATATGGGTCCTAAGCATTATCGAAAAATTTTATTTTATTGCCTTTCACAAGATTCCTCATCAGAAATTCTGCATAAACGAAAGAAATTCAGATCCAGGCAAAAGGGGTCTCTTGGAGGAAGAAATCCAAAAACTCTTAAAAGAAAGGGTTTTAGAACCTGTTCCTTTCTCAGAAATAGGAAAAGGGGTTTATTCTCATGTGTTCTTTGTAGAAAAGTCAGATGGGAGGCTCCGCCTCATCATAGATTTAAAATATCTAAACAAATTCATAAAAAAGGAAAAGTTTCGCATAGAAAACATAAAGTCTGCCATAGGTATTCTACAAGAAAGAGACCTTATGGTAACAATAGACTTGAGAGATACGTATCTCCATGTTCCTATTCACATAGTAAGCAGGAAATTTCTCAGAATAGCAGTTTATGTGGGTTCATCTCTTCTTCATCTTCAATTCAGAGCTCTCCCATTCGGCCTTACCTCAGCTCCGAGGGTATTTACAAAGGTTATTGTGGTTCTTGCAGCAGCCTTGAGGCAACAAGGAGTCTTCGTAGTACCGTACTTGGACGATTGGTTGCTGAAAGTATCATCCCTAAGTCAAATGACAGAGCACTTGAACCTAACCTTGTCTCTTCTCAGGGAACATGGATGGATTATAAACGTAAAAAAATCAAATATGCATCCAAGTACATCAGTCAGATATTTAGGTCTCATCCTAGATACGGTTCATATGAAAGTCTTTCTTCCTCAGGAGAAAGCTCAACATCTATGTGGAGAAATCAGAAAGATGTGCAGAGCCTCGTCGTTATCGATTCGTCAAGCCATGAAGGTATTAGGGTTGATGACATCATCCATAGAGGCAGTGAATTGGGCAAAAGCACACATGCGTCCACTGCAGATGGAAATTCTACATCAATGGAACAAGGAGCAAGATTCTCTGGACGCATCTTTCAAAGTCACAGTGAAACTCATAAAAGAATTGAGGTGGTGGATCAATCCATAAATGTTGTCCCAGGGGAAATCCTTCAAAGTCCCAAGATTCAACATTTTGACCACAGATGCTTCTGCCAAAGGCTGGGGAGCTCATTTGAAGAACAAAGTGATTCAAGGCAGCTGGACTCTTTGGGAAAGAAGACAGTCTTCAAACTTCAAAGAACTCAAAACTGTTCGGATAGCTCTTCAGAAATTCCAAGTTCCTCTGAAGGGGAAGGAAGTCCTTGTAAAATCAGACAATTATTCGGCGGTCTGTTACATAAACAAGCAAGGGGGCACCAGGGCTCCTCTTTTGAAGAAGGAATGTCACAAGTTGATGTTATGGGCAGAGAACAATCTGCGTCTTCTCAGAGCTGTCCACATAAAAGGCTCAGACAATGTCCTGGCGGATTACCTCAGCAGGAAAAAGATAAACCATGGAGAGTGGGAGCTGAATCAGGAAACATTCCAGAGGTTGGTCCAGAAGTGGGGTCTCCCACAAGTGGATTTAATGGCAACAAGGAACAACAGGAAGGTGAATTGCTTCTGTTCTCTGAACAAGCAAGACAACCCAGACTTTCTAGATGCGATGACCATTCCATGGGACTTCAGTCTAGCATATATTTTTCCTCCTCTTCCTATGATCCAAAGAGTCCTCCAAAAGATCAGAGAGGAGAAGTCATCTGTTGTCATGATAGCCCCTTTCTGGCCAAGGAGAACGTGGTTCTCGGACCTGATAAACCTGTTCAGGAAAGATTATTGGAAACTCCCATTCAGGAAGGATCTGTTATTACAGGGGAAGATGTTGTTCCCGGACATATCTCAGCTGAACCTGACAGAGAAATTTTAAAAAAGCAAGGTCTTTCTCAAGAAGTAATTAATACATTAATGCAATCCAGGAAATAATCCATTTCTACCAGCTATGGAAGAATATGGAAGGTTTTTCAGAGATGGAAAAAAGAAAGAGATACTACAAGATCAATCTTCTACTTCAGTAATTTTGCAGTTCCTTCAGGAAGGGTTTGAAAAAGGTCTCAAACCAAGCACACTCAAGGTACAACTCTGTGCCTTGTCAGCAGGATTAAATTGCAACCTGTCATCTGATCCTATTATTAAACGTTTTGTAAAAGCCATTTCAAAAATCAGACCACGAATAAAATCCATAATGCCTCCTTGGGATTTAAACATTGTCCTCTCAGCTCTATGTGAAGAGCCCTTTGAACCTTTGGAAGAAACTACAGTAGTTTAAAAATTCTTTCTTGGAAGATTACCTTTTTGGTAGCCCTGACATCAGCAAGAAGAGTTGGGGAGTTACAGGCTCTGGCGGCAGTACCCCCTATACTATTTTCTTTCCAGATAAAGTGGTTTTGAGAACTTTACCTTTTTTTCAACCAAAAGTTCCTACTTCTCAAAATATAAATGCACAGATTGTCTTACCAAAGTTCCAAAATTCTGAATCAGAAGACAAAAAGCTTCAATTTTTGGATGTTCACAGATGTTTATTAATTTACCTGGACAGATCAAAATCCTTCAGGCAATCAGAACATCTATTTGTCCTTTTTTCAGGAAAAAGAAAAGGTTTGAAGGCTTCCAGACCAACCATAGCTTCTTGGGTAAAGAATACCATAACATCTGCTTACTCAGCAGCAAATCTACAACCTCCTGAACCAATTAAGGCACATTCTGTCAGAGCAGTCTCCACATCATGCACATCATGGGCAGAAAAATCTTCAGTTTCCACAAAAGACATTTGCAGAGCTGCTACATGGAGCAACATCCATACCTTCACAAAGTTCTACAGATTGAATGTAACAGCCTCACAAGATGCAGCCTTTGGCAGACGAATTATTCAAGCAGCTCTTTAAATTATATTCCCTCCCTTTGAATTTAGCTTGCTAAGTCCCGTTATGTGCTGCCTGGAGGACGCAAAGAAAATTGAAAATTTGTATTCTTACCTGAAATTTTCTTTTTCTTTAGTCCGGAAGGCAGCACAGACTTCCCTCCCAATAAATATTCAGCATTTAAAAAGTTTTTTCTGTGGTTGTGTATACTTTTAAATAAACACGGTTTGCAAGGGGGAAGGTAGGTGTGCTTATAGACTTGTTAATTAATAAATGATGCTAATTCTGTCCTGCCAGGGGGAGAACAAATCCAAGTTAACCCGTTATGTGCTGCCTTCCGGACTAAAGAAAAAGAAAATTTCAGGTAAGAATACAAATTTTCGATCTGTTGTCATGTGATGCAAGTTGCTGGAAAAAACTCCTGGTACTTTTCTGCATGTAAAGGAGAACTAAACCCTTCTCCTAAAGAGAGTCCCCATTGAACCCCCTTCCTGCATAGTCCACTATTTAAAAAATATCGAAGAAAGTTGCACGCATCTTTCCATGCAGAGTAGCACAGCGGAGCTCACGGGCGCCATCTGTGGTATCTTCAGATACATTCGCTAAAGGACTGTGGTCTTCATGCATGCACAGTTGTAAAGGTTTCCTATACACGTCGGAATGCTCCGTAAATAGACAAAGGGAAGAAGAGGATCCAAAGATGGAGCCCATGAGGTCCGCTGTCCTACTTTGCATGGGAAGGTCTGGGCTACTTTCTGCAACAATTTTTTAATATGCAGGGAGGAAGTGGGTGAATGGGGGATATTAGATGTGAAATCTCTTTAGGAGGGGGGGTTTAGTTCTCCTTTAAAGGAAAAAAATCCCACCTTTTGAAGTAAGCTCGTTCAATTAGAAAAAGATGCATGGAAACTATCTGAATTGCCAAAATTTTACATATCAGAACGAGAGGAAACCATGATAATCTAACAGGGACTATTTCCCCACCCCCAAGGCTATTAACATCTTTCAACTCTTCCTTCACTTTATTCCATGTTGAAGTAATGCATTTTTGGATTTTATGTATCTCTGTTTTCCAGAGAATGGTGCACTGCCCACCATGGAAAGAAGAGGGACTTCAAGTCCTAGAATCCACCATTTCAATATTAAACAAGGTGAGGGAGGAGTCCAATGAAATTGCCAGTATTGGGTCTAATACACAGTGTAGTGTTGCCCAACTGCTAGAAAAGCCCTGGTGCCAGATTTTGGTCTAACCTACAGTTGAGTTGACCAGCTCTTAGAAACAAAAAAAGCCAATATTTGAACACAAAATGAATGAGAATGATTGCTAGTGCACAATTTATGCCTTTACATAATGGAGTGTTAGTACCAAACTTTGGCCAAGATAGGTAAACACACGTGTCACGCCAAAGCCCCTCATTATATGCCCTACACCTATTAGCATTTGTGTACAAATTATAGCCTAATATTGCTTCTATTTCTAGCTGCTATTTAGCCTTTGGAACAAGGAATTCCTTACAAGTGTATTTTAAATAACTGGGGCTTAAAAGCTGGGGGTTAGCCCAACTGAGGTCATGTTCTTTAAACATGGACACATATAGGAAAGAGGCACAGTTTATGTATTGGAACCAATATTGCAGGGGTTCATGAACTGGATTTTGTTTATGCAGTCTGTTGGTTGACTGGGCTCATATAGTATATCAGGCTGAGGTTGGTCCTGATAAAGACAAAAGAGAAGTAAAGTTTATACTTTTCTACTAAAGCAGATAATACTGACTATTGAGCAATTCTCTCATTCAACTGAATAAAATTCCACCTCATTTCTAGAAAGTATGTACAAAAGTCCAAATGATTAGGTTATTTTCCCCTATTGTCCTATATCAAGTGACGGAGAAGCAGCTGAAACCACACTTCCAATAGAAAGCACCAGTATTGGTAGTTGTTAGCCTTAAAACATACACACAAGCATTTTTAGGCTGAGAAACACCTGTAGTGCCCCTTGTAGGCAGTTTGTATTCCCGTCAGTGATAGGTGGTGGGATGGAGTTTGGGTGCTTCTCTATCTGCTAAAATAAATCATCCAAAAAACATGACCCATGTGCCTAACCCTTAAGATAGTGCCACAACTGACGGTTGTGAAAGATGCATTTCCATTGAAGAAGAAGCTCTAATACCATCTGCCATTGAATTGAATAGTACTTAAATGTTACAGCTGGAAAATGCTCTTTTTATTGTTGTCTTATTGGTCCTTCATAGAGGAATGTAGAGAGGTCTTTTCAGTTTAGGATGCAACTGCTTTCTGGCAGGCTGTTGTTTCTCCTACTCAATGTAACATAGTAAGTAAGGTTGAAAAAAGACACATGTCCATCGAGTTCAACCTTTTTTTTTTTTTTTTTTTTTTTATTAACTACCTATCTGCCAGTTGATCCAGAGGAAGGCAAAAAAACCCATCTGAAGCCTCTCCAATTTGCCTTAGAGGGGGAAAAATTCCTTCCTGACTCCAAAATGGCAATCGGACTAGTCCCTTGATCAACTTGGACTATGAGCTATTTCCCATAACCCTGTATTCCCTTACTTGCTAAAAAGCCATCCAACCCCTTCTTAAAGCTATCTAATGTATCAGCCTGTACAACTGATTCAGGGAGAGAATTCCACATCTTCACAGCTCTCACTGTAAAAAACCCCTTCCGAATATTTAGGCGGAACCTCTTTTCTTCTAATCGGAATGGGTGACCTCGTGTCAGCTGGAAAGACCTACTGGTAAATAAAGCATTAGAGAGATTATTATATGATCCCCTTATATATTTATACATAGTCATCATATCACCCCTTAAGCGCCTCTTCTCCAGCGTGAACATCCCCAATTTGGCCAGTCTTTCCTCATAGCTAAGATTTTCAATACCTTTTACCAGCTTAGTTGCCCTTCTCTGTACCCTCTCTAATACAATAATGTCCTGTTTGAGTGATGGAGACCAAAACTGTACGGCATATTCTAGATGGGGCCGTACATGTGCTCTATACAGTGGAAGACTGACCCCCTCCTCCCTTGACTCTATGCCCCTTTTAATACAGCTCAAGACCTTATTTGCCCTTGATGCTGCTGACTGGCATTGCTTGCTACAGCCAAGTTTATCATCTACAAGGACTCCAAGGTCCTTTTCCATAATGGATTTGCCTAGTGCAGTCCCATTAAGGGTATAAGTGGCTTGGATATTTTTACATCCCAGGTGCATGACTTTACATTTATCAACATTGAATCTCATTTGCCACTTAGCTGCCCACATTGCCAGTTTGTCAAGATCATGTTGCAAGGATTCCACATCCTGGATGGAAGTAATTGGGCTGGATATTTTTGTGTCATCTGCAAACACTGATACATTACTTACAACACCCTCCCCTAAGTCATTAATGAACAAGTTAAATAAAAGTGGACCCAATACTGAGCCCTGGGGGACCCCACTAAGAACCTTACTCCAAGTAGAGAATGTCCCATTTACAACTACCCTCTGTACCCGATCCTGTAGCCAGTTTCCTATCCATGTGCAAACGACTTCATTAAGCCCAACAGACCTTAGTTTAGAAAGCAGTCGTTTGTGGGGCACAGTATCAAACGCTTTGGCGAAATCCAAATAGATCACATCTACTGCCCCCCCACTATCCAGAATCTTACTTACCACATCATAAAATGCAATCAAATTCGTCTGACATGACCTATCCTTCATAAAGCCATGCTGATTGTTGCTCATAATGCCATTCGTTAGGACAAAATTTTGAATGTGATCCCTTAACAAGCCTTCAAATAATTTGCCCACCACAGATGTCAAGCTTACTGGCCTATAATTGCCAGGCTGAGATCGTAATCCCTTTTTAAATATTGGAATAACATCAGCTCTTCTCCAATCCATAGGCACCATACCAGATGACAGTGAATCTGAGAAAATCAGAAATAAGGGCTGGTCTAAAACTGAACTAAGCTCTCTTAGAACCCGGGGGTGTATGCCATCAGGCCCTGGAGCCTTGTTTACATTAATTTGTATTAACGCTTTTTGAATCATATCCTGAGTCAGCCACTGACTAGATTGAGCTGAACCATTCGTGCAGTTATTAAGTGAGCCTGTGAACCCAGACTCCTCTATTGTATACACTGAAGAAAAGAACTGATTTAACACATTTGCCTTATCTGTATCTGTTACAACCATACTGGAACCATTATTTAATGGAGCAACACTCTCAACCTGCATCTTTTTACTATTAATATATTTAAAAAACTTTTTAGGGTTAGTTTTCACCTCCACCGCAATTAACTCTTCATTTCTTTTCTTAGCCTTCCAGATTGCTGATTTACAACATTTATTACAGTGTTTATATTCATTAAATGCAGCTTCTGTCCCTACAGATTTGTAGTTTTTAAATGCCTTTCTCTTCTTTCCCATTAACTTCTTTACTTCTGTATTAAGCCACACATGTAACTGAATGGGGTCGCAGTGGGACATGGGTTTTTACTATTGAGTGTTGTTCTTATATCTACCAGGCAGCTGTTACCTGCCCCCCAAGTCACATGACTGGGGGCACCTGGGAAACTGATAATATGTCTAGCCCCATGTCAGATTTTAAAATTAAATATAAAAAAATCTGTTTGCTCTTTTGAAAAACGGAATTCAGTGCAGAAATCTGCTGGAGCAGCACTATTAACTGATACGTTTTGAAAAAAAAAACGTTTTCAAATGACAGTATCCCTTTAATGCCTTGCAAGCCGAAACATTCCACACAGACCAAAGTTGAAGATGACTTATGTGTATAAAATTGTACGTCACATATTTTTGAAATAATATCTATTCACACTATTTGCTTTTTAAGGCAAAAATTCAGGCACATGGAAGTAATATTGCTATTTTATCACTTAAATTCCAAGGTTTAGTCAATCGAAGAAGATTCCGTGGGCTGCTTACACCATACCCTATGCCAAGAGCTTCATCAGAATGTAAATAAATGAAGAACAATCTGGGAAAAAAAAACACTCAGTTCCCAAACCTGCTGGTCAATGTGTCCTGGAAACATGGCCACATTTCTAATTATTACAAAGAAACTATATAAGGTCAACCCAAATTGCTCTATAGTCAATAATTTACCCAAGATCATCTGATTTGTCCATAAACATTTATGAGATATATATTTTGGGATTCGTTTGTATGTTATAAAACATTTACACAATTCTAGTATTTACAAAAGAATTAGGGGCAGATTTATGAAGGGTCGTTACTCTTTTTGAATGGTAACAAAGGTTACTGCTGGAAAAAAATTCACAATCCAACAGTTTTGGATTTACTGCTTTATGGATTGGAATCCAGCGTTATGTAGCAAATAAGGTGGAAAAGATTTTTACTGATTTGTAAATTTGGAGACGTGCAAAGAATAAAAAACGGTTGTCGCCTCAAATAAATGAAGGATTGGTTTCATATTTGGAATCTTTCCAACATTATTTAGCATATACAATAATGTTCATCTATTTTATCAATTCAACTGTCCCATGGATTTGTACTGCTGCATTAAAATTAAAGCTAGTTCTGTTATTTTTTGGTGACTGCCCATAGGGAACATTGGAATTCATGAGTAACTACTTGCAAAACATATTTTATGGCAAAGCCAGTGTAGTTAGTTTGAAAATGTTTGAAAAAAAGTGTGAAACATGGTTAAACTTGAAAATAATTCTGGTGAAAAAGATTTTACATCTTAAAAGCTCTATTTATCACATCTATTGTGATATAATATTGTGATAAAGAAGATGCCAAGGACATTTTAGCAATGCTAGTTAGAGCTTTAAAAAACAAGTAAAGCCTTTACTATAAGACTTTAATATATTGTTGGGCACCGTTGTACCAAGATGGGGAGAGCCTGTACACTAATGTCTAAGGCCTAGATCATTACTGTTATTGGGCGGGCTGAACCTTTAGGCTGGTACATAAGGTTCAGTATATAAAATACAGTATTTCTATCCATACTAGTTTTTAGGGATGGTACAATTGTCTAAATTTAATGAAATCTCTGTCACGTATGGCATCCCAAAACTCAGAACAGACCCCAAGTTCCTGGTCTCGGCTTACACTTCTGCCTCCAACAACCGCCTTTTGCTTCGGGAAGAGCCCTCCGCTACTTGGATGCTGCCAGGTCTTAAAATAAGAGGACCAAGGGGGAAGTTCTGGGCAGGCAAGGGAACGGTAACGTATATAGGAAGTATGGGGAACAGAAAGTGAAGATGTGGAACAAGCAGGGACAGTACTTATCAGATCAGGAACCAGGAGGGTAGTTAGGATTACCAGGCCAGGTCAGTAATGGTCAGACAGTGCAGTACAGAATCAGGAACCAGGAGAGTAGTAGTAGGAGTATCAGTAGCACAGTAGTAAGTCAGGATCCAGAAGAGGTCATTTACAGGCAAAGGTCGGTTCAGGCAGCGATACAGCAAAGGTCAAAACAGGCAAAGATCAAGAACATAAAATCAGAAAAGAATCACATCCAGGAACTATGGAACATAGACCTACATTGGGCAATGAGTCAGTGCAGTGTAAGGGGTTTATAGGCAGCTTACTGGCTTACACAGATCACCTGTGGCCAGACTGACAACAGGTATAACAAGTCAAGCCTACTTGCAATTACATGGAAAGCAATAGGAGTGATCCAAGGCCTTAATTGTCTGCTTACATAGCACAGTGGTAATGCACACAGCACAGGAACACCAGCAGGTCAACTCCAAGCAGGTTGTTACAATCTCTGACCCAGCAGATCCGTGATATCCCCAATAAAGGCAAATTTTTACAAATTGGTAAATGATGCCATTGTGGCTTCCAGACATCCAATCAAGTGGCAGATATGATGTACTTCTGTATGAGACATTCAGGCTCATTTACATGTACAAGGGCTACTTGTACCTAAAGATGCTCTTTAAAAGTTTATGCAAGCGCCAATGAGCTAGTTCAGTCGGCTCTGTTAAGTTGCACTCAACTCCCAGGGTTCCCCTAATGTTTGTTATTTTTTCATTTAAAACTAACAATGCCACACAGGGTTCTTGATGCTTCTTAAATGAAATACTATACAGTATATGTACAAGTGAAACAGCGCTCAGCAAAAAAGTAAAGGAGAGAAATGAGAAAGCAAACAAACCCTTATCATAGGCATAATCAGATCATAATTAGAAGATCTCCCCAAGGGGATTGCTTCAATACATGCAACTGGCTGGTGTCCAGAGAATCACATTTAACATTGTTATTTACTCTGAGCCCACAGAACCATAATGTTGGACATGGCTCCATCTCCATCGAACTGCAACTTGCATGGGATTTTCCAAAGCCACCACTAATTTGCATCCCCATTGGTGAATTTTGTTGGGGAAAGACACAGCAAACTGCGTATGAATTTTGCACTTTTTGCACAGAGCACTTCTTTTTTCATAAATGAGCCCTAAAGTTATTACCCTCATCTTAGTCATTATAGGGTGAAATGTTTCCAAATGTTTCCAAGTCATGATAGCCTTTATGAAATGCTTTCAAGGCTATCCCTGCTTAGTACCTAGCCCCTGGCATTCTGTTTTATAAACAGACTTTGACTAAAGATAATAAACACAATCTTATGCCCCTGCTCTTGGGGAGATTTTCTAATTGTGATCTGATTATGCCTATGATAAGGGTTTGTTTGCTTTCTCATTTCTCTCCCTAACTTTTCTGCTGAGCGCTGTTTCACTTGTACATCTATAGTATTTCATTTAAGAAGCATCAAGAACCCTGTGTGGCATTGTTAGTTTTAAATGAAAAAATAACAAACATTAAATCAGGCGGTTAGGGTATGACATGGAGTCAAGTGAGTCAGGCAGTAATCCTTCTGTAGTTTGTCTGCTGCTCAGTGCAATAGCCAAGGTCATTTATCTTGTTGTTAATATACAGTATATGCTCTTTACACACTGAGTCAAACAAAAATGAGAATTCATCTCTATTTCATCATAGTTAAAGCTATTTCATGAAAAAGAGACCATGTTAAAAAATAAGTATAATTGCATAGGTTTGGCAGGGAATTGGACAAAACGTATGTATATATATATATATATATATATATATATATATATATATATATATATATATATATATATATATAAATAGCAAGCAGAATGGAACGCACTCCCATAATAGTGAAAAAACCTGGGTGTTAGTCCATAGGTCAAAGATATAAAATGCAATAGCTGACAGCACTCCAAGGAAAATCTATACACGATACTTGAATAGTCAAAATAGTGGAGGTTTTATTGAAATCCAATGTTTCGGCTCCACACTGACGAAGGCTCCTGTGTGGAGCCGAAACGTTGGATTGCAATAAAACCTCCACTATTTTGACTATTCAAGTATTGTGTATAGATTTTCCTTGGAGTGCTGTCAGCTATTGCATTTTTTATATATATATATATATATATATATATATATATATATATATATATATATATAAAATTGAGCATAGAACTGGCCAGATATGGGATGACTTTGACGTTGTTGACCAGCTTAAATATATTGCAATATATGGACAAACAATCCCTGTTTTGTTTAAAGGGTAAGGCATTTTTCAGTAGCAGTATGCACAAAATGTCTCTGTCTTAAATACATTGATAATGGGTTGAGTGCAGAGGACTCTTGTATTTGACTATATATATATATATACAGGTATAAGGATTTCTTTTATTTAATAAATGGGTCTTTTCTTAACATATTATGGCATTTCTGCCATTTACAAAATGTAGTTTGAAGTGTGAGTCTACAGTAAATAACCTCCATGGGTTTCAGACACATTTGTTTTTCCCTTTGTTGTCGTAAAATGGAAATATCTGTTGAAAATAGAGTTTTGTTCAAATTTCTGTTGTAGGGTACATTGACTGCCTTTTTGGACATTAACAAAATAAAACTTTTTTTTTAATATTTTTATTTTTTGGTCATGGGGAGGAAGTTTGTTTTCCTCTGGATCAGTTTGGTGTGAGTTGTGGTTTGGTAGAACGTAATGGACTAGTGTCAGCGTTACATACCATTTTCCTTTCTCTTGCCAAATCTTCTTAGTTTCTTTCAGACAAACTTGGTCAACTTCAGAAAATGGATTTGCACTAGATTTCAGTGGTAAAATAGACATACTAAATATATATTTTCTCCATGTTTGTGGTTGGATCAGCACTTGTTTTATGAATTACTGGAACTTCTTAGAGTGCAACTCCCACCATAAACTAAACAATCTGAAGTTCTGACCTCACCGTCATCCACTTTTTGACACTTGGACCTTCACAGGATTGTTAGTACAAAGCTTATTCCTTATTCTTATGTATCGCTTTGTCTCTCTTACCTCTTTATCTAGAATTTTGCAGACTTTAGGCATATTAAATCACTTCCCACCATGAGCCAGCAAACGGGTTAGAATGTTTAGGAAAGTACAACAGTAGTTACTTGAGCTGCCCACAACACCATCATAAAATTGATGAAGAATATCATATACTCATAATTTGCATTATCATACCTATCAAAAAACTCAGCACTATAAAAAAAAACAAATCAAGCATGCTAGAGGTACAATAAAAAAAAAAGTTTGGTGTTTCCACGTCCATGGGCCCATTAGCAAAAAATGTTGGTAAATATGTCTGTCAAATTCATGAATAGTGTCAGTCAGATGGTTCCACATAGCATAAACTCTTATGGGAGGATTAACACAAAAGAGTAAAATATCTTAATTAGTGATGGGCAAATAAATTCGGCAGGGTCAAATTTGCGGCAAATTTCCACGTTTTGCCGCCGGCGATGAAATTCGCGAAACTGCTGCAAATATTAGCAGCTGAAAATTCGCTGGCTTCAAAACATTTTGGACACGTGTCAGAAAAGTCTCTTGTGTCAAAACCGTTGCGTGTCAAGATTATTAGGAATTTTTCGCAGTTTCGGGAATTTCGTT
This sequence comes from Xenopus petersii, assembly GCA_038501925.1. Taxonomy (NCBI): domain Eukaryota; kingdom Metazoa; phylum Chordata; class Amphibia; order Anura; family Pipidae; genus Xenopus; species Xenopus petersii. The sequence goes on from CM076683.1 coordinate 18,283,143, forward strand.
GGAAATTCTCAAATTTTTCAATGAAAGGGGACAAATTCGCCCATCATTAATCTTAATCAAATGACAATTGATATGCATAAAAAATAATATAGCTTTTCTGGTGGGAACAAAAAACTGTGGTGTAAAGTAAGTACAAAACAATGTGGTGTAAAGTAAGTAGGACTGAAGACATCAAAGAATGGATCAAAGCTAAGCCTACTCCAGTTAAATAGTGTGGTTACAACATTCTCAACTGACTGCAATCAGGCTTCTTTATTCTTTTGCATCCTATAATGAGAACAAATTGCTTGTTTACTGAATAAATATTTTTCATTTTCCTGCAGAAGATAATGCAATGTGTAGGGACCCAAAACATAAATATTTAGAAAAGGATTGCAAAAACTCTTTTCTTCTTTAGTGTGAGTTACCAGAACTTCCTGATGGACCACTGAATTCTGCCCCTTCCCTGTCTTTTTATGTGAAAGAAATGTACAGGAGTTACAGTTGGTTGCAATTAAAGGGCATGTAAAGTCTAAAATAGAATAAGGCTAGAAATGCTGTATTTTGTATACTAACTATAAACATGAACTCACTGCACCACAAGCCTAATCAAACAAATAATTTATGCTTTCAAAGTTGGCCACAGGGGGCTGTCATCTTGTAACTTTGTTAAACATCTTTGCAAGACTAAGACTGTGCACATGCTCAGTGTGGTCTGGGCTGCTTAGGGATCGTCTTAAACAAAGCTGCTTGAGTTCTGCATGGCTGGTAAGTAAGGCGGGAGCTCCCCCTGCTGCTCCTAAGTATGATTGTTTCCCTGCTCAGCAGTTAGGGACCGTCTGACAATGCCTATCCACAGCAGTAAACGAAGGGAGAATTTCACTGCATACAGTCAGGTTTCTTATTAAAATGGTGCACATTTTTTAATTAAAGTATATTGGAGATAGGTTTCTTTTTCATTAAAGAAAGTAAAAATGGGATTTTATTTTTTTGCCTTTACATGCCCTTTAACTTGTGTTAGGCTACTAGTATGGTGTCCAAAATATTGAGATATATTTTTCATATAGGTGCCAACGGACTGGCAGCTTCAGGAGGCGGCAGTAGAACAAAATGTAGTTATCTCAAATGCTGCCTCACAGTGAAATCAAGCATCAGGACTCGGTGGTGGTTGAGGGAGGTGTAGTGCCTGCAGCTGGCCGTACTTAAAGAGATCTGCTCGTCTGGCGACATCACCAAAAAGCGGATCTTTTACTGGTATGCCCACCAACGGCAGGGCTATATCGGGGTAATCTGAACATTCGGCCCCAGGGCTGAACAATTGGATTGCGACGGGTTGGTTGGTGGAAAAATTAAACCTTCCCAATCGATATCGTGACCAGATATCGATCGGGAAGACCCGTCGGAAGCCCCCATACACGGGCAGATAAATTGCCGAATTGGTCTAAAGGACCATGACTAGACTACACAAGGACAATGACTCTACTACTGGCAAGACATACAACCCGTCCAATCCTCAAAGTATTGTAAAGCACCAAGCGATTATCTTCTTTTACCTTTCAAAATTCCCATTGCCGAATGTTACAATATAGGCTGTTGTAACAAATTGATCCTGTAATTGAGCTTGCTATAATAATATTACGCAACGCATAACTTTAAACTGGTACTTTCTGCCAACAGAAACAGAAAGACAGATTGTGGTTGTAGGAATGTTTGGGTAATTTCAATAAGCACTAAACCCAGGATAGCATTTCATCCGCAAACGTTCACATCTGCTTTAAATTAAGGCTCGATTTTTAATGACCTCATCATGGATCTGCATTATGTCCCCCAGGAGAATTTATTTTTAAGGAAATTAAACCAAGGCTTTCCTTCTTTTTCCACCAATCTTTCATATAAATATGTATATGCTTGGTACAGAGCAAAATACTTTGATATTTCCTGCTCAGTGCCCAGTGTTATTCCCTGTTATGCTCCAAAGAATTCTTAGGTTTTATGGTATTTACAGGTGTGACATCTTACACTGAATTAAAAAGAGCCCTAGGGGCAATGTTCCCTAATATGCCAGCCCCATACATCATGAATGGAGGATCAGAGTAGGGGTCAGGGACAGCTGACTGTATGTGAGTCATGGCCAGAGACAATATTGGTCTAGCTCTCCCCATTAAAGATCAATGTCACCTGCACAGGCTCAGCCTCTGGCAAGAAAAGCATTTTACACAGATACTCAACACAGAGATATATATATATATATATATATATATATATATATATATATATATATATATATATATATATATATATATATATATTTGTATTCTGTAAAGAACCAGCACTCCCATATGTAAAAATATCAATTTTTATTTCTGTTGCATTCCAACGTTTCGGTCCTTTCTCAAGGAGGGACCGAAACGTTGGAATGCAACAGAAATAAAAATTGATATTTACATATATAAATACATATATTTTAACCGCGCATCCCAGCTGGAGAAGCCATACTAGAGTGCATTGGAGTGTGGATACTCATTGGAACGTGATATATATATAGACAAATACAAAAGTCCTCTGCACTCAACCCATTATCAATATATTTAAGACAGAGACATTTTGTGCATACTGCTACTGAAAAATGCCTTACCCTTTAAACAAAACAGGGATTGTTTGTCCATATATTGCAATATATTTAAGCTGGCCAACTACGTCAAAGTCATCCCATATCTGGCCAGTCCTATGCTCAATTTTCATCTGATTGATTAAGAATTCTATGGTTTCATTATACATTTTATAAAAGGGACGAATACGTTTTACTTGCAACTTACTAGCTGCTTTCAAAGTAAAACTCCCAAACTTGGCTGCCCTTTTATTAGACACCAGTGGGATCACCTGACTATAGCTGGGAAGGGTGGGAGCTGCAACATGGAGCTGGTCACTGCTCCTGTAGAACTATAACAAACAAGGGAAAGTTGTGCTCACCACTAGTTTTTAAAACCATTAGCCGTGGTTGCAGCGAGGCTGTGACCACAAAATACATATAGACAATTACAAAAGTCCTCAGCACTCAACCCATTATCAATATATTTAAGACAGAGACATTTTGTGCATACTGCTACTGAAAAATGCCTTACCCTTTAAACAAAACAGGGATTGTTTGTCCATATATATATATTGAACTGGGGGTGGTAATTAATGACCTGTTTTGGCAGAGGCTCCTGAGGCTGCAGTTACTTACATATATTAGTAGCAGCAGATTAGTAATAGTAACAGTGGGGCATGCCATGCATCTATAGGACTTGCAAAGAGTGTCTGCATTTGAGTCCAACTTGCTATTATCAGGCAATAGATATAGGGCCTCTATCATGGCTTTTTGGGGCAAAACTAATTTTTTTTTAGATTTATCAATGCCCGATGCAGCAAAAATCCAAATTCACCATTTCAAACTAGCCGAAGTTTTGTATAAGTCAATGGCAGAAGTCCCTATCCTATTTTTACATTTCTGTGGTCTGCGCTGGAATGAGTCCGAAAATCTGACTTTTTTGGGCAAAAATCGCAAAAATTCAATATTCTCAAGAAAAAGCCCAAAGAAATCGAGCAATTTGGGTTTTCCCTATATTTCATCAAGTTTTTACCCAAACAGATTGAATCAGGCTTTTTTTTTTTTACTAATAAATAAGGTCAAATCGTGGATTCTAGTTTGGTCAGACCTTTTTATTCAAAAAATCAGAAAGATTTGCATTTTAATAAAAACAACCCTTAATCTGTATTTTATTTTATTGTGTACAGTATTTAATACTTCGGAGCAGATTTTTTAAGGGTTGAAGGGAAAATTCGAATTTTCGATCAAATTAGACCAGGGAATAGTTAAAATTCAATTCGATTTTTTAAATGTATCATGTATTGGCCTTTTAAGAATTCAAATTCAATTATTCGCCACTTTAAACCTGCCGAATTGCTGTTTTAGCCTATGGGGGGACGTCCTGGGATCATTTTGTTTTTTTCAGAGAATAAACTCGAATTGAGTTTTATTCACATTCGATTCTAGTTTGCGGGTTGATCCCATTCACCCGAGTTGAAAAATGTAGACAGGCGTAGAGAGAATCATAGTCAGATCAGGCCGGGTCGGGGCAGGCAGAGAACAAACGAAGTCAGGCAGGCAAGGTTCAAAACCAGGAGATCAATCAGAGGGATTGAGCAGAAGAGGTAGTCGGATTTCAGGCAAGGGTTAGGATACAAGAGTTCAGAATTGTCAATAACCAGGCAGGGTCACAACAAGGAATCAGGATCAGAATCAGAATACAAGCTCAAAGCACCAAAGGATAAACCTATAATGGGCAAGGTCCCACAGCCCTAATGAGCCTTAAATAGTGTTCAAATTTCGCGCCATTGCACGCTGGCATCATCACGCCAGCGCACCTGCGCCTTTAAATTGCAAAGAGGCGCGTCAAGCGCGCCCCAAGGAACTGGCGCTGAAGTAGCAGGATGGAGCGGCCTAACATAGCGATGCAGCGGGTGTCCCCACTAGACCACCAGGTAAGATTGTTACAGTATGAGGGGCTCGTGCACATTAGGTAAGGCCACACGAGGAGATTTGTGGAGATTTTGTCACCTGGCGACTAATCGCCTCGTCTTTTGAGCGACTATATCCCCGAACTGCCACAGCATGTTTTCCCATAGGCTATAATGAAAAGTCACCTGACTGTATGCAGTGAAATTCTCCCTTCATTTACTGCTGTGGATAGGAATTGTCAGACGGTCCCTAACTGCTGAGCAGGGAAACAATCATACTTATGAACAGCAGGGGGAGCCCCCGCCTTACTTACCAGCCATGCAGAACTCAAGCAGCTTTGTTTATGACGATCCCTAAGCAGCCCAGACCACACTGAGCATGTGCACAGTCTTAGTCTTGCAAAGATTTTTAACAAAGTTACAAGATGGTGACCCCCTGTAGCCAACTTTGAAAGCATAAATTATTTGTTTGATTAGGCTTGTGGTGCAGTAAGTTCATGTTTATGTTTAGTATACAAAATACAGCATTTCTAGCCTTATTCTATTTTAGACTTTACTTTCCCTTTAAGGGGTGATATTATAACTATGTATAAATATATAAGGGGATCATATAATAATCTCTCTAAAGCTTTATTTACCAGTAGGTCTTTCCAGCTGACACAAGGTCACCCATTCCGATTAGAAGAAAAGAGGTTCCGCCTAAATATTGGGAAGGGGTTTGTTACAGTGAGAGCTGTGAAGATGTGGAATTCTCTCCCTGAATCAGTTGTACAGGCTGATACATTAGATAGCTTTAAGAAGGGGTTGGATGGTGTTTAGCAAGTGAGGGAATACAGGGTTATGGGAGATAGCTCATAGTACAAGGTGATCCAGGGACTGGTCCCATTGCCATTTTGGAAGGAAAATTTTCCCCTCTGAGGCAAATTGGAGAGTAGGGATGGGCGAATTTTTTCGCCTCGTTTCGCCAAAAAAATTACGCCCATAGACTTGTATGGAGACGTGCGTCAAAAAAAAAAGACGCGCAACAAAATAATTTCGCTGCGCGACAAATTTTTTTTGACGCCCATAGACTTTAATGGGCGTCTGCGACATTTCGCCGGCGGCTAATTTTTAACGAAACCGGTCAAATTCGCCCATCCCTGTTGGAGAGGCTTCAGATGGGTTTTTTTTGCCTTCCTCTGGATCAACTGGCAGTTAGGCAGATGATGGACGTGTGTCTTTTTTCAACCTTACTTACTATATAATGCAACGTTTCCTTTATGTGCTCATAGGTGCAAGCAAACTCTTAATACCCTATCTTGCAACCCAGTTTGCACAGTATAAATATGTGTTGAGGCCTCCCTATAAGGTTTTTTTTTGTAATTTACATTCATTATTTATTTTGTTTTTATTCCAATATATTAAGGGATACATGTGCTGTTAATATGAATGAATTTTGTCACAACAGCGCCACCTGCTGGTCAGTTTCCCACTAGTCTGACCACCAAGTAGTCAAGGAAGTTGTCAGGAGAAAGAAAGAGGCTGCTCTGATGTTCTTCTGCTTAGGAATAAAATTAAAAACCATTCTCACATCTTTCCTAAGCAGAAGAACATCAGAGCAGCCTCTTTCTTTCTCCTGACAACTTCCTTGACTTGGTGGTCAGACTGGTGGGAAAATGACCAGCAGGTGGTGCTGTTGTAACAAAATTCAATTATAATAACAGTACATGTATCCCTTAATATCTTGGAATAAAAACAAAATAAATAATGAATGTAAATGACAAAAGTGATTAGTATATCCCCCATATCACTTATTTTAAAGGTTTACTTATCCTTTAAGTTTTGGGATACATATGAACAAGAGCAAGCCCATTTGTATGAGAGCAACCAGTTTACAATGGCCAATGTTCGGGTACATTCAAAGGTGCCCAATCAGAATTTTCCGGCCAGCACGATCGATGAGACGACTGATATCCAAGTCTAATTACAGAGAAAAAGGAAATATGCTATAAAATTTTAATTTATATGATTAAAATGGAGACAACCTTACCGTAATTACAAACTTTCTGGATAACGGATCTGCATTAAGCGATACATTTTTGTAAATGTTTACCACTGTGTGGCTTGGGGAATCCTTGCTAGTTATTGATTCGAAACGTTTTCCTAAAAAATGTAATAATTCTTTAATCAGCGTGTATTAAAATGAGCCTTCAGAAGTCTCCTCTGGACTGTAGCTCCGCTTTGGGCACCACAATAGGTATTCTTTGCTGTATTATTATTATTTGGTTTCAGCTGTATAGCACTACAAAATATGAGCTGCATAGTTGTGATATGAATCATTTATTTTTTTATTTGTAACGCCACTAAAGGGATTTGGTTTCCTGGCTGAAATGTCAGTGTTTAGCTATGAAAGATATGATTGGGAAGGAATGAATGTATTTTATTATGTTGCATTTTACATTGCTTCTCCGAATGAACAACAGAAAATAGGTGCTCAACAGGGGTGTGGGGTCAGACTCAAGCTCACCTATAAATCTGTTCTGCCCACACACAAGCACTTACTTGTGCTTTTTATATGCATTTGAGTTTTGCTGGGTCTGAGTGCATCTTGAATGGAAACACAATGGGAAGCCTATTCTTTACATGGGGATAGAAGGTTAAGCAAGGTAAACATTGTATAAATAGAGAACCTTGACATTGGAGATGCCTCCAAATGCATTAGGCACGCGTTTGCCATGTTCCCAACCCTTTTTCATTTACTGTGCACCACAACATATAATTATTGGAAAGAAATGGATCAAGTTGATATTTGCTTTATTATTTAAACTGCAACTTTTATGGGTTTTCATTGAAAAAAAAGCTGGACTTTTCCCAGGATTTTTTTGCTTCAATTCCAAATAGGAAATTACTCCCAACTTAAACCTGTAAAATCATGTAGAAGTCAATGGCAGATGGTTTTAGAGGTTTTCGGTAGTGATGGGTGAATCTTCGCTAGTGATGGACGAATCTCTCCTGTTTCGCTTCGCCAAAAAATTCACAAATTTCCCGCAAAATGGCACAAAATTCGCAAAAAATCGCGAAAACGGAAAGTTCGCGAAAAATCTGTGAAATGTGTCCGTTTTCATGCAAAATCGAGCAATTTGAGCCTTTTCACGGAAAAAAATAGCTTTTCGAACGTTTTCACGGAAAAAATCGTGAAAATTGGACATTGCCACAGGTGAATTTTCACCGATGAATTTTCGCAAGAGATTCGCAAATTTATTCGCCAGCGGCGAAATGCGGGAATTCGCTGTGAATTTGTGCCTGCCGAATTTATTCGCCCATCACTAATCTTCGCGAATAATTCGCAAAATGGAAGAAAAATTTGTGATACGGCGAAAAATTTGCAAAATGCATTGAAGTCAACGGCCATCAAAATAATTTTGACGTGCGGAAATTTTTATGTGCACGCTATTTTTGGTGCACAAAATTTTATTTTGTTGCGGCGGATTTTTCGATGTCTTCACAGTTTTGAAAAAACATTTGTGAGCGTTGAAAGGCTGAAATTCGCCGCAAATCCATGCCTGGCGAATTTATTCGCCCATCACTAGTTTTCTGATGTTTCTGACGCTGGCTTTTATGTGAAAATAAGAAAAAGTTGTAGTTATTGTGAAATAGATCAAAAAAGTTGCGTTTTTCTGGACTTTTGCCCTTTGTGCTTTTTCAGTTCAGATCATTTAATACACTTCATGGTTTTAAAGAAAGGGAGTTTAGTCCTTAAAACCTCTAAAATCATGAAAATGAGACTGATGATACATAGGCCTCCATCACTGTAGATATATTTTAACTTAATATCTCAGCTTTAGAGAAATCTTTGCACAATTTACTGAACCTTGGTTTCCCCCTTGCGCATTAAAGCATTTATACAAAAGTAAAAAGGAGCAATAATGCGGTTTACTCTTTATCTTTAAGTGGTGCTCAGTCTCCATCTAGTGGATTTATTTATTAAAACAACCTGGCTTTTAATGTTTTCTGTAGCAATAGTGTTTCTAAACAATTCTAACACTGATAATCGTCCCCAATTTCCATATAATACACAAAAGCCATGAATATCCTGTAAATTATATCCTTATAAACGGTGAGTTCTGATGTCATCAGTTATAAACGGTGAGTTCTGATGTCATTTCTGTCACATGACTCACTGAAATTTGTGTATTATAATAAATAAAGTACCCCAGTTGTAAAATATGAGGATATTAGAAGTTACCTCGGAGTTCCATGACCTGTATAAAAACACTCGGCCTTCGGCCTCGTGTTTTTATATGGTCATGAAACTCCTTGGTAACTTATAATATCCTTATATTTTACAAGAGGGGGTACTTTATTCACTATATACAGTACCTAATTTTGCCTCTGCCTCAGACAATATTATAGGTCATTTATATAACCAGTAATCAATGGCACAAGCCTGCTATCACTCAGTAATTTAGAGTAATTGAATAAGGTTTATATATGGCTTATTAGTGGTGGGCGAATCTGTCCCGTTTCAGTTCGCCAAAAATTTACAAAAACTCTGGAAAAATTGGTGAAATGCATTGAAGTCAATGGGCATCAAAATAATTTTGACACACAACAATTTTGATGCAAGCAACAATTTTTATATGCGCGACTCTTTTGTCCAAATGCATTAAAGTCAACGGGTGTCAGAATATTTTTGACGTGCGCCAATTTTTATGCGCGTGACTTTTTTTTTTTTGCTGTAAATTTTCTGCGCAGTTTTAATATTGATTTGTAAGCAGCCATTTCAGGTCATTTTGCCAGAAAATTTGCTTTCAAAAGACCCAGCACTTTTTATGATGGAACTGCTTTCAGTGAAGCTATTGTCTTTCCTAATCAATGTAACTGGAGGAGTCGCAGTGGAACTTGGATTTTTACTACTGAGTGCTGTTCTTATATCTACCAGGAAGCTGTTATCTGGTTACCTTCCCACTGTTCTGCTGAAGGGCTGCTGGGGGGTGAGGTTGATGATATCACTGCAACTTGCAGTGCATCAGTAAAAAGTGACTGAAGTTTAATAGTTTAATAGAGCACAAGTCTTATGACTGGGTGCATCTGGGAAACTAACAATATGTTTAGCCACATTTTAGATTTCAAAAGTAAATATTAAAAAATGTTGTTTGCTCATTTGAAAAGCAGATTTCAGTGCAGAATTTAAAAAAAAACTCCCATTACTTCGAAATTCGACCCTTGATAAATCTGCCCCATAATGTACAACATTTCTAGGTACTTCTTTAGTTAAGCTTTAGTTCTCCTATAAGGCACTGGGTGTTATTGCTTTTCTTTCAGTAACGTATCCTGCTTTATGTTGGATTCAATTTCATGTGGGCAAGTTAGTGACAAAAAATCTAAAAGTATGTGGAATATATAATGTCCCTTTCTAAACCTGAGTCTATGGGGCAAATTCACTAACCTCCGAAAATTCGCCAACGACGGCTACGCTCACAGCGCAACGCTTCACCAGGCATAGATTCACCAGGACAGCAATAATTCACTAAAATGCGAAGTTGCGATATCGTTACTGCACCAAGCAAATCGAACTTGCGCTAGCGCTGCCTAATTTGCATACGGCGGGAAGTTAAAGTACAATGGACGTATATGTTGCAGCAAATACATTACACTACAAAAGCCTGGGAAAGCTTAATAAAATAAAATAAAGTTGTTATATTGCCCTACACATGAGCCCAGTGTATAGTTTATGTGCCATATGTTAGGAAATGTAGGGGGGGAAGCCGGTTATCCCAAAATGTATGCTCTTTTTCAGCCTGAAAAAAGGAAAAGACGCCAGCGTTTTTTGAGGAAGTCCTATCTACTCTATTGCATTTCGTCTGGTCTGAGGTGGCGAAAGCAAGTCTGGCGCAAGAGGTAACGTTCAGTAAAATCTGCATCTTAGTGAATTCGCGTAGTTACGTCCATTCGCCAGAGCGCAAATTCGCCAGGCGTTAGGGAGTGAAAGTACCACTAGAGTCTATCTCCTTTGCTAGCAAAGTTACACCAACGTTAGTAAATACGCACAATACATCCGATGGCAGCGGTGAGACGTATCTCCAATGACAGACATCGGACTTTCATATCCAGTTAACTCACAAGCTGTGCACCAGTTCTCTGCAAATGGCTTTCTGTCTTATCGTCAGAAACAGAGAGATGACGGCACACGTGTATTTACAAGGGACCATTAATTGATATTAATTACATGCTGAATGGTTATCAGGCCTTCTTGCTTGCAGGCATTGGCTTTGTGCCACAGAAGATTAAGAGAAAACGGCTCCTACAATAGTAACTGTTACCTGGGGAATTTAACAAGACAACGTCCTCCCACCCACCCCCCGGTTATTCTTCTGTAAACTCTTTAGTTACTTTCAGCCACTGATATATATTTTAATTGAATCTATTAATTATAAACATAAACATGCTTTCTGCCATAAGGGGGAACTTGCAGTGACAACTAACAGCGGAGAAAATACGTGTGCACATTTAACTGCTGCTAATATAAATGTATAGTTGTATAAATAGATATGTAAATAATGTATAAATATATATGTATAGGCATTTTATAGGCAGATATTCTGCATATTTTCCATTGTATATTGTCTCGCTGTTTTTAACCCTCAAATGAATGATTTATTGTTCCAACTTATACATTATTATGGTTCCTGAGGGTTACTTTTGGTTACTTTATTCCATAACTCAAGTACACAGTGTACAAAAGTGTAGCAATGATTTGTCTTCCTTACTAAAATGCTCATCTTGAAGGTTACAGTATAGATATACTGTTTGTACATTCCAGGCATCTTTCCTGATAACACCCTATCTCTCCTTTCCCCCACCTGAAAAACATGACACAGGCCCAGCTCATGCCTCTAACTTCGATCAAGATCATGATATATCCACATTCTCTATTATGTTACACTTTCATGAAATGACTGTCCTCTATCTAGTATCAGACTGTAGGACAACAGGGGATTTTCAAACTCTATTTGAAGGCTCTATGCCTTTAAGCTCCCCATAGACGCGACGATTTTTCTTGCCGAACAACCGATTTTAGGGAAGTACGACCAATCCTTCCAAATTATCGTGTGGTTAGTGGGAATCGAATGATAGTACATCTTACGATTTTTCGGCTGACCTCTGTCAGGAAATTGATCGACCAGGTTAAAGAAATCTTTGTCGGTCCCAGTGCAATCTATCTATGTTTGCAGGGCCAAGCAGGCAGCTCCCCTTTGTTTTCCTGCCAAATTGGTCTTTTTAGTTGATGGTCAATTCCTACGATCGTACGATCGTTCTGAGAAGATCGTGGTCTCACGATCAGGATCTGATCTTTTAAAAATCTCAACATATATGGCCAGCTTTATTCTACACTTGTTCTTATCACAACAGATTAAAGTCCTGCACGGGTCTATTTTCTTATACCCGGACCCGACCCATTCCCCCACTGATCCTACTCAAAATTAGGAAAAAACAACCAGAAGGGGAGGGAGGGATCAAGCACACACCTTTGTTGTACCCAGTTGGGTTACCCATGGACTGCCCGCACACCCAGGAAATCGGGGACTTTTTGCCCAAAACCCGACCACTTCACAGGTATTCACTGGGTACCCGACCCTCGGACCCGGTGCAGTACGCTACAACAGATATCACTATATTGGTCTACAGTTTGACATGTTGGAAAGATCTACAAGATCTAAATGCTTATGAGTCAGTTCAGTGTGCTTTGGTGAACTGTATACAACTGCGCAGTTGATATGGGGCCCTGGAATTGATTAACTGCCATGAGAAGGTGTTGCGCCTGGACACACAACTGACTTACAACCAGTAAACATCACACTAAAGTGACTGACATAAAGGAAGAGATGCCGTTGGTTGAGAGAAATACAGCGCTACAACTTGCATGAAAACTTCAAATGCGGATGGTATTTTGCATCAGTAAAACACATGCAAGTCAGGGTACTTATGTGGGCACCCAGTATGGTTCTGAAATAGTGAGAAAACAACATGTTGATTTGCAAAATAGTTTTTCGCTTTGCACTGCCTTGTAAAAAAAAAACCTAGCATTTCACCTTTTTGATGGGGATTTGAATTGGTAAGATTGTTGCCCAGAATACACGCCAACAGCTTTTCTAATGACAGTTATAAATGTATGCTATACTTATGGGGTTATTTATTAAACTCCGAATTTTTGGAGCTTTATTATACCCCGAGGATGGAAAAAGTCAGAAACTGAAAATCCGGCATCTCACACCTGCCGAGGTTGTATATAAGTCAATGGGAGAGGTCCCTGTCCTATTTGGAAATTTCTGTGGTCTCCGTTGGACTTAACCTGGAAATCCAACTATTTCAGACTTTTCCAGCAAGAATACAAAAAAATCTGGGCTTTTTGGGAAAGAGCCTGAAAAAAATCGAGCAATTACAGAAAAAAATCATCCGATTTGGATTTTCGTCCTATTTTTTCATGTTTGTTCCCGATCAAGTTAAATCAAACTTTTTTAATAATAAATAAGGCCAATCGTGGATTCTAGTTCGGTCCAACTTTTTTCATTAAAATAATCAGAAAAATTTGGATTTTGATAAATAAGGCCCCCAGAGTGTAGAGGGTATGATATGTGGATGACTCTTCTGCGTAGGATTCAGCCAAACACAAAATTATATGAAATTGACTCAAACCTGAAACACCATAGATCATTTTGTATTGCCCAAAGAATTCTGCCACATCTCCAAACCTGCACTTATCTATTTTGCCGAACTCGTAATTTCCTTAAAGGGGAACTATCATGAAATTGATCATCACAGAAATGAAACCTCACATATCACTTTATGGAAGTCTCTAAATATACTGCATTATCAGTTTTGTACAGTTTTTTAAATATTCAAGTTTTCATTGTCATACTGGCAGCAGCTTGTTTCTATAAACTATTGTAGTGTTTCTGAAGCAAACACATCGGTTTTACCAGCGCAGGGCAAAACTACATGATATTTTCATTACTTTAAAACACTTATTTTTTGGTGTTACTGTCCCTTTAATATGTTACGGCCTCCAAATATGAGTGTATAAATAGATTTCCTCTCCCATCAAAAATTATTTGTGGGCATCCCTCCACTAAGAATGTAAATAAATATGTTTTGCTGGTATTGGTGTGGCCTGAGGATAGAAGGGTAATCCCAGCTACTTACCAAACCTCCTTTCTTCTACTGCAAAGACTTTGGACACCACGGGTAAGAGTCCTGTAACAGGTCGCAGATCAGGTTGCGGATAAGGTACTTGCGGGTCAGGTATCGGGTCTAAGTGGGTAAGTATGCGGGTTGGGGTTTAATAAATTGGTTCCTCGCAGGACTCTACCATAGGTAACTCAGAGAAACTGCACTTAATTGCATGTTTGTAAGAACAATAGTGAGGGTTACAAATATTAACAAGGACAGTGTTTAAACCAGTATTAAAGGACAAGGAAAGGCAAAAAAATAAAATCCCATTTTTACTTTCTTTAATGAAAAAGAAACCTATCTCCAATATACTTTAATTAAAAAATGTGTACCGTTTTTATAAGAAACCTGACTGTATGCAGTGAAATTCTCCCTTCATTTACTGCTATGGATAGGAATTGTCAGATGGTCCCTAACTGCTCTGCAGGGAAACAATCATACTTATGAACAGCAGGGGGAGCCCCCGCCTTACTTACCAGCCATGCAGAACTCAAGCAGCTTTGTTTATGATGATCCCTAAGCAGCCCAGACCACACTGAGCATGTGCACTTAGTCTTGCAAAGATGTTTAACAAAGTTACAAGATGACAGCCTCCTGTAGCCAACTTTGAAAGCATAAATTATTTGTTTGATTAGGCTTGTGGTGCAGTAAGTTCATGTTTATATTTAGTATACAAAATACAGCATTTCTAACCTTATTCTATTTTAGACTTTCCTTGTCCTTTAAGCCCCGACCGCTAAGAGCACACATGAGTAAATATGATTTATATCATACAAATGTACAAGGTCGGTCCTGATGTATTTACTTTAGAAGATTGAGGGGGGATTGAAATAAGTGTTGGGTAGGGTATGCTCTCTGAGACGTGGCTATATGTCATAGTGATGCACCGAATCCACTATTTTGGATTCGGCCGAACCCCGAATCCTTCGCGACAGATTTGGCCGAATACCGAACCCAAATTCGAACCCTAATTTGCATATGCAAATTAGGGGTGGGAAGGGGAACATTTTTTTGCTTCCTTGTTTTGTGACAAAAAGTCACGAGATTTCCCACCCCGGCCCTAATTTCCATATGCAAATTAGGATTAGGATTCGGTTCAGGCGAAGGATTTGGCCGAATCCGAATCCTGCTGAAAAAGGCCGAATCCTGCCTGAATCCCGAACTGAATCCTGGATTCGGTGCATCCCTAATATGTAGTCTTCTGTTTGACTTCTCACTGGATTTTGTTTTACAATAAGTTTCTGAAAGCACTTTCACAGATGCTCACTTGAATATGATGCGTCTTCTAATTAATTGCCCCCATGAGAAGAAGGCATCAGAGCTGTGAGCTCCACAGTTCTAAAACAAAAGTATTAATAACATATTAGGTACCTGTGAACATGCTGTATGATATTCCTCGAAAACAGTAAAGTTGTCACACAGGGATATTGATTAATACTTGGGTAAAGCCTTATTTATAATCATCATTTTTCTCCATTGTCGTATTATTCTAGTTCTACGTTTCTATGCTGCAAATATATCAACAATCATTCTTTCAACCTACATGTGTAAATGGAAATATTACATGTTCCCTTATTGTGGCATCGCACCAAATCTAGGACTTTGTTCAGTATTTGGACAAAGAAACTGTTTAACCCAACTAAATCCAAATACTTAAAGGGGGACTATTGCAAAAATGAAAATGTAATATAAATTTTAGCATAGTGAAATAAGAAACTTTGCACATACAATCAATTAAATATTCTGCATTATTCCTGAAGTAATCAAGTTTATTTTCATTATTCCTCTCTCAGCATCTGTTTCTCTTCATTCTGTCTTCATGCAGCAGTTGGGTGTCAGATATTCATTGACAGTTAGATCCAATATATCTTATGGGGGGGGGGCTCCCTTTCTTAGCAGGTATTAGTATTAGAGTTTATTCAAACAACTGATTCCAGTACAAACGAAATCTAACATAACTGACTTTTGCACAAATTCTGCATGTAGAGAAACACGATTTCTGTTGATTGAGCTCTAATTCATCTTCTAGGCAAAAGGAGCCCCCCTATAAGATATATTGGATCTAACTGTCAATGGTCAACTGACACCCAACTCCTGCATGAAGACAGAATGAAGAGAAACAGGTGCCGAGAGAGGAATACTGAAGATAAACTTGATTATTTCAAAAACGGTACAGAATTTTTAATTGCTGATATTTAGAAAGCTTCTTGTTTCAGTATAATTAAGCTTACGGTATATTAAATTTAGATTTTTTACCCTTTAAAATCATGTTACTAATGTGAACAACAGAACCCAGGGGTCCGTTTACTAAAGCACGGTAAATATTTCCGCCAGAATATTCACAGCGACTATGTTTACTAAACAGCAATGCGCTCAGAAGTCATTGCGATCACTTGCGGTAACTACGTTGATGAACCAGCTTATGTTAGCGGTAATTTTATCGAGTTGCGAATTTTCTGGCGACAAATTAAGTTTGCGAATATTTATGCTATAAAATAGTCTTGTTTTATGGCAGTTATTATGGCATGATTTATGGCCAGATATGTATCTTCAAAACTGCCAAACTTTATAGATATTATCAACAACACAGTGAACAGATTTCACCCAATCAAACATGTAGGCATCATATAAATCCACATTTCAATACATCCAGTCACAAGACTTACCCCCTGCTGATAGAATCATATAAATAAAATTCATAAACAAGTTTTACCAGTAAATCCGTGTGCATCATATAAATGTAGTTGAGTCTAGGCTGACGAAGCCTTTGGTCCCTCCTAGCCGTAATAAATCGTCTTTCAGATGAAAAAGCGGCTGTAGCAGCAGACAAAAGAATAATCCAAAACATCTTTGATTATCCTGTCACTTCTCTCTTCTCCTGTCAGGAATGGCAACAGGCGCAGAATGATGGGTAAAACAAGGTGTTATGGGATATTTCCTGTCCCCTTGAGAATTTTCTGGTGAAAAAATAAATTACCGCTTGCTGCATTACCGCTTGCTGCATTACGCTTCACCGAAAAATCTGCGAATTTCCAGCGAAATGCACGAAATGCCAAAAAATTGCCAAAACAAATTTATTCGCCGGTGAATGCGCGCCTGGTGAATAAAGTCACCCATCACTAATTACCGCCACTATATAGAATACCGTATATACTCGCGTATAAGCCGAGTTTTTCAGCACCCAAAACAAGCTGAAAAACGCTGCCTCGGCTTATATGCGGGTCAGTTAAAAAAACGTGATTCTGACACGTTCCTATAAAAATCATAGGAACGTGTCAGTATGAAGAAAATTCTGCACATAAAATATTTCCTGCAAAGGCCCCCCCCCCGCAAATCCGCCCCCAGCCCTGCGCACCTTTCTCAGCCGAATCGGTTCCTGCACTGACTGATCTTCCGGGTTGCTTCACTGACGCAGGGCTGGGGGCGGAGCGATCCTTCCATTGGCTGTAATCGGCCAATGCAGGAAATATTTTATGTGCAGCATTTTCTTCATACTGACACGCCCCCAGCCCTGCGTCAGTGAAGCAACCCGGAAGATCAGTCAGTGTAGGAACCGATTCGGCTGAGAAAGGTGCGCAGGGCTGGGGGCGGATTTGCGGGGGGGGGCCTTTGCAGGAAATATTTTATGTGCAGCATTTTCTTCATACTGACACGTTCCTATGATTTTTCTAGGAACGTGTTAGAATCGCTTTAAGCATACTTAAGGGAGCCGGCAGTGGAGTCCCTTACCTGTACCTCACTAACATGGAGATCTCTGTACAGGACCTGCAGGTGAGGAGGGGGAGGGGAGTCACGTGACTCTGAGAGCTGTCACTGAAGTGTTGTTTCAGTGAGCACAGCACACAGAAGTGAGACACAGAGAGTCTTTAGCTTTATTTCTCACCCTAGGCTTATACGCGAGTCAATAAGTTTTCTCAGTTTTTGTAGGTAAAATTAGGTACCTCGACTTATACACGGGTCGGCTTATACATGAGTATATACGGTATTCTGGCATTAGTTTGGTCTTTCATATATTTCGCTGTTTAGTAAACCAGGCATTAATATGTAAGTAGCATATTTTCAGCAAATGCGATAACTGGCGAAAACATATTCTTGCGCAAGAAAATTTGCAAATTTACCGCAGGTTAGTAAACTGGCGAAAACATATTCGCCGACAAATTTGTCTATATTTTGCTTTAGTAAACGGACCCCACAGTTTCTTTCTTCTCAAATGTGAATACGGTTTTTGGGGTATTTGGCGGATTATTATGGGGAAGATTTGGCCATATGTAAAAGTGGTGGATGCCTAAATAGCCCTTCTCTGTCTGCCTGGGTCATGCATAAATGCCAAGACACAACACAGCAGGACATTTTAAATTTAAAAAGGCTAAAAAAAAGGAGTCTGACACCTTCTTTACTCTAATAAAAGGAGCTGTTCATTAGATGAAATAACACAATTCCAGACATCCAAATGCTCATTTACATGTCAACATGTCCAAGAGGATTATCTGTGCAGCATCTGGTACTTTTCTTATTTTCCATCTCTAACCAGTCAAACTGTTTCCCAATCCGCGTTTGAGAATCACCAGGCATTAGACCTACAGCCCTGCTTGCACACTGATTTAAGGTATATACTGTAGCATTATTTCACTGGAAGCCTGGAGATGAGCAGATCCATTCCAGAGAGTGTGTAATGGACTTGGAATGTTTTTTCTTTGAAAAACCTCTTCATTGAATCAGAAAGCTGTGAGAGTGTCCACAATAATGAAGTGAGATAACCCCCTGTCTGTGTTCTATCACTCCAACCAGCCAAGACCGAGGCTTTAAGCCACTGGGAAACATTACAGCTTGAAAATATATGACTTTTATAAAAAAGAAGCAAGTTTCTGGAGAGAACATTAAGAGAAAAAAAAAAAACAGAGATTATTACATATAATAAGTTTTATTTGGCAACTTTTGGCATGTGTACACATTAGAAAAATAGACCATATTTTGTAAAAAGCAATAGATACTTTGTTTAAATGAGCAATTTTTTTTTTTCTTTCACTGACATATATGCCGTACAAATATTTCCCCCATACAGTATAGAAAACAAAACAGGTCACGTCAAGTGCAAAATATCAGTGGAATTCGAAGTCAGCTGAAATGGTTTTCGAGATCATTTCTACATATTTTCTCAATGTGTGTATAATATTGACTACACGTTGATATTAACCTCAGGAGATTGTTGATGTAAAATAAAATAAAAAAAAAAATATTACACCTAACAAAAACAGGCATTAAGTGAATCAGCTTGATTTTATTAAATACAGCCCAAGAATGGAATTTAAGCTATGGCGTTTGTGATGTATTCTGAAAAAAGTGTAAAACACCCACAGAATACACCTCATAGTACCATAAACCTTAGTGTCATTATGTTAGTTTTCATTACTGACCTTTCTACGTAAACTGAAGGTATGCTACGGCTTCTTAAAGGGATACTGCCATAGGAATTTTTTTTTTTTTTTCAAAACGCATCAGTTAATAGTGCTGCTGCAGTAGAATTCTGCACTAAAACCAGTTTTTCAAAAGAGCAAACTGATTTTTTTTTATATTTAATTTTGAAATCTGACATGGGGCTAGACATATTGTCAGGTTCCCAGCTGCCCCCAGTCATGTGACTTGTGCTCTGATAAACTTCTGTCACTCTTTACTGCTGTACTGCAAGTTGGAATGATATCACCCCTCCCCCCCAAGCAGCCTAACAACAGAACAATGGGAAGGTAACCAGATAACAGCTCCCTAACACAAGATAACAGCTGCCTGGTAGATCTAAGAACAGCACTCAATAGTAAAATCCAGGTCCCACTGAGACACATTCAGTTACATTGGATAGGAGAAACAACAGCCTGCCAGAAAGCAGTTCCATCCTAAAGTGCTGGCTCTTGCTGAAAGCACATGACCAGGCAAAATGACCTGAGATGCACCTACACACCAATATTATAAATTAAAAAAAAAAATACACTTGCTGGTTCAGGAATTACATTTTACACGGTAGAGTGAATTATTTGCAGTGTCATTTAAAAATGAAAACTACATCATAAAACTCATGACAGAATCCCTTTAAGTATTGCTGTAACACACCTTCTAGAATCCTTCCCGTTATTGGATATCCCTTTACTACAGAAGTGGTAGTGTGACCAAGGGAACATTTGCACAATCATAACACATAATATAGGTGTATGCTGGAGCTCATACAACCACCCTGAGCCTCAATTTCCCCAAGATTTGAGGGCAACAAGACCTTGTCCAATACTGTGATTACATTCCTCCTCCTTTGGCAAATTACAGAAATGGAACACATTAAATTACACAAACTATGCAAATTAAAGGCTCATCTGGTGATTAGACCCAGGTCCAGGCACAAAGGCCCCAAAACTCACAAGGGGTGAATGATGTGACAACCAAGCTGGCACTCAAGAACCTTCGAGGGAGTTGTACCCTGCCGAGAAACCAAAAGACCTGTCCTACTGGTGAGATGGTTACTGTACAAAAGCAAAATGTTCTTCTTCTGTTGTGGAACCTTCTGGTGAGATGAATGATATTCAAAAAAGTACATTTTAAATAAGTAAATTGCATTATAGTGTAAAGGAATATATGGAGTTAAAAGAAATTATTTGACTTCAACAACCTTGCATTACATTTTTGTGCACCTAACTGAAAGGTTATAATACGAGGCAATTTTCGAGGCAACATTTCATCAATCCAAAAAAAAAAAAGCCAATCACAGACTGCTCTTATATTTCATTTTCTGGCCACATTAATACGGCATCGGGCAAAAGGTTTATGAATAGGAGCAGCTTCCATATTTATAGTTTATAAAATGGGCCAGGCTGCATGATTAGGGTTTACAACCTGCACCTTAAGGTAGTTCACGACAAAACAGAGATATCATTTGGGAACAATCTCAAAATTCAAATATAAACCAGCTCGTCCAACGCCTATTACCATGGATACCATTAAAAAGAAGCAAATGAATCTAGTACAATTTAGATTTCATATGATTCTGGCTGGAATTTGATGTTTGAAAATGCACCCTCTGGCCAACAATAAAGTCAAACATTGACTTTAACCCGTATTCCAATTCAAGTCCCCGCTTAACTGATTTATAGCTCAGATTGCAGCCAATAACAACAAAGTATGTAGGGTCAGCAGTCAATGTCTCTTTTAAAGGAGAACTCAACCCCCTCACTTATAAAAACCCCTATCCAGTTCCCTACATAGTCGCCCCCGCATAGGTGATAACACCTATAAGTGCCCCTAATTCTTTACTTTCCTATAGGTACAGAGTAAGCGCAGTGGAGCTCGTGGGCGCCATCTTCCAGCTCTTCGGATTTCTTCTGGAAGTGAGCGCCATATTGGCACAGTTGGAGCAGTCTTACAATTCGGAGCAACTGCGCATGCGCTAAATGTGACGGAAATTGCCGAAGGGAAGAGGACCCAAAGAATACTGAAAAGCCGCAAAAAGCAGCTATAGGCGAGTTAAGGATTAGGGGCACTTATAGTTGTTATCACCTATGTAGGGGGAGCATAGAGGGGGACTATGTAGGGTACTTTTATTAGTGGGGGGTTGAGTTCTTAAAGCAAATATTTTTTCCTACCAGTAAACCAGAGGGCCCTTTACCTGTTTCTTTACAGGTCATTTTTCGCATATGGATGAGTTCATCTGTGCAATATACTTTAAATAATTACATGCTCATGAATATTGCTTTGAGCTCCATCACAGTAGTTGATGAATAAATGCCCCCCATTTGCATAAGCAATGACAAATAATGGCAACACATTGTTAAATGGGCTATATTTTGCAAAGCTACTCTCCTTAAAGGCTATTAAAATGATCATTTTGGTAACGGTGCCAATGACGTTCTCCATTAGATAAGTTCAAATAGACCAACTCTCCAACTGAATGGAAAGAGTTGTCACAATTAAAATACTATAAACTATACTATAGAAATGCTTGTTTGACTGGATTGTACTCTTTCGGGGGAATGTAATAAAAGTCGGTAACGGAAAAACTATCCGCAATGCGAAAAGTTATGCCTTTAGCTTTGAGTGAATTTAATATAGCTTTTGCGAACCCGGAAACTGTTTAGCGACCATTTCCGACAGTGGGAGACCGTTTGCGAATTTTATAGTTTGAGCCAAAGCGCAGTAAATGTAATAAAAACTTCTGACTGAAAAAGTCGTTATGTTTGCTCCAAAAGATTACGACAGCTTCAAGCACTTCTTAAAGGTGCGCAATTAAAATTCACAATGCAATAACAATTTAAGGAACAATATTACATTGCGAGATGTGGATTTTTATTCTTATTGGTGCGAATTGTGCAAGAGGTGTAAAGAATAGGAATAATTAAAGCAGGCCTTTTTTTCTATTTTCTATATATTATAATATGCTATTAGAGGCGTCAAAGGCAGAAAAGGAAGAATTGAGGGGTTATTTATCAAGGTCCGAATTTATCTCAATATCGGCTGCTACAAACTCCGATCTAAGCCGCTCTGGTTTTTAACGCTTATTTATTATTACATTTTCCCGAAAATTACCTTTGCGGGAAAAGCTCTGATTTTCACAATTTTATCGGGAATTTTCCCCGAAAACTCAGAATTTTTAGAGTTTTCGCCCGAGAGCTCCGCGGAATTGCCCGAACCACCGACACAACCAAAAATCAATGGGACTGTTCCCATTGACTTTTATGCAACCTCAACAGGTTTGAGATGCCATGTTTTTATATTCGGACTTTTTAGCCCTCAGGGTTTAATAAATTCTGAAAAATTCGGAAAATCAGGATCTTTCGGATTTCGGGTATTCGGAGTTTAGTAAATATCACCCTTAGGGGAACTTTCACTTCACCCATTGATAAATACGCCTTTCAAAATCCCATAGAAATGAATTGAGAGCTGTGGAATTTCACTCTAGTGGCGGAACTTCACTCTTTGATAAATTTACCCCTTAGTCTCTAACAGAGAAGGTGTGTTTTTGTAGTGAGAAGTACTTGTAGGTAAAAAGTAAACAGATATCAGTAAGACCTAATGAGTTACTCTTAAAACAAAAGCCTTGAGTGCCAGACAATATCTTTAATATAACTCTAGTAGGAAGAGGCAGCCAGGAACTCAGATTCTCAGAGAAATGTGATGATTTCAACAGGCCGTTCTATATTTACTTTGGATAGAGAATGTATGGGTGTGGTTCAAGCAAAGTGCATTTTATATATGGTTTTTCTAGCGTGGAATGCATATATATTTATATACAGGTACATTCAATTTAGGATACTAGCTATATCTTTTAACAGTTGGTTATTTTATGTCTCGGGGAGTGCATTGTCACTACTATAGATTTGTATGTGTATATTCCAACATGAATACCATGACTAGTTCCAGATTGTCTGGGCTTTTCTACAGATACCATTGAAAGGTAAAAAAATGCAAGTGTTTTTGTGGTGGGTCTCATGGAAGAATGTATTGTTTGCAATATGTTTGCAAGTAAGCATTTAAGGCAACATGATAGCATGCTTCTACTTTTAATATGTCCTAGTGACGTTGACTCCCAGTGGAATCGTCCTTCACAAGGAGCAGAAACTCTTATTGGCAACAAAAACATTTAGGAAGGGGGTCGGAACATGCATGCAGTTCCGTGAATTGTTATTTAAATGTATACTTGGAAGAAAACAAACCCCTGATAAAAACGCAGCCATTTAAATGTATACTTGGAAGAAAACAAAACCCTGATAAAAACGCAGCCAGTTTTGTAAGATTTTCCACTTGTTAGTGGAACTGCCTGAATTAGGGGAGGGATGATGGAACACTATGCTCCATAATGCTTACACTGGTGTTCCCTGGTGAAGAGAAACCAAAAATAAGAAAATAACTACCATTCAGAAAAAAAGTACTTTGTTTTTCTTTCATCTTTATACACACGGCTGCAATGTTAGACGGTAAAAATAAGGCAAACGGAACATAATAATTTAATTCTCAACAGAATTGTACATTAAAGTCAAGGATATCACACACATCAGCTCAATTTTATATGGAAAATGATAAAAAGATGCCTAAAATATCACTCTTCCATACAAAATGGATACAGTTTTGAGACTATGCCCTTCAGTTGCAAGGTGCAGCGCCCACCAAGCCAAGTAAAATGCTGACAAACTCCCTTAATCCCATTTCTCAATGAGCTAATAAGTGTTCACATCCAATGAATTTTGTAGTCATACAAAAACTTGAATTACAATAGAGGGGAGCCCATGGCAATGCATGACAAGCAATAACTAGAAACATCTCATTAGTCTAAAGGTGGCCATGCGCGGGCAAATTAAAGCTGCCGACATCGGTCCTTTACACAGCTTATCTGCCCATGTATGGGGGCTTCTAACGGGTCTTCCCGAACTATATCTGGCCACAATATCAATCGGGAAGGTTACATTTTCAGGCAATTGACCCGTTGGAGCCCATTGCTCCTCATTGTAATCCAATCGTTCAGCCCTAAGGGACGAATGTTCGAAATATAGCTCTGAGTTGGTGGGCATATCGGGGATAGATCCGCTCATTTGGAGATGTTGCCAAACAAGCGGATCTTATAGTGTATAGCCAGCTTAAGCTGTGACTCGTCAGCTCCTTTGCATGATATATTAAGCTTATGCATCAAAATAAAAAAACATAAAATGGCACTTTTGTAGGAGGCAAGTTGAGAGTATGGAGCCACCAAGAAGCTATTGTGAGGAGGATACCCATTGACTTGCCAATATCACGCCCTTGTTTTCCCACTGCAGTGGAGCTTTTATCTAATAACACTTAATCTGTCTCAAGGGTATGACTTATAACAGGTCCGGACTGAGAATTAAAATAGGCCCTGGCATTTCAGGTACACAGAGGCCAATCAGCCCCCACCAGCCCACTAAATACTGACTTTCTATGGGACCTTATAGCAGCCCCTCTGGCATTTGCCAGAACCCACAGATTGCCAGTGCACGCCTAACTTATAATAACTCATATCACTAGTAGAATGGTAATACTTGTTATGAACAGTCCCAGACAGTAAAGAGCAAAGTTTTACTTTTCAATGGCTACTGCGTCTAATTAAAATGGCCTCAAGTTATGTAGCCACACTGTGTTGTGTTAAACAGCTTGAATACACTCTAAAGGCAGGAAACTTTACATATATCATATTTCTAATTTATACATTCTGCAAGAACAATACAGCGTATCAAACTGTATTAACTGGATCACTAGAATTAAAGTGCCTACGTTTTAATGGAACCCTGCTCCAAATTCCTTATTTAACAGACCAATAAGGGGGCTGTCACTGAAGTGAATCCAACCTTGAGCACATATTGGACAAGGGCAATTACTGTTCAAAGGATTTTACTATAACATCTAACACAGAATGAGCTATTATGCAAATCTTTCTGCCCATTAAAGACTACACTATATGGCCAAAAGTATTGGGACACCTGGCTGGCCAGCATCTTCTCATTCCAAAACCAAGAGTATTCATTTGAAGTTGGTCTTTTGTTTGCAGTTATGAC
This sequence comes from Xenopus petersii, assembly GCA_038501925.1. Taxonomy (NCBI): domain Eukaryota; kingdom Metazoa; phylum Chordata; class Amphibia; order Anura; family Pipidae; genus Xenopus; species Xenopus petersii. The sequence continues at coordinate 18,308,369 of CM076683.1, forward strand.
GGCCTCTACTTTTCTGGGAAGGCATTGCACTTTGGACATTGGAACATTGTTAGGGTGATGGCAGACGGGGAAATTAGTCTCCAGTGACAAATATTCTCTACTTCAGGCAACTAATCTCCCCAAAATGCCTTCCCGCAGGCGAGAATACCGGCGGAAAAGCATAAGAAACGCTTCTGATTTCCGAAGTCTCCCAAAGTTGCAGGACAAGGAAATTTCTGGTGATTTCGGAAATCCGAAGCGTTTCTTATGCCATCCCGCCAGTGATTCGTATTCTTGCCAGTGAGAAGGCATTTAGGGGAGATTAGTAGAGAAGATTTGTTGATGGGCGACTAATCTCCCCGTCTGGCACTACCCTTAAAGGGATTGGTTTCCATTCATATTTCATAAGTTGGGCATCAAGCCTGGTAAGCATCGCAATGTATCCCACAGGTGTTTGTTGGGTTGAGGTCATTACTCCGTGTAGACCAGACAAGTTCACCACTACCATCAGAAAACCCATTCTGTATTGACCTTGATTTGTCCTTAGGATCTTTACTGTACTGAAAAATAAAAGAGCAACTGTTGACACAAAGTAGGAAGCACAGAATAGTCAAGAATGACATTGAATGATTGGACACTTGTGTCGGCAATAATAGGCACAATATATAGTATGGGTGTCCATATACATTTTGCCATATAGTGTACATTATCACAGCTGGGGCTGAAATGTGTTGAAGTGCTATTTTTGGTTAAATTCATTTTTTTGAAGAGTCCCCTGCTCATCTTGGATCCCAGGTTATTGCCTTTTCATCAAGGGTGAAAGAAAGCACCTTAAGCACTAAGAATAAACAGACACACACAGACATCTATTTAGACCACCGTCACAGTGATAGTGCCTCTCAAGCAATCACTGCATTTATATTCAGCCTGCAAGAGACAGTTGAGCTTATGTTTGCTCCTGTGTGCGATAATAATTCCTTCACTGCTTAATTGCATCTATACCATACCTCCCAACTGTCCTGTTTTTAGAGGGACAGTCCCTCTTTTGACAGCTCAACCCACAGTCCCTCATTTTTACTGGAAAGTCCCGTTTTTCTCTGCACTGAACACCCAGAAAAAGAAGATAAGGCCTACAACCCTCAGGTTTTGGGGTGATCCATGCACTACAGCCAGATATCTATTGGCAGTCAGATTTCTGAGGTTAGAAAATCCCATCAGACGATGAGCACATTGGCAAGTTCATACAGTCCTCTCCCAACAGGTCTCCCATCATAATCCTAATAATTACCCAAGAGCCAAACCATGGGACCATCCTGATTTGGCCCAGCACATTAGTGGTCAAACCAACCTCGCCAGATGATCTTACAGTTTATGCCCAACGTGAGCAAAATTTGCCCTGGTCTACAAATTTAAAGCAACCAATATGCAGTTCACTACTCCATTTAACCGCCTTACAGCTGCCAAAGCCTATGACCTAAACCCCTCTCATAACCTTTAAAGAAACATCCTCAATCAAAAAGTAAAGCAAAGTGTCTGCAACACGACCGATATAGCTATCCAAATTAGAACAGTCCTAAAAAACAGGCAAATAAACGGAAGGTCGAGAAAATATATTTCCTATAAGGAAACAGTAGCGTTCAAAAGATATGTGCAGTGTCAGTGTGGATACATTCAGATTCTTATAAAAATGTGCTTACGAGCCGTATATCATCTTACCCAATATGCACAGACCCAACTACATTCACAAGCTAGAACTGGCGGATTGATCTGTGAATCTGTTCTAGGTTTATTTTAACAGACATCGTTGGAAAGAGAAACAAGATGTAAATGTGCTTTTCTAACAAAAAAAGGGAAAAAAAACCCGCAGATATTTCAACGTCAGACTTTTTTGTTCTTATCTCGAAGATGTCGTTGCACACGGAACTCAGGGGTAGTTTGGTTTGGCAGTATTAAAGGCAGTGTTAGTATATGCCATAAATAACTTGGGAGCAAAACAATTTTTCTTAGCTTATAACATGAAAAAGACAGTTTTTTTTCCAATTCAATTACTCGCTGTGTGGCATTACATGAGCAGAATCCTCTCTTTCTCTTGATGCATCCAGATTAAACTCTTTCCACTCTGGTAGGGTCGTAAGACTCTGCAACAAACACAGTAAAGAGCATTAAGGTTTAAGGAACATCTCTATGGGAAAGCGGTGTCTGATTCCTGCTCAAGTCAATCAGCACAATAAGAAAGAAGAATGACATGGAATGTGATTATAAACAACCCTTTGGTGAATGCTATCATCCCAAAATGTGCCTTTTTTAAAGGGAAGCAATACCCTGTAACAGTGTCTGTACCTGTAAAAATATATCACATAAAACATGTGCTTCATATAATAACACTTTGGATCAAAAATATGTTTTCTAATAGTATCTGTCATTTGATATTTCTGTAATGAAACACTATAGTCCATCAGTCTGACTTGTACGAGGCACTTTGCTCGCAGACAAACCAACGGACTACATATGTTTTAGGTCACATCAGCCATTGAATGGACAGAGCTGTGTGTTTCACTCCCAAGCATCATAAAATGATGGCTCAAGGATTTTGGTTGGCACAAGGGTGGCCAAATTGGGCAAAGATTTGCTCCTTTTGTGACCTTGCTTACTTAACTGTTTTGGGATGGAAGCAGAATCCAGCAGTTTAAAGGGATACTGTCATGGGAAAAAACATTTTTTTCAAAATGAATCAGTTAATAGTGCTGCTCCAGCAGAATTCTGCACTGAAATCCATTTCTCAAAAGAGCAAACAGATTTTTTTATATTCAATTTTGAAATCTGACATGGGGCTAGACATTTTGTCAATTTCCCAGCTGCCCCCAGTCATGTGACTTGTGCTCTGATAAACTTCAATCACTCTTTACTGCTGTACTGCAAGTTGGAACGATATCACCCCCCCTCCCTTTCCCCCCCAGCAGCCAAACAAAAGAACAATGGGAAGGTAACCAGATAACAGCTCCCTAACACAAGATAACAGCTGCCTGGTAGATCTAAGAACAACACTCAATAGTAAAAAACCCATGTCTCACTGAGACACATTCAGTTACATTGAGAAGGAAAAACAGCAGCCTGCCAGAAAGCATTTCTCTCCTAAAGTGCAGGCACAAGTCACATGACCAGGGGCAGCTGGGAAATTGACAAAATGTCTAGCCCCATGTCAGATTTCAAAATTGAATATAAAAAATCTGTTTGCTCTTTTGAGAAATGGGTTTCAGTGCAGAATTCTACTGGAGTAGCACTATTAACTGATTCATTTTGAAAAAATTTTTTTTTTCCCATGACAGTATCACTTTAAGGAAATAGGGAGACATCTACTAGGGAATGAATCTAAAGTGTGAAACCGACAAATAGTAAAGGTTCATTTATCTCAATCAGGATTATCACAAGTAATGGGTAGAAGAGCGTAAACCAGGGGTCACTTAGCTGACTTTCATCCCTGATACATTTCAAAGGGAAGTGCAGATCGATGACTATGTTTCATTAGGTGGGGAATCTTGTACAGAGGACCTATATGCACATCCAAACAAATAACCCCTCTTATCTGTAACTGGAGGAGAAGTGCACATTTTTGTGTTTTGTGCTGTTCTGCTTTATAATAAATATATTTTAGCTCACTGGTTGCAATGACTTGCAAATGACTGTCAGCAGAATGATATTTTTCTTAAAACCTTTCAAAGGTAGATAACATTAGTTTGCATGGTTGCTTGCTGATTGCAAGCTTTTTATTGCCTCTATAAGCATTTTATTTGAGTTAAAATCCAACATGCAATGAGGAATAAGGCAGAGCAAACTATCACCACTGGGGCAGGGGCCTGAAAAACCGGAGCAAAGTGCTGCTCCATAGCAGAAAAAGCTCAATATCCTTCTATAAACTAAAAAAGAGGTAACGTCAAGCTGTGCCAGCCTTGGTTTTTCCTTGTATAGGTATTATCCGGGATTCTTGGGACCTTGGAGTTTTCCGCATAAAGATAATTTCCGTAATTTAGATCCCGTACCTTAAGACTGCTAAAAATAATTTCAAATTAAATAACCTTAAAATTATTGTTTTGCCCTCAATATAGATCGTTGCAGCTTAGTACAAGGTAATGTTTTATTATTACAGAGGAAAAGTGAATTATTTTTAAAAATTATAATTATTTGCTTAAAATTCTGAGCTTTTTTTGAATAAAGGGATTCTGGATAAGGGATACCATCCTGCCAGAACATTGAAGTGGATGGTAGGTTCATACAGCTCTTATGACTGTTTGTAGCACAGCAGTGTGAATAGATCGTCATTCGTCTGAAGTGTTTTGCGGCCTATCCTGTCAGCGCCGGATTTCAATAAGCGGCACCCCTAGGCCGCGCGGTCCGACCAGACGGCCGCGCGGTCCTAGCGCCCACCTCCCCTTCCCAGCGCGCTGGCGAAAAAACGCCGGCGCAGCTGCTGTAATTGAATGGGGATGCATGCGTCCCCATAATGCGGCTGGGCGGCATGCCGCCCCTATTTTTTTGCCGCCCTAGGCCCGGGCCTATGCGGCCTTGCCGTAAATCCGGGCCTGTATATGTAAGGAGACATCAAGGCCTCATTTACAAAGCATGTACAAAATACAAATCACATTTTTCTTTTCTTACCCAAATGCAGGGTTTATTTTCTAAAATACAGCATCATTGCAAAGTGCACTAACACCGGTCACCCCCAAGTTGCAAAAGATGCACCAATATGGACACAATGTAGCAATGCAAATTGCAGCACACACTATTGTGTTGACTATGAAGATTTTCATTCATCCAGGTCATGGTATATCTAGTAGAAGTAAATCTAGAGCTACTGGTCAGTTCAACTGACTGGTATGGGAAGTCCTCTTCCCTAGTATCCTGTATGCACATGCACCCTATTCATCAGGGTGGGCAGGACAAGCACATTGGTGCACCCTATATGAAGTTACAAGCTAGTTGTATGGACTAAAGCATCTTTTATATATTGCTTCAATACTCACTCAGTACCTTTTCTACGAGAATTATGATCCCATTTCCATCCATGTCGCAGACATCCCCTGTGCCACCCCGGGGCAATCTCATGCCCAGTCCAGAACTTTTTCACTGATTTCTGCAAAGCACATTTATCCAGCTTCAATAGATGCAGGGGATTCCTGACACATGGAAGGAAATGGCGAGGAGCTCACAAATAAAATATCCCATACCAGTGCAATTTTTTGAAGAAACGGAGTACCAACCTGGGGTAGGAGGTAAGTGACTAGACTCACTGGAGATATCTAACAACGTGGCTACCTCCAGTGATTCTACCTTCTCCTTTATTAGGCTATACATTTTGACAGCAGTAACATTATCTCAACTCTTTTTTACATTTTATATATATATGCCTGAAGGTGGCCATAGACGCAACAACTACGATCTTTCTTGGAAAAGATCTTTCCAAGAAAAATCATTTGTTTCAATACACAAGTGTAAAGCTGAATCGTCAGATATACAGGAAGAAACAACAGAATTCTACATGTATCTGACGATTCAGCATTTAACAATGGCCGATGTTTGGGTGGCTTCAAATTTTCCGTCCAGCCCGATTGAGCCGACCGATATCCAAGTCTTCTGCCGATATCAGTCGGCTCTTTTCCCACCATACACACACCGAATATCGTACGAAAGTTAGTTTCGTACGATATTATCTGTGTGTCTATGGCCACCTTTAGCCTAGAATATTAATGTTTAGCTCTCCATTACGACACCCAATGCTTGATTAAATCCCAAATGTTTTGACTTCAAATGTGTGTTTAGAACGTATTGCCATTGTTACCGGCGGTTCTTACCAGCAAATGAAAGCTCCAACTTTTCTCTGCTTTTTGTTGTAATAAGCAAACTTTCATCCAGGGATATGACCCTTTTGTAGATGGCACCAGCAGAAAATTTGCGTGAGCTTACATCCTGACCTCTGTACAATTGCTTCTCATCCTCTATTTCATCTCCCGAATCGGTACTTTTAATGCTCAACCGTCTCATGCGAGACACAGAGTCAACCTCCTTCATCCGTGCCAGCCGATCCACAGCAGTTCGAGGAGGCGTAGAAGCAAGCTTTCCCTGTAAGGTTTCAATCATCTTTGAAGTGTTTCTCACTTTCTTTTCACAGTTACGGAAGGCGCTAACTTCACTGGGCAAAGAAAGCGGCTGATTTATAAATGGCTGGTCCAGCACTTGTGCAAAGTTTTCTACATCTTTATCAAAATGCATATGAGGCTGGAGAACACTGTTGCAGATGTCTGGACTCTGCTTGGTAGAAGGTTTCATCTCACAAACGTTTCCTTTCAATTTTGCTTCATTTTGTACAACAGCACTAAAGACAAGGTTCTCAGGGCTCGGCCCTTCAGAGCTCCCAGTAGATACAAGTGAGTCTGCTACATCAATCCCCAAAATCCGTGTGGCTCTCTCTTGCAGAGATTCAGTTTCTGCAATTTCTGGGTCACTCTGTGGCTCATGGTCTTCTCCATTATAGTTTGCAGTGATGAAATGTTGGTTTCGATTAGAAATCGAAAGCCCTGGATTCCTGTTGTTCTGAGAAACCTTTCTTATTGCTTTAACATCAACCTGGCTACTTTTTTCTGAGACCTCCAAATGCTCAAAGTGAAATCTGGCTTGCCTGAAAAGACTGCAACTTGGCTCAAGGGCATGAAGGTTTTTGTGTATCTGGATGTTGCTCGGATTTATTTGCACAGCGATGTCTTTTTGGTCCACAATAGGGGTGAGAACAGTGTGAAGATTTATGCTAGTTCCTATTCTTTTGTTTTGGACTTGCTTTTCCGTTTTCACGCATCCATCAGATTTACATTTGCCATCTTTTATTTGGGCAGACTTTTGAAGTTCAGCACCACTCTTCACCTTGTCACATTTTAACTTTTCAGGGTACCAACTTTCTGACATACATTTGACCTGCGAAGGTTCAAAAACTGGAACCTCTTCTACTTCAATCACATGGCGCTTGTTAGCCACCATTTCGCTCCTGATTGCAGACACGTCCATCGGTGATTCTTTACTCTGCTCCTTTATTGCACTTCTATCCCCATCATCAGAACATTTTTCTTGCTCTTGAAACTCTTTGTTCAAACATTCTAGTTCACTTATTGCATCCCAGGGCCGTCGATTAACAGGTTTCAAAAGAAACTGCCCGAACACCTCCTTTTTATTGCAAAAACGTTCCAAATCGCTCTCTTTCTTTTCATATTTACCAGTTGCTATTTTTTCCTTTCCTTCTGCATTTTCATTATAATGTTCTGGCTTCTGACATGGTTCTGTTTTAGGCATGTGAGTGATTAATAAGGATGTTCTTGAAAATGCACTGTTGCTGGAGGGGCTAAGACTCATCTGGCCTTTAATACTGAACATATTTTGCCTGGCATTTGGCTTTTCTAGTCCGCTTTCAGAGCCACAGTGAGGCTTTGCAGATTTATTGTGCAGCTCATTTGCTTTTGTTCCGTTACAATATTTAGAATTTTGGATATCATTAAACACCGTTTGAGTTTGCTGGTCTTTGTACTGATCACCTGGCCAAGAACCAGAATAGGCAAGTTCCCTATGCTTCCTTGGATCTCCACCTCTGAGGTCATTCGCTTGTTTATTTTCCTCTGTTTTGGACTGGTCGTGTTTTTGCAGCTCCGCTTTATTGTTCATGTTTCCTGTAAGGTTTTGCAGCTCCAAATCACTGGAAGACACACTTAAAAGTCCCTCGTCAAACAGACCCCCGTTGCTGTGTTTTAACATATTCATCCTGTCCACATTGTCTGCTAAAATCTTGTTGTTCTTCCACATATCTGATGGGGCAGAATCAGATTTGATTGGAATAGATACTAAGCAAAATATTGTTTCATTTAACTTTCTCTTTGAACTTTTCCTGTTGTGGAGACAAGCTTCAGGTCCAAACTTCCTCACCTTTGTGACTATTTCGCAAGCGCTGTCCGAATGTGTCTTTTTTAACGTTAACCTGTCAGAGTGGTCACTGTTTTCTGGTAAGCTACACGCAGTGGACCCTTCTCTGGTTTCAGGCAACGAGCAGCATATCTGACTTGGGATAGAGACGTGCATCCACTGTTTGTGTTTAATTCCTTCTCTTTTCCCATAATTATGTTTTGCACTTTTAAAATCTATAAAGGCACTTTCTCTGTCTTGAAGATGACCTTCGTGACTTGCATGTGCAATCCGGAAAGCATTTTTCATTTCAGTGTTGCGATTGCGGCGTCTTTGTTTTTCTGCTTCATGACTTAATGGTATATGCTTTATACGGGGGTCATCAAAAGGAATGTATTGTACAGAATGGATAGAATTATCAGTGTGCCTCTGGTCGGCTGGCTTATTGTTTAGGATGTCACTATCATGAGAATTGGTGGGAGATTTGTCCTTTGTGCTGGTTTTTGCCACCGGATTATTTGGCCTGTAGTAATGAATGCTAGGCACTTTGTTAGAAGATTGATCGGTGGCATGCTGAAGAGGGGGAGCTTTGTATGAAGGTGGAGGTATGTAATTAGGAGGTTCCAGGCCTGAGTCTTGAAAACAGGATTCTTGGGGATCTTGTACACTGGCAATGGAGTGATGCTCATCTTTTTGTTGATGATCTTCACCTTCCTCTGCGTCCACTACTCCCCATGTTTGCTGATGAACTTCATACGAGGGAGGTTTTGAGGGTCTGCTATGTTTATTGTTTGAGGATGAATTTCCATCTGAGTCGGAATTTATAGCACAGTTGCTTTGCAGCTGTGTTTTATCCTCCTTCAGCACATGGTCTTCACCTTTAACAGCTGGCAGACTAATGTGATTTATACTGTCAGGGGAAAGGCCTTTGGGCAATGACAGGGATTCCAGCTTATTGGGGCTGTCTGCTTGGTTAAATGAGATGAAATCTTGTAGCAACTTCTCACCACTGCTTTCTGACATTATTCTCTCTGAGGTTTTTGTAGCCTTCATAACCAATTTGTTTAATTTTCCCCACTGCTCTTCTAGTGATGGTTTCCAGTTGTCATAGACGGCGTTGCCTCTCACAGTTTCCATGTCTTCTACAACTTCCTTTGCTGCTTCCCTGGAATTTTTAACAAAAATGTTGCTCCTCAGTTTTGCTTCAGTATCAGTAGAGGACCTTAATTGTTCTTCTTCTTCATTAGTCCCTGGTCCTAATAATAAACTGAAGTCTTGGCCTCTTCTTCTCCAGTACTGGATATCCTTATCGGCCTTTGCCCAGTGTGCTCTTTCATTTTGAGGTCTGTCAGATAACCTGCAACAGAAATAAAAAATGGGAAAATAAGCAACTCCTAACAAAAAATATTAAACAGAAAAAAAAACACTAATGTTTGGAAAGAATAAAAAATACATAGGTAAGTTTCTGCAATGTTTGAGCTAAATCGAAACTTTCTCTGGAAAATATAACTCATGCATGGCTAGGCAACTGCGGCAGATATAATTGCTTATTATGCAGTAAATTATTTTTTTTATGAAAAAAAAATTATCCAAACTCAATTTGAATTTTTTAAAAAAATTTGAATTTGATTTTCGACATTTATCAAACTCTGGCCCTTTAAGAACTCGAATTCACCACCTAAAACCTGCCGAATTCATGTATACGTCAATGGTAGAGTTCCAGTGACTATTCTGAAGATTGCCTTCTGTATATCACTATAAATGACTAAGATAAGCCATTAATAATGCCGACCCAGGCCTGCCACAGAACTACGTGAAACCCCTGCATTTGTAGAAATACTCAAAACTCCTTATCTGAGAGTCAGCGAGTTGCACAGTCAATCCAGGCCATCGTTCACTATTAACTAGATCAGATTAAAATTGTTTTGCTTGCTGGAGCTTTGGTTTCCAGTGGGGCATAACTAGACCCTGGTTGAAATGCCAGAGCTAATAAAATTATATGGTGGGGGCAAACAAGTAAAAATGCTGAATAAAGATGACTATACACAGACAGAGTACGAGTATATACAAATTATTTTACTATGAGATCATCAGCCTGATAAAAGCTGTTGAGTTCAATAAGTAAGAGTCAGGGCACCTGCTCAGATTCGGGGAGATTAGCTGCCCAGCAACAAATCTCTTCTTCTTCAGGGTGACTAATCTCCCAGAACTGCCTCCCGCCGGCGATTTACATTCTAGCCGGGAGGCAGATCAGGGAAATTAGTCACCCTGAAGAAGAGGAGATTTGTTGCTGGGCGGCTAATCTCCCCGAATCTGAGCAGGTGCCCTGACTCTTACTTTTTGAACTCAACAGCTTGACAAGCTTTTATCAGGGTGATGGCACTCGGATCGCTTTGTTTTCTGAAGTTTCCTGGTTTCCATTTAAAAAAGTTTTTCCGCTTATTTTTTATTACATTTTCCTGAAAATCTGGTTTGCAGGAAAAAAATCTGAATTTCACGATTTTGTATGCCTTTTTCCCGAAAACTCATTGGGACTTCTCCCATTGACTTATATGCAACCTCGACAGGTCTGAGATGCTGGGTTTTATGATTCAGAATTTTTCCATCCTCAGGGTAGAATAAATTCCAAACAAATTGTGATTTTTTTCTTTGTTATGTAAAGGCCATCTCCCATAGACTCCATTTTATCCAAACAATCCAGATTTTTGAAACCGATTTTTTTTCCTCTGTAATAATAAAACAGTAGCTTGTACTTAATCCAAACTAAGATATAATTAATCCTTATTGGAAGCAAAACCAGCCTATTGGGTCTATTTAATGTTTACATGATATTATAATAGACTTAAGGGATGAAGATCCAAATTATGGAAATCCGTTATCTGGAAAACCCTAGGTCCTGAGCATTCTGGAAAACAGGTCCCATGCATGTAGCTTAAAGCACAAAATGTCTTAATGTCCTTACTATAGTGAATAAAGTACCCCATCTTGTAAAATATAAGGATATTATAGGGCACTGAGGAGTTCCATGATCATATAAAAGCACAAGACCATAGGAAATATCACTGCACTATCGTGGTGCTTTCTGAATTGTGGGTTTCTGGATGACATGCACCTTTCCAAATGCATCGATTTTAAGGAAAAAAATCATATACACGGAGCATCTGAACACATTTGATTTATTACATTTGAAATGAATTTTAAGTTCAGTGTCCAGAGATGAGCTGCCGTCATTTCACTTCACATAACTGCCACCAACAAAATGACAACAGACAAATATTGAATTTGACACAAATAGGACATGAATTTGAGCAGTGTCCCAGTAAAGGAAAAAAAAAAAAAAAAGTACTTGGAATTCAGTTTATCAGCATTCACATTTTAATCAGTTTAATTTGTTTCCCCCACATCATACTAGTTTTAGGCCATGTATATTCAACTGTGGCACTTTGGTTTCGGGTCTCAAGAAAAACAAAAAGGATGGTGGTCTCTTCCCCATGGAGCTAACATTCTACGTGTATTAATAAAGAATGTAGAGACTCTATAGGAAATATGGTATCTAAGTAAAGGCACAAAGAGGAAAAGTAATAATAGGTGTAGTCTTTGCCAGTGGTTGGTATTGCAGGGGTCCCCAAAATTAAAAATGTAAAATAAGTTGGAGAGCAACATTAGCAAGTTCCTCTAGAAACAAAATAAGGGCTGTGATTGGCTATTTGGACTGGCAGCCTACAGGAGGCAGTAAACCTGGTTTTATGCACCTAAAGTTTGCCTTTAAGCTTGGAATAATAAGAACCTGCTTTGAGACCCCCTGGGAGCAACATGCCATGGGTTGGTGAGCAACAAGTAGCTCACAAGCCTCTGGTTGGGGGATCACTGGTTTATTGGCTTGCAATGAATACTGTTCTAGTTAAATTGCATTGTAGTAGCTGAGGGGATTATGGAGCAATAATGCATAGAATGGCAAGTAGCAGAAAGACAAAAAGTTTTAATGCAGGAAATGTCAGAGGAAATTGGTGGCTCAAAGAGTCATTGATTTTGATGTTATTTTAGCAGGGGGGGGGATGAGTTAAAAAAAAATAACAGTAGAGTGTCCAAGTTGTCTTTTAATCTGGCCATACACGAAGAGATCCGCTCGTCTGGTGACATCGCCAAACGAGCAGGTCTTTCACTGATATACCCACCAATGGCAGGGCTGTATCAAGGGTAATCTGAACATAGGACGAACTATCGGATTACGATGAGTAGCAATGGGCTCGGACGGGTCGGCGGAAAAATTAAACCTTTCCAATCAATATCGTGGCCAAATATCGATCGGGAAGACCGGTTGGTAGCCCCCATACACGGGCAGATAAATTGCCGAATTGGTCTAAAGGACAGAGATCGGCAGCTTTATCTGTCCGTGTATGGCGACCTTTAGGTGAAAAGCTGAAAATGGATTGAAGGAGTACTAAGAATCTCAAAGGCATTTAGTAGAAGTCTGCAGAAATATAGGCTGGATAGGATAAGTATTACACTTAATAAGCATTGAAGTAGGTGCTTGAGAGGGCACGGGAAGAGTCTTTGCAAGGATCTCGGAGTAAAGGGAATAGACAAAGATTGTGCATTGTGCTGAATTAAGACGGTGGGCAGTTTCATGAATGTGTAAAAAAAAATCCACATCAGTAAACTATGGGGTTATTAATTAAACTCTGAATTTATCTCAATATTTTCTGCTACAAACTCCGATCAAATCCACTCGGGTTTTTTGGGCTTATTTATTATTCCATTTTCCTGGACATTTGCTTTTCGGGAAAAAATCTGATTTTCATAATTTTTTCGAATTTTTCATCCAATTTTCAAGATTTTTTGGATTTTTCACCTGTAAACTGATTTTTGGCCCGAAAACTTCGTTGTATTACACAAAACCCAGCGCACATCAAAAAATCATTAGGACTTCTCTCATTGACTTATATGCAACCTCGACAGTTCTGAGATGCCGGATTTTCAGATTCTGAGTTTTCCATCCTCGGGGTTTGATAAATTCTGAAAAAAGTCAGATTGTATGAAAAAAAAAAAAATCACGAATTTTTCATAATTTATGCATTCGGAGTTTAGTAAATAACCCACTTAGTGTATAGAGATGTAGATTTATGCCAGTGTAAAGTCAATTTTCACCATTGTGAAGTTAAATCTCCAAAACTCAATGTTTTCTCTTTTTTTGTAAATCTACGATGTTGACTGGAACCATTACTACTGTATATCTTTTCTCCAAATTTTCACTTTTGCCCTTTAGTTAATGTGTCCCATAAAAAGAATAGCATTTATTAAAATAAAACATAATAGAATAAATTGTTTTAGAACATAACTATAATATAATTTTGCTTGGGGTTAATATAGCAACTGAACAACAGGTTACAAAAACCAGATCTGGCGATGCTTAACAGTAGCCATCCATTAAACAACTGTAAAGCTACGATTCACTGTTGAATTGTAAGCAAAACGTTCAAGAGAACCGCACTTTTAAACAAAGTATTCAGTGGCTTCAGCAGAAGACAATAGAAGAAGCAGAATAATGGCTAATGTCCTTCTCAAATTATAAACAGCAGATAAATATGAGGATTATGAGGGTCTCCTTACATGGCGATGCTTTGAGATTGTGCACATTTAGGGCTACTGATTCTGTATATTATATTCTGTTAAACATTTATCTCTTTCTTGCTCCAGTTACATAGTGTTTACCTCGTATAATTATGCCACATGGGTCAGATGAACTTTGAACGGTCTTAGAATATTTAAATGGTGGTATAATTGAGAATGGTTTGTACCAGAGATAGGCAAGAAGTACACAAATCCCTGGCTGAAGGATGGGAGGTCTAATAGCTGCAGTTGTCCTTTTTTTAGATGGAACATTATGGATCATAAATGGGGGTGTTGTGACACTAAGGGGCACATTTACTTAGGGTCGAATATCGAGGGTTAATTAACCCTCGATATTCGACCGTCTAAGTAAAATCCTTTGACTTCGAATATAGAAGTCGAAGGATTTACCGCATTTCCTTCGTTCGTACTATCGAAGGAAAAATCATTCGATCGAACGATTAAATCCTTCGAATCGAATGATTCAAAGGATTTTAATCCATCGATCGAAAGATTTTCCTACGCTCAAAAAAACCTAGGAAAGCCTATGGGGACCTTCCCCATAGGCTAACATTGATGCTCTTTTTTAAAGAGACAGTACTTCGACTATCGAATGGTCGAATAGTCGAACGATTTTTAGTTCGAATCGTACGATTCGAAGTCGTAGTCGAAAGTTGAAGTAGCAAAAAAAAAATACTTTGAAATTCGAAATATTTTTAATTCTAATCCTTCACTCGAGCGAAGTAAATGTGCCCCTAAGTGGAGACTGTACACCAGTGCTGAGATAGCATTTTTGTAGTTTTGTTTAGTACAGTAATTCAACTTCACGTGTAAACCAGCTGAACTTTGAAATTTCAAGCATCCATAGAAAACTTACACAATCCTAACTTCAATGGTACTCTGTGTGTGAGGTTTAGGGTGTATATACATCATTATTAATATTGAGCTGCAACCCACATACTTCCAACTGGAGTACTTAACTTCCCATGTTCACAGTTCAAAAAATGGAAAATGTCAAATTGGGGGCTCTAGGTTTTCTGCACTGACAGGAGTCTCTTCTATAGGTGGCGATACACAAGCTAGATTAACAACCTACATATGGGGTCCACCAATTCCATACCCATGTATGGGGCCCACCAATTTTAAACCAACTGGCAAAGTTGGATTTTCCCATCTGATAAGTATCATATTAGCGGGTTGGTGCCGTCCTCATCCAGTGGGTCTATAGGCCCTTCTGTATGATGGGTAGGGATGTCGCGGACTGTTCGCCCGCGAACTAGTTCGCGCGAACATCGACTGTTCGCGTCCGCCGAATGTTAGCGAACGTCGCGCGACATTCGCCAATTTGGGTTCGCCTTAGCTGGCGCTTATTTTTGCCATTTCTCCCCCAGACCAGCAGATACATGGCAGCCAATCAGGAAGCTCTCCCTCCTGGACCACCCCCACACCCCCTGGACCACTCCCCTTCCATATATAAACTGAAGCCCTGCAGCGTTTTTTCATTCTGCCTGTGTGTGCTTGCAAGAGCTAGTGTAGGGAGAGAGCTGTTACTGATTTGAGGGACAGTTGATAGTAACTTTGCTGGCTAGTAATCTACTTGATACTGCTCTGTATTGTAGGGACAGAACTCTGCAGGGATTTGAGGGACAGTGAGTTTAGGTTAGTTAGCTTTGCTGACTAGTAATCTACCTTCTACTGCAGTGCTCTGTATGTAGCTGCTGTGGGCACTGCTTCTGATCTCATCTGCTGACTGCTGTAATAACCCAATAGTCCTTGTAAGGACTGCTTTTATTTTCTTTTTTGTTTTTTTACTTTGCTACTGTAAGAGCCCAGTGCTATTAGTCTAGCAGTGTTGGGGAGTGGGACTGGTGTGCTGCTCCTCCTAGTAGTTCACCACTACCAGCACCAACCAGAGTCAAAATTGTTACAAAGTATCTTATTTGCACCTGTTAGCTGTTCTGAGCTCTCTGCCAAAAGCTAATTAAGTTAGAAACTGTTTTTTTTCTGGCTGTTCAGTGCAGAGAAAAGAGGGACTTTCCAGTACAAAAGAGGGACAGGGGGTTGAGTGGTCAAAAGAGGGACAGTTGGGAGGTATGCAAGTGCCACCTAGCTGTGTGAGCTTTTTCACATTCTGTCTAAATAACAATAATAATTCCGTGTCCGTAAACATCACCTGAGTGATGTTTTTACAGCAGCAATAATATATTCCGTATCCACTACTGTATACGTTGCCCTTGCAGGCATTGTTTGCCCAGTCTTTAACCAAGTGCCACCTAGCTGTGTGAGCTTTTTCACATTCCGTGTCCAGAAACATCACCTGAGTGACGTAGTGTGATTTCTGCCCTTTACAGCACAAAACGCAGCGCTGTGTCAACAATGTATTTTTCAGATACATTTTTGCCCTTGATCCCCCTCTGGCATGCCACTGTCCAGGTCGTTGCACCCTTTAAACAACTTTAAAATCATTTTTCTGGCCAGAAATGTCTTTTCTAGCTTTTAAAATTCGCCTTCCCATTGAAGTCTATGGGGTTCGCGACGTTCGCGAACCGTTCGCATTTTTGACGCAAGTTCGCGAATATGTTCGCAAACATTTTTTCCGACGTTCTCTACATCCCTAATGATGGGCCAACGATTGGATCAGCCTGGTTTTGCCCAGCATCGAGATGGCCAAATCAGACCCAGATTCACTTTATTGGCAACGTCAGTGTATTTGATACTATAAGTAAACGGAGTGTGAAATAAGAAAACCATTCATGATATTTTTTTGTGGCCAAATAACAAATGCTCATTAAAAAGGTTTCTCTGCCTTTTTAATGATATTCAAATCCTTAAGATATTAATAGTTGAGTTAAAAAAATCAGCATCTCTTGACTTATTAAAGTACACAAAGACCCAAATAGCCTCACACAGGGCCAATATAAAGCACCAGTCTATGGCATATTACAGCGGCCCCTTTTCCATTTACTAGAGTTTTCAACATGCCAGTTCATGTCTATCTCCAGTCAACTTTGACCAAACCCCATGTAGTTGACCATCCTCCATTTTTACAGTGATGAAACAGGGGGATGCTCCTCTCTAGGGCTGGTGAATTTCAGATTCACCTCTCTCCCTTACTGATTTAAGTATAACCATCTTGGGCCGTATCCCTGGTAGGGGCTCCAAGGTGAGACATATTAAGGATTGTTTGGATTACAGGCATAGGGTACTGGATCAGTTATTGTGTCTGAAATTGGAATTACACATGAACATTTTTCAGACATTCTGGATGCCAGAGTAAGCCATGTTCTGTATAATAACCCTTTGTGGAGTAATGTGGGGATGGAAAATCGATGTGACAATAGTGTCCTTAGAACTGCACAATACTGTACCTCAAAAGATTAAAGATAGACCCTATTTACAAGCTGAGGATGATATTTTCCATACTGTGAGTCTTTCCAGCTATTGGCAATATTTCTAACTTTGGTTCAGAACAATAGCACCCATTGCAAAATAAATAGATCCGGTTGCTAATTGCCCAACACCTTTACAAACAGAGAGGCTGTGTTTTCCTTGGCATCATTAAATGGCTGCTTATATCCTGGATTGTTCCTGTGTTTATTTGGCTAAAAGGTATCGCTAAAAGGTTCATTCAGAACCCTACCGGGGTTGCCTTGGAACAGATTAGGGATCATCAGGTGAACAGTTTGTCAAAGTATATTGGATCCATTAACAAATGCAGTTCCCTGTGCCTCTACTATCATTTTCCAGTATAGTGTATATAGGCTTTATTACAGTAGCAAACCCCTTCTGCAATTGTCACCTTTGTTGTATAGGTGTACCATTAGGAGAGTTTGGGCACCTTATGCCCACTCCTCCAACCTTTTATAGCAATCCGAAAAACCAGCTTCAGATAAAGCCTTTGCTTTGCTTGTGGCTTGTATTGTTGTACCAAAGTAACGAGAGAAAAGTGACGGATGTATACACAATGGGTAAAAATAACCTGCATATATTTTACATTAATAGTGCTTAGTAATGTCATCAGCTATATTGCTGCTTATTGATGTCACATGACTCACCAAATCATATGTATTATAAGCAAAAAAAGGTTGCCCCTAGTTGAGGCTATTAGAAGTTATCTCAGAGCTCCGTGATCATTTTTATGGTCATGAAACTCGTCATTGGTGCCTTGTTACCAATACAATTAAAAAGTGTTCTAAATACCGGATTATTAAACTACATAATTTTCTGCTTGCCCACTGCCCCTACAGGAATATATACAAAGAAACATAATACTGTTCATCTTAACACGTTGGTTTCTGAGCTGGAAATGTTGTTTTAGGCTTTGAGAGTTTCAGAAAACAATAGATTGTTGTTCCAAGAGGACAGTTGCTAAATATAGAGGTCACTGTGCACTTTGCAAAATGAGTTAGCAATAAAAGGCACGGCTGTGCTCTGTTCTGGCTCAGGCAAGCCACGAGTCAGCAGAATCCAGTGTATAACGAGCAGACCTTGGACTACATACCCTGCTTCTGAAGTATGACATTCTTCCAAACATCTCTGGTCCCTGGAGTGCCCAGTGGAGCTTAACTGTAGTCTCCTGTTGGCAGAACTCTTATCGCTGTCCCCATAGAAGCCCTTAGCAAGAGCATAGGGATCCGCAGCAAATATCTCTGGGTTGGCCTGATAACCATTTAACATTCCATTGCCAGTCCTGCTGTCTGTTAGGTCCTGTTGGTATCCTTCACTCCTGGGTTGGTAAGAGGAAGAAGAGTCCTTAGAGACTTTGTACCCATGAGAAACAAGGAGATCCTCAACACTGAACATACTGAGCGAGCTTGAACAGCCGCTATGCCAGGTAAAGCGATACTTCCAAAGGGCCTTCCATCACTGTAAGGAGAGAGAGGAGAGTAAGAGGCAGTCGTTACGTGTTGGCCGATGGACCTTACACATGCTTCTTTCATAGCATTCTTTGATTAGTTACCTAATGTTAAACTACATGCAGATGCACTAATGAGTAATATGTGGGTCCTGCCAAGATAACAATGGTGTGTGTGCAGCCAGTGCTGGGATGAGATTATGCTGCTGACCCTGCTTATTTGAGAAGGTGCTTTAGGATCAGGTTCTAAAGAACTCAAAGCATGATGTACACTAAAAGGAAGGGATAACAGAATTTCAGCAATCCCTTGCTTTCTCTTGCATGTGGAACACTGAAACACTAAAAGAAAAACCTAGATGTATTAATGGAGAACTAAATCTTAACACATATTTGGGCTGCTAATATTGCACCAGGTGTTTTGAGTTCTGTACCAGCCCAAGGTAACTACAACCTTTCAGCAGGGAAGATCTTTGCCTCGGAAGATGTCCCCAGTAGCTCCTCATCTTTATTTCTGTTCACAACACATGCTCTGGACTGCTGTGTCTATACACTATATACAGTCTACAACATAATATAGAATTCACGACAGAAGGCTCGTTATAAATTCAGAATCACATTGCCTGGCAGCATAGAAACTAGTGCATTGTGCATCATAGTTAATTCATTAATTAGCCCTGTACCATCAACTACCATGACAAATGCAATCTCATTCATCTCATTCTAATCCACTGGGCAGGCACTATCATTTCAGTGTACAAAACACAACATTTCTCACTGTATTCCTTTTTAGGTGTCAGGTCTCCTTTAAGATTAGCTGAGAATATTTTACAAATTACCATCCATCAGGCTTTGTGAGTATGATTGACAATTGCCCACAATGCAGTCCCAGAATTCCGGTGTTGTTTGATCACCAGGGGGTGGTCCTGCATCAGGTCAGGTGCCCGCAGAATACCCGCAAAGGGGTTGGGTTTCAGGCAAAAAGTCCCGGATTCCTTGGCCGCACTGGCAGTCCATGGGTAACCCGACTCTGTACCCAACAAATGTGCGGGCTCGATTCCTCCCACCCTTGTGGGCCTTTTAGTTTTTACATTTTTTTGGGAAGATTCAGTGCCGGAGTGATGGCACTTCCAGGCAAATGTGCCGTTGCTTCGGGTTTCTCGTGTCCCTCCGGTCAGAAGTTTATGTGGCCTATTCTCGGGTAGAGGGAACATGCGGGTCAAATTGCGGGTTGCAGGTTCGGGTTGTGGATACGGATCGGGTACTGGTTTAAAAAAAATGAACCCGCGCAGGACTTTACATAGTGCAGAGGCGACACATGCTCCCTATTTTTTTGGAGCAACTATGCTGTGTTTGACAGAGGGCCCTTTAGGAACCCTTGAGCTTTCACCAAGTTTGGAAGTGGGAGCAGCTCCAAGGTTCCCCTGCATAAGCACAACTGCACTCAATTCTGAACAGAAGGAAGGACTGGAAGTGCCAAGTGCAACTATATGGAAGAGCAAAGGCTGTGGCAGCAAACGTAAATGACCCCTTTTACCGAAAGCTAACCCTCTTACAGGAAAACCGACCCCTTTTGAGGCGGTGGTTCTAGACTGGCAAGTCACAATAGGGATAGTTGAATGGGGTTCGATGAAACTCCCAATTAATGAGACCCGTTGCCAAATCTGTTTTCCTTGGATAAGAAAAATAAATGGAAAATTTGGAAATAGAAGCAGGTTGTATGTGTGCTACAAATGAATTATAGGCCAGAAACCCCGAGGATACAATAAGATGAAGCTAAAACTTGGAGAATAGTCCAACATTGGTATGAGGCGATATATGAGCAATACTATATGCAGTAAGCAAATTTCCTTTCACGCCCAAAACGTTATAGTGAAAGATGGATAATGTGTTAGAGAGCAGGAAATCATTAATATTATTGCTTCACATCTGCAATGGCTAAAACAAAAAAATATATATATATTTCAGTGTATCTGCACACGATTCAAATCAGTAAGGGTGCTCATCAATATAATTATAGTTCACAAATAGAAAGCACTCACGGCACAATTTCTATGAATAGTTGGAAGACCTTCTAGTGCTTTCTATTCATGAACTATATATTAGTGAACTTTATCAATAATTATATATATTGCTGGGTAGTTAGAGTGATGTCAAAAAAAATATCTAGATGAAAAAGTTATTTTGGTTCTATTTAACTGCATCATGTACTTCCTACCTTCCATGAACAGTTGCCCTACAGCTCTTTTGGCAGCCAAAGTAACCTCATTACCTGCAAACACTAACGTTTCTGCCTCCTCCGAGGCCTTTCTCAAAGTGAGAAAGGCCTCGGAGGAGGCCGAAACTTTAGTCTTCCATGTAAATAAAACATTTTTTATTTTGTATAAGACCTGAGAGTGCGGACCTTACTTGTGGGATAGAAATTCTAAATTTGGACACTGCGCCCAGGCACGTTTGAACTAAGTATCGAGAGTGCCAACTCTTCCAAGGACTGATATATATATGTATGTTTATGTTTTGCCAAATGTGAAAGTAGACTAAAAATAATGTAATTACTCAGACCTGAAATACAGAGAACAGTGCACCTACAAATGAATAGAAACCAGTGCCGTTACATATGCTTAGATAAATTAATACTATTGTTATTTTAATGATGACTTAAAGGAGAAAGAAATCTACCAAGGTCGTTTATTGCCAATAGATTAGCCACAGCGGTGCAAGCTAGAATGCTATATTTATTCTGTAGAATGTTTTACCATACCAGAATAAACAACATTACTTTAAGGGTTTACTCCTTTAATCCTTTTATAGATTAGAATGAGCTGCTAAGTGGAACTGACCAACTGCTTCACCGTTTTTAACTGTAAAAACAATCAAGCCAAACGTGTCGAGTAATGGTTTTAGCAGGAGTACCAAGCATGGGAATATATTGTTTATGGGCTTCATTTTAAAACTGTGTGAACCTAATGTACAAGATAAAACCACAGCAATCTGGCAGCAGGACAGAAACAAGTACTCAACGCACTGTTTTTATATTCTCCTTTGGCCAGTGGTTTGATCATTTTAAGACGAAAGAAATACATTTGCAAATCTTCCCGTCCAAGACACAATGTACAGAAATGTTGTTTTCCCAATACTTTACTTTCTAATCTTTGGCCATGGTTTATTTAGTCAATTGTTATTAGAAAAGACAACAAAATCAGTTGTCCGCTGTGTTTATATTAGGGATGCACCGGATCCAGGATTTGGTTCAGAATTCTGCCTTATTCAGCAGGATTCGGATTCGCCTGAACCCTTCTGCCCAGCCAGACAGAATCAGAATTCTAATTAGTGGTGCTTGCGAAGCAAAGCATCACTACTGTTATCTTGCAAACTTATTTTTATTCTTCTTCCGTATGAAAGTTTGGCGCGTAACTAGTCCCGCACCGTTTGTCCTAGACCCATGAATGAGGTGTCAAATCGTGCGGCTTAATCGGGAATGGGGTGGTATGACTTTTCTAAGGGGTGGGTGGTTAATTGCCCCTTGCGGGGGCAATTAACAACCCCAAAAAGTCCCATAGATTAACATTGAGGCCAACTTTTGACGGATTCTAGCGCAGAGAGGAAATCTTGTAGAAACGTTAAATTTACCACATTTGAAGAGGTTTGCGACCTGTGTCAGATGATACCCCACACGAGGGTATAAGTTTTACCCCCGGGGCAGGAGAGGTCCCCAAATTTGCCCCATTGACTTATAATGGGGAATTTATCGAATAATTAGTTTGTCGCAAGACCCATGAATGAGGTGTCAAACCGTTCATCTTATTCAGGAATGGGGTGTTGTGACTTTTCTGTCCTATTTTGGGGACCCAAAAAAGTGAGCGGAGCCGCAAACAACCAATCAGATTTTCCCTATTGACTTCAATGAGAAAATGTAAACAGCTGTAATTCTCACAGTAATAAAGCCAGAGCTCCCAAACTTGGCACCGTGGGTCACTGGGTGACTGCAGCCAAAATTTACAAAAAGTGGGCGGAGTCTACAACAGCCAATCAAATTTCAGCCATTCAATTAAATAGGAAAATTTTAAACTGCTGCCGCTCTTAGACGGTTAATGGCAGGGTCCTCAAAGTTGGCACAGTTGGTCACTGGGGGACTGGGATTAAAATTAAGAAAAGTGGGTGGAGCCAAAACCAACCAATCAGATTTCTTTGATTGGTTTTAATGGGAAAAATTAAGAAGGCTGCCATTCTCTCAGTATTGATGTCAGGGACCTTGAATATCACAAATGTGGTCGCTGGGGGTTTCCACTTCAAGTTTAGAAAAAGTGGGCGGAGCCACCAACAACCAATCAAATTTCATTCATTGATTTTCAATAGAAAAAAATAGAAATGCTGCCATTTTTACACATTAAATGACAGCATTCCCAAACTTTGAAATGTTAGTCACTGAGTGACTGTGGTTCACAATTAGGAAAAAAAGGGGCGGGGCAACAACAGCCAATCAGATTTCAGCCTTTGACCTTAATGAAAAATGATAAACTGCTGCTATTATCACAGTTTAAATGCTAGGTGTACCAAACTCGGCTCAATTACTCACTGGGTAACTGCGGTCAAAATTTAGGAAAAGTGGGTGGAGCCAAGAACAGCCAATCAGATGTTCCCTATTGACTTCAATGAGAAAATGTAAACAGCTGTAATTCTCACAGTATCAAAGCCAGAGCTCCCAAACTTGGCACCGTGCGTCACTGGGTGACTGCGGTCAAAATTTAGGAAAAGTGGGCGGAGCCGCAAACAGCCAATCAGATTTCAGCCATTGACCTTAATGAAAAATGATAAACTGCTGCTATTATCACAGTTTAAATGCTAGGTGTACCAAACTTGGCTCAATTACTCACTGGGTGACCGTGGTCAAAATTTAGGACAAGTGGGTGGAGCCAAAAACAGCCAATCAGTTTTCACCTATTGACTTCAATATAAAATTTTGGAATACCGCCGTTCTCACCGTTTTAAAACCAGAGGCCCCAAACTTGGCACTGACCATGACTAGGTAACTGGGGTTAAAATTCAGAAAAATGGGCGGAGCTTAAGACAGCCAATCAAATTTTACCTAACGCTATTCAATGGGAATATTTAAATTCCTGTCATTCTTACACTGTTAATGTAAGAGTGCTCAAACTTGGTCCATTTGGTGACTGGGTTGCAAATTTTTAAAAGTGGGCGGAGCCAAAAATAGCCAGTTTGTTTGGATTGATTTCAATGGTAAAATTTGGTTGGCTTTAAATTTCACCGGTTTAATCCGGATTCTACCGACTTTGTGTACTCTCTAGGCACCAGGGGCGACTGGGCATGACACCCAACATATATGGGGGGCCTGAGTTTTGCCACGGCAAGCACCACTCACATTTTCTTCAGGAAATGTACCTCTCTAGTTTGCATATACAAATTAGGGGCGGGGAGTTTTTCACCAAAGTGAAACGCCCCAAATTCGCCCATCACTACTTACGCGTTTTATGTGTTTCCACACGTAATCATAGGTAAAAGATTTTTTACCTATGATTACGTGTGGAAACACACGAAACGCGTAAGGTGTTACTCATTGTGAAAGTTTCTTCTTTGATCTTACACCGCGTCCGAGGAGTTCCTGCAGTGCGTGTCCAAAATGTATTGACGAAGTGAACTGTTCTACCCAAGCACCCAGACCTCCAACGGTGAACGGTGAGTGACCCTGATCTTTAAGGCAAGCGACGGGTTGGGGCAATTGCACCCAAACCACATTTTATACTTGGTAAGTGCTTAAATTGCAAATATACTAATGTAAAACATAAATGTCCATGTAGTAAAGCGGAACACAACAATCAATTAAGTTAGCAGCACCTGCATTTAGGGTTGCCACCTGGCCGGTAAAAATTATGCATGATGCCAATGTTATTAATAGGAAAAAATGGCAAGGATATAGGAAGGCCGGTATTTTTTTCCAGAAAAGGTGGCAACCCTACCTGCATTGAGCCGGTATGAGTTTATTCTGAAACACAATGAAATACCCAGCAAGACCTTCTCTGTTTATCCATTGGAGAGGCCTCCCAAGAAGAAGGAGAAGACAAACCCAAGGCTGCTCGTCTCATTGTGTCTTGCCCTGCCCCAATCACAGAGCCAAGAACTCACCATAAATGGCAGGGGAAGGAACTTTTTTCCCTTGTTTGATGTTAATCCCCCAGTTTACAGCTGGATCTCGCTTCTGGCCTGTCTCCAAGAATAAAAAAGGCAGCTTTTGCTAAGTATCCTTAATAAAGTCTTGTGTAAAGATACACAAACAAGCGACATGTGCTGACTGCACTCTTGTTCACTCGGCATTATGGGATGGTTTCTAATAACCCGGCTTGGGGACACAGTTTCCAGCATACAAATGCTTAACAATAACAGTGGAGAAAGGTATCTAAAAAGTTAAACTAACAAAATCTGTGTATTATCCTAAGCCGTCCACAGGCATGGTTGAAGAGGTTACGTCTTGAACTTGTCATGAAGTTAACTTTCCTTCTCTGAGAGAGGCGGCCTAGGGCTCGGCTTCTGGAAATGAGCCAAACTCCTCTGATAACTCATATTTGTTTCACAGTGACTGCTTCTATAGAAGACCACCTGCAAATACAGTGTAATAACAAACAAGCTCTACACCTAAGAGCCATCTAGATTCAAATGCCCTGCTAAAGCATTCTCTATAGAAAACGGTGGCAACAGTAAGGGGTATATAACATCTGGACAGTGTTGGACTGGGACACCAGGGGCCCACCAAAAACCTTTAGACCAGGGGTCCACCCAAAATCCTTTAGACCAAGGGCCCACTTCAAGTATTATTTTCTTCCTCTCCTCCCTCAACCTCTATTCTCCTATTCTCTTTTCTTTACATACTAAAACCTATTATTCCATCTATTTAGCCTCTTTATTCTCATAGAAATAGGCAATGCCCATGAAATAGGACAAATGTTTAGAAGCAGGAGGGCCACTGACACCTGGGACCACCGGGAGTTTTCCTGGTATCCCGGTGGGCCAGTCCGACACTGTATCTGGAGCTGTTTTGGGGGTGCAAATAAGTGTGTCTATCCAGGCCCATGCAATGAGAGTGGCCTGAAGGGCAGCATTTGTAAACTGAAGACACGAGATGACAGCAAGTATATTAAGATCAGATGAAACAGCAGGGAAAGGTGGTTATACTAAAACCTTTTACCAGTATTACCAACCTGTATTACATTTGTTGTAGTACAATTCACAGCTGAAGGGCCATTGATCAATCTATCTTATGGTGGTCTAAAAAGTGTGTTAGACTGCAAAGAGTTGTTTTAAATATTTTATTTGTTTTTCACATTAAACAAATAAAATCAATATGACAGAAAATATTATGCAGATGAAGAAAGTATGTTACATTCCACACAATGGCATGCTATTATCAAAAATGTATACCAAGCAAGAAAACTAACAAGAACTAAAAAAAAAAAAAAAATTAACAAACTAAGCCAGCGGATGTAAATGTAATAAAAAAAAAAGAAAGAAAAAGCCCATTCATCATCTGGAATGCCGGATGGATCTTCTTATAATTGAAGAAACCAAATTATTTGATTACCAGTATTGGAGTTACAGTTACAGTTACTTTGGAATTCCTTTCGTTTTAGTTATTAAGGCTTCTTGCCAACTAAGCTGGTTCATAAAAGATATGATGTCCGATAATGAGGGGGGTTCCTTTTGTAACCAGAAATTAAATAAAGCTTTCCTAGAAGCAGCTAGAAAAAAAGTAGTCAATAATTTACTCTCATGGGTGATAACATTTGACTTAGGAATTGCAGAAATCATATTATTATCTAGATGCAGTAAAAGCAAAACACGGAGATAGTTTAATTTTTAACTTCAGTCTAGAATTCAAAAAACTGTCGACTTCCCTGCAAAATAGGTTCATCTTTGGACAGGACCATAAATAATGGAAAAGTGACACATTAGTCTCGTCACATTTAGGACAATATGATATAGGACTATTAGAGGTACTTTTAGAAAACATTTTTCCATAGCCGAGATGGAGGAGCTTAAAATGTTGTATCCTCCAACTCTCTGCTAAAATTAATTTATTATAATTATTAATAGATTTCACCAAATCTGAGGGAGACACTTGACATTGTAAAAACTCAGACCATTTAATGGAAGATTTTGATAACGGGTGTGAGTCTGTACCGTTCCAAAAATGTTTAGATAGAAAGAGCTAATAGAAATCAGGGGAGTTCCTAAAAATTCTGCCAAATGTGACAAGCACTGCTATGGCTGCCACCAGCCTGGTATTTCTCCAGCCTAGCCTTGAAAATACTATTGGGCAGATTTACTAAAGGGCGAATTGTCGCCAGCGTCTGGTTCGCAAACATCGCACCACTTCACCAGGCTGAAATGCACTACGAATACGCTAATTCACTAAAATGCTGGCTACTTTTCATTGATGGCTACCAGCAACGTGCACTGCCCCCGACCCCCTCCGGCGCTGAATAAGTGACCGTGTGAGGAGGGGTAGGGGCAGCAATAGAAGGCCACCTCAGGAGGTGAAAAGGCAACGATCGCTGCTGCATGTCCAGGGAACCTTAATAAAGACAACAGAGTTAATATAATGCCCTACACATGAGCCCACTGTAAAATTAATGTTCCATTTGTTATGAAATGTGTGGAGAAAAAAAGATTGTCAGCCAAAAAAAGTTCAAGTCGGGACTTTTGCAGGCAATTCCACTTCAAAAAAAGTCGCCAGCGTTTTTTGAACTTTAATGCATTTATGGCTCACAGGATATAATGTAAGTGACAGAAGATTGAGGAAGATCCAGCTGCTTTATAGCACTTCGCCTGGTCTGGTGAAGGCAACTATGGCGAAAGAGGCAACGTTCAGTAAAATCAGCATTTTAGTGAATTTTCAGAGTAACATCCGTTCACCAGAGCGAAAAGTTGCTTGGCGATAGAGTGCGACTAACCTCCCTGGTCCCGTTCGCTAGCGAATTGGCGACTGCACCTGTTAGTAAATTGGCGATGTCCCTGCGGGTGGCAACGCTGGTGAAAAGTCGTTAGTGCTCTTACCCCTATGTAAGGCAAGTGCCGGTGGCATACTGTGACTGAGCTGGCCTTCCCCCCAATGACCTGCACCCTCAGCCCCATCAATCCTCCACCCTCACATAAGGCAAGACAGGAACAATGGTGAAAGGTGGAAGGTGGAAACACACAGCAGCAGGGTCAACCAATGATGCTGTAACTACATAATGTAATTGCTATTTAATGTATGCACTCCTATTGTTGCACCCCTGATCCACACAATTATGCCCTTAATCCAAACCCACCCCACACCTTCACAGCAACACCCAATCTGCTCAGTTATGCTCCAGATCAGCCACAGTCTAGGCCCCTATATGTCATCACTCATCCCTGTTACACCACCAATATTTCATTTTACAGAAGTTGTGACTTTCTGCTGCCAGTGTTATTACCAACAACGTTATTACAGGACAGACGATAGGACGGTCTGCAATATTTTTCCAAAGAAAAACTCTAGCCTCATGTTACTACTAAAGACAGCCCTGATGGCCATTGGACAATGAAGAATGTTAATTAGTATTTGTTTCCTCTCAAAAGCTTACTGAATATATTCTACAGTTCCTTATGTTACCCATAATGTACTGTTATTTAGAAAATGCTGACACCTGGAAAGTTAATGCCTTCAATAAATTATCCAGATATGCCCATGTTGGGGATTCAGCCTTTTTCAGCAGGATTAAGATTCGGCCGAATCCTTCTGCCCGGCCGAACCGAATCCGAATCCTAATTTGCATATGCAAATTAGGGGCGGGGAGGGCAATCACGTGACTTTTTGTCACAAACCAAGGAAGTAAAAAATATTTTCCCCTTCCAACCCCTAATTTGCATATGCAAATTAGGGTTCGGATTCGGATTCGGTTCGGTATTCGGCCGAATCTTTCACGAAGGATTCGGGGGTTCGGCCGAATCCAAAATAGTGGATTCGGTGCATCCCTAATATATATATATACATATATATATATATATATATATATATATATATATATATATATATATATACACACATATATATATATATATATATATATATATATATATATATACACACATATATATATATATATATATATATATAATTCAGTGAATGGACCCGCACTCGTTCTCAAAGGTGAAATAAATGTGCTTTTATTCACAGGAAATGAACCTGTGAATAAAAGCACATTTATTTCACCTTTGAGAACGAGTGCGGGTCCATTCACTGAATTGTAATATGGAATTTTGACCAACGCACCACCATCAGCATAATTTGAACCGGGAGGAGTGCGTTCACTGTACAGACTCTATATATATATCTATATATATCTATCTATCTATATATATATATAGATATATAGATATATATATCTATATATATATATATAGATATATATATATATAGATATATATAGATATATATAGATATATATAGATATATACACACATATATATATATATATATATATATATATATATATATAGATATATACATATATATATATATAGATATATACATATATATATATAGATATATATATATATATATATAGATATATATATATATATATATATATATATATATATATATATATATACTAATAGAACATTAAAGAACTGCACAGATCTATCGCTTTGGTCTCACACATTCCCTTCAAAATATATGTTACCCCTTCCTCCCTGTACCCTTAATGATATTACAAAAAGGTCCTCTTGGTATCGATGGTATTTATTAAAACTCTGCCAGCTTTAAATGCCCACTGTACGATTCCTGAATGATTTATACATGCTCAAAATAGAAAAAGAATATTACACTCTTTAATTTTGGATATGAGTTTTTAGTGATGCTGTGTTAAGTTCTGTATCTCAATGAAAAACAGAAGACCAGGAGGGGCAAAGAGAAAAAAGGTCCTATTTTCTAATCTGTATGTGGGGAATTCTATTGACTGTAAGAATAGCAACTGTGGCCTTTAGAGGATTACGGAAAAATGGAATTCTTATGTAAAACCCCAAATTTAGATTATATAACTGTATGGGAGTTGCTGTCTTGAAGGAACTAACTAGAGCAGTGCCTACATGTGAAACACTTTATAGAATATGTAGAATGGTGAAGACTCATGGCCTTTGCAGAGGTCAGTGATCAACCTGTACTGCCTGATTGCATTGAATGTAGTAACACCATCACAAGGGCATGTTTATCAGTGAGTGAAACTAGAGTTCACCAAATTGCCCAGAGGGAAATGAACCAGGCCCCACACACAAAGAGCAAACTTTGACAACAACATTGCTTCAAGGAGTCAACTTTTGAAAACAAATAACTAGGTAGGGTCATATTAGGAATGCTTCCTTGGGCTAACCAGCCTCTCGTGTGTGAAGTTCTAAGTGGACTATCTAGATGCCCCTGGGGTTTCTGGTAGAAGCAGATGGAGTATTATAGGTGTCTATTTAGACTAGACTGAAGGTTTATGCATATACTGAAAATGTAGATGCAATTTTTTGATCTCGCATGTTGCACCTGTGTTTTGCAGAGTTAACAAGAGCTATACACCCTTTACAGTTCTCCATTCCCCCCATCCTGTCTTTTGATTTTCTTGGAACGGGTCTCCTAACCCCAACGCTCTCAGCAAAGAATTGGGAGGTGAAATGTCTTAAATTGTTGT
The DNA here is from genome assembly GCA_038501925.1 of Xenopus petersii. Classification (NCBI taxonomy): domain Eukaryota; kingdom Metazoa; phylum Chordata; class Amphibia; order Anura; family Pipidae; genus Xenopus; species Xenopus petersii. The sequence goes on from CM076683.1 coordinate 18,338,453, forward strand.
CAACAGGTTCAGTCTACAACAGTGTAATCCATCTGAAAGCCTGCAAGGGGGATCTGGCACTTCAAGTGATGTGGTCCTGCAGACTGTCAAGGTGTTCCACTGGATTCTGTCTGTGACATCACCAACCCGGTTACAGGCAGGGAAGTGACTGATTGACTGGAAACACTAGAAGATGTCTGGGAAAAAGAGAAGGATCCAGGAAGGGCCTGGGGTTTAAGCCAAATACAAAGGGTTGCCAGAGAGAGCTGATAAAAGCAACCCTGCTGCAGCATCTAGCCAGATCCAGTGTATGAGACTGTCCAGGAGTGCAGACAGGCTGCTGTTTCATGCTGAGCAGTTTTGGTTGGGAGTTCTGCATCTCTAGAAGTATAGAAAGAGCTCATCCTGTTCCCTGCCAAGCTGCTAGAGACTCAGGAGGTAAGAGGTGCCACTGGTGAGATTGACCCTGCTGCAGAGCTGCCTGTAATCTCCAATGTGACTGCCTCTGCGAGGGCCCCTGTGTGAAGACAGGTCTTGTTTGTTTACCTGCCACATGGGAGCACCTGCTAAGTGCCAAAGGGAAAGGTTAAGTTGCCTGTGGTATAAGAACTCTTGTTAAGGGACATTTCATTTGAACTCTGTGGTCATTCACCCCTTCTGGTATGATTGGGACTACTGTGTTAGAGAGACAGTCAGTGAGATACCTAATAGTGAGTAGGGTAGATCCCCACCTTTCTCTAGGTGGAGGCACTGCGCTGTAAATCATAGTTTCCAGTATCTTTCATACTGTAACGGGCCCGAAGGCGCAGTAATAGTGTAGACCAAGGAGGAGACCAAACCAAGTTCGAGGTACAAGAGGGTTTATCAAAAGAATCGTCAGGGTACAGGCAAATGGATCAGACCAGGCAGCAGACAACAGGAATCGAAATAACAGGCAAGAGTCGGTACACAAGAATCAAAGCAGTAAATCACACCCAGGAACTGACGAACAGGAACCTATAGTTGGGCAAGGACTGGAAGGGGAAGTGGGTTTAAATAGTCCCAGAGTTGGCGCCAAATTTTGACGCGCTTGCGTCAGACGCAGACGCCAGCGTCCTCACGTTGACGTCTTGACGCCGGCGCCCGATTATGACGCCGACGTCCGTTCCGTCGCCGACGACCAATCCTGGACTGGGAAGGAGATGAGGTCATTGACCTGTGCCCGGCAGGAGCCATGTGGAGAGGCAGGCAGTCGCCATCTTGGACGCCATCTTGGAGACTTGGGGTAGATTCCATTACAGTACCCCCCTCCTTAGGGGGGGCCTCAGGACCACCGAGTCTAGGGGAGAGAGGAAATAATTTATGGAACCTACGAACCAAGATGGGCGCATGGACGTCCGAGCTCCTGACCCAGGAGCACTCTTCGGGACCGAACCCTTTCCACTCGATAAGATATTGGAGAGTGCCCCTGGAAAGACGAGAATCCAAGATCCTTTTCACCTCGAATTCCTGATGATCATCAACCAGGACTGGAGCTGGGGGAGAAGAAGAAGAAGAACAAGACACAGCAGGCTTAAGGAGAGAGACATGGAAGGCGTTCGGGATCCGCATCTCTGGAGGAAGTTGGAGACGAACCGCCACCGGATTGATGATTTCGATGACAGGAAAGGGACCAATGAATCTGGGACCAAGCTAGGTAGGAATCTTCAGGCGGATGTTGCGGGTGGAAAGCCAAACCTTGTCACCAGGAGCGTAGGGTGGAGCGGGAATCCTCTTCTTGTCGGCGAACCTTTTCTGGATCAGGGAGCTCTTCTGCAAATTAGAGGCCACGGCAGCCCAAATAGCCATCATGTGGGCAGCCTGATCATTGGCGGCAGGAACATTGGTGAGAAGAAGATCCTGAGGGAACGCCAATGGATTTTGACTGTAGACACAGAAAAAGGGGGACTGATGTGAGGAAGAATGCAAAGCGTTGTTATGTGCGAACTCCGCCCAGGGAAGGAGATCTGACCAGTCGTCTTGGCACAGGGAAACATGGCAGCGAAGAAACTGTTCCAAGGCCTGGTTCACTCTCTCAGCGGCTCCATTGGATTGTGGATGATAGGCAGAAGAAAACTGTAAAGAAATGTTGAGGGCTTTGCACAAGGATCTCCAGAATCTAGACACGAATTGTGAGCCACGGTCAGAGACGATCTCGGCAGGAAACCCATGGAGACGAAAAATATGTTGGATGAAAAGCTTGGAAAGTTCAGGAGCCGAGGGAAGCTTATGGAGGGGGATGAAATGAGCCATTTTGCTGAACCTATCAACGACAACCCAGATAACAGTGTGACTGGAGGAGACAGGCAGATCTACAATAAAATCCATGGCAAGATGAGTCCAGGGACGAGATGGAATGGGTAATGGAAGAAGGAGTCCTTTGGGAGGGGAATGTCCAGACTTGGAAATGGCACAGATGGTACAGGAAGAAACAAAGTCTCTGACATCCTTTCTCATGGAAGGCCACCACACCAGGCGAGAAAGGAGTTCGGTAGTCTTCTCCACTCCGGGATGACCGGCCTGTTTAGAACTGTGAGCCTGGGATAAAATAGACTGGCGACAATCAGGTGGAACAAAGGCAACCCCCAGAGGAATATTGTCCGGAGCAGAGGCCTGAGCGGAAAGGATTTGTGAAGCCAAGGAGGGAAATAAGGCAGCGACAATCTTGGAAGAAGGTACAATGGGTTCAGGATCTTCGGAGCAGGGAACTTCAGGAACAAAACTTCTAGACAAAGCATCCGCCTTTCTATTTCTAGAGCCAGGACGAAAGGTGATGATGAAATTAAAACGGGAAAAGAACAGTGACCATCTGGCTTGACGAGGATTTAAACGTTTGAGGGATTGGATAAATTCAAGGTTCTTGTGGTCAGTAAAGATGGTCACGGGAATGGAGGATCCTTCCAATAAATGTCTCCACTCTTCCAGGGCGAGTTTCACTGCCAGTAACTCACGATTCCCCACATCGTAGTTTTGTTCAGAAGAGGAAAATTTCTTAGAGAAAAAAGCACAGGGATGTAACTTCCCATCCAAGGATGATCTTTGAGATAAGACAGCTCCAGCTCCCACATCTGAGGCGTCGACTTCGAGGAAGAAAGGAAGAAGAATTTCGGGGTGTCTGAGAATAGGTGCAGAGGAAAAGGCAGTTTTCAAGGATTCGAAGGCTTCTAAGGCTAGAGGAGGCCAGTGCTGTGGTTTACCCCCTTTGCGGATAAGGGCCAGGATGGGAGAGATCTTGGAAGAGAAACCTTTAATGAATTGTCTGTAATAATTGGCAAAGCCAATAAATCTTTGGATAGCCTTGACACTTGTGGGGAGGGGCCAATCAAGGATCGCTGAAACTTTGGCTGGATCCATCTTAAAACCCTGCTGGGAGATGATGTACCCAAGAAAAGGAATGGAGGACACTTCAAATGAACACTTTTCTAATTTGGCGAAGAGATTATTCTTCCTGAGGCGAAGAAGAACTTCTTTCACTTGGGAGCGATGTTCGAGGAGATTTTTGGAAAAGATAAGTATGTCATCCAGATAGACAACAACACTTTGCCCCAACAGGTCTCTGAAAATATCATTCACGAACTCTTGGAAGACCGCGGGAGCGTTACAAAGTCCAAAAGGCATGACTAGGTATTCGTAATGCCCATCTCGGGTATTGAAGGCGGTCTTCCATTCGTCCCCTTCACGAACTCTAATGAGGTTATAGGCACCCCGAAGATCCAGCTTGGTGAAAATCTTGGCCCCTCTTAATTGATCAAAGAGTTCGGAGATGAGGGGGAGAGGGTAGCGGTTTTTAATGGTGATTTTGTTTAACCCCCTATAGTCGATGCATGGTCGCAACCCTCCGTCCTTCTTTTCTACAAAGAAGAATCCAGCACCGGCAGGGGAGGAAGAAGGGCGGATGAAGCCTCTTTGGAGATTCTCTTGGATGTAGGTCTTCATGGCAGCTGTCTCAGAGGGGGAAAGAGGATAGGTGCGACCCCGGGGAGGCATGGAACCAGGAAGAAGTTTGACCGGGCAGTCGTAGGGTCGATGAGGGGGAAGGGTCTCTGCAGAGCCCTTATTGAAGACATCAGCAAAATCTTGATAGATGAGTGGAAGGGACAACTTGGAAGAAACAGAAGAAGCTTTGACAAGAGGTATAGCAGGCAAACAGTTCTGTTGGCAATAGGGACTCCAGCAGGAGACTTGAGTAGAGGACCAGTCAATGATTGGATTATGGGCGCATAACCAGGGTAGTCCCAAAACGAGTGGAGTTGAAGGGCAGTCGATGAGAAGAAACGCCAATCTCTCCAGATGCATGGAGCCCACTCTAAGAGAAAGTTCAGCGGTGGTTTGAGAAATGATGGCTGAAGACAGAGGGCGGTCATCAATAGCCAAGACCCGCAGAGGAGTGGCCAAGGGTTGTAGAGGAACCGCATGACGAGCAGCAAAAACTCTGTCCATGAAATTTCCGGCAGCACCAGAGTCCAGGAAAGCTTGCACTGGAACCTTCTGGGAACCAAATTGGGTCTGTGCCGGAAGAAGGAAACGTTGAGTAGAGGGTTGGGGAGAATGACAAACACCACCCAGATAGGTCTCCCCAAACCTACCTAGGTGCTGGCGTTTCCCGGCTTCACAGGACACTCATAGGCGAAGTGCGACTTGCCCCCACAATATAGGCATAGGCCGGCAGCCCTTCTCCGTAGCTTCTCTTGTTCAGAAAGACGAGCCCGTCCGATCTGCATGGGTTCCTCAGAAGATGGAGTAGAGGAAGCAGAAGCCGCAGGAGTAGGAGAGGGGAGAGTAGAAGCCGGATTGAAGAGTAGGGGTCTCTGGAAGCGGGGAGCCAGGGTGGATTGGAACCGGGGATACTTCTTTGAACGCTCTCTGTCGAGCTCGAGTTGAAATTCCCTCTGTCGGGTGTCAACCTTTATAGCCAACGCCACCAGATCCTCCCACCGAGAAGGAATTTCCCGGGAGACCAAGTCGTTCTTGATCCGTATGGCTAGGCCGTTGTAAAAGGCGGCATGGTACCCATCATTGTTCCAGGAGGTCTCCGCTACTAGGGTGCGGAACTCAATAGCATACTCCGCAACAGAGCGAGTGCCTTGCTGGATCTGGAACAAGCGAGCAGAGGATGCAGTAGCTCGGCCAGGGGCATCAAAAACGACCCGAAGTTCACGAATGAAGGCACTGGCGTCATCAATCAAAGGATCCCTCTTTTCCCACAAAGGTGATGCCCACTCCAAAGCCTTCCCCTGCAGGCGAGTAATCATGTACCCCACTTTAGCTTGTTCGGATACAAACTGACCTGGCAGCAGGGCGAACTGGATCTCGCATTGGTTGATGAAACCTCTGCACGCATCCGGATCGCCGCTGTAGAGGGGAGGCGCAGGAATTCGAGGTTCCGAAGGCTGACGTGGGCTTGCAGGAACGGCCACAGGGACCGGGACCACAGGAGACAATGCCGACAACTTATCCAGAATAGCTTCAAGAGCCTGGCCGAAGTGTGACTGCTGGGCTTCATATGACTGCATGCGGGAAGCCAAACCGCGGATAGCGCCACCGACATCAGGTGGAGCTGGAGTCTCCTCCGAAGGGTCCATGGCCCAACTATACTGTAACGGGCCCGAAGGCGCAGTAATAGTGTAGACCAAGGAGGAGACCAAACCAAGTTCGAGGTACAAGAGGGTTTATCAAAAGAATCGTCAGGGTACAGGCAAATGGATCAGACCAGGCAGCAGACAACAGGAATCGAAATAACAGGCAAGAGTCGGTACACAAGAATCAAAGCAGTAAATCACACCCAGGAACTGACGAACAGGAACCTATAGTTGGGCAAGGACTGGAAGGGGAAGTGGGTTTAAATAGTCCCAGAGTTGGCGCCAAATTTTGACGCGCTTGCGTCAGACGCAGACGCCAGCGTCCTCACGTTGACGTCTTGACGCCGGCGCCCGATTATGACGCCGACGTCCGTTCCGTCGCCGACGACCAATCCTGGACTGGGAAGGAGATGAGGTCATTGACCTGTGCCCGGCAGGAGCCATGTGGAGAGGCAGGCAGTCGCCATCTTGGACGCCATCTTGGAGACTTGGGGTAGATTCCATTACACATACGCAAAGAGAATTCAGGGCCCTGGATTGCAAAGGGTTAAAGGAACTGTAACACCAAAAAATTAAAGTGTTTTAAAGTAATGAAAATATAATGTACTGTTGTTGCTGTGGGGGCAGCCATTCAAAGCTGGAAAAGGAGAAAAGGCACAGGATACATAGCAAATAACTGATAAGCTCTGTAGTATACAATGATTACTTCAGAACGCATCTGTTATCAATGGTGTATCTTGTGCTTGAATGGCTGCCCCCATGGCTACACAGCAGCTTGTTTATATAAACTCTAGTTCTGAAGCAAACACTCCAGTTTTACCAGTGCCGGGTAACACTACATTATGTTGTCATTCCTTTTTATCATGTTAGGTGCTACTCTTCCTTTAATTGATATTTAAGAGAGTGTACCAAAAATAGGGTTATATATACAGTACATAATGTGCCTACTTCATGGAAACACAGTTAGACAGCCGTGGTGTAGACTATAGAGCAAACAACAGTCCATTATACAAGAATGTCCCATGACATCAGATGCACTTTTTTGTGGTGGTGGTACCTGTGAGATAAATAGACAAAAAAAACTATAGCTGGAGTTAGTGGACGTGTTCACCAGCTTTCTGGACTAGTTATCTATTGGTCAGCGGCGATCCTGGCCCCTCTGCCGCTTGAGGCAGCAGCAGTTGCAGGAGCAGCATTTTTGCCGCCCCCTGGTACCTAGTGGGGCGCTGCCGCCTGAGGCAACAGCCTCAACTCGCCTCATTGGCGAAGCACCCCTGCTGTTGGTGACAGTAGAGGTATTTGTGCACAAAGTGTCATTGAGCAGCCCAAAAACACATGTATATGGAAATATTTACAAGGCCTCAAAAGCCTGAAATTACTGGGGCAATATCTTCCTGACTCATGGAATCTGGAGAGCCTTGAGGAAGCAGCTGTTTTGCTCTTAGCTGAAAGGTGCAGTTTTTTTTCTCAAGAGTATTATTATTATTAAAACTGCTGCCCTCACACATCAGAATTGCACATTCTGGGTTTTACATCTCCATAAATAATAATTTCCATTACATTTTCATCAGTTTTTAATAAATAAAAAATGAAGCATTTATTTTAATGTTCCAAAAGCCCCCTGCAAGTGGTTGCAATACAGGACTGGTACAGTTTATTATAATTATGTATTATATTGAGAATTATATTACTGGTTAAATGGGGGCCACAGACTCCATTGGGTCCTTCCTGTGCTGCAATTTGTCCACAGTGCTGACAATAATAAGGCAGTAAGTGCAGGACTTATTATTCCATGTTTAATTGTTTTGTATGACACATGAACTAGGAGTGTGTCAGGGGATGCCCCAGTGCTGCCTGACATTCACCCCTCCTTTATGCTGTGCTGCCATGACACCCACTTACAAAGAGAGGTGCAATTCATTATTGGTGCACATTCCATTGCGACAGAAGGCAAAGTGCACAAAAACATGGCACCCATTTTGAGCACTATGTTCCTTGGCCCTTTTTTGGTAATGAGGCTGCCTTAATACATTAACAGTCAGAAACCCAAGATTCTCATTTATAGCTGGGGGCATTGTATTGTTTTTCTCTGTAGTTCTTCAGAATTTATTACCCCTCCAAACTCAATAAACAAGCTCTGCCTCTGCACAAGTGTGTGGGTATCCCCTGACTTAGTTAATATGTATTTGTTGCAAATCATATAGAGTTGCCACCTGCCCAGTATTTTACCAACTCTTTTGGTAAAAATGTTGCTTGATACCGATGTTAAAGAAAGACAAAAGTACAGCAAATCATTAAAGGAGAAGTAAACCCTAAAGTTAAAAAAAAACATACCCCTTCCCCTACATAGACCCCCTCCCTCCTCCCCCCCCCCAGCCTAGCTGCTACCCCCTAAGTCTTTACTTACCCCTTGGTGCAGATTCTGTCCAGCGGAGTTCATGGGCGCCATCTTCTTCTCTTCTGTAATCTTCAGGAAGTAAATGCCGAAACTCACGGAAATTGCCGAAGCGTCGGGAGAAGACCTGAAGATTACCGAAGCAGCTGAAGATGGCTCCAGTAAACTCCGCTGGACAGAATCTGCACTGTGGCGTAAGTCAATAGTTAAGGGCATTTAGCTGGGGTAGCAGCTAGGCTGGGGGGGGGTCTATGTAGGGTAGGAGGGTCTTTTTTTTAATTTTATGGTTTGTTTCTGCTTTAATATCATAGCACTCTGGCAAAATCCTAGCAACCTGGAAAATTCTTCTTTTGGACTGAGCACTCAGATCATATATAGACCGGATGGTGATGTGAAGTTAAAAAATCCTCAGTGTCTAAAAGCAGTTTGTTTTCTAGGGGGAGTCTTTGTTATACAGCCGGTGACATCACCCCTTAATAGATGTTGCTTCCTGAGGATACAGGGTTAGCTCACTCATTTCCACCTCATTTCTAACTTTAACAGCACCAAAATAATAAAGGCAGCTGTTCAGCTTGGAGCCAATTTGCAAACAGTAACAAAGGACACTTAACGCTACCCAAACACGTCTTCACAACAAGGATATTTGTCAGTATTAAACACTACAATGTTGTGTCTTTTCCCCCAGATTCATATTACTAGCAGTGGCACCCCAGTCGATAACAGAAGTCACTTGCCTTAAAATGGGATAATGCTCCAGAGCAGGGGTCCCCAACCTTTTTTACCCGTAAGGCAAATTAAAATTTGAAAAGAGTTGGCTAGCTGGTAGCTCCTATGTGGATTGAAAGACTACAGGAGGCTCTGTTTTGCAATACACTTGGTTTTTATGCAATTAACACTTGCCTCCAAGCCTGGAATTCAAAAATAAACACCTGCTTTGAGGCCACTGGGAGCAACGTACAAGGGATTTGTGAGCAACATGTTGCTCATGAGCCACTCATTGGGATCACTGCTCCAGAGTTTACACTGATGGAAACCCTTGGCATCTTTATATATATGCCATGTACTCCCTTGGGTGTCCGTATATATTATGGATTCCCTGGGCAGCATATAGTGTGTGTGAAGATGTATAGTATAGATTCACAAAACATTATTATGGTACCTTCAACTGTAAGGGTCAGGGCACACACTCAGAGTCGGGGAGATAAGTCGCCCGGCAACAAATCTCCTCTTCTTTCGGGGCAACTAATCTTCCTGAACTGCCTCCCGCCGGCTAGAATGTAAATTGCTGGCGGGATGGCACTCGTAGGGCTTCATGCTCAGAAGTTGCCTGAAGTTGCCTCAGGAGGAAACTTCGGAAAACGAAGAGATCCGAGTGCCATCCCGCCAGCTATTTATATTCTAGCCGGCGAGAGGCAGTCTAGGGAGATTAGTCGCCCCAAAGAAGAGGAGATTTGTCTCCAGGGTGACTAATCTCCCTGAATCTGAGCGTGTGCCCTGACCCTAATAGTCCTAGTTGGTGGCAGCTAAACAGAAATGGTAGAAGACAAGGCAGTGGTGCTAAATTGGTGAGATAGTAATGTAAAAGGGATAAGGTAAAGGGGTGTGATATATAGCAGGGGGGATAGAGTGTGAGTGGGGATGGCAGAACAAGAAAAATCTAATTTACCAGCAACTATATTACAGGTAGATTTTTAATATTGGCCACAGTCTTGGCTGGAGCCATAGTGACCGGCCAGGTGGAAGGCAACCCTAGCACCAGTACATGTATTGCCCCTGCTGTTTTTGTCTGTAATTTGCAGATATGCCCCAATAACGAATCCTTTACAAAAAAAAATGTGGCTGGATACTGAACCAAATCCAAATTCTACATTATGAATATTCCAAATTGAGATAAATGAAAATATTGCATGTCAATGGTGAACAAATATGTATCACATTAGGTTGTCCAAATATTAAAAGTGACATGAATGTTGTCCTATATGTAAGTTTGCCCCGGTGTAGTGACCCATAGAAACAGATACTGTCTTTATCAGGTGATCAATATATGCTACTTGCTGATTGGTTGCTATAAGGTCACTGCATCTGGCCAAAATTAGTGCCACTTATTACATAGTCCCATAAGTTCTGTCGAAATGAATCTGAACCCAAACGATTCAATAGAAACCAAATCCTGGATTGGGTATAGCCTTACTAAGTTCAGTATATGTCCCTTTAACCTTGATTCTGCTTAGTTATTATAGGCCATAGAGATCCATGCTTATCTTTTGGACTCCATGCAGGTTGACGATAAAGAATGTTTTTCCGGTCTAAGTAATGACTGGACACCCTATCATGTTATTTGAAATTTCCAGGGTTGAGCTGACATTTCATAGTACCAGAGGATCTCCCAGTGGTTCTTATGTAAAGATAAGTTCCATTAGTCCTTTTTTTTTCACCAAAAAACTATACAACCCCTTTACATTTATCACATTTATCTGCCTCTAATTACATTGAGAATGAGACCTGGTTTTTAGGGGTCTGGTGGGCCCTACCTGAACCCAGTCTGGCACTGGATACTTCTTTCAGTCCCAGACTATAACAAAGAGATCTCAATCACATGGCTCTCCACATGTCAATGGTCTGCTTTATTTCTCAGATAAGGATGCTGGGAACTGTAGTTAATCAACATACAGAGGGCTGAAGTCTAAAGATTACAGGCAAACAGGCGCACACAATACACATAGCTAATGAAACTATGCTTCTCTATCCAACGGGAATAACATGCAGAAATAACAAAGACACAATAAAACTTAGAGTTGCACTGGGACAGTCTGCGCGGTTGCAGATGCAAAGACCTGTGACCTTGATTTGCAAACATATTTTATGCTTTTATCTAAATAGCACAACCTTGGAGATTATCTGTACCATAAGACATAACTGATTTCTCAGCATAACAAATTGTCTAGAGGCAAGCAAGCTATTTCTAACTGGCACTAAAGTATATCAACAATCACCAAATATTATGAACCCCTGGGATAGAGTCTGCTATTTGTTACATAAAACCAGAATTATATTAGTTATATATTGGTATTGCAAAATGCATATGAATTCCATGCACACAACTTTGTCTGAATATTACCTTTTTGGCTAATGTCCCATGGGCCATTTGTATTATTGTTATTTGGGTTGGTCCACTGATCTACTTACTGCTAAGCCTCCCTTACATACAGGAGTGTCCAAAGGTGAAGCAGCCCCAGCAAGCAGCTTGCTTACATGTGACTCAACTGTTGTAACAAAGATAAATATACCTGCAGAATTAGACTCAGTACAGGGAAATACCTATGCATTCTCATGATATAAGCAAACTTTATTTTATGAATATGTTGAAAGACCAATAACTTAATTAAATAAGGGACGTGAGAGCGCCAGCTACTCCTAGACATAGATGGGTCTTCTCATCCTGATACATACCAGACTGCGTGACTGTATAATGAGTTTCAGTTCCTTAGGGGTGGGGCCAGAAAGACAATGATGTATAGACTCCTAGGATGTGGCAGTCACAAAGCAAATGTCAGGTCACTACTCCTCTTCTGTTTCCTCAGTCTCAATAGCTTCTCATTTGGGAAACAGAACATTCTCATTGTGCATTGCCAGCCATAGTTCAACTGTTCAGAGTGAACCCAAGAGAAGTATATTCCCCATAAACCAGTTTGTTTGCAGTCAAGACTTGGACTTGCCAAGACTTTGAGAACGTTTGTTTGTTGCTAGGCATCCTGCCTCCATACACTCATGTCCATCACTCTTTCAAGCAACCTCTCTAGAGTAAATTCTTTCACCTTCTTTCTATAAGAGGAAATTTCTTCTGTACTTTTATAAATTCCTTCTCTGCATCAGTAAAACACTAAGCTGCTTTGAGTGTATTTAGGCTTAAAACAAGCAGAATTCTTATTCTATGAACCTAGCAACAGGGAAAGCTGCTTACTAAGGGTTCCTAAGTAATAAAGTACCTGTTAACATTCCCAAAGCAAGTCATTTTGGCTACATTTTTGATCCTCCTAATTCATACTTTCATCTGCCATAACCTTACCCTGACCCATCCTAAGCCCTTCCCTTTCTAAAAAGATATACCCATCTTGCATCAAGAAAACAGAGTATATTTGGTAAATAGGGGCAGTTGGCAAATATTTATAACTTGGAGGAAGTAAATTGCTGGAGAGATTCTGATGAACCAACACATTTACACATCACCAATTTGGTTTTATGTTTTGGTCATATAATCAAGGGCCATACAAAATAGGGGTGTGTTTTGCTGGTGATTGTGCTCCCTGTATTCACCTCTTTTTCTTGGAGTAACCTGAGTCTCACTGGCCATATTCATTGTTGGTTGATTAGTGTTAAAACTTGGGCCAATAGGTATTAAGAGCTGTGTGTGCTGGAATGTCTGTGTAGTGATCTGGCCAAATTGTCTGCCTAGTGTAATCTGGACATCAGTAATTACTGGCATATTACAAAAATACCCTACTGTTCTGCCCATAGCTCAAAGCTGGCTGCAAACTGCAAAACTAGCACCACTGAAAAGAAGACATGTTGACAATCAAGCCCTTTTATAATGAATTGGTTGACTGTCACTCCATGCGGGGCACTCTACGGACCATTTTGATCAAACCATGTAGGAAGTTATAAGCAGTCAGGATCCATCCTTCCTTTCAGATCCCATTAGTGGATCTAAATTGATCATATTAAAATAATTAGGACATTTGCCAAATTACAATCGGGTCAGCCTGGTGCAGTACTTTTTCACTTCAAGCCCCAGTTAGTATAGGACAGTAAATTCATATTCATGTTTACCTAGCAGAGTGTAAGGGTCAATACCGGACGCCACGTCCAGAAGGGCCGCCAAGCCCAAAATGGCGGCGCCCAGAGGGGACCACGCGGTCGTCGGACGCCAGCGCGTCGATCCGCGCACAGTATTGACGCGAATGCGTCAAACGTGACGCGAATGCGTCAAACTTGACGCTGCGTATTGACGCTTGCGTCAAAAACGTGCAGCGTCAGCACGCAATTGGCGCATGGCGCATGACGTCATGATTCACGTTTTGGCGCCAAACTCTGCCTATTTAAGGACGTCTGATGCTACACTCTGGGCCCGATTATAGGTCTTACTCCTGTTAAGTTCCTGGGTGTTTTCTGCATTGATTGATTCCTGTTTACGACTCCTTGCCTGAATTCTGATTACGTCTGTCTTGCCGCCTGTACTGACTCCAGCCTGTTTCTTGACCACGTCTGATTGCCGCCTGCACCGACCCTGCCTGAACTGACAACTCTTTCGCTCACCCCCTTGTACCTCGAACTTTGGCTTCCACCACTTCCTCCTTGGTCCACACTGCAACTACGCCTTCGGGCCTGACAGTATAATCGGGCCATGGACCCCACTGAGGAAGTGACTCCTCCTCCGGATTTCGGAAGAGCCTTCCGTGGCTTAGCCTCCCGTATGGAGTCTTACGAGAGTCAACAGGTCCATTTTGGGCAAGCCCTGGAGGCAATCTTGGACAAGCTGTCTGTGAATCCCCCTGCTGCCGCTGCTGCTTCCTCTCCAGTGGTCGTTGCTGCTTCTGCTCAGAGTACTGGACCCAAGGTGCCGGCTCCTCCTCTCTACCATGGTGATCCGCAGGCATGCCGAGGATTTGTAAACCAGTGCCAGATCCAGTTCGAGCTCCAGCCTACTCAGTATCCATCCGAGAGGGCAAAAGTGGGGTACGTTATCACCCGCCTGCAAGGAAAAGCTCTGGAGTGGGCATCTCCCTTATGGGAAAAGAATTCACCGCTCACTTACGATATAGACCTTTTCCTGCACTCCTTCCGCAAAGTCTTTGACGCTCCTGGGCGGGTCACTACTGCCGCCTCTCGTCTCTTGCAGATCCGTCAAGGCAACCGCCCAGTCAGTGAGTATGCTATTGACTTTCGTACTCTAGCGGCCGAGACCACATGGAATAACGATGCATACCATGCGGTCTTTTACCAAGGACTTTCCACACGTCTGAAGGACGATTTAGTGTCCCGTGATATTCCTGACAATTTGGAAGATCTTATTACCTTGGCCACCAAGGTGGACACTCGAATGCGGGAGCATCTGTCCGATAGAGATAGGAGCAAGAGATTCCAGCCTCTCCTAGCTCCAAATTTTCAGAAACCCTTCATTCCTACTTCCTCTTCTTCTGCTTCGCCCCCTGTTGAACCCATGCAGATCGGGGGGGCACGCCTGACCGAGGAAGAGAAGCTCCGCAGACGCTCTGCCGGCCTATGCCTATATTGTGGAGGCAAGGCACACTTCGCCTTTAACTGCCCTGTGAAGCAAGAGAATCTTTCTCGCCTTGGTAAGTGTGGGGAGACACACTGGGGTGGAATTGTCTCTTATCCTGAACAGACCCCTCAACGTCTTTTGCTTCCTGTACAGCTTCAAGTAAACACTAAGCAGATTTCTTCGCAAGCATTTCTGGATTCTGGGGCTGCTGGGAACTTCCTGGACCAGTCATTTGCCTTTCTGCACAAGATTCCTTTGAAGCCATTGTCTACACCTCTCCGAGTATTGGCCATCGACGACAGACCTCTGTCCAATGCCTATATCTCACATGCCACTACAGAACTTTCCGTTACAGTTGGGGCACTGCATGTGGAGAGACTTTCTTTTCTTATTATAAGTTGCCCTTCCACACCTGTTGTTTTGGGACTACCCTGGCTTCAACTCCATAATCCTGTCATAGACTGGTCGGAAGGCCAGATTTCTCAGTGGAGTTCGTCTTGCCAACAGAGTTGTTTGCCTTCCAATGCTGTTATGAAGTTGTCCTGCTCTTCAATAAATCTTCCTTCACTTCCCCAGGCATATCTGGACTTTTGTGATGTTTTTTGTAAAAAATCCGCAGAAACCCTTCCTTCCCACCGTCCCTATGATTGCCCCATTGATCTCCTTCCTGGCACCATGCCCCCTCGTGGCCGGACCTATCCGCTGTCTCCGTCCGAGACTAAGGCCATGAGAGAATATATACAAGAGAATCTCCAGCGTGGCTTCATTCGTCCTTCTTCATCGCCTGCTGGAGCGGGGTTCTTCTTCGTTGAGAAGAAGGATGGCACTCTACGACCTTGTATTGACTACCGGGGCCTTAACAAGATTACAGCCAAGAACCGTTACCCTTTACCCCTTATTTCGGAACTCTTTGACCGTCTTAAAGGGGCTAATATCTTCACCAAGCTAGATCTCAGAGGGGCATACAATCTGATCCGAATTCGGAAGGGCGACGAATGGAAGACGGCATTTAATACTCGGGATGGACATTACGAGTATCTCGTCATGCCGTTCGGACTTTGCAACGCCCCTGCAGTTTTCCAAGAGTTCGTCAATGATATTTTTAGAGATCTTTTGGGACTGTGTGTGGTTGTTTATCTTGACGACATCCTTATTTTTTCCAAGCATCTTGACGAACATAGAGGTCATGTCCGAGAAGTCCTTTCACGTTTGAGAGAAAATTCCCTCTACGCCAAGCTGGAAAAATGTTCTTTTGAGATCCCGAAGATTCCCTTCCTGGGCTACATTATTTCGTCTGAAGGTTTTGAGATGGATCCAACCAAGGTTTCTGCTATTCTAGAATGGCCTTTGCCTACCAGTACTAAGGCCATCCAGAGATTTATTGGCTTTGCCAATTATTACAGGCAGTTCATCCAAGGATTCTCTTCTAGAATTTCTCCTATCTTGGCCCTTATTCGCAAGGGGGGAAGGCCTGATATTTGGACTGCTCCAGCCAAAGCAGCTTTTGAATCCCTGAAGGAATCCTTCTCTTCCGCCCCAGTCCTAAGACATCCTGATCCTCTTCTTCCATTCTTCATAGAAGTTGACGCCTCTGATGTTGGGGCAGGTGCAATTCTCTCCCAGAGACAACTCAATGATGGGAAGCTTCATCCTTGCGCCTTTTTCTCCAAGAAATTTTCCCCGCCTGAACGGAATTATGATGTTGGCAATCGGGAACTTCTGGCAGTTAAATTGGCTCTGGAAGAATGGAGACATCTTTTGGAAGGTTCCACTGTTCCTGTGACTATTTTTACGGATCATAAGAACTTAGAATATATCCAAACCCTTAAGCGGCTGAATCCCAGACAGGCACGGTGGTCCTTGTTCTTTTCCCGCTTTAATTTTATCATCACCTTCCGACCTGGCTCCAGGAACAAAAAGGCAGATGCTTTATCCCGAAGTTTTTCTTCCGTGAATTCCACGTTTGAAGATGAAGAACCAATTGTTCCATCCGCCAAAATTATCGCTGCCTTATTTCCTCCTATGGCTTCCCAAATTCTGTCTGCTCAAGTCTCAGCACCTGCCAATACTCCTTTTGGGGTAGCCTTTGTACCCCCAGATCTTCGTCAGTCTATTTTGCTTCAATCCCACAGCTCCAAGCAGGCCGGTCATCCCTGGGTTAAGAAGACGATTGATCTGCTGTCTCGGTTGGTCTGGTGGCCCTCCTTACGAAAGGATGTTAAGGACTTTGTTGCTTCCTGTTCCATTTGTGCTGCCTCCAAATCTTGTCATACCTCTCCCAAGGGATTATTGTTACCTCTTCCCATTCCCTCCCGCCCTTGGACACACTTGGCCATGGACTTCATCGTGGAACTTCCTTCCTCCCAAGGTTTTACAGTCATCTGGGTAGTGATCGACAGATTCAGTAAGATGGCTCACTTCATTCCGCTCCGTAAACTACCCTCTGCATTGGAACTGTCTAAACTGTTTATTTTACACATTTTTCGTCTGCATGGTTTTCCTCTAGAGATTGTGTCTGACAGAGGTCCACAGTTTATTTCCAAGTTCTGGAGGTCTCTTTGCAAATCCCTCAATATTTCCCTTAATTTTTCTTCTGCCTACCATCCTCAATCCAATGGAGCTTCTGAGCGGGTTAACCAAGCTCTTGAACAGTTTCTAAGATGTCATGTCTCATTGTGTCAAGATGATTGGGCTGAATTGCTTCCCTGGGCCGAATTTGCTCACAATAACTCTCTTCATGCTTCGTCAGACCAATCGCCTTTCTTTTGTGTCTATGGACTTCACCCCTTGGCCTTCTCTCAAGATTTTCTTCTCTCCGATGTGCCGGCTGCCAACGATCAAGTTTCTCATATGTCCGCCATTTGGCAAACCACTAAGAAGAACTTGGAGAAGAGTTCCTCCAGCCAGAAGTTTCATGCTGATAAGAAGCGTTCTCCAACCCCTCAGTATGCTCTCGGTGATAAAGTCTGGCTCTCATCTAAGAACATTCACCTCAAGATCCCGTCTGCTAAATTAGGCCCTAAGTTCATTGGCCCTTTTCCCATAATTGAACTAGTAAATCCTGTGGCTGTCCGTCTTCAGTTACCTCCGGAGATGAAGATTCCAAACGTTTTTCATGTGTCTCTTTTGAAGCCAGCCGTGGCGGGTCACTCTTCTCCCTTTCCTGCTCCTGTATCCGTCGATGGGTACCAAGAATTTGAGGTTGAGACTGTTTTGGATTCTCGGATTTCTAGAGGTTCTCTCCAGTATCTGGTGAAATGGAAGGGGTTCGGGCCTGAAGAGTGTTCCTGGGTCAAGCATTCGGACATTCATGCTCCTCTTCTGGTTCAAAGATTTCACAGAAGATTCCCTTCTAAACCCAATCGTGGTGGTCCTGAGGCCCCCCGTAGAGGAGGGGGTACTGTAAGGGTCAATACCGGACGCCACGTCCAGAAGGGCCGCCAAGCCCAAAATGGCGGCGCCCAGAGGGGACCACGCGGTCGTCGGACGCCAGCGCGTCGATCCGCGCACAGTATTGACGCGAATGCGTCAAACGTGACGCGAATGCGTCAAACGTGACGCTGCGTATTGACGCTTGCGTCAAAAACGTGCAGCGTCAGCACGCAATTGGCGCATGGCGCATGACGTCATGATTCACGTTTTGGCGCCAAACTCTGCCTATTTAAGGACGTCTGATGCTACACTCTGGGCCCGATTATAGGTCTTACTCCTGTTAAGTTCCTGGGTGTTTTCTGCATTGATTGATTCCTGTTTACGACTCCTTGCCTGAATTCTGATTACGTCTGTCTTGCCGCCTGTACTGACTCCAGCCTGTTTCTTGACCACGTCTGATTGCCGCCTGCACCGACCCTGCCTGAACTGACAACTCTTTCGCTCACCCCCTTGTACCTCGAACTTTGGCTTCCACCACTTCCTCCTTGGTCCACACTGCAACTACGCCTTCGGGCCTGACACAGAGCAAATAGTCTGTTATTCCAAATTCTCCCCCTTACTGTTTTTCAGGTTGAGCCCCTTGCTATTGCTCCAAGCCTGGACATTCCCACAATTTGGGAAGCAATGGCTGCATATAATAAGATGTATATTAACAACAGAGCAGCCTAATTGGGCCTTGTAGATCTATTGTCTTAACCTTAAACATAAGGCCTTTTATGTCTCATGAACAGGAATCTAGGCCATCTATAGGATTATGCAGACTATTTTCCATAAAGGTGTGGGTATGGATAGAAAATGTGTCTGTGTTGGGAGTTTGTATATGTAGATGCATTTGGCTTCCCTACAGATTGCTACTATATGACCGTGGGTTACTATTCTCTCAGACAGAAATTCTTGCAGTGCACATCCCAGTCTCTTAGTACTGTAGACTAATTTCAGACTTCATCCAAATGTCCCTATTTATTGCCAGAACTCTGAACCATATTCATATTTGATTTTAACACCTTCTTCTTATTAATCCTGATAAAGCTTTGTGGATTCAAGACCTTCCAGCCTTTGATCCGGCACCGCTGCAGCCTCCTTCACTTTTTCTGGAGCAACGCAGCACAGCACTTAGATATAAAACATGATTACATTTCTTTTAGATCACTGAGATTTAGGTTGAAGTCATATGAGTTCCAAGAAGTTTCTCTCACCAGGCAAAATACAATGCTAAGAAAGAATTTATATCTCTTTAAAAGTCTAAGGGTCAGGGCACACGCTCGGTTTTGGGTGATTAGTCGCCTGACGACAAATCTCCTCTTCTTCGGTGCGACTAATCTCCCTGAACTGCCTCCCGCAGGCTAGAATGCAAATCCCTGGTGGGATGGCTCTTCGACCGATTCGTTTTACGAAGTCACCCAAAGTTGCCTCATGAACTTGCCTCAAGAGGAGAGTAGTCACCCCAAGGAAGAGGAGAGTAGTCGCCCCAAGGAAGAGGAGATTAGTCGCCCCAAGGAAGAGGAGATTAGTTGCCCCAAGGAAGAGGAGATTAGTCGCCCCAAGGATGAGGAGATTAGTCGCCCCTAGGAAGAGGAGATTAGTCTCCCCAAGCAAGAGGAGATTGGTTGCTGGGTGACTAATCTCCCAGATTCTGAGCGTGTGCCCTGACCCTAAATCCTTTTGTAGTTGAAACATTTTACATCTCATAGGCCCATGCACTGCTGTTTTGAGTGGTGAACCTGATGTGGGCACAGATTATATAGCTGGAGTGCTAGATTCTTTGCCTAGTGAATGCCCCAAACACTACAATGCCCAGCGGCCCCATTTCCAAAACACTCCAAATGAAACACAGCATTTCTTAGAGCTGAAAGGCATTGCTCCCAGCACATGATCTCTTACAATATGCTGCACTCAATATAATAGAGGAAGGTGTCCTGCTTTCGGGTGCAGCAGTGCATTACCTAAATGACTTCATCTATTCCTATAACCTTTGAGTGCCAAGGAGCAAAACATGGCTTAGCAAAGTATTAACCTCTGCTCTTTTAAGGTCAAACCACTTTAGAAACCACACAGAGGTGATTTACTAAAAGAGCACATTGTCTAAATAACAATATACATGAAAGCATCACCCCGTGTCCAAGGCAAGGTCCCATCAGGAGGCGTAAATCCATTGTGAGAACTTGGATGTAGCATGGGTCATGTTTGGCTAATGGTCAATATTGGCCGTTATCCAGTTAAATTATTCTTACTACCTCTTAAAGGATAAGTAAACCTTAAAAATAAGTGAATGTAAAATACAGTAGATGAGGGGTCTATTTTAAGCACTGATGTTCTTCTTGTTTGAGAGAGGTTTCTAACTTTTTTTCCTAACCAGAAGAACATCAGAGCAGCCTCTTACTTTCTTGACTACTTGGTGGTCAGACTGGTCGGAAAATGGGCAGCAGGTGACGTTGTTGTAACAAAATTCATTCATGTTAACAGCACATGTCACATAGTATTAACAGCACATTTAATATCTTGGAATTAAAAAATAATTAATTAAGGTACATTGCAAAAGTGCTTCGAATAACACTCGTCAATTTTACATTTGTTTATTTTTTCAGGTTTACTAAGGGCTATGAAAAATATGTATTCAGTTATGTGTCATGGCCACATCATGAAGAATGTGCTAACTTTGAACCTTCCACTTCACTCCCACCATTTCTTGGACATGCAGTGCATTCCCATTCTCACCATTTTATCCCACATTTTCTGACCATTCTATTTCACAAATTCTAGTCACTTTCTTCTGTACATTTTCGCCATTTGATCCCATACATTCCAATTGCAAACAGTAGGCAAGTTCTTACATTTCATCCCACACTTTCCACCATTCTATGCCACCATTTTATCCCAACCCACTATTCTATACATTCCCACCATTCTATCCGACCATACTATTCTATTTATTCCCACCATTCTATCCCACCACACTATTCTATATATTCCCACCACACTATTCTATATATTCCCACCACACTATTCTATATATTCCCACCATTCTATCCCGCACACTATGCTATATATTCCAACCATTCTATCCCACCACACTATTCTATTTATTCCCACCATTCGATGCCACCACACTATTCTATATATTCCCACCATTCTATCCCACACACTATGCTATATATTCCAACCATTCTATCCCACCACACTATTCTATATATTCCCACCATTCTATCCCACCAGACTATTCTATAGATTCCCCCCATTCTATCCCACACACTATGCTATATATTCCAACCATTCTATCCCACCACACTATTCTATTTACTCCTACCATTCTATCCCGCCACACTATTCTATACTTTACCTCCACTCCCACCATTCTATCCCACTAATTCTCACCACACTATTCAACATTGACAGAGGACAGCATGAGACTTTGATTAACCAGAGGTGGTAAAAATGTATTCAAATATGATTAATCGTAATATCTATGATGCTTGTTACTAAAGAGAATAATGCTGAATATTCTTCTATTATGCAGTATATCCACAACCAGCAATAAAAAAAAGTACAATGGGTTAATAGTTTTCCATTCAACTGCACAGAGACAGAGGCAAGCAGGAAGCCCACCGTCTATCTATAGTAAACAACAACTACACAGTGACCAGGATAGGGATGTGGTTCAGACAATAAAGACCCTTGAGAAAGACTATCAGGCCTGGAATATAAGACAATGTTCCCAGAGCCACTTCCATCAGCCTGATCTGGTTCAAAGTTATTTTTTTTCTTTTGATCCTGAATAGTCACAGTGTAACACCATAAGATGATGCTGAGATCTACATTATGAAAATATTTATACAATGAATATATGGCACGCATTTCATGTGGTGGGAGTTTTTCTATTGTATCTATTGTATTCCTATTACAATAATGCAGAAAAAAGTCTAAAGCTCAACATATAAAATGCAATAAAACAGCAATGTTATATCCTTGGGTTTCATTGCTGGACTGGGACGCCTATAGCCCAACAGAGAACCTTCATCCAGGGCCCACACTCACAACAATTATTTGGTAAATGGTAGCAAATGCTTGAGAGATTATATAGGTTTATAGGAGAAATAAGAAAAGTCTAATACAGGACTGTCACTGGAATGGGTCCTGTAGTCAGAAATCCTCTAGCAGAGAAAAAGCAATTGGCAGTTGTGAAACAGGCAGGGGCTTTGTAAGGGGTTTGGGCAGATCATGGGAATTGTTTTGGCATAACTGGGGCATGGTCATTTGAGGGACATTTTTTTAAATTCAGGCTTTATTTTACTTGTTGGCAGGGCCCACTATCCAAGGGCTAATTATTAGGCCCTCTGGAGGAGGGCCCTAAAAACTAGTAGTAAGATGCCTGTGATTACTGATACTACTAGGGCATGGGCCCATCACGTGTCACGTTCCTTATCCTTGGAAATTGTATTTTAGGCTTAGGGGGTTAGTGGTTCAAATTAGGGATGCACTGAATCCACTATTTTTGATTCGGCTGAACCCCCCGAATCCTTTGCAAGAGATTCGCCCGAATACCAAACCTGAATACTAATTAGCATATGCAAATTAGGGGTGGGAAGGGGAAACATTTTTTACTTCCTTGTTTTGTGACAAGGTCAAATGATTTCCCGCCCCTAATTTGCATATGCAAATTAGGATTCGGTTCGGTCGGGCAGAAGGATTCGGCCGAATCCAAATCCTGCTGAAAAAGGCCAAATCCTGGCTGAATACCAAAGTGATTCCTGGATTCGGCACATCCCTAGTTCAAATACCCTTTTCTGTGATTGCTAATGCCTCTATTTTGAGTATCGGGCACAGTGGTATAATTTCTTTATTGGAGATAGCTATAATGAAGTATTGTTTATGGGTGGCTGTCTATTTGGCTCAGCATCTTTACTGTGCTACACAGGGTTGGACTGACCTGCTAGAGTACTAGAAGATCTCCTAATGAGTCCCAGGCAAGGACAATTACTAGAGCCCTTTTTTTGTGTAAATTTTATGTACAGGATATTCTTGGATCCTACATCAATGTGACTATAATGACATAATGTAATATATACCGCTACAGCTCCTATAAGCTAGGGGAAGCCTGGATGACATAAGGTCAATTTGGAACCCAAATTTGGGGAATATAAGAAGATCCAACAGCTGCTGAAGGTTCCATAAGTATGGGGGGGGGGGTTTGTGGGAGTCCTGAATGATTTGCAATACAATGAGCAAAGTAGGTGATCAGGCTGAACATTTTAGAATACAGAGATGTCCCAGCTGACAATTCTTGCTTTGGTGAGAAAGAAAAGGATGAATGGGGTTTTCAGCATATGAGATAATAACAGCATCTACAAGGCAACTATTGTTTTCTAATGGGTTTTAACCCCTCGAATCTCTAAAGATGAATTAACATGGACCTCGGCCAAATTCGTTAGGAATGAAAACTTTGTTGTGGTTAGGAAGATTAAGGGGAGAGGAATTGCCAAGCCCTGCAGAGTCTATGGAGAGAGAAAAAAAAATTTATCCTTAATCTGTTTCAATTATTTTCACAGTTATACTCATTTATTCTCATGATAGTGTCACTTTACTAACTGAGCGTGAGGATTTCTCTTTTAATCCAGAATTCGGTATCTACGTAAATTAAACTGCAGACTGCATTGTTAATGTGAGAAACCAGTTTGTACTTGTCTGTGTCTAAGGGTGCTGGGAGTTGTAGCCTGTGGCTGCTGTCAAGCTTCAAGTCAGAGAGCATACACCACCAGTAAGGGTGAACCTGCTGAGAAGTGGATTAACTAATGTATTAACAGGTTAGAACAGGGGTTCCCAAACTGTTAGGGTGAACCTTGGTTGGAGCAGCCCAGCCTGAAGGTCAATTAGAGACAGCTTTAGGTAGAATGCCTATTTGCCAAGATACTCCTAGAATGCATTCTTGGGGGGTCAGTTAAAGGAGAAGGAAACCCTAACAATGAATAGGACTAAAAATGCCATATTTTATATACTGAACTTATTGCACCAGCCTAAAGTTTCAGCTTGTCAATAGCAGCAATGATCCAGGACTTCAAACTTCAGGGGGTCACCATCTTGGAAAGTGTCTGTGACACTCACATGCTCAGTGGGCTCTGAGCAGCTGTTGAGAAGCTAAGCTTAGGGCTCGTCACTAATTATCCAGCAGAAAATGAGGTTGGTCTGTAATATAAGCTGATGCTACAGGGCTGATTATTAAATTCCGATGCTAGTTGCACTGCTTTCTGTGCTGCCATGTAGTAATTATCTGTATTAATTACTAATCAGCCTTATAGGGACTCAAAAGAGGGACTGTACCTCTAAAAACGGGACAGTTGGGAGGTATGCATGACTGGGGGCAGCTGGGAAACTGACAATGTGTCTAGCCCCATGTCATATTTCAAAATTAAATATAAAAGATCTGTTTGCCCTTTTGAAAAACAGATTTTAGTGCAGAATTAAGGATGCATTTTGAAAAAAAAACATGTTTTCCCATGACAGTATCTGTTTAAATTTGCTGACTAACTAAGAGACTAACTAAGAGAGAACTGCAAAGCAGGAAGTAGTGTTCTGTTTAGGGATGGGCGAATTTTTTCACCTTGTTTCGCCGCAGAAATGACGCCCATACACTTGTATGGCGTCACGCATCAAAAAAAGATGCTCGTCAAAATAAATTTGCTGAATGTCATAAACTTTAAGGGGCGTTGGCGAATTTTAGGCGAAACGGGTCAAGCCAATTCTGTTCTGTTAGACATCAAGTCACTCCAGGATTTATACTTTACCTTTTTGGATAACTAACTATATTAGATACATTTTTTATTTTGTACATACTATTTACCCAATTATTTTAACACTGAACTGTTCTTTTAATCTTATTATGTGTATATGGTTCAGATATGTATTGTGCCTGAAAACAAAGTGTATAGTATATAAACTATACAAATACAAAGCTGATAACATCCAAAAATACATTCTGTATCATTAACAAACACAAAGTTCCCAATCCTTGTTTGGCATTGTATGTAACCTTGTTATCCAGCTTCATAACAAACTACTTTCATCTATTTCCAACCATTCTGGGCAGGGAGACACTTGCTGCAGTGTCCTTCAGGGCAGGGGATACACGTGCTGTTTGTTTCTCAGTTGCAAAAAAAATGCATCTGCAAAATGCCAGACCTATTGCTTCAAAGACAATTTATATGTGCAAATAACCGGTAGGTATATTACCGGTAGGTATATTTTGGGATTACTTGGACTTTATGGGGCCTATTTGCTAACATTTGAATTTCAATTTTTTTTTCTTCCATAAATTGAATGATCTCTCTAAAAATTCATGTTATTTTATTTCCCTTAAACTCTAAAAATCTGAGATTTATAAAGTGTAAAAACCATGAAAAACACTTAAAGGGATTCTGTCATGATTTTTAAAATGTATTTTTATTTCTAAATGACACCGTTTACACTGCAAAAAATTCACTCAATACAATATAAAATTGACTTCCTGAACCAGCAAGTGTATTTTTTTCAAATTGTAATATTGGTATGTAGGAGCCATCTCAGGTCATTTTGCCTGGTCATGTGCTTTCAGAAAGAGCCAGCACTTTAGGATGGAACTGCTTTCTGGCAGGCTGTTGTTTCTCCTACTCAATGTAACTGAATGTGATGCAGTGGGACTTGGATTTTACTATCTTGTGTTAGGGAGCTGTTATCTGGTTACCTTCCCATTGTTCTGTTGTTAGGCTGCTGGGGGGGGAGGGGATGATTTCACTCCAACTTGCAGTACAACAGTAAAGAGTGACTGAAGTTTATCAGAGCACGTCACATGACTGGGGGCAGCTGGGAAACTGACAATATGTCTAGCCCCATGTCAGATTTCAAAATTAAATATAAAAAAATCTGTTTGCTCTTTTGAGAAACGTATTTCAGGGCAGAATTCTGCTGGAGCAGCACTATTAACTGATGAGTTTAGAAGAAAAAAAAATCCCATGACAGTATCCCTTTAATACAAAACTTCAGCATGTAATAAGCCGTTAATCACTAGTGATGGGCGAATTTGCGACGTTTCGCCAAAAAACGGCGAAAAATTTGCAAAATGTTTTTTTTTTGACGTCAGCAAATTTTCGCGGCGAATTTGCACCCATCACTATTAAGCACCTATTGAAGTTACACAATTTCCGATTTATCAGCCTGTGCAAGAGCGCTTTACAGTACGGACGCCATTTTTTAACTAGTAAGTCAAGGCTTGAGTTGATCTAACAATTTCAGTAGGCACACGGAATAAGGAAAGATGCAACCAAACAAATCTAACCTGGGTATCCCCAGGGACAGTTGAGTTAGAAAGTGAACCATGCAGCTGCACCACAGTCATGATAGCTGCTCTCTTAGAGATTGTCTCCCTTTGAGTTATGCCAGACCATTAATCCAGCAGCACTAAAGGGTGCCCTCGGGTCATGTAAATGACCCCCTATAATTGTTCAGAAAGAAGGTGAATATTCCCCTTTAATTAAGCCTGTGTCCAATCAGGACAGCAGAACTTGCTCAATTCAAGAAGTTCTGAGGGACCTACAGCTGGATGGGCATAATGTGCAAGTGCAACACAAATCTAAATAAAATAAACTCTATACATCTTAATATAATTCACATGATCAACAATCGTTGTGTCTTTAACTAAATCAGATGTTTATTCGAGGCAGAGGTTCTTCTCCCCTCATTTGCTGCGTCCATAAAACCCAAACAGCTGTCAAGGTATGAGCTATGGGAACCAAATAGGGCAACACGTACCTTCATCAGCCCAAATTCTTTCCTTAATGGCACAGATTGAACATGGGACCTTTCATGAAGCTTGGAGCTACATTATTACAGTAATATTTACACAGCTGACAAGGGGTTCCAGGGGCCCCTTCCACCAACTGAAGCCACTGTGGTGTTTGAAGATCACATATCTATCAAGGAATTCTCAGCACTTCCAATGAAAAACAAGTGTGGATTCTAAATCAACTGTACGGGCAATGGTGAGGACACAAGCTTCATGCACTATTTCTACACAGCAATTATCCATCCATTAATCCTAACCCATTACTTAGACTTAATTGACACTGCAGAATGAATGGAATTTCCTAATGCTCGTATACTGGAACAACTTTAAAAACGTTGTGTTTTTCCTTGGATTTTTAGGGCTGTACGTAACTGTAGGTAAATGGAGCTGCAGATTTATCATACAGGAAAAGCAGACCAATGTGCACTGCAGCATTAAGGGTTGTCTTCATTTTTCATTTCCTTGAATTGATTAGAATTTATGTTCTTTATCCTTGTTGCCTTGGGTGTTGGGCAATTTTTAAAACTACTTCTGATCAGATTATTGATGTTTGCCCTATGGCACACTTCAGCACCAATCAGGTTTCCATCAGGAATTGAGGGTCTCCACAGAACCCCATGACCAAATCCATAATCTTTCCTGCCCTGGTCCACCTAAACCTCGCCCAAGGCTCCTCCACTTGAATTTTGATCCTGCCAGGACTCCTGTCCCCCACAATGGCAACCCTCCCAATGACCATTGAGCTAGAGGCCTTGTCCCTCTTAATACTCACTGCAGCCTGATAAAATAACCCCCCTGGAAAGATGCATCATGGGCAAACACTAGAAAATATTATATACTGACCCTACCCAAGAAAAAAGTTTTGTACCGAAGAGCATAGGTCTATATGCTGTGTTTACTAAAGAGGCTCTGTGGGTGGTATAATCAGCCATTGAGTCTATGGCAGCTGACCAGGTCCTTATCTCCCACAGGCCTCCTGCTGTGTTACAATTTTGAAAAAATGTCCTGTTATTCAGAGAAGTCTTCATCTGACATTAGGACATGTGGCCTCCCAAAACAGGACCATAAACTGCACACTCCATAGCAAATGTTATAAAAGGTCCAAGCACAGAGACACATACACACTGCACAACATTTCCTCAGTAAAGTCCAAAGACCTGGGGTTTTCCAGGCTATTTAAAAACCACTACCTGATCACTGAAAACGCTCTCCCCAACTCTATTCCTGAAAGAGGCACACTTACCCTGGTGGCAGCCACGTAAGAACATGTACCATCCTGTCTGAGGTAGTTGCTTTGATGTGTTTTTGGGGGTTTGTTCCCCTTTAAACTAGGCAGTTATAGGTGAGCCCATAACTCATTGCTAACACAGAACACTGCTCCTTATATTTGCATTTATACATATATGGAGCTGCCATAGTGTTTGCCTTCAAAGTGGAAGGGTCATCTATTTACTGTATGGCCAGTTGGGGGTCAATCGCTTTTCGTGATTCACAGCAAACATCTCAGCAAGACTCAATTTAATAGTAAAGCAAGGCTGTGTTCATACAAAAAAAAAAAAAAACCCTTGAACAGATGGAGCAGATTGTATTGATGGCAATCCATCTATTTCAGTGGAAAAGGGTGTGTCTGCGGGTCCCAGATGCTTCAAATAGGTTTTTTTCCTCTGTGAATTCTCAGGGTCATTTACTAATCCAACTGAGGCAAGTGCTAAAGCCCTAACACAAAATACAAACAAGGTACAAAACTGTGCCCCTAAAGACCCATCCCGAGGATCATCCTGCACCTTGCACTGAATCTGGCGCAAGATGCAGAGAGACACAAGGCAGCACTGTATTTATTGTCCACTTTAGGTAGGGGGAACCTACAGTTCTCCTGTGACTGATGTCGGTGGGGAGAACGTGTGCACCATCACCATACAGTAAAAGTTGCCAATTCAGCAAACCCAGGCAGCGAAGGGACTCTGCAGCACCAGTAACCATAACAAATAATTAGTATGGGCTGATCCTTTATAACTTGTCATAATATTTCTTTTCAAGGTTAGCAGTATAGCAGGAGGCACTTGCTACTCGTGGATTAACATGCAGGTGAATCTAAGCCAGTAAGCCTCACTCAGCATTATAGAAAGCTAAAGCTCGGTTCTACTTCCTTTTCCAAAGCAGGATGATGGATCTTTGATGGCATTTCCCACTTCCATAACAACCCAGTAAAGCAGCCTCATTTCCCTTGCTGCGGTGGATAACTTCAGCAATACAAGACATCTCAGAAGTAGGAATAAAGAGAGAGCAGTTTAGCACTTAAAGATATCCTTTAAAAAAAAAAATCCCTAAGGGGGGGGAGGTCCTGGTCGCCTTCATTCCAAATAGCCTTCCATTGGCTGCTGGTTTTTAGGTGCACACACTGATGCAGTGAAGCCCCAGCAGGTCCCTGGGAGATTATCTGTGCACGATAAAAACTGCAGCAGTTTGCTGCAACAATCAGATGTGCCATCCCCTAACACTCTAAGAGCCCAGATATATAATTACAGACATAATGTTTTAGCAGAGATAAAAGCTCTTCTATTCATGGGGGGCAATGCTTTTATTTTTTTTTATAGGGGGTGTTGTTTTTATATTATAGTGCAGTGAACTACCTACACTGGGAAAGAAGCCTGCCTCTATTCTATACATGCTACAGCATTTTAGTTCTCCCATGGGCACACACAGCAAGTGCCTTGTACCTGTGCTCTGCTGGCATGCTAATTTGCAGACATTTTGTTAGAATTGTTCAGGAAGGGGGTCACATAAAATGCTTTTTTTATTTATTTTCCTGCAGAGCTCTGAGAACTACAAAGAGAATGCCAAGAACAGAAGTGAATCATAGAACGTCCTTTAAAATAAAAATAAGTATTGTTTTGGAAACGGCGGCAGTACTCAGTGGGAGGAGATCCCTCTGGAAAGATCTGTCCACCAGCACCCATATGCTCTGCTTTGATTTCACACTATAAAGCACACACAGGTCCAGATGTGATTGAACTGTAATTCCCGGCAGCTGAGAGTTGTAGTCCACCAACATCAAGTGGGATCATAGAATGAACATGCCTGCAACTTATTAAATCTCCTTAAATTTTTACACCTTAGTATTATGTGTGCAGAGGCAGGACTAAAACAATCTAAAACAAAGAATAAAAACAAAATGTTTAGTGTTGAAGCCCCCTGCTCCCCCAAAGAGCTTGCAATCTATATGCAGCAGGCTGTTCAGCAAGGCTGCCTCTCGATCCTGCAAGCCGATATGCAGATACTGTATCAGTTATATAATACCAGGCAGATTATAGTTTCCCTTCCAAAAGCAATGAAATGATTGGTTAGAAGGAAAGCTACATCCCACCAGCCATGGCATCCACATAGAGACAAGGTCAATGTCGTCTCCTTCCTTAGAGAAGTTTGTGGCCGTTGAGCCCAAGCACAAGCAGACGAGGGTGGGTCACCCTAAACATGATGGGCAATCGTATCCCAGTGCCCTACGTCTGCAGAGAGGGTGCTCACATGTAACAGCTGTGCCTGGCACAAGGGAAAGCAGCTTCTCTGGTTCATATTCAGCCTGCATAGTAATGAAGAAGTAAAGATCAAAGATTTGGTCCCCCCGAAAACAGAGACAGGGGATAAAAGCAGGGAAATGAAACCCACGTTTGAGTTGCTCCAAGTGTATCCGTAACAGGAGCCATCTGAATCCTTCCAGCCCAGGCAGTTCCTCCAGCAACACACAGACGCAGATGCAAAATAAAGGCAAATCCCTGTGCCAAGGTGCTGGTAGAGGTGGCACAGCTTCATCCTCAGCCAAAATCTGTCTGACGGAGAGGAGGCACCAGCCAAATCCAGAGAGAAACTTAGATTGACTTAATCATAGGCAGCTGCTGCCTTTCTCCCTCTCCCTTCCTATAAGCCCCCAGCTCTGCTTCTTCTGCTTTGCTGTTTAATATGCCAATGAGTGGGCGATTGTGCCGATGGCACAGATAAATCAGGGGGGAAAGGCTAAGGACTTACCTTGTGAGTCCCCCATGCTTTCATCTGTCGACTTGCTGTGCAGCAGCTTCAGAATTGTAATCCAGCACTGCATGAAGCTACAGCTGAGCATGCCTAGTAGAGGCAGCAGCCACTAGCAACACAACTGGGGAAGGAGAAGGTTTCCCCTCGCCTGTCTAATCATTTTGCAGCCAGCAGGAAAGTTTTAAAGGTGCAAACACAGGACTCGGCTGGGGTGGGTTTTCCTAATTGTGACATGAAGGATTTGGATGGTCCATCGCATGCAGGGGGGCGAGATGCGACTGCTGCTTCTTTTTCACAACATGATTTTTTTTTTTTTTTTTAAAAGAGATTTTTCCATGACTGAATCAGAGGCTGGAAATGGGATTTAGGCTGTAACATAGAAAGAGAATTGGTAGCCCCCCCCCACATCTGCCCAAAAATAGTAAAATTAAGATGCAAATAAATATACATAAAACAAAACCATCAGAAAATGATTATACAGTATAATAATATATATATACAGGTATGGAACATGTTATCCAGAATTCTCCCGGTATTCCAGATAATGGATCTTTCCGTAATTTGGATCTTCCTACATAATAGAAAATCAGATAAACTTTAAATGAACCCAATAGGCTGGGTTTGCTTTCAATAAGGATTAATTATTAATAAGTTGGGATCAAGTACAAGCTACTGTTTTATTACAGAGAAAAAGGAAATTATTGTTAAAAATTTGGATTATTTCTTTATAACGGAGTCAACGGGTGGCGGCTTTTCGGTAATTTTGAGCTTTCTGTATAATGGGCAGGGTCGGACTGGGCCTGCGGGACACCGTGAAAAAACCCGGTGTTACGGATGAAGAAAAAACAGTGAATGAGCGGTACATTCTGCAGGGTGGTGGTATAGTTTGGAAAGGCTGTATTAGGCACCAATCAGCACAGCCCATGAATGAATACTAATCTGCTGCAGATCTGTTTCGCATTCAGTGGGTGGGTATAGCTGTTATAGTGTATGCGAGTGATCCCGCACGCTGGGGGGGAAGCATGCACCCATTCGTAAGACTTTGCACTGCGCATGCATTTGGGTCTTGCTCTTGCCAGTAGAGCATTGCATAGTGTTTGTTTTTCCCTGTACCAAGGTTTTTGGTGAAGACTACAGATTTGGATCTAGTAAAGAGCACAGAAGTAAAGCATAATAGAAAAACTATTACACATTATTCGGGTATGCCTATCCAGTATTTATCTTATCCAGTATTTATCATATCCAGTATTGTCTTTTGTCTTTCCTTATCCTTTAGTGAACTTTACAAGTGCATTAGAGCCACCCCTTTAGATTAGAGGAAAAACATTTTCTATGTTATTAGATGTTACTGGAGCAAGAAAATGTCAGGGTCCCTTAAAATTTAAGGATAAGACATTTTTGAAACATATTTAAAAAGTTTATCAGTTTACTAAACCACAACTTTTTCGGGTCAGGCTTTTTGTCCCCAAAAACCCGAAAAAAAGTCACGGAAACAAAAAGAATTTTGACGGATTTATTTTGTGATAAAACTGCAACAATTCCTAATCCGAAAATTCACGGTTTTCTCCACCTCCCCGACGACTTTTTCCCGTTCTTGGAAATGAGTTTATTTGTGGTTTCAAAAACCTCTAAAATTCCCCCTTTAATTAATAGGCCTCCATATGTCCCACTTGGCCCCCTATACATTTTGTTCTTCTGCCGATCTGCTTCCTATGTATTTATGCCCCTGGTCCAGTATCATATGGGGGAACATATGTGCTACTTGTAACTGCACAAGAGTAAGACTAATGACATTATAAAATATATGCAATCAAATTATAGTTATGACCACTGGATACAGTAAGGCAGAGGCATACATTATATATGTAAAAACCTGTATATAGTGGACTCAGTAAGTAGTACAGGTATAGGATCCCTTATCCGGAAACCCGATATCCAGAAAGCTCCGAATTATGGAATGGCTGTCTCCCATAGACTCCATTTTATCCAAATAATCCAAATTTTTAAAAATGATTTCCTTTTTCTCTGTAATAATAAAACAGTAGCTTGTAATTGATCCCAACTAAAATATAATTAATCCTCATTGGAAGCAGAACCAGCCTATTGGGTTTATTTAATGTTTAAATTAATTTCTAGTAGATTTAAGACCCAAATTATGGAAAGATCCGTTATCCGGAAAACCCCAGCAGCAAAAAAGGGTGCTGTTCAGGGGGTCAGGTGTGAGATATGAGGGGACAGGAACAATCAGGATTGGTTCAGTAAATTATGCATCACACAGCATTTTTAGGAAGGGTCATACAGTTTGCTGTGATCCCTGTATATACTATATTATAGGGAAACAATTATGGATGCACCGAATCCAGGATCCTTTTTCAGCAGGGTTCGGATTCGGCCGAATCCTTCTGTCCGGCCGAACTGAATCCGAATCCTAATTTGCATATGCAAATTAGGGGTGGAGAGGGAAATCACGTGACTTTTTGTCACAAAACAAGGAATTAAAATATGTTTCCCCTTCCCATCCCTAATTTGCATATGCAAATTAGGATTCGGATTCGGTTCGGCCGAATCCTTCGTGAAGGATTCGGGGGTTCGGCCGAATCCAAAATAGTGGATTCCGTGCATCCCTAGAAACAATATATATCTTTTTTCTAATATTAATGTCCCTTTAGGTAATACCATTCAACTAACTCAATTCTGGTCCGTAATTACTGCCCAAGTTTGCTTTATGGGAAATACAGCCCATTTAACCTGCCTAGTACATACACAGGCACAAAATCCATGTAGTTTGCAATGATTATTGTAATCACATGTGCGATTACCCCCCCACACACACACACAAACTACATAAGTGCCTAGGGAATTTTTTCGCCTTGTTTCGTCGCAGAAATGACGCCTATAGACTTTTAAAAAAAAAGACGCGGTACAAAAAAAATTTCGACACACAACAACATTTTTTTTACGCTCATAGACTTTAATGGGCGTCGGCAACATTTCGCCAGCGACAAATTTTTGGCGAAACGAAACGGGTCAAATTCGCCCATCCCTACTTGCAAAGACATTTGCTTACCTCTGCTAAATGTTTAGAAAGGGAACGCATGTAGTTGGTTTTCCTTGTAAAGATGGATCTGCTTATAATGTAAATAATGTCGTCCTGCTTTTGTATTATTATATAATACACAAAAGCCATGAATATCTTGTAAATTATATCCTTATAAACGGTGACTAGTGATGTCATCAGTTATAAACGGTGAGTAGTGATGTAATTTCTGTCACATGACTCACTAAAATTTGTGTATTATAATTAATAAAGTACCCCCAGTTGTAAAATATGAGGATATTATAAGTTACCTCGGAGTTCCATGACCTGTATAAAAACACTCGGCCTTCGGCCTCGTGTTTTTATATGGTCATGAAACTCCTCGGTAACTTATAATATCCTTATATTTTACAAGAGGGGGTACTTTATTCACTATATAATTATTATATATATACAGTAAAGCACAAGCTTCTGGAATTGAGATTTGTAAGCTGTGCTTTTGCCCCCAGGCTGGGGTACATATAATGGCACATAGAACCCACCGCACAATGGACACAAAGCAACTGCGAAACCCTGCTCCAGCCCAAGTTCATTTGAGAATATGATGCACTGCTTCTATAATGTTTATTCTTAAAACGAGAAATGAAAAGATGATCATTCAGGCTCCTGGGAGATGTGCCATATACTTCACTAATACATTTTTGCAGGTAGAGAAGTTCATAAATTGCTTTAATGGTCAAATAGAATAGGCAACTGACAAATCAGGCCCTCCGCATTGAATTAGCAAGTCGATTGGCCTGTCCTTTCTGATGGCCTACCTAACCAATATCTTTCTGCCCAGATACAGTATCTGTCAGGCAGGTTAGAAACCCCCTCAAATGAGGACCACACATTGATGCATGATAAAGTCCTCTCCTGTGGGTCAAATGCTCCAATCAGCTCAATTTGACTCAGGGTGTTGTGGCCAACTTGGACAAACAAGTAGATCTTCCGGTATATGTCCAA
The DNA here is from genome assembly GCA_038501925.1 of Xenopus petersii. Lineage (NCBI taxonomy): Eukaryota > Metazoa > Chordata > Amphibia > Anura > Pipidae > Xenopus > Xenopus petersii. The sequence goes on from CM076683.1 coordinate 18,373,010, forward strand.
CTTAAGTAATTCTTTAAGCTTATACTTTATACCCCATTTACAGATCATAGGTCAATACCCAGATATTATAATGTGCCAGTGTGGTTGCCAGCAAAACCCCCCTCTGCTTATGGGGATATAGTTTGGTCCAACAGCAGCAGTAATCATCTGAACAAAGCAATGTTTTGGACACACACTCATCCCTTTCTCAGGATTCATCGCATATCCATGATGGAAAAACAGGAAAATACAAATACTAATCTTTGGAGGCTTGGTGTAAAAGTTATTCATTGGAAAGTCCAAGCAAATGTTCAACCGTGTTCATGATGATTTGGCCACAGGAGAGCCCTGATCATTACAGTCATTGGATGTGATTTTATAATTAGATCAGTTCAGCCTTTTCCCATCCTATAATTAAACAATTAAATAAGACTCTTTGTGCAGATTTATTAATGCCAATATGTTTGATGTTTAATAAGCATTAGTATGAAACGTAATACCATGCTGCAAAGCTTTTGTATTCTTGGATAGTAACAGAACCACTGCAGGGTGGCCATGATATCATGTGTCGGATTTTGTTATGAGCTACGGGGGACACAATGACCACAAGGTGGACCTTGAGCCCAAGAAGTCTGAAGGCATCTGAGCATGATTTTCCCTTTTAGTTATCTGCTGTAGAACAGTTACATATGATCTATTTTTTTTCTGGTTACCTAGTGAAACATTCAAACATGTGAATGAGCTTAAGCAGGGGATTAACAAGTCTTGATTTCCAGAGGTGGGTGGAATGACCTCACAGTTTAATCCTTTCACAAACAAGGTAATTGAAATACTTAAATGCTTAGACCAAAATGATTCAGGCTGAACCAAACTTTTTTTTCCATCTAATAACTTTTTTTTAGGCAAATATTATTTATCCTGTAAGTGTGATAATTTGCCAGGCATAATAATATCTATAGCACTCCTTCATAAAGGAAAGATGCAAAGTGCAGAACCTGGTTTAAAAGAACCATAATAATAATAATCTTTGGACTTTTTTTTGACTTTAAAAGAACCATGCCCCACAGCACATTCTGCCTCCTCTTCCTTGTGCCCAGCATTGTCTGGTGCAACTTTTTAAGTTGCAGGTATGGAGTCTAAAGTGCATTCCAATCATGTAGCCAGATGAAAAAGTAAACTTCGGCAGAATGCAGGCTTCTCCTTGAATGCTCTGTGCTCAAGGGTTTCCTTGAGCACAAAGCACAGGGTGGTTTTGCTTGCAATGAGTGTGGCACCCAATAGGGAGGGTTTTGCTTGCAATGAGTGTGGCACCCAATAGGGAGTGTAGTACTTGCAACAATTTATAGTAAATAAGCTCAAAGTTTTAAATACTTAAATAAAAAGTTATGACTTCTGGGACATTAGTTGGGACAGGGGCCCAAATGTAGACAACGGTCTACATTTATACATCTATGAGTACACTGTTGTATCTGTCCTGCTATTATAGTTCCAGCATTATCTAGGATAACTAATAGGTGCTCACCCAAAATCTCACTATAGCTGGCCTTCAGCCTGAAATTCTCTTAAGTGTTGAAAACTAGTTTACAGTGAGAGTTATGGCTAGAATTCTTTCCATGTATTTCATGGGAAAGGGTATTTATACAACACCTCTGGACAACTATAGAACACTTGATCCTAAACCTAAATATTCCATAGGCTGAAGACTTCTGTTGATTCATGGGCATGGACCATAGCTGATCTGCTGGAGGTATCTGTGTATTTCGAGCCTGGTTCCCTTGGAACTATTAGCAGTTGAGACTGATGTAAATGATGTATAATCTCTCCAGAATATGAGACACAGTATTAATAAGGAATAACAATATTCACATAGCACTACCCAGGGTATTACCTTGTGCTTATTTCTAGTGATGGGCGACTTTGTCCCATTTCCATTTGACCAAAAATTCAAAATTAGCGAAACTGTGAAAAATGAGTGAAACGCAAGTCAATGGGTGTCAAAATAATAAAGCTTGTCAATTTAGACAGCCGCAACAATTTTGATACACGCACCAATTTTGTCCAAATGCATTGGGTGTCCGAATAATTTTGACGCGCTACACTTTTTATGCTTGCTTGACAAGCGCCCACAATTTATTGATGCAGTAAATTTTTCGCCAGCAAATTCTCGCCACAGTTTCACAAATGTATTCACCGGCAGCGAAATGTGGAAACTTGCAGCGAACTCGCGCCTGGTCGAATTTATTCGCCCATCACTACTTATTGTATTTACACCAGTATATGTGGCATGCTAGAGCATAGCCAGCTGGCACCAAAGGCAAATTTGATATTTATAATGCCTGGGGAGTCCAGGCAAATTTGTTTGGTGAATGTGCAAAGTGATGACTTCTGGAATCAGAAGGTATTTACTTGTCTCATGCCATACACACAGCACTGCCTAGATACCAAAAATGAGAGTTTTAATTCTCCCATAAGGCATCATGGATGGAGACATGCAAATCACTCCTTTGTGTCCCTTTGGCCAACTATTCATCCAGAACTGCTGGTTTATAGCACAGACACAGCCTAATGGTTCAGAGCCATATATCCAAACTTGCAGACAGCCTGTTTTGGTCTTGTTAGATCTCATCAGTGCAACATATTGGAACATGGCTTCTGAGAGGTAGGACTTGGAGAGTAGCACAATAGTCCTACCTCTTAGAAGGCATCACTTTTCATATAATTTCTAGCTAAGGGCTTTTTGGCTCCTTTCAGCCCTTCTCACCATAACCAGATTTGGCTCCCCATTTGGTGAATGTGTAACACTGGGATAGTCGTTTTTAAGATGTAACAGTTGGCATTTTATTGCACCTATTAGTATTATTGATTGTTTATATGATTTGGACAATAAACAGCCATAAAAATATACTGTACATTTTTAGAATCGTGTCTACTCCCGTTTCCCCAAAATGGTCCCACCCTGTGCTAGAAGAGAACTGCAGGCTACCATGGTTTTTCAATATAGCCTTAACTTAACACGTAACCTCCAAAATCTAGAGAATTTTAAATGTCAAATTGTTAGAATTACAATGATCTATTTCTGATTCAAAACTGCTTTCCGAACCATATAAACTAAGGTTTATTTTTCAGTTTTGGTTATAGCTCGCTCATTCTGTAATAAGCTCAAGGCTTTGTTAGATAAGCAGGTTTTGTAAATTGTTGGCTTTTGCAGTTATTTAGCACTTTTCATAAAATCTTAGCTGATGAAAGCACAGAGGGGCTAGGACTATATATCTGATATGAGTACCCTATTAAATTTTTTGGCTTCTACAGAGCTTAAGCTTTGGGTCTCTCCAGCTGCTGGGGGGCTGCAACTCCCAACATCCCATCAAAAGCTGGAATTAGGCCACAAATTGTCCTCAGAAAACTTGTAAAACAGTTGACCTTGATAAAAATGCTGAGAGTGTGTTTCAGGAAGAATGTAGAATAGCAAGAGATTTAGCCTGAGGTAATTTTAAAGTAAAATGGTAGACCAAATGAGAAACATGTGTATCATAAGAGAAAGTGTCTGGGAGGAGTATTAAAACAGTGTAGAAAATATTTCTCTTTCTGTCTTGTCAAAATATTCATGTAGCTAAGAGCCTGTATGTTTGTAAATGGGAGAGGCTGAAACCCGAATACCACGGATACCAGTTAATACAGTAGATCATTCAGCTTCCAACCTGGAGAAGTACAGGAAAGTTTTAGACTGGTGCACACCCCCAAGACACAAATACAAATGAAGGACTCTGGAAAAGAATGAAGAAGACCTTATCGGAAAAGAACAAAGAAGACCACTCACCAAGAAAGATGAAGGCCACCTGCTGAAAATTGAAGGTAAATTCAACTGATCATCAATGTTCGTTTTTTTTTACCCCCAAGTCACCAATGAACTCAGTAGGTATTCCCTGGTAACCAGTGGGGGGGGGGGTGGCTGGCCATCAATGTTTTCTTTACTGGCCCAGGCCAACAAAGGTTTTTTTTGTATCTTGTAATGGGCCCTGGCCATCAATGTTTATTTGAATTTGTAGGGGCCCTGGCACCAATTTTTTTTTAACTTGTAGGGGTCCTTGCCACCAGTGTTTTTTAAATTGTAGGGGGGCCACCAATGTTTATTTCAACTTGTGGGAGGCCCTGGTCACCAGTGTTTTTTTGAATGTGTGTGGGGCCTGGTCACCAATTTTTTTTAACTTGTAGGGGTCCTTGCCACCAGTGCTTTTTAAATTGTAGGGGGGCACTGGCCACCAATGTTTTTTTTTTTAAGTTACATGGGGTCCTGAACACCATTGTTTTTTTTTTAACTTTTGGGAGGACCCTGGCTACCAATGCATTTTTAAATGTGTTGGGGGCCCTGGCAGTCAATGGAGGGAGGGGACCTGGCCACCAATGTTTTTTAACTTGTATGGGGGGGCCCTGGCAGTGAATGGGGTGGACTCTGGATGAGGGGGGCCCAGGAAATGTTGTTGTACAGTGATTTCTGATGGCGCCCCTGTATTGATCTATGAAAATGCTGCTATAACAGCCCCTACTTTCTTGAATATCCCAGACATTAAATAAGTGTCCACACCAAATCTCACCCTAATTGATCTTCAACCTGGAGTTCCAGAAGTATCTTGGATATCCACTTGGCATTCTCATCAAATCCTACACTAACTGGCCTTGAGGGCTGACTCAACCAGCCACTGTTCCAGGTCCCTCAAGGGGAGCTAGCCCTACATTTTCGGAAACCATTGATATAAGCTATATTCCTCATCCTGTGTTATATGTACCCCTGTGAGTACTGAAAGCAGAGACAGTGGTACAGCACTACTGTAAAAGCCCCTAGTTTCACAGATATCCTAGACATTAAATAAGTGTCCTCACCAAATCTCACCCTGATTGATCTTCAAACTGGAGTTCCAGAAGTATCTTGGAGATCCAATTGGCATTCTCATCAAATCCTACACTAACTGGCCTTGAGGGCTGCCCCAACCAGCCACTGTTCCAGGTCCCTCAAGGGGACATAGTCCTACATTTTTGGAACTACTGATCTAACTCCTCATCCTGTGTTATACTGTATGTACCCCTGGAGTGCTGAAAGCAGAGACAGTACTGCACTACCAGCCCAATTTAGTCTGCACAAATGTATTAACTAACTAAAATTGATGCTTTTACAGTGGCAGTCAGATTAAAAAAAGTTGAAAATGTCACTGCGCATCGGGCTCAGTACTGATTCCCAACTTACTGACCATGGGAACAAGATTTGCAACCTTGACAATTGCTGGGGTTCAGACATTTCAATGAAAATAATGAGCAGACCCTTTCTTTTAGTCACCTCTATTTGAAGTGGGTCAAGTATTTTGTCCCCAAATCTTGGATCCCTCACTCCTTACTTACCAGTGGAGTGAAACACAGTTCATTGCATACTGAGGCAGTTATCTACATTATAACTATTATGCCATAGTGCTACAGTACCTGCAAGTTATGATAGTTTGATGATGATGATTATTATTATTATTATCCTTTATTTATAGTACCAACATATAACAGGGGTCCAACATTATTCACATCAGTCCCTGCCCCAGTGGAGCTTACAATCTAAGGCCCCTTACATTCCTTCACAGACTACAGTTAACCTGCCTGTAGGTTTATAGGGTGTGGGAGGAAACCACAGTAGCTAGAAGAACCCACATAAGAATGGGATGGACATATAAATTACATTCAATCAAACCATTAATGGGGGGGTTGTAAACTGCTTAATTTTATATAAATATTTTTTTGCTTTTTTGTCAGCTCCTTCTACCCGCCCCTACAAACAAGTGGTATTTGGAACATTGATGTAGAAAAATGATCAAGGTCACCAAGTAGATTCACACAATTCACCAAAACTGAAAGAGGCACAGGTGGGCCGCCCTGGGCCTTCAGCTAGGGGCATGGATCAAAGCCGTATTAATGTAGAGCAGGCACTCAAAGAGCTTCTTTCCAACAGACGTGTAAAATTCAAAAAGTTTATTGGGTACACATGGAGGTAGCCTTACGCGTTTTGTGCTTCACAACACTGCTCTCTGAGTGCCTGCTAGACATCAATACATTGGAAGGGACACTGACTAGAACAGCCAACATGTCAGAAGGAAGGTGAAGATTTTAAAACCTGCTATAAGAAACACGTATGGTGAATCTTAGATGCCCCTCGATCAGTTCCAATCTGGATCGGCATCTCTGCAATTTTGATGACAAAAATAGATGATTCAGCTCTAATCATAGATTCATTCAGAGTAACTGATATTTATTTTATTTGTCATTTTCTTTTACAACTTTATTTCCACTTGTTAACAAATCAATTATTTTGAATAATGTTATTTTATATAATCAAGATATTGTTAACAAACAATTTCTAAATGGCAGATTGGTAAGATTGGGAGTATTTCATAGGCTGATTAGGTGATTGGTGTCTGGTTATTCCCAAACGCTGTAAAATAAGAACAAACTATTGAATTAAGTTTGGGAAAAGCCAATGTCTATATATGAAAATTATACAGATGTTAATAGAGCTACACATATATATTAAGAGGAATATTTTTTTTTTTATCAGTAACCAGATAGCGCTAACTAGAAATCCTTAAGTAATGTGTTCCGAACTGGAACAAACAATCCTGATACTGTGTACTAGCTAAAAGATGATATAGTACCAACCTTTAACAAAGACTTTAATGACTTTTATAGTCTATATCACTAAATATCTAGTGGCCAGGACATCTTGGAATGTGGTTGTCTGAAGTCATTTTTGGGGCACAATGGGACTCATGTACTAACATCTCTGCACTCGTGCAGAAGCCTAGCAACACCCTTAGGACATTTGTTTTACTTATTTCAATCCAGTTCCTTGTTGGTTTCTTTGGGTTATTGCACTGCTAATAAATAATAGGAAGTCATTTCTTCATTGTCAGAAAAGTATTTTAAGAAACTGAAGCAATAAGGTAGCAATTATGCTAGAACATTATTACAAAAGGAAAACCTAATTGCTAAACAAATAAAGCCCAGCCTTCTAAAACATGAAGCACAGGAATATTCAATAAAAATGTGATTAAAAAAAGTACAATATGTTGATACACGTTGTTAATACAAGGGATTGTTAGATAAGGGGGTTATTTATCAAAATCCGAATTTTTGTGATGCATAAATATCTGATAGTCTTTGGTCTACAATTCGGTATATAGAGTGTTTGCTAAATTTGGTACCGTTCACTAAAAAGCTAAATAAGTGAACTCCGCTGATAGAGGCAATAAAAATACATATAAGGAGGAAGCTTTGCTTTATAGTACCCTTTATAAATTACCTGAAAGTGAAGGTGACCCGGGTGTAAAAAACCCCGGGTCCCACGTTTGGGTTCACTGATGTCTTAAACAGTATCAAGGGTGAAGACAACAGAAGGAACTCACCAGATCCAGTGGGTGGCCCGGGTGCATTGATTTGAGAATATTTGAGTTTTAAAAAACCCTGACGGGTGCAGTGTCGATTCCGCACCTCTCCCTCTACCTCCCCCCACACCACAAACCTCCTACCCCAAATAATACATACACACCACTGGTCTGGAAAGAGATGGCCACAGTTGTTTATTTAAACACAGTAATAAAATAATTATCATGTATCACATTTTAACCTTTTAACAACCGTTTGTATAACAAACTTTTTAACCTTTAACATATTATTCCCCCACCCGGGGGAGAGGGGAATGGGGGGTGGAGTGTCTGTACCCAAACTGCCAAGGTAGATTCCTGTTGCAATCTCCTAACCCAAACCGGGCTGCCTACCATACCATGAGGACCTAGGCCTACCAGGCTATTCCACTCACTATGAAATACCCCCTTTTAACTTCCCCTGGGGGTCCTTGCAAAGCTACCCTCCGTAACTGCAACTAAAACACATATTACAGGGAGGGAGGGTGGGATGCTGCGTCCTTCTTCCTCCAAGTCCAGGCGCAGAATGGTAAGTATTACCGTTGTTTCTTCCTCTGCTCCTCCGCCCGGGACCCGCCAGCCAATCACCTGCAATAGAAAAAGGGGGAGGGGCGGGGATAGTTGCCCTCCTAAGGCCCCATCAAGACCCTGTTGCCCCTATTCAGGCCATGGGGTTCCCTCACCAAAAACCCCAACAGAACTTTAGTAAATAACCCCCTTATGGTCTGTTTTACTAAAATTAGTATTTTTTCACAGTTTGTATTTTTTTCTCTAAAAATGTATGCTTTTTTGCTTATATTTCTCTAAAACTCAAGTTGTAAAAAGTGTAAAAAAACACAAAAACCTCTAGTACAAAACTGCACCAAGTCCCATAGAAGTCAACGGAAGCTGCTCTGATCCTACTGGACCATTTTCAAACAAATTGGACTTTTAGAAGTTTGTGACAAAATCACACAAAACACAGTGAGCTCCGGGGTTATTTCTATATACATTGATTTATAAACTTTGCACAGGGCAGATTGGTCCGTACATATATTTGCCCTGCGCATGGTTATATTTATAAAGCTGGATAAGAGTGAGCAAACAGAATTGCGAATTTCTTTTCACACCGCAAATGTCCATAAGAGCTTTTTAAATACGACAAAAATCACAAATTGCGAATATTTATGAGCACACTCTGCATTTGAATTACGCCACGAATTTGGTGGCGTAGAAAATATTCGCAAAACATTCTCGCAAATTGCTAATTGACGTTGCCGTCAACACTATTTTCACGCACAACAACCTCACACAGTGGATGCACTCACACAAACACCTGTATTATTTGCAAAAATTTGTGGGCAATGCCAATTCGCAAAAACCAGAAAGACAGGCACAACAGTGCAATATCTTAGAGTTCAGGAAAAAGCTTGGTTAATACAGCCATTTGCTAATAAATATGTGCTGTGCAAACTTTATAAATGACCCTCACTATGTTCCTTTGGCCTTTTATGAGTAAACTGTATAGGGCAATATATTTGTGTATCCTGTGCTTGAATGGCAGCCTCCATGACTACTCAGCAGCTTGTTTATATAAACTATAGTAGTACTTATCTGTTATCTACTGAGTATCCTGTGCTTGAATGGCAGCTTCCATGACTACACAGCAGCTTGTTTATATAAACTATAGTAGTACTTATCTGTTATCTACTGTGTATCCTGTGCTTGAATGGCTGCCCCCATGGCTACACAGCAACTTGTTTATATAAACTATAGTAGTACTTATCTGTTATCTACTGTGTATCCTGTGCTTGAATGGCTGCCCCCATGGCTACACAGCAGCTTGTTTATATAAACTATAGTAGTACTTATCTGTTATCTACTGTGTATCCTGTGCTTGAATGGCTGCCCCCATGGCAACACAGCAGCTTGCTTATATAAACTATAGTAGTGTTTCTCAAGCAAACACACTAGTTATACCAGTGCAGAGCAACACTACATTATATAGTCATTATTTTAAAACACTATCATTTATTGGTGATACTGGGGCTCATTTATCAACACTGGGCAAAATTGCTCATGGACAGTTACCTATAGCAACCAATCAGTGATTAGCTTTTTAAAGTCAGCTGCAAGTAGAACAATGAATGCAGCAATTTGATTGGTTGCCATGGGTTACTGCCCATGGGCAAATTTGCCCAGTGTTGATAAATAACCCCCACTGTCCCTTTAACACTACAGTCTTCAGGGACAGAGAAGAAATCTGAGTGGTAATCTCATATTTTAAACACACACAAATCTAGGTAGTTCCCTAAAGGCCCTCCGATTACTACTGGTACAAAAACAGGGCTTTTTTGATATTGTTGCAGGGACAATGCCCATCAATTTCCTTTTAATGATGAGACGATTTCTTATTACACTTTTCTAAACCATCTTTTTCTTTTAGACATTGTTCCTGTCCATTGATCTGTGACCATTGTCCTGCCCTGATCCTAAAAGCAGTCAGTGCCTATTGCATCTGTAGCCAAGATCAGAAATCAACTAAACATCCATTAAATGTGTGGCCCTGTGTTTTGACCACAGTTTTGTCGCTCTGTTAACAGAGTGTATTTCTCAAATATTGCTCATTTCAGGAAAATAGCAGCCATATAAAATCCTGTTTCATCCTCTATTGGTTCAATTTTTAATGGTGGTACAGGTATGGGAGCTGTTATCCAGAATGCTTGGGGCCTGGGATTTTCCAGATAAGGGATCTTCCTGGAATTTGGATCTACATACCTTAAGTTTCCCGATAAACATTTAAACGTTAAATAAAGCCAATAGGATTGCTTTGCCTCCAATAAGGATTGATTATATCTTAGCTGGGATCAAGTACAAGGCACTGATTTTTCAAAAATTGGAATTATTTGGTTAAAATGTAGTTTTTGGGAGATTGCCTTCACTTAATTTGGAGCTTTCTAGAAAATGGGTTTCTGGATAATGTATCCCATACTTGTATATATTGCACAGGGCAAGATGAGCATGCGAAGACCTTTAAATGCTGTTAAATGATAACTCCCATCCTGTTGGGCCTATAACATTGTTGGTATAACAAGCTGTAGCACTCACTAATACAAATTAGATGCATAAATGTGTAGCACACCCTTGAGTGTACTTTTGCTGTGGATTGGTGACTATGTGTGACAAGGCTAAAGCTGCTAGTAGTGTGCCCCGGACTCTCAGTGTACCCGTGCAACTCCCTGCAACTCCCGGTACCTGGTGTGGATCAATGCAGCAGAAAAACAGTCCAACACATTGCGGTGCAATCAAACATCAACTTGCTTATTGAAAAGGGCAGCAGAAAGACCCAGTCGGCCATAGACTCTCCAGGTGGATAAGTCCAGGTGCAAAGTTCTCATACACAGGAAAATATAGAACAGGCACAAAATCACAACTTCACAGGATCCTTCACTGATAATTACCCTCTCTCACTGGGTAACTTATCTCTCTCAGGGTGTTTAGCACTAACTCTTGGGATTTCTTATGGGGGTCTTGTATCTTGTTCCTTGATGTGGTCCTTACCCTTTGCTGGGGTCTTGGCACCCTATCTAGTCCTCAACTCACCCTTATAGATTTCCCTGAGCTAGTGGCCCAAATGCCATGGGGTACTAACCCCACTAATCCTCCTCGTTGGAACTATGGCTGCTCGCTATCTACCCTGACTCTCTCTTCACTCCTGGAGTGACTATGACAGGATTAACTGCTATCTCTATTTAATCCTGATCTTTTAGGAACCAGAGCCCTGGCCCTACAGTACCTCCCTGGGAAGCGCCCCAGGGGAAAAAGACCCAACACATGTTCTCTTCCCTATTTATTAGGTCACTCACTGCCCTCTAGTGGTGGGTTAACTCACAGGCCCAATACTAAACTGCGGGGTCTCTACAAATAAAATTATAAAATTGGCATATTTGTATATGAACCCAAGAACGCAACTTTTTGACTGTGTCAAGTCAAGCAAATCTGATAGTGGTGGCACCTGGCTTTCTACATAAAGAGAGAAAGGTTTGGGGGGTTAGTTGCTTCAATGTGATGTGAAATGAACATTTGTGGTGTTTGCAAGCAGCAGTGAGGAAGAGGATGTGTCTGGAGTCCTGTATATGTAAGCAAAAGATATGCAACTGCAGCCAACTGCAATGCCTGGGCATGAGATCAAAGAAACTCTCCCAAAGGTGTTGTCTGTCTTTTATTCCTTTTTACAGGATCATAGACTTTCTATCTGCAACAATGTTGGACAAAGGAAATTACAGAAAGGTGGCACCTCAGTGTAAAGTCATTATGTTGTCAATGAAACAAAGACAAATACCATACTCTCCTGTACCCCACGTGAGGAAGACTATGCATGTATAGATGGAGCCCTAGCACTTTATTTCCACTTGCCAGAAGAACCTGCGCCAGTGTTATACAATTTAACACAAGAGCAATTAAATTTTAAGGCCACTAACTTTTTATATTGTTATTTTTGCAGCTTCTTTGTTCTGATGTCTATTTGGTGGACTCATCAGGGAAACACGTTTATTATGCAAAATATTGGAGTTATTTTTCAATGCACTGCTGTTTCCTGGGGTCCATGTTGTTCCAGCAGAAACCAGGCCCTGGCCCTGCTGCCTACAAAGATAAAGCATCTTGCCAGAGACTTCTTGGTGGCTGCAGTCTGCTGGGGACCTTAGAAGTTGCTCTGTGCTGGTGGCAGTAGATAAGCCGATGACCGGTCTGAGAGTTATGTGATTACAAATGCAGGAAATTATCCAAAACAGCCTAACAGCTTGAATTTTCCCCTGTGACACATACTGGTTTCTAATACCCCTACTGGTAATCAAGTGGAATGAAAAATATATTAACTATATATTTCAGTGAATCAGAATTACAACAGAACAATAAATCAAGTCAATTTTCTGTTCTTCATAATTTTCTCTTTAGTCATTTTATTTTAATAAGTCTTTAAAATGTTTGTTGCCAGCAGGAAGACAGCAGTTAGCTAGGAGATGCTGGGAGTAATCACAAAAAAAGGCTTGTTGGACATAGATATTTTTGCTTGTATGTTTGTAAAAAGAGACCATGTGCATGGACTGTTCCATCCCTTGCTATGAGGTGAGAAATGTTGCCTCTCTTGCTGGGTTTAGCTGTGACTGACAGTTTATGAAAGGACCAATTTTTAAAAGTTTTTTTTGCTAACGATTACATACAGACCATAATACAATTAGAGCCTCATGATCCAGACATCCTTCTGTGTAAAGGTGGCCATCAAGCCCAGACTGGCAATGTGTGGGTTCTGGCAAATGCCAGAGGGGCTGCTGTATGGAACCATAGAAAGTTACCATATATTGCGCTGGTACGGGGCTGTTTGGGCCTCTTTGTACTTAGAATGGCAGGGCCTATTTTGACTCCCAGTCCAGGCCTGGTGGTCATACACGCACAGATATTATCGTATGAAAGAAAGGTTTGTACAGTATTTAGGGCATATAGAGAGGAGATGAGGCGACCTATATTGGCAAAAGATATTGGTCAGATAGAGGTAAAATTCAATAGTTCAGGGGTAGGGAACCTGCGGCTCAAGAGCCGCATGCAGCTCTTCATCCTGCTTGCTGCGGCTCAGTGGTGCGGCTTTGCCTGTCAGGCCGAATTTACATCCCTCGCACCTGCTGGTGGCTTCTTGAGTGTGCGACCGCGGTAAGCACACTCAAGAAGCCGCTAGCAGGTGCGAGGGCTGTATAGACATCCCAGGAGTGACAGGCAAGACTGAGCCACAGCATCATGGTCCTTACCGCGGTCTCACACTCAAGACAAGAGAGAGACAATCAGCATGGAGCTTCAGAAACAGAAGTCACATTAAACAGATGAGAACACTAGCATTTAATAGGGCTATTCAGTGTTTAATTTATTTCAAAGTAGCCCTGCATATACACAATGCACTTCTGTTTGTTGTATTCTGTTGTTGTAACAGTTAAAATTAAAAAAAGGTTAAAAAAGTTTATAAGCTGCTTTATGTTTTGCGGCTCCAGACTATTTTTCTTTAGTGGGAGAGGGGCAAAATGGCTCTTTTGATAGTAAAGGTTGCTGACACCTTACAATTCTCTTAAAGGAGAAGTAAAGCCTAACTAAAGAAGTAGGTAGAAATGTTGTACATTATGTTTTGGGCTTCTGTACCAGCCCAAGTCAACCACAGTCCTTTAGCAGTAAATATATGTGTCTCCAAAGATGCCCCAGTAGCTCCCCATCTTCTTTTCTGCTGATTCACTGCACATGCTCTGTGCTGCTGTCACTTACTGGTTGCAATATAAGGCTAAGGCTGATTATCTAAACATAATGTACAACATTTCTACACTTAGCTATTTTGTTAAGTTTAGTTCTCCTTAAAGTGGCTATTTGCTTTAAGTGGCTATTAACCCTATGTTTTTTTTCTTTTCTTTTCATTTTTCTCTTCATTGACAAATCAGTTTGAAATTATAATTGATGCATACTAAATCTGTGTAATGACAATGGAACATAACAGTAACAGCTTGTACCCCGAGGAAATCCTGGTTAGTACATACAAATACTGTCAATTGTTCAAAATACAAAAAAAAAAAAAAACAATTTTTAAAAATATATAGATGTTTGCACAGCTTTTTATGCTACTCTTTTTTTTTTCCTGGCTGAATGTGTCGATTGATGGGTTATGCTTTATCTGAGCAGCATTATTATCTCTTATTAAGCAGATTGGAAAATGAATGAATCATTTACTAAAATAAAAGGAAAAACTAAATATATTTCCCCCCTAAATATTCACATATTTTAATAAAGATACATTTTCAATTGAAATTATGTTTGCATTGGTTTATACATGTGAATGAAATGCAGGTAAGTTTAGAGGGAGAAAGGAGGTTCTCTCCTGTGACTGCACGGTGGATTGATTGATATAGAAGCTACTACTGCTGGTGCTAGGGGGCAGCTTACTTGGATTTCCTAACATCGAGACACTGCAGATGCAGGTCCGGCAGCAGGGCTACTGAACTTCTCTCATGTTGTCTGGCAGAGCATAGTGGCAAACTCTTGTTCAATTCTGGCTTTAGAATATTGCCTCGGGGTTAAGCCGCCAAGATCTTATTTATTTGATAAAATGAATAAATGCTGTGGCCATTTTACACCCACGTCTGTCTACTGGTTTCATTAAGGTATATAATAATGGGGTTCAGTGGGATGACTCAAGGCAAAGGGTCAAATTGAGGAGTTCACTTGTCATGACGTTGTCCCACATATTTATATTTCCATGACATGAGGTTTACATCATTTTTATGATATTTTCCCTTTAGAAGCATTGTCCTGAAAACTAGACCCTACACTAACCTCCCATATAAGATAAGGCTAGGCTATGCCACATTGCTAATAAAATCAATGAAATGTTTAGCTTGTTTTATTTGTCTTTTAAAAGTTGTTCTTAGCCTCAGCACACACTCCTTGACAATCGTGAAAAATACAGTTAGATGGCCATAGGTCTTCCTTTGGTGGAGACATTTGCAGTAAATATATATATATATCTCCAAATTATCAGATTGTAGGCTAACGTAGACTTATTCCAGAATCTGAAGGAAACAGAGGCCAGCGCTCCACTCACAGATGACAGGCGAGACGGAACCTACAACACCCCACTCACCAAAAGCTCATGGGATGTATGAGTAACACTGACCCCTCAACAAACCATGACTTGGCAAGAATGTTAAATATTACAGCAAGTTTGCATTTTCTATACAGAAGTTTACAGTTTACATTAAACATATTAAACTTGGCTTTGGTTCGTAAAAATCCAGCTTAGAAGAGCGCTGGATAAAGATAAAGGCAATGGAGAGGGGTGTAAAATGTAGGAGGGGGTCAAAAACTCACATGAAAGGAACGAGAGAAGGGAAATAAAACAATATGGTATGTTACGGGTTTGCAGTCTATTTGTGTTGTTCAAAGCAGATGTATTGTAAGAAGTGACTTGTGCTGGAAGAAGATCTCTTTTCCCTGGCTGGGCTTCACTTCAAAGGAATGGTGCCAGGGCCCATCTTACAAGTTAAAAAAAATTTGGGGCCACAGAGATTATTTTTTAAAAAAAACATTGGTGGCAGGGGCCTATAGAGTATTAAAATAATACATTGGTGGCCAGTTCAACTAGGGAATAGTCCAATTTTGAATTGAATGAAAAAAGTTCAAGCTTTAGAATATAAAATGTACTGTCTCTTTAAAAATTCGACTCCAACTATTCGCCATCTAAAACCTGCTGAATTGTTGTTTTAAGGTGGCCATAGATGTAGAGATCCGCTCGTTTGGTGATGTCACCAAACGAGCGGATCTCTCCTGATATTGCCCACGATCGGATCATAATGCATCCGAAACGGGAAGTCGGATCGCAGGACCACATAAACGCACAGATGCGGCCGCAATCCGACGGGATTTTTTAATCTGTCCGATCAAGATCTGGCCGACTTTCGGCCACATATCGATCGGGGAAGCCCGTTGGATGGCCTCGTCTCGACTCGTCTGTCGGCAGCTTTTATCGGCCCTTTAGCCTATGGGGGACCTCCTAGAACCAATTTGGACTCATTTGGTGGACTTTAAAAAATCAAAGTTTTTTTGGGAAAAACTGCAAATCGAATGCAATCAAATATGATCCGAAAAGGTATTACTGCCAAGTAAAGGTAATATAAATATAGATACATTTTATTCTCATTTGAATGTGAAATTTTCCCTAAAGCCGACGGCCGTAAATATATTGTAGCACAAAGGGGGAATGTAATATTGGTCGCTAGCGCAAAATTAATTCGCAATTGATACGCAATGCGAATTAAATGTTCGCAAAGTGAACACATTGTCCCTCACATGACACTTAGGGGGTTATTTACCAAAGATTGAATTTTAGAGTAACGTGAATTGTTTTAAACTCTGATATATTCTAATATACTGTATTTTATTCACAATTCGAATGGTATATTATTTATGAAAAAATGTGAACGTCTCAAATCCGATCGATTAAGCCTGACCCGAAAACTGAAATAGAATTTTTCGAGTCTTCGAGTTTTCCTCTGAAAAAAACTCAACTTTTGCTCGTCAAATTGTTTTTGCCAGGCAACATTTTATTTTTCCCCTTGGGGCATCATTTTCCTTTAACCTCTCCCATTGACTTCTATAGCAGGTTTTAGGTGGCAAATATTCGAATAAGATCTGTTTCCAGGGTCGAGTGTGATAAATCTCACATTTGAATTCTAATTCAAGTTGGTGCTTTTAAATTAGTTATGACCAAAAATTCTAATTTACCTTTTGAACCGTAGTAAATCTGACCCTAAGAAAGCGATTGCAAATTTTATCGTTTGCTAACGTTCGCAGTGTATTAATATAAAATTTCGCAATCGCAAACCATTTTTTGCGACAAATTTGCAGGTGTCAAATGTTCACAACGCACAATTAAGATTTGAAATGCAATAAAAGCCTAATGAAGACTATTACATTGCGACAGGCGAATGTTTAGCCCTTTGCAAATTTTATTACATTTCCCCCAAAGTATCTGTGTTATTTTTTTCCTGCAATGGTAACAGAGCAGTTTCATTAGTAAAGTAGAAATGTGCTGCTCATTAGAACTTGATAAAATTAATGCAATGCCCCCTCAGGAAAGGTGGGCTGTTCTTTTCCTATACCAAATCTGTGGAACCTTCTCCAGTCCTATATTTCGTTACAAAAACAAAATAACATTATTTAGCATTTTGCCCATTTTTTTGTTAGAGGATCGTTACTTTTTTCAGAGATTTCTGGAATTAATATGTGAGACTAGCTGACCTTATTTTGGCATATGTACATTTTTCCATATTGCTCTGTTATATATATTAGAAGCACATTTGCAGTGTATGTAAACCGTATGTAAAAAGCCCACAAATACCTCAGTTATCCTGGAATCCATTAAATATGCTCTTGCCTCAGTAATGGGTAACTGTAAAGCATTTTACTGATCAAGTTTTTGGATCATACATAAAAACATTTACTAAGTGAGCATTGGTATTTGGACACAAAAGCGCAGTACACCTTATTTATAGCGTTTATTGTGGGCAAAGCTTATTGGGCCCAGGATATGGCTGCCATATTGTTTTCAGCATTATCCTTAAGCTTCTGTATACAGAACCATATGTTTATGACCACCAGGGATGCAATACTTAAAATATCAATTAGGAATGACTTTAAGCAATATACAGCAGACAGTTAAGCTGGTTATATACGCAAAGATCCAATTATTTGCCAAGGTTGCCAAAGGGGATCTCTCCCCGTTATGGACGCGATCCCGTGTCCTATTGATTCCAGCCATGTTAGCCACAGTGCTCTTCCAAACATATCAGGGGAAATGTACAATGACCCCACCCACAAATTTGGGCCCCTTAAAGTTCATTCAAAACAATTTGCTGTTCTCAGCACCTCTCCCATATTGAAAAATCTGCTGAAATGTGCAGAGTGCCAGGGGGCACAAGTCAGCCATGTCCTAAAATGCAAGCCGGTGCGAAAAGTCAGCTGGTGATAGAGTGTGAACGAACGCTAGTGATGGTCTCATTCGGCAGCGAATTGACTTCTGCGCCTGTTAGTGAATAGGCGATGTCCTTTAGTAAATCTGCCCCCTACAGTTCCCATATTAAGCTAGCCATACATTCAAACATTTGCTTGTTTGGCAGGACAACGATCATATCATAACAAGGGTCTAGGCAAACCAGTTGGAAGAGAACAATAGAATTTTCAAGCCATCACAACTGATATCATCACACAGGTCTAGGCAAACCAGTCAGGAGAGAACCACGTCAACAGACCACGCCCAATGGTATTTTCAAAATTCTTTAATTAATTACAATACAAGGGTCTAAGCAAACCACATAAACAGACTGATACAGACCTCACCCAATAGAATTTTCAAACCTTCCCAATTGATGTCATAAGAGGGGTCTACGCAGATCAGTTGGGAGAGGACTTAATCAATGGACTGATGCAGACCTCACCCAACAGAATTTTTAAACTTTCTCAAATTATATTTGTCCAGATACAGAACAGACTAATAAGCTGCCAACTAGGTCTGGAGTCAAAGCTAGTATTGAGTCTTGTAGTTTATATTCCATATCCTCAGATGAGGATCCACTACCTCAGTAATCAAGAATATTGTTTGACTTGCTCATTAAACTGTACTAATGAAAATCTAAGTTCAACGATGGTTACCATATCACCGCAATAAAAATACAGGTCAACAGAGACAAAGCTTGGTTGAATATGTAGTCCATACAAAGCCAAATCATTTAAGGGATGTTAGACCATAACTCTCAAAATTAAGCATTCATTTTTCCCTAATTTTATCGGGCACCACTGATCCTTTAACACATTACATTGGCCATTTGAACTGCTTTACACACAAAAGGAGCAGTGTCCTATATTTGGAGCGATACTTATTTGTGAGAATATGGAATTATTTTGCAGCCGCAGGATTACCATTGCTCTGTTTAACCACTTTCAGATGTACAATTCTAATTTCTATTATTCTGAGCTCTGGTCTACTGGGCACATGGTAAACACATCATATGTTCATCATTGTTGGAGCAGATGCATTTTATAAACACATTGTACAATTATATTTTCCAGAAAGGAAAAGAACATGACTTAAATGTCAGATAGTATGAGGGAAAAGCCTGAGCAAATGAGGTCTCCATTGTTTGGGATTAGTACCTAGGGGATTGCTGAGACGCACTAGAGTTAAACCCGGAGGAGCTAGTGAATTCAGGAAACACCTGTAGTGCAAGGAAATTAAAACAGGAGAAATCGGTAGTTCCTTTGGGTGCCAGAAAGAATGAGGAAAATCTGGAGAACAGACCCCAATAAACTTTATCTAAGGCTTGGTGCAACTGTATCACTGAAGAGCAGTGTTGGACTGGCCCACAGGGATACGAGGAAAACTCCCGGTGGGCCCAGGTGTCAGTGGCCCCTCATGCTGCTAAACATTTGGCCTATTTCATGGTCATTCCCTATTTCTATGAGAACAAAGAGGCTAAATTTATGGAAAAATAGATTATAGTATAGTAAAGAAAAGAGACAAGGAGAATAGAGGTTGAGTGAGGAGAGGAAGAATAATAGTACTAAGAGTGGGCCCCTGGTCTAAGATTAATTGGTGGGCCCCTGGTCAAAGGTTTTTGGGTGGGCCCCTGGTGTCCCAGTCCGACACTGCTGAAGAGGAGGGCTTTAAACTTGCCTTAATTGGCAAAACCCACTGATTTGCAATACCAAGGGGCAGATTCACTAACTTCGAGTGAAAAAAACTTCGAATTTCGAAGTTTTTTTTGGGTACTTCGACCATCGAATTGGTTAAATTTGTTCGAATTCGATCGAAATCGAACGAAATCGAACGATTCGAAGTAAAAATCGTTCGACTATTCGACCATTCGATAGTCGAAGTACTTACCCTTTAAAAAAAACTTCGACCCCCTAGTTCGGCAGATAAAACCTACCGAAGTCAATGTTAGCCTATGGGGAAGGTCCCCATAGGCTTGCTAAGCTTTTTTTGATCGAAGGATTTTCCTTCGATCGTTTGATTAAAATCGTTCGAATCGTTCGATTCAAAGGATTTAATCGTTCGATCGAACGAAAAATCCTTCGATCGTTCGATCGAACGTTTAGCGCTAAATCCTTCGACTTCGATATTCGAAGTCGAAGGATTTCAATTCGAGGGTCAAATTTCGAAGTATTTTTAACTTCGAAATTCGACCCTTAGTGAATCTGCCCCCAAGTGTCAGTAAACAATTGCTCAAACCAAATTTCAATACTCCTTTGAAACATATGTAAATAGAACCAAGAGTCATGGTTGTAATTGTCAAACATTAAACATTATTGGAAAATTAAAGGGTTTGTTTACATTAACTTTTAGTATGATGTAGAGAGTGATATTTTGAGATAGTTTGCTATTTATTGGTTTTCATTTTCTATTAGTTGTGGTTTTTGAGTTATTTCGCTTTTTATTCAGCAGCTCTTCAGTTCGCAAATTTCAGCTAGTTGTTAGGGTCCACATTACCCTAGCAACCATGCCTTGAGTTGGATAAGAGACTGGAATATGAATAGAAAGATGAGTAATAAAAAGTAGCAATAACAATACATTTGTAGCCTTACAGAGCATTTGTTTTTAAATTGGATCAGTGACCCCCATTTGAAAGCTGGAAAGACTCAGTAGAAGAAGGCAAACAATTAAAAAACTAGAAAAAATAATACCCCTTTAAGTCCAAAGTAGAAAATATGTGATTATAAACATTATCTCGTTGCATATTTTTACCTTTTTTTCTTAAAAATATATGTGCAGGTAAAGCATGTCATTTGTATGGGATCAAGAATGTTTGTAACAAGAAATGTACTTGTGCCAGTCAGGAAGCAATGCGACTAGACAAAGCTTTTTGTGTTGTTGAAAAGACCATATTTAGCCCATGTTAAAGAAAAAACAGTCCCTATTCTTATGATAGTATCCTTTAATTGCCAGCACAGTATAGGTATTGGATCCGTTATCCAGAAACCCGTTATCCAGAAAGCTCCTAATTACGGAAAGTCTGTCTCCCATATAGACTCCAGAATAGTTACATACACACACAAATAACAATACACATATAAAATCAATATCAAATAATCCAAATTTTGATTCAAGTTTTGAAAATGATTCTTTTTTTTCTCTGTAATAATAAATATTGGAAGCTAAACCAGTCTATTGGGGTTATGTAATGTTTACATGATTTTCTAGAAGACTTAAAGGGGACCTGTCACCCTAAGAAATAACTTCAAATTCGTTTCTATCATGTTAGTTGAGCAAAATAAACTTTGCTTACACTGTATTTATTATTTAAAACGTGTTTCCTTCTGTCTTGGAATTATACAATCACAGCAAGCAGGCAGCTGCCATTTTGTGGACACGGTTATTAAGGGAAATTGTGTATCACCCAAAAATCTTGTGTATGCACCAGAATGGGGGACCTAATGTCCATGTGCAGTGCCCTACACCATTATAGAGCCTGAGGAGGGAAGTGACATGTAGGAAGTGATGAATGGAAAGTGAAAGTAATTGACTGCCCTCCTCTATGCCATGGGCATAGAGGCGGGGCAGGTAATATTTGATTGACAGTTTAGATATTTAAATACCTTTATAACAGGTATGGATGTTTTAATGAAACATTTTTGGGGTTCCATATTTAATTTGCAAAGGACTTTCATTATGAAGCTTTTTATGTGTAGGTGACAGGTCCACTTTAAGGTAGGATGATTTAAATCACAAAATAGATTTGTTATCTGGAAAACTCCAGGTCTTATAAATATTGTAATTTTCTATTTCCCCAGGAGCGCTGCGAGTTGAAGTGAAAACGTGCCGCCTGATTGTACGGAGACATTGTTCTACCTCCTAATTTGCCAGCACAACTATTTTCCCAAAAAGTGACTTGCCTCTCTTCTCATATGTTTTTACTTACACGTATTGTTCTTGGGAACTCACAACACACAAGGACTACGTTGCATTTTCTCTCCCACCATAGGAGACACACTCCTAACTTCTAGTGATAAAAAACAAAGCAGATGGAATAATAATAAAAAACAAGCTAAGCACAAACTTCCAATCTGCTTAATCCCCAATGGGTGGGTTATGTCCGTGGTCAAAGCTCTAAAGTAAGTTATGAACCTGCTAAATTGAAACCAAAGTTCCCCAAGAGCCATTGTTAATAATTTCAATGTTTCATACTGAATACAGTCAGAGCTTTCTTGTAAACTCACGTATTTGCACATTTCATGATACACATTGCATTTTGAAATCCAACATTTAGAGACTTTAGCTCTCACAAAGGAATTATGGGGAAATACATGGAAATGACTACATTAGTTTCTATGGCCAACTTGGCATCCAATACTACCAGTTTGATAGTATTAATAAAACCTTAATATTTAGAACCATAAATCCTAACTTATAGCAAACTTTTTTTCATCATTCAAGATATCAAACATGGCTTCTAAGCTGTAGGACTTGGATAGCAACCCAATAGAAGAACTTGAGAGGTTAGGGTGAGGTCAAAGAATGCAACCAATACTCTGAAAATGCTAGATAAAACTTTAGAGCGCAATTGTGTCCACTTTGACGCATCAGAAGCAATTGTATTGAAGGAAACTGGGAAGGTGGCCACGATTACTTTGGCATTATTAACATTACGGGGGTTATTATTTTTTCTGGTCGGAGTTTTAAAGGTGAAAAACAATTTTTTCTTCAAAGAAAACCTTACATTTTTCATGATTTATTAAACACTGATGCTGTAAAAAGTCCGAATAAAAAAGTACTCCATCTCAAACCTGCCGAGGTCATGTAGAAGTCAATGGCAGATAACCCGTTTACAATTGGAAGATATCCTGATTTTCTCTGGAATTTGTACAGTAATTTGTGGTTCTCAGGTGATAATCCCACAATAAAAACTGAGTTTTTGGGCGTCAAATCCAAAAAAATTTATGATTTTTTCAAGATTTTATTGAGCCTTTTCCTACACCAGATTTTTTTGAGTAAATGTATTGATAAATACAGGAGCGCGCCACCAACGAGGTGAGTTGAGAAACTCGCCTCAGGTGGCACGCCGGAGAGGTTTCCAGGGGCGGCAAAGTACCGGTACCTTTAAGAGCCGAATTTCCATTTTTTAAACCGGAAATTCGGCTTTACTAATGCGAGAGAGCGCAATTGCGCTATCTGCATTAGAGTTCCTGCCTCCCCTCCTGACTGGTAAACCGGGGAGGGGGGCGGCATTGCACTATTTTAGAAAATAGTGAGAAATGTTTGGATTTTAGTAAATAACCCCTATAGGTAAAATACATGAGCATAATAATCTGCAATAAAAGCCCTCAATTGAATATTTTTAGCACTTTGCACACTGTGTGGTACATTTGAAGAATGGACGTAGGCCTCTCTACTCCTTTTTTTTTTTTTTAAAAGGTTTTTATTTTCATTTTACAATAAACAAGAAAGAAAGGAAAGGAAGAAAGAGGGAAAGAAAGAAGGAGAGAGAATGCACAGTGTTTAACATAGTACATATAAAGAGGTAGCTGCTCTATAAACTTATGCTCATCTTGTTACAAACAGAGTAGAGACGGGCTAGCCATAATACAAATGAGAGTAATCGCAAAGTGAATATCAAGCCAGGGGGCCCACACCTTCTGGAATTTCGCAGGGGAGCCTCGAGACTCATAGTTATTCTAATCGAGGGGAGCACTGAATTAACCAGGTTGATCCAACGATCCAGGGAGGGAAGCTTGTCACCCATCCATGTCATCACAATCACTTTTTTGGCATAAAAGAGTAAAGTCCTGGCCAGAGATCTAGATTTATTCAGCGGGAGGAGGTCATCTATAAGGCTCAATAAGCACACCTCCGGATTGCGTATATTTGGGAACTCTAGATTGCTCACCATATAGTCAATCACCTCTATCCAGTAGTGTTGGATCGGGGGACAGTCCCATAGGAGATGCAAGAAAGAGGCGTCCGAAGCGTGGCATTTAGGGCAGTTTGCATCAGGACGAAGACCCATTTTCATTAATTTCACTGGAGTACTGTACAGTTGATGTATCAGTTTGAACTGAATCGTTCTGTCTTTGATGGAGATCAGGTCACGATATAGCGAGTCGGTGGCATCCTCCCATTGGTCGTCAGTTAGAGTGGGGATGCAGTGTGCCCACTTGTGTCGAGCCTGAAGGATCGGTGCGGGAGTAGAGCCTAGTAGTGAGTTATAAAGGCGTGATATAAGTTTAGAGGTTTGGGGAGTACGGAGAACCACTTCCATCGGGGGGGAGGCGTAGGCCACACTAAGGGGCATGTTTACTAACATTGGAGATAAATATCTGGAGAGATTTCTGGAGATATTGCCCATGGCAACCAATCAGCAATTAGATTTAAAAAGCCACAGCCATGTTAGAAAACAAAAGCAAAGATCTGATTGGTTGCTATGGGCAACATCTCCAGAAATCTCTCCATATATTTATCTCCAATGTTAGTAAACATGCCCCTAAGCGTGTTGAATTGTGCCTGAAAGGCATGCCTTAATTGTAGAAATCTGTAGAATTGGACCCCCTTCCCCCCTGTCTTGGCTTGCAGCTGTGCCAATGTAGGGAACGTTCCCTCTACCAGCAAGTCTCCTAGAACTTTTATCCCCATTTGGGGCCAGTAATGCATATCTTGAAGGTTTTTTAGGTGGGGGAGATGGGAGTTTCTCCAGAGAGCCAGATAGGGGGATATGATCGGGGATGGCTGGCCAGTGATTTGACAAGCTAAAGTCCAGGCCTTATGTGGAGTCGAGACAGTGGAGGGGTATGATCGGTAGTCCCCAAGCTTCCTAAACGGCAGGTGCCTGAGAGCTTCCCACGACCCCACACGGAGGGCTAGGAGAACATTGCCAGTGTCAGTATCATCCGAGTGCAGCCAGCTGTGGATATATTGAAGTTGGCTAGCGAGAAAGTATAGATGCAGGTGGGGGAGCGCCAGGCCGCCCTTGGATATTGGAGCCGAGAGCAGTTTCCAGGAGAAACGGGGTATTTTGTTCGCCCACAGGAAGGGAATGAGAATTGAGTTTATTTTTTGAAAGATCGTTTTGGGGATCCAAATCGGGCCGATAGGAGTTGTCACTTGAGGACAGGAGTGTAAGTCACCCGCCCAGGTTGAATGAGCCAACTGCTCCAGGAGGGCACCGAATCCGCCACGAGGGGGGGTCTATAAGTGCCTGGTGGAACAATACTTGCCATACCCCCACTACAGGGCACAATGTGCTGGGTGGATAGGCCGTGGGAGGGCGAGCGGTCTCGCTGCGGCCTAGCGGGGGCCCGGATAACTGGAACCATGAACAGTTGAAACAGCAAAGGCCTTCCCAAAGACCCCCCCTCTTTTTGCAGCCAGCACTCACCCACCGGTCCGATCCAGCAAGTCTTTACTCAGGTGGAATAGCAGGAGGGGGATTCCGTCCCTGACGACCGTCCAGCCATCTGTCCGCCTCCCCCGGGGAGCCGAAGAAGCGAGAGGAGTCACCGTCAATCACGCGAAGCTTTGCCGGGAATAGGATGGAGTAGCTGTATCCAAGCGTGCGTAGGCGCTTCTTCACCCCTCCGAAGGACGCACGCTGTTTCTGCACGATGGCGGAGTAGTCTGGGAATAGGGATATGGGAGCCCCATTAAACGTTAGCTGGCCTTTTTTGCGTGCAGCGGCAAGCGCCGCGTCCCGGTCTCTGTAATTAAGAAACCTCATTATCAGCGGTCTTGGATGTGCTCCTGGAGGTAGCGGCCTTGTCGGGACTCGGTGCGCCCTCTCAATTACCAGCAGTGGGGAAAACACCTCCGCCCCCAGTGCCTCCCTGAGCCAGGACTCCATAAATTGTTCTGGTAGCTGGCCTTCAGAACGCTCTGGCAGGCCAACAAGCCTCAGCTTATTCCGGCGGAGCCGGTTCTCCAGGTCGTCGGTTTTCGCTGTAGCCTCTGCAAGTTGCTTAGCCATGCGAGTCAGCTCAGCAGGGATAGGCCACACTGCGTCTTCAAGGACTGCGATGCGACTTTCAGCCTCCGTGGTACGCTCACGCAGGGACTGTACATCCTGCCGAATGTGCGAAATTTCTATCTTAATAGTGTCCAGTTGATTGGAGGTGCTTGCGTGTGTGTCCTTGATCGCCTGCATAAGATCAGCATTGGAGGGGCCCGGAGCCGGAGGAGCCGCACCCTCACCTTCATCTATGGGCGGCCCGTTGCCAGCCGCCTCGTGGCCTGCGTCGCGGTCCAGAGCCGGCTGGGAGGCACTGAGGTATTTATCCATGCGGGACGCATTGTTCTTGGGACCGGATTTGCCCATGGTGGACTGCGGTGCCTTAGCAAACTGTTTTAGGCTGCAAAAGGTGTTTAGCCTAGGATAATTAGCAGGATCTGAGTCGAGCGGTACGGAGCAGCTATCAGTTGCTTCTGCTCAGGTCGCCATCTTGGAACCGCCCCCCCTCTCTACTCCTTTTTAGAGCTCTGAGACCTACAGCATACCCTTCGAATTGCCTTAGGCAAAATAGATCTAAGAGTGCCAGGATGGGGGAGGCACATAGGTGCCCCTCACTCTCCCCTAACTTGGGGTCAAACAGATGTGTAAATTAAGGAGTGGCGGGAGGTGCAGCGCTCTGTCCATACACCCCTTATCAGTGGATCTCTGTGGTATAGTAAATGACCCCTATGGTAATTTGCATCTGAAATTTCACTTTTCATACTGCACTTGCATTTCTTAAATTACCCCTAGTATGTTTCTAAATTCTGAAATTCTCTCTGGGCAGAGACCTGCTTGTTAGCATGATTTTTATATAAATATATTATACTGCTAAATCAGTCAGTGCCCCACTGGGCCCATTATACCTCCTGGTCCCCTGCAGTTGCAATTGCAAAGTTTCATTCTATATTTACACCCCTATTCTAAACCATAAAGCCAATCTTGCACATAGCTATATATCTAGCTGGCGATATTCATTGGAGCATCTCAGGGCTCAGGAGAAGAGACAGCTTGGAAAGGTCCTGACTGATGTTGCATCTTGATGTCAGAGCTAGGCAGAGCTAATTAAATAATCCCTACTCTTCTTCCCCATACTTTTCTTTTTAAGTCTCTTTTTCCACATCCTTTAAACAAGTCTATAGAGACAGAAAGGCAGACAGATTTTCCATGAAGCATAAAAGAAGTATAATTAAAGTGTATTAAGCTCCTGCTTTTTCTGTTTCTCCCACAAAAGGCAAATTATAATTATGTTTAGGTGGATATTAAACAAAAATACAAATTTCTTACTCTGTGCAGACTCTAGTTAAAGCCATCTAGTTAAAGTTTCATCTATGATGGATATATATTCTACATATTGACTGCCTGTTATGTTTGACAGGCCAGACTTTTGATTTTACTATTATAATTTGTGTTATGTTTGAAGACTGCTACAGTTAAATCAGACCTGTCACCTACACATAAAAAGCTGCACAATGAAAGTCCTTTGCAAATCAAACATGGAACCAAAATTATTTTTTTTCATTAAAACGATACCTGTTATAAAGGTGTTTAAATATCTGAGCTGTCAACATATATTGCCTGCCCCGCCTCTATGGTAGAGGTGGGGCAGCCAATTACTTTCACTTCCCATTCAGCACTTCCTACATGTCACTGCACTCCCCACATTTCCCCTTCCCTCCTCAGGCTCTATACTTGTGTAGGGCATTGCACATGGGCCTTAGGTCCTCCATTCTGGTGTATACACAAGATTTTGGGGTGATACACAATTATAACAGCATTCAAAAAATGGCTCCTGTCTCTGTGCTGTGATTG
Organism: Xenopus petersii; assembly: GCA_038501925.1. Taxonomy (NCBI): domain Eukaryota; kingdom Metazoa; phylum Chordata; class Amphibia; order Anura; family Pipidae; genus Xenopus; species Xenopus petersii. The sequence continues at coordinate 18,400,788 of CM076683.1, forward strand.
TATAATTCCAAGACTGAAGGAAACAACATTTAAATAATAAATATAGTGTAAGTAAAGTTTATTTTGCTCAACTAACATTATATTGGGAATTTCTTGGGGTGACATTTGAGCAGGTATAGGGCAATGGGAAGACAAAGACTAGGGTGGCCCAGGGACATTGTCCTCTTGCATGTGTCTTGATGTCAGGTGTCTTTGCACTCTATTGTAGGTCTCCAGCCTGGTCATTCAGTGTTGTTCTTCAGCACTAGTCACTCCAGATATCCTGTTGTAGTTCTATGTTCCTGACCCTTACTTCTGCTGTTATTTCAGTTTGACCTGAGCCTGTTCTTTGTCCTTGATCCTTTACCCCTGATTTGACCTGTCTTGACTAACGATATTTGCTGTCCATCCTGACCTGTTTGACTTTGATATTGTCTTCCTGAATTAACTGCACTCCTGTTTATCCCCACTTCACAAATTCCTGTCCCTAGGGGCCTCTGTGTTGTCGAAATTGAAGGTGTAGCCATTTTCAACTGCCTGGAACTTTGCTTTGCATTGTAACAGATCAAAAAATATTAGAGTTCAGATTGTGGCTTGTACATTTTTGAAGTGTTTTGTGAAAGCTTGTTCTGCTGCTTTATACTTTTTCCATTAGGATGACTGACTTATATGTCATAACATTTGGAAGTTATCTTGTGCATCAGTTGGTCATAGTGTACATAGCCGGAAACTCAACATAGACATATCCAGAGCCAATTATTGGGCCAGGTTTATAAACCACCAGTTATAATTAAAATAAGTGCAGCCCCACAGTTTAGCTTGTAGTTATTAGTGATGGGCGAATAAATTCGTCAGGCGCAAATTCGTGGCAAATTTCCACGCTTTGCCACCAGCGAATAAATTTGCAAAACCAACATGAAAAAACTTTGTTGCGCATCAAAATTATTCAGACACCCATTGACTTTAATGCATTTGGCCAAAATCGGGGCGCGTATAACAATTGTTGCAGGTGTCAAAACTGATATATATATATATAAAATAATTTTGACGCCCGTTGACCTCAATGGGTTTTGCTGTTTCTCAAATTTCACTGGGAAATTCGCAAAATTTTTCGCCAAAGCCAAAATGGACAAATTCACCCATCACTAGTTGTTAGAAATAAATTAACAAAGTGCTGAGAGAACGATATCCAAAGATATTGACATATTTACAAAGTGAAACATACAGTATTGCTCATTCAGCATCCAACCAAGGCAGGACATAATGAAATATAGAAGGGGTATTTTCATCAGGCCCATATCCCATGTAACACAAGAGTTTATTGCTGACACAAACAAAACATTGGCATAAAAAGTTTTTATAATTATATCTACGGTGTCTGGACATAACTGGACGGAACTAAGAGTGACAGCTCTGTTTATTGACTGAAATTCTAAAAGTGCATTCAGCCATTCTCCCTGGCCAGGAAATGTGTAATTAAGGATGTTGTTAAGTGGCTGTAAATTTACACATAGGCATTGTCGGACTGGGACACCAGGGGCCACCAAAAAACCTTAGACCAGGGGCCCACTCTCAGTACTATAATTCTTCCTCTCCTCACTTAGCCTCTATTCTCCTAGTTTTTTTTCTTTACACACTATAATCTATTATTCCATCTATTTAGCCTCTTTGTTCTCATAGAAATAGGGAATGGCCATTAAATAGGCCAAATGTTTAGCAGCATGAGGGTCCACTGACACCTGGGCCCACCGGGAGTTTTCCTGGTATCCCAGCTGGCCAGTCCGATAGTGCACATAGGAAATGCTTTATCAGCAATAGTAACCAGTACCACTGGTAGTTGATGCTTGGAAAGGAATTTCTTCAGAGGTCAAATCACAGGTTTGTCATGAACGAGGACATGGCTTCCAAGCAAATACATTGAACAATCTTTATGCCATTCATAAGATGCCTATGCCTTGTCCACCACTCTCATTGATCATTGAAGTTCTCATCACTCATTTCATTAGTTTAGTAACTAATGTCTAGTAACTAAATAACCCGGTGTTACTCAAGCACAGATGCCCAGCTGCAAACTGCTTCCCACTTCCAAATTCCATATCCATCACAAATCATGACTATTTAGTCTCACTGTTGTGTTAAAGAAAGAAGAGGTATTTTTGTTTGTTTTAGACTTTCAAGCTTTAAACCCCACTTCCCATTTCCATATTCCATAGCCTTCACCAACCAGGACTTTAAAGTCATATTATGGAGTTGAAGAAAGTAAAGATCTGTATTTTGTTTGTAATTTAAATATAATGTATTACTTTAAGTTAACTGACATTGATATTAATTTAGGTAATGGGTATTTTTATTCCCTGGACCCCACTAGCCCACTTCAGGCAGTATTTGGCAAAAGGGTTTCACATCAAACCACTGGGCAAATATGAGAACCCTTACATCTTGGGTAGCAGTATGGGGATCATTTTATATGTTTTTTATGAATAACACCAAACTGACAAATTATTCATGGCTGACCCTTATTGTTCTTCTTGTTCCATGACCGTGGCAATTTTTAGGAAACCCTCAACATTTAGCTCATACAAATATAGCTCTCTTTCTATTGTTTGAATGTGGTCTTGCCTCTCTAGTATAGTTTAAATGCTTTTACTTATGAAATGGGGAATGTTTCCCTTTTAAGGGAGTTGTATTTTTATTGAAAACACAGGGCAATGAAATATGCAAGGTGGGGCTAGATAGACAGAGAGGGACATGAATTATAAACAAAGACTATTATAAGCAAGAAATCAGTTACGATGGGAGAGATTTTGTTTGTCATGGAAGAAAAAGAAAGCAGGAGCTGAGGAAGGGAAAATTAAAGTTTATAGTATATTGGATAGAGAAAACTGGTATTTATATCCAACATGTTTATTTATGAATGTGTATTCATGTGCAGGGCTGAATATATTTGAATATAAACTGAACAAAAAGCATATTGTCCTATCTAATGGCTAGCAACAAAAAACTTGTTTTAAAGCAGAGGTTTCCCAAACTATAGGATTATCACCAGTAGGGGGTATCACCAAGATGTGAATGTTGAGTAGGATAACCATGAAGGGCAAATTGTGTAATATCTGAGAGTGAATGATCTCCTAGATCTTCTTGCAGGCCCAGCCTGAAGGCCTTTAGAGGGAGATTTAGAATGAACGTGTATTTGCTACGGTAAAATCTTCATCGGTTTGGAATGAGCATGAGCCATGGTAGTACTTCTGCTGCAAACAACTGTTTATTCAACACATTATGCTTCAAGCCATAAAGGACCCTTTCTTAAGGGAAATATGTGTGTTGGGGGAACGTTTGTTGTGTGATGTATTTGTTACCATAAAACTGGAAAGCAATTGGTACCTTGTTATGAGATAATATAGGCAAATGCTGGACCAGCATGGAATACTAAAGATCTGAAAACCACTTAAAGTGAATGTATTTATCTGTATATACACAGATCTTGCACCAAGAGATTAACTGCCACATTCATCTCTAGCAGGGATAAACACAGAGGAGGGGGAATAAAGAGGTGTGTAGTAAAATACTAAAAGAAAAAAAGGCAGGGGGTGCCACAGTCATATTTTGTCATTGAAAGTCATTTTTTATATCCTTCCTTATCCAGTCAGTTTCAAACCTTCTGGTGCCACTGAACAAGAGCCCTAACTATCTCTGCATTAGTCAGGAATGTCTACAGCAGTGATCCCCAACCAGTGGCTCGTAAGCAACATGTTGCTCACCAACTTATTTTATGTTGCTCCCTGTGGCCTCAAACAGGTGCTTATTTTTTAATTACTGGCATGGAGGCAAGTTTTGGTTGTATAAAAACAAGGTGAACTGCCAAACAGAGCCTCCTGTAAGCTGCCAGTCCACAATATGAGCTACCAAATAGACAATCAAAGTCCTTATTTGATACCCCCAGGAACTTTTTTCATGCTTGTGCTGCTCCCAAACTCTTATTATATTTAAATGTGGCTCACTGGAATAACAGGTTGGGGACCCCTGGTCTAAAGGAACTAAGTCACTGATGCTTCTCCAGATGATAAGTAAGGTGTGATAAACATGTGCAATGAACTGTGGGTGAGTGAGGTCTCTTTTAGTACACTGGGTAGAACACTGGATCCTTTAGGTGAGTCTGGTCTACTCAGATAAGTCAACATCCCCTATATTAATAAGCCTTACTGGCCAAACAAAGGTGTGCCACTTAGTATACATATATGTGGAGACCACCAGGGAAGCTGGCTGATAAAAAGAAGTGCTCTCACCCTAGGTAAAACGTTTTCGAAAATAAATGTATTCCAGGAAAATTATCCACTTCAATCAGAAACTGTTTACAATGTTGATGATTATTTTCCCATGCCAAAATCTGGTCAACCCAGAAAGTGGATAGTGTGGGAAAGTGAGATACAAGAACACCCAAGGCTTATTAACATAACCTCCATTACCCCAGCCCTAATCATCCGGCTACCACAGAATTTGTTAAATTCAGGCCAAAGTTCCTAATTAAAAGCTTATTAAAGCATTCACAATGAAAGCACTCATTATGTGAGCAATGAGCTTACATTGGGCTAGTAATTTACCAGACAGTTGTATTCATTTTTAGAAAACAACACTATATTTTCCGCACATTTCCTTGCCGTTCTGAGGAAGTCTTCATGTTCCGCGGCTCTTGTGAGATTGCAGTAATTACACGATCTGTTTTTATCTCTCTTTTAATTGTTTACATTTGTCACACAGGCGTTTGACAGGGAAACTTTTTAAATGGAGTAAACAGTTTCTGTGCAAATTCTGTAGATTTGTTCAACGTCTTATTAAATGATTTTGTTTCCTCTTGTTTACCTGGGTGCGCGGGAAATGTTTGATTCTAGACAGATGCCTCATTTATTATTTCTACAGTACATGTAAAGTATGGAAATAATAGGTACCACTGCACTTATTATTAGGGATGCACCGAATCCACTTTTTTGGATTCGGCCGAACCCCCGAATCCTTCACGAAAGATTCGGCCGAATACCGAACCGAATCCGAACCCTAATTTGCATATGCAAATTAGGGGTGGGAAGGGGAAAACATTTTTTACTTCCTTGTTTTCTGACAAAAAGTCACGCAATTTCCCTCCCGCCCCTAATTTGCATATGCAAATTAGGATTCGGATTCGGTTCGGCCAGGCAGAAGGATTCGGCCGAATCCGAATCCTGCTGAAAAAGGCAGAATCCTGCCCGAATCCCGAACCGAATCCTGGATTCGGTGCATCCCTACTTATTATTATTAAACCAGTGGTGTAAGGTTAGGGGGCTGGGCCCCCATCAGCGAATAAAACATTTTAAAGGCCTCACTGGCTCACTTGTGGAGCTGGTGGGGGGCATGGCAGGGGGAACTGGAACCATGCAATAGACCCCACACGCCTCTGGGCTTTGGGATAAGCTCCCTACTACCACTTGGGCCCCCTCCCTACAATCTATAGGCCACAGCATTAAAAATTATGAGCATCATTGTAGGAAGTCACAAAGAGGAAAACTGACAGTTTTCATCATGGTTGATGAGCAAATCAGTTGAATTTTTGATTTCAAGTCCAGTGCAAACTGCAGCCACACGCAACATCAGACTGGCCTGACAGAGTTCCAGAAGAACTTCCCATGGGCCCAGGTTTTAGTGGGCTCCAATCAAGGACAATTACCATTAGCATTTTTTATTTCCACTAAAGGACAATATAACAAGTAACATTTAGCACCATCTACATGTAATTATTGTGAGAATGGGCCCTTGTCAGGACCTCTAGCAGACCCAAGGAGGCAGCTAACTCTACCAGCACAGTATTTGGAGCCAAGTGATGCTACCACCGAAGGTACGCTGTTATCAACAGTGTCTCAGTAATTCAGCTGGACCCAGCACAAACAATATATAGAAAGCATTTAATGTGGGTCAGTCTGATTTGGATCTTTCTATTTAGCTTCAGGTGTCTGACCCAGTTGAATCTGTTCCAGAGAGCCTGGGTAGACCAAGGCCCAATAAAGCTTTTCTGCCCTAGAGGGACAGTAACTTTAGTGATAAGTGGGGGAGCAAGGACCCTGTGAATGAGGTCAGTCAGTGACAGGGTAATTCCTTTCATAGTAATCTCTAGGTGAGTGAGATAGAGGGTTAAATAGCATGAGCAGCCTGTGCTCCAACCAGGATTGTAGTAGGGAGTAGCTCTCCCCTGGCCTCCGAGTCTGCCTGTAGTGAAGGGACCACAGCTGGATAGGGAATAAGGCTTTAGATTTATTCTCCCAGATCATTCCTCTGTATGGGATCCGGACCACACCTGGTCATTCCATCATAGAGGTGCACCGTCAATGCTTGACAAAGGGGCGTGACCCCGAAACGTTGCACCTGCACTGCATTATAAAATTGCAAGGGCTTGCCCTGCAGCCTAAAATCCTGTGTGCCGACGACATTGTGAGGTGGCCGATGCCTCTATCGTTGTGCACCAGGTGATAATTTCAGGAAGGGTGGTGTCGGTGTTTGGTTGACCAAAACTTTCTTGGCTGTGTGTGTTAGAGTCCAATTAAACGTGCCACTGAGATTTTTAAAGCAATGGCACACTGAAGAGTTCCAGCATTAGGTTTTCTGCAAGTTAAAAACAAAGTATCCAACTGCCTGGAATCACCATCAATGGCTTCTCTTCCCCACCGATATGTATCATGCAATTTTGCATAAACATGCACTTGTCCTTGGTTTCGGGCAAAAAACTATTTGAAAATAGTCTGTATTTCTCTGTGCCATACTTAACCCTCCTATGGGTTCCACTGGTAATGATCCACTGCATGGCCCGCATTTGATTATATAGGTTCCTCTTTTGGCTTTATTACCAAATATATAAGCATGACACCATTGTCTACCTCATTCTCCTTTGATTTAGCCCAGATGTTTCAGACTGATTGTAGCCAGGATGTTGCTATAATGCAGAATAAACCATATGTAAACTTCTTCCCCACCCAACTCCCTTTATGCTTGAAGACTGAATTATTTCCAGAGTTTGTGATACTAACGCTAAGTCATTTCTGCAGCTTCTTTTGAAAGTGACCAAGTCTCCTGCTGAGTATTCATTAAAGCCCTCCAATTAAGCACACCAGACAATCCCATCTGAATCTCCATGATATGCATTTACCACCAACAGACTTTTAAAAAAAACATGTTCTCAATGTCTGCTTCCCCAATGTCCATAAGGGTGGTGGCAATGCGGCTACTGGGGAAGATTAGTCGCCCAGCGACAAATCACCTCTTCTTCGGGTGACTAATCATCCCTAAATGCCTAGAATGTAAATTGTGGTTAAATTCGGCTTTCCAAAGTCGCCTGAAATTTCCTCGTGAGGCAAAGTCGGGTGTCTACAGAAAATGAAGCATTCTGACTGCCATCCCGCTGCCGATTTACATTCTAGCTGGCGGAAAGACATTTAGGGGAGAATAGAAGAGGTGAGTTGTCGCTGGGCGACTAATCTTCCCCAAAAGCCACGTCTGCCACCACTCTAAGGCCTCCATTATCCATTTGTTCTCTTTAGTCTGTCAACAGACCCTGTATCTACTCATTTTGTTGCCCCACACAGCATTGTATCCTACCATCAGATGTTGCCAAGTTGTACCTTTTGACCTTCGGTAGCATACTACAACTCACATGGCAGCTCTAATCTCAGGAGATAATAAAAATGCACCACATGTGTCTCTTCACACTAAAATACTACAAGGAATCCTCATGTTAGTTGTTTCAACAGAGACTGGTATGCCAAGATAAAGGTATGAGAAGATTTCAGAAAATGCATAAATATTAATATCCCAGTCATTTATTATAGCTCTAGTGGTGACTATTAGATTAGAGTACAGCTCTTATCCCACCCACAGAACCTCTTTCCACATCACTGGAGAATAGCTCCTATATTGTACATGGTAAAGCATTACACCACCCAACAAACCTGTCTACAAAAGATTCTATGAAGTGTTTCTGCCTGACAACTTGAACTTTTCTTTCCAGTGCTCTAAACTTCAGAATTTTGCTTCCTTTATCAGACCCCTCTGACAGAAGACATCTTCCACGGACCTTGGGGGACCTTCGGAGATTCCTCCAGAACCAGTACAGGAGTCACACACAGGACCCCACTTGGTTTCACCACTCACATCATTTCTTATTAGAAAGTGAACAAAGAGGAATGGTGTATTTGCTGTGAATATGGAAGCGATGCCCTGTAAAGCAGAATTCTACATTTTTTTTTGTTTGATCGGATAGTAAACTGAACCTTAGGGAGTAGTATAGGAAGAGGCAACACTGCGGTTCTTTTATGTTGGTATTTCTAACCTGGCCAATAGATATAGGTCCATTTTTCATGCGCATATAGACTGGGCAGCCCATTTAAAAAGCCCCATACATGGGCCAATAAGCTGAGGGTCTGGGGGTTGAAGTTGCCAGTTGTCATTGGACTTCAGCCACTTAAGTTAAGGTAAGAAGGGCACTATTTTTATAAAGCAGGTGAACATGGGCCAGGCACAGCGTTGGATTGGGGCAGTCTGGGCCCACCATGCGGCCCCCATAGCCCCCTTGCCCCAGCCACAAATCCCCCTCTGTCTTCCCCCCACCACCACTACCAGAGCATCCTTCTTCATGCGACTGTGATCGGGTGGGGGAAGTCAAGAAGGGGCTCAGACAAGAAGCTCCTCTGCTGGCTGTGAGGAATAGGTATGGGCCTGCAGAGGCCACCAGGTTTGCTTCCAGTCAAACCGGCCCAGTCCGATCCTGGTCAGGCACTATTTCTTGTGAACATAGGGGGGTCATTTATAAACAGTGGCAAAATTTGCTCCTGGGCTATAACCTATGGCAACCAATTAGTTTTCAGTGTTCAAACTGCAGCTGACTGAAAACTTGAAACAAATATAAGCCAAAAAAATAAAAACCCCTACCCTACATAATCCACCCTTCCTGCCTGCCCCCCCCCCCGCCTAGGTGTTAACTCCTGTAATTGCCCCTAATTCTTTACTAATCTCTAGTTGCAGATCCAGCCCAGCGGAGCTCACGGGCTCCATCTTCAGATCTTCGATCTTCTTCGGTAAGTGAGTGCCGTATCGGTGCATGCACAGTTGGAGCAGTCTACCAGATCATGACAACTGTGCATGCACCAAAGGTGACAGAAATTGCCGAAGGGAAGGAAGAAGACCTGAAGAAGACCGAAGAGCCGGAAGATGGCACACGTGAGCACCTCTGCGCTGAATCTGCAACGAGAAGTAAGTAAAGAGTTAGGGGCAATTAACAGGCATTAACACCTAGGCTGGGGGGGAGCAGGGAGGAGGGACTATGTAGGGTAGGGGGTAGTGATTTTTATTAGTAGGGGGGTTTGGTTCCTCTTTAAGCACTGGTTGGCTGCTATGGGTTTTTGCACAGGTGCTTATTTGCCTTATTTGTTTTTAAATGAGGCCCAAGCTGAGTACACCCTTTCTTTATTTGTCCATAAGGAGTACACACATTTAAACTGCAGTCAAATGTAATGTGGGAAGCGAACCACTGAGGGTGACATGGTCCTCATTTGCAGCTATCACTTTAGGCACTTTGATTTTCCGTATTATAAGGGCCTATTTGGAACCAGTCAGGCAGTTTCCAAATGTGAAATTGTGCCACCTACACATGTGGCGCGTTCTGTTGTTTGTCATTCAAATGAAGGCGACTAAGTCACTGCTAAAGCTGGCAGGCAAAGGAATTATGTGACGCCTGCTTCCTATCAATAGATCCTTTTACAAGTGTGAATAAAACATGAAATGCATTTGCCATATAGCTCTAGTAACTGGAGATAATGTTTCTTGCATTGATACAAGATATAATACAAGAAACTGGAAAAGGAAAACTGTTTTTCCAAGCAAAAGATCAACAAGGAGTCAATTGTATGGGACTAAATATGGGAAATCATATACCCATATACTTCTAAGGCTGCTACCTATGAACCACAGCTTCTTTTTATTCCCACTAGATAAGCAATAATATACCGGTAGGGGACCCGTTATCCAGAAACCCATTATCCAGACAGCTCTGAATTACAGAAAGGTCGTTTCCTATAGACTCCATTTTATTCAAATAATCTAAATTTTAAAAAAAAACAATTTACTTTTTCTCTGTAATAATAAAACCGTACCTGGTACTCGATACAAACTAAGATATCATTAATCTTTATATCTAGGCTGGTATGTGAACTCTTGCACTTGACAAATGGGATTACATTTCTCATATAAGGCCTCAGTTAGGGAGTCTTTGGCAAAGTGTAAATAATAAAGAAGCCTATGCACCACCCATCTACCGACCGTAACTGCCTTATGTAGGCAACGTTTCATTCACAGTGAGGAGCGACTCGATGATACATTCTAGGACAGTTTAAAAAGATACAACTCGTGGCAACAAAATCTGCACAGAAGGTGCAAAGGACTTTTTACTTCACTTAAATCGCCATGATTGAGGCCTTATAAAATATGTAGGGTTGCCACCTGTCCAGTTTTGAATTGGGCAGTCAGGTTTTTACTCTGCTTTAGAAAATAGTATGGCCCGCTCACACACCCTGGCCTTCAGAAGCTAAACGCCTGGTGCACGGTATTGGAGGGATCGGCACCCTCCCAAACAGACAGGTTCCAAATATATGCTTGACAAAGGGATATAACCCCGAAACGTTGCACATTTGCAAATAAACACACAAGGGTCTATCCCTGCTTGAATCAGCCGTGAGTGCTAGTGTATATTTGGAACCTCTCTGCTTTGGAAACCCCGGAAATAATTTACACGGAGAGTGTACAAAGGGCCACACACTTTCAAACATGAAGAATTGGCAGAGAAGGAAGTGAAGGGGACCAACATCTCCTCGTCATTTCATCATCAGCCAATGCACAATGTACTGGCCAACATGGTACAATCTCAAATGCGATTTCCAAATCTCCCTGATTCCCGAAGCAACCTCTATCCATAGCACATGGATATCAAAATCGGCTGGCCACCACATGCGTACCAGTAATCATACAATACAGTATTATTGGTATGTGGATGGACTTTGGATCTATCACCACAACGAGCAACTTTCTCTGCACATCTTTATTCCATCTGTGGATAGAAAAGTTGTATGAGTTGAAGGAATACAGGTGGATCTTCTGACAGACCTCATCCTAAGTATGAACATTAAAGTCAAATAATAATGCGAATTTTAATACAAGAGAGTGAAAGCCAGGCCCCTTCATAGGGGGCAAAAATACTGTAGGAGAACTGACAGTATATTAAGAAACTTCAGTCTTCATATTTTTGTGTTCTTGTTGGGTTGTAATGTCCAATCTTGAACTCAAGATTTATGATTAGTGATAAGTAGTAAATCGTTGCATCACACCTTGCCCCAACCTGCCACTTGCTTCTAACCAGCCCTGAAGTCTTTAGTTTTTTTTAAAAAAAAATACCTTTTAAAACATGAAAAGTGGGAAGGGGACCTTTAAATTAGGTAACCTACTGTATGTGCCTAACCTGTTCTCAGTTTTCTCACCACAATCCCATCCAGTCTGCAACTCTATTTTGGATTCCTTTTAAATCCGAGTAAAGATGCTTGTAAGGATCAGATTTAGTTGGGAACTTTGATTCAACCATCTGACCATGTTGGCACCTTGAAGGGCAAATCCAACAGGTCATTTTTTTTAAAAAATTATGTATTTTGTAGTAACGTTGTATTTTTTTTTAACTGGAGTTGATCACCTAAGAATTTTCTTCATGCCAAGTGAAAATACTGTAGTATGGTTTGCTTGAGAATAAATTGTCAGGAAACAACCACCCCTCCCCCCAAATATGAAGAAACTAGAAACATTTTTCAGATTAGCTCCATAATTTTCCATTTTTTTATATTTATAAAATGCCAACATATTCTCCAGTATCCAGCAGTACAGTAGAAGAATGATTACAAGACACATACAGATTACATGAATACTGACCGGTACAAGTAAGACCCTGCTTGTTAGAACTTACCCTTCAGTTGGTAATAATGAAAACTAGAAGAAATGGTTTCATATTTGAGTATTCGATAAACAGTTAAACGGTGCAAGAAATAGTAGCCTGTTCCTCTGGGTTTCCGTGTCTACTGATTATTTATTTATGTCTGTCTTTTATGTTTCTGTCTACTTGTGTTGGCCAGATGTTTTATTTTTTCCAGGTGAAAGCTGCCCTATGCTGCTCTTTAATTCCCCTATTTATAGTTTCCTAATTCATAGCAGTATGCAGTCTGTTGTGGAACATATATTTGGTGTAATATGTATTTGGTGATTTCCGATGTGTTTCAAATATGTTTTAATAGTGATAGCCGAATTTATTCGGCAGGCGTGAATTCGCTGCGAATTCCCGAAATTCGCGAAACCGCCACGAAAATTCGCCAGTGTCAAAAAAATGGACGCCAGCGCTGATTTTTCACCGTTTCGGGAATTTCGCTGGAAATTCACAGTGTTTTCAAGGCCTCATCTAATCTACAAGTATGTTTCTTACGTCACTATTGCACAGGCTGCATTTTCTCCCAGCGCCCAGTGCTGACGGTCTAGAGCATATGCATTTAGAACTTGGCTTTGGAATGTTCCTAGTAGAAAAGGCATGTTGAAATCAGTGGTGTTAGACCAACATTTCTTAATGCTGCACCCACACACATCTCCACAATGAGAACCTCAGCCAACATTCCAAATCATTATGGAAAATCTAGAAGAAGGAAGATAACACACCCTTGTATTCCTTAGTAAATACAAGGTATGTGTGGAATTCCTGTCCAGATACTGATACAAGAAGTGCAGACAAGGAAATCAAATTCCACTGACTTATCTGTGGTTTCTTCCTCTTTGCTTTAAAAGTCATTGGGGCTCATTTATCAACACTGGGCAAATTTGCCCATGTGCAGTTACCTATAGCAACCAATCAGTGATTAGCTTTTTGAAGCCAGCTGCAAGTAGAACAATGAATGCAGCAATTTGATTGGTTGCCCAGTGTTGATAAATGACTCCCATTGGTTCACAGGGGTGTAGCGGGATATATTAATGCAACTACTGTTCTTTTTTTTAAGGAATTAATGAATCAGTCGCCTATAATAGTCAGTTTTACCATACTGACCCCAGCTTGGTGCTTATAAATTGAGACTTAAATTGGTGCTTATTTTTTTTAACTTGTAGAGGGGCCCTGATCCATCAATTTTTTAAAAAAACTTTTATGGGGGGCCCTGGCGCCACAGTTTTATTTTTACTTAAAAGGGGGCCGTCAACATCAATAGCTTTCTATAACTTGTGTGTGTGCGGGGGGGTTACCTTTTTTAGCGCTGATGTCTGTGTGGTCTTTTAATTGTGGAGGGTGGGATCTGGGGTGGGGCTTGGGGGCTGGGGTGGGCAGGGCCCAGGAGGCCCTGAAAATTTGGTTGTACGGGGCCCAGTGATCTCTATTGGCTGCCCTGAGGGCACATGTACTTATTTCTGTTGCTATTGGCCTGGTTTTTAACCTTGTGAATGTTTAGAATGTGTAGTGGGGCATCTTATAGTAGAATTGCCAAAGCCTCAAAATTTGAATACATCCATGTATACAGGACTGCTTCTGCCATAAGGCAAGATGAGAACCTTGATTCAGGTGGCAGCGACCGGCCAGTTACATGGGGCAGCAAAAAGCCACCTCTTGTAACTTCAAGAGCCGAATTCCAAATTTTTAACCCTGAAATTAGGCTCTACTAGTGCAGAGAGAGCTATTGCGCTCATAGCACTAGCGATGCTGCTAGTGGGCCCAACAGACCTCCCCTCCACTGAAAACTGATGTTGATCTCGTGGACCACCTGGAATAAATATAAAGTATGTGCAGGGGGTGAAATTGGCGGGTTATAACATCTGCTAACGACTGAATATGTGGGCCCCTGAGGTGCCAGCTCCAGTCTGACCTGGAACTCCTAGTCGGACGCTGCTCACTAGCCACCACCTTACAAATGCCTACTTCATCAGACATTGCTTAAGAAGGCCATAATCTTGGCCTCATTTACAGGCCAACCTGGTCAAGTGACGCCATGTTGGCTTCCCAAAATCTGTCCATATATGGGCACCATAAGGCAAGGAGAGTCATGACCAGCGGTTGTACTGTGTATAAGTTGCACAAACTCCAGGCATACAGTGGCACTTTATCGCTGTGGGTGAAGTTAAAGGGCCACAATGATATCATGTGTGTTAGGTGTATATTAAAAAGTACAATACTGCAGTTGCTGCTCTAACCATGACATTGCTGCAATGCTATTATACATAAACCTTGGTAAAACTTGTCCACATTGTCAAGTGGCCATATCCAGAATTATATGCACATAAAAATTACATTTCTTTGCCTAATTCTTAAAGGGATACTGTCATGGGAAACATTTTTTTTCCAAAATGAATCAGTTAATAGTGCCACTCCAGCAGAATTCTGCACTGAAATCCATTTCTCAAAAGAGCAAATAGATTTTTTTATATTCCATTTTGAAATCTGACATGGGGCTAGACATATTGTCAATTTCCCAGCTGCCCCAAGTCATGTGACTTGTGCTCTGATAAACTTCAATCACTCTTTACTGCTGCACTGCAAGTTGGAGTGATATCAGCCCCCTCCCTTTTTCCCCTCAGCAGCCAAACAAAAGAACAATGGGAAGGTAACCAGATAGCAGCTCCCTAACACAAGATAACAGCTGCCTGGTAGATCTAAGAATAACACTCAATTGTAAAAACCCATGTCCCACTGAGACACATTCAGTTACATTGAGAAGTAAAAACAGCAGCCTGCCAAAAAGCATTTCTATCCTAAAGTGCAGGCACAAGTCACATGACCAGGGGCAGCTGGCAAATTGACAAAATGTCTAGCCCCATGTCAGATTTCAAAATTGAATATAAAAAAATCTGTTTGCTCTTTTGAGAAATGGATTTCAGTGCAGAATTCTGCTGGAGCAGCACTATTAACTGATTCATTTTGAAAAAACATTTTTTTCCCATGACCGGTATCCCTTTAAGATCTCCATCAAGACACCAAGTTCTACCCACTGACAGGGCACAGTGGAAATATGTTTTGTTGGACATGGAACAGAATGAAAAATTTTCTGCAGCTGCAAGAAAAATAAAATGGGGAACTATGAGCGTCTGAATCAGAAAATAGTACCCAAACAATTCAAGGAACTTATGAAAGGAAATTGCAAAAATAAAGGTAGATTTAGTTCCTTGCATTGTGGATTGACACAATCTAATTTATTAAACATATTAACATAACAGATTTTGTAAACAATAGAATTGTAATCTTTTTACTACAAATCTGCATTTTCTACATATCCTTCTGCTAATTGGCTACAATATTTCACAGTGTCTTTATCAACCATTAAAGCATCCCTTACAGTACAGGAAAACTCTGCTCTAAAGAAACATATTCCACAAAATTGATCGCTCCCAGGCTGAGAATCAGTTAACTTAAGGTGGCCATACACGGGCCAATAAAAGCTGCCGACAGATCAAGTCGGCAGCTTATTGGCCCGTGCATGGGGCCCCCCGACGGGCTTCCCCGATCAAGAGCTGGCCGAAAGTCGGCGAGATCTCGATTGGATGGGACAAAAAATCCCTTTGGATCGCGGCCGCATCTGTGCGTTGATGCAGTCCCGTGATCCAACCGCCAGTTCCCGTTCGTTAGGATCCGATTGTTGGGCCCTAGGGCCCACGATCGGATCAGCCCGATATTGCCCACCTCAAGGTGGGCATATCGGAGAGAGATCCGCAATATACCCCCTTGTTCAACATGAGTCATTGAAGAGTGCTTGTGCTGAACATACATTTTGCCTTTTGTTTTAATTTTAAAAAAATATGGTTTTTGTTACTTCTTGAGCTAATAAGGGAGAAACAGGGAGATTTTAATTTATTTCACTCAACTTCCTGGTTCTTTCAAGTAACTGGGAGGAAGATAATCAGATTAACTTTTACTGGCTAATTCTCAGATCCATTTAATTTTGAGCATTTATCCTAAAGTTCAAACAGAATATAACATTCCATACAAGACTTGAGGATGCTTCTTACCCAATGTGGGCCTTGGGATGGTCCTTGAAATATTTTTTTTGGATTCTATCCTTTAGCCTAGAGCATGGCCGGAAACCAGTTGGCCATGTATATCAGTCATAATCAGAAGTCCAGCCACAAGGAATTGCAAGGAAACTCTTGTCCAGCTCAAGAGGCTGATGGACAGACTGGGAAGTAAAATAGAGAGGGAGAGGATCCTATAGCTCTTGGAGTTTATTCCTGATGCTACCATAGGTGCTGCTGTATCTAATGCACAGGAGGTGAACAGATGCACAAGAGCTGAAGAATGTCACCTCTACTTTAATCACCTCAATACATTTTTTCTATTTATTAGCAATGGAAAACTCTTAAAAAATAAACTGGTTCACAGGAGATACAGTAGATATTCAGGAAAAACACAGTCAGAAAAATATCATAAAGATGAAGCCAGTAAGTTTAAAGCCTTGGATCATGCAGCACATGAGAGCTCACAGTGAATGATTATAATACTGGCGAATGTCAGATGTTTCCAGATGTGATCCTGACTAAAAAGCCTTTCAGAGGATTAATTCTATTAAAAAAGCAGAATGAGTGAATGCATATGGTCGCTGAGACAATTCCCAGTACACTGCTTAAGATATATCAAAATCCATATTCAGACTTGCCTTCCTTTATTATAGAACTGAAGATGACCATTATCTTCCCTTTGCTTTGATTTGGTGACTGTGATGTCTCGCTTCCCTTTGCTTCAGGCAAGATCCATGTGTTGATCGGTACAAATTGCCCAAAACACCTTCTTACTTCACTTGTAGTTCCAGTTCATCTTGGGGCCAGGCAGGTGTGGGGAGTCACCTCTGCACTCTCTTAAACAATAAAATCGAAGTTAAAGGGATACTGTCGTGGAAAAAAAAGGTTTTTTACAAAATGCATCAGTTAATAGTGCTACTACAGCAGAATCCTGCATTGAAATCAGTTTTTCAAAACAAGAAATGGATTTTTTTATATCTAATTTTAAAATTTGCTATGGGGCTAGACATTTTGACATTTCCCAGCTGCCCTCAGGTCATGTGACTTGTGCTCTGATAAACTTCAGTCACACTTTACTGCTGCACTGCAAGTTGGAGTGATGTCATTACCCCTCCCTCCTACAAGCTGCTGTAATGTAAATAGAGCCTTGTCTGCTGAGCCTGTCAATTGAACAATAGGCAGGTATCAAGATAAGCTCCCACTGACACCACTTCAGAAGGATTGAAATAAGATCACTGCCCCCACCTACGTTTCAAAAAAAAAAAAAAATATATATATATATATATAAACACACACACACACACTTAATTTTGGGCACTGGAACAAATATTTTATATAGATAGTTTATTATATTTGTTTACACAAAAATGAATGGCAGAAACACAGGAGTACACTCCCAGGACTGATGACAGGGAATAGAAAAAAAGGATAAAATAAGGACATACTTGAAAACCAGGAAAACTTAGGAGGAAGTCTAGGAAGGGTTAAAAAAGCTCAGGAGAAAGGAGGCAATAAGTAGTCAATGAAAAAAGACGTATTGCAGGCAGGAAAGGAGCGCAGTGTGTGTGAGGTGGATAGCAGAGGGAACTCACAGCTCCTTTACCTCATCTAGTAACCAGTAAAACTAACTAGAAAGGCAGCAAGGAGAGAAAGTTCCCCCCTCCAAAGGAATGCAGAGATCAAACTTACAGAACGGCAGGAGCTTTGATAGTGTCTGTGGGAGGAGGGGCTGCTAGTGCAGATGTAGAGCAGGACGTAGGAAAGTGAAAGTAATTGCTTCCCTGCAAACCATGTGACCTCTCTCCTCCAATCATCACACCATGGGCAGAGAGGGGAGGGGGAGGGTACAGCTAGATTCTCATGTCGTAGTGCGACTTGGCTTTTCATTACAGAGTGGCTGCCTCCAAGCACACAGGTAATGCTGTGCCTGCTGTTAGAGCAGCACAGGATGAATGTGTAATAAGCAGAAATGGAAGCCCCCATGACAAAATACAAACTAAAATAACTTATGCATGGATTTGTGGATTAACATTTTATTTGCCAGACAGTGTTTATGGATGTGTGTTTTTTATAGAAATGCAAAAAAAAACAAAAAAAAAAAAAGTTCTCCATGCTCCATGGGGCAGTAGGTAACTTCTGAAGGTGTCTGTTTTCTACTCAGGGTCTCACAGCATGGACTTATCTGGGGTAGCATAGTGAGGAGCAAAGCTGTACTAATAGAATGCATGCAATGTTGAATTGGTAGGGTAGAAGATGGCTCCTGTGGCAGCACTGATAATTTCAGAAGATCCATACAACAACAAGGTGAACCTCAAAAATATGCAGAACTGCCCATCTCCAGTGTAGTTCAGGGTACAATGTTGGCTAGAGCTCAACATTTCTCCAAAAGCAAAATAAGCTTTCAGAGGAAACCCAACCTGCAATTTTCTTGTGAGAATTGGCTGCACTCTGGTACCTACCTGTAAAGAACTTACCCTGGTAGTCTAGCGGCAGCGGGTTGCACGCTGCGTCCTCGGCATGGACGCCCGACGCACTGGTTCCTTCTCCTGTGCCGGCTTCCTCTAGTTATTTAAAGGCGCAGTCGCACTGATGTCATCACGCCAGCGCGCAATTGGCGCGAAATTCAAAGGTATATAAAGCACATTTAGATTACAGGACCTTGCCCGTTGTTAGGTTCAATTAGCTTGTTCCTGGGTGTTTATTGTGATTCCTGTCTTGATCCACTGTGTTTGACCCTTGCCTGCCTGCTACTACTCTGACCTCTCCAATCCTGACCTTGCCTGCCTGAAACTACGTTGTTCTCTCCAATCCTGAAACCTTGCCTGTTCTCCGACTATTCTCTGATCTCTAATCCTGATTCTGGCCTGTCTGACTATTCTAACTGCTTGTGCTGGCCCGGCCTGCCTGTTCCTGGTGGCTTCCTTTCTAACTACGTTAACAATCAGCCACTTTGCTCTGACCTCAGCTTCCCAGGGCAGGCATGTTCATATTTCAATATTATTGTCATTCACAGAAAGAGAAAGCAATAACCTGGGAAAGTGAAGGTAATTTCAATAAAACCTAACAGGATCCAGATGCAGCAATAAAGCTTTAGTCCATCAAAGCTAAAATGTGGAAACACACAGAGGGAATTTTAGTACATCAGGTAAAAGGGTGGTAAAAATCGTATTATCTAGATAATCTCCATAAATACTGTGCAATGAACCCCAGGTCTTCAGCACAACTGGCCGAGACATTACTGGGGAACACTTAATGCAAGTTGAGCTTCCATACCGCATTGTTGGCCATTTGTCAGAGTTGGAGTGAGTGGGTAAGACAGGTAGCACTATGTTTGTTAGGAGCCAGGTATTCCAACTTTACCAGTTATCTCCTGGGATGTTGTTTGCAAAAGGGTATGGCTACCTTTTTTTTTAAGATCTCCTATTGACCCACTTTGGTTGGTGTCTATGGAAGAGCTTGATGAGTTGGGGGCATGTCCTAACATTCATTCCTCCAGCCACAGTTTAGACCTTCAGCCATTCACAGGTTTGCCTTTGCACAGGGAAAGATAAACTGCAGTTCCCTGTCAGGTCTGCCAAGCTGCTGGTTGCATGCCAACAAGAAGGGGGATCCTGCAATGCAAAGTGCTGAAAACAGGCAGAAGAGGTGGAATGGCTTGCTAATGGCTTGCTAATTTGATTTTAGGGGGAAATGGATGTGATGCACAAAGGAAAGCACATTCCTTGCAATTTTGGAGTTGAATAATGCTTTGGGGGGTTCAGGTATGGGATCCGTTATCCAGAAATCAGTTATCCATAAAGATCCAAATTATGTAAAGGCCATCTTCCATAGACTAGATTTTAATCAAATAAATAAAAAAATGTAAACATTATTTCCTTTTTCTCTGTAATAATAAAACAGTACCTTGCACTTTATCCCAACTAAGATATAATTAATCCTTATTTTAGGCAAAATCAGTCTATTGGGTATATTTAATGTTTACGTGATTTTCTAGTAGACTTAAGGTATAAAGATCCAAATTACTAAAAGATCCATTATCTGGAAAACCCCAGGTCCCGAGCATTCTGGATAAGAGGTCCCATACCTGTACTTGATCCCAACTAAGATATAATTCATGCTTATTGGAGGCAAAATAACCCTATTGGGTTTATTTAATATTTAAATCATCTTTAAGAAGAGTTGAGGCATGAAGATACAAATTACAGAATCACTCATTCAGAAAACCAAAGTATTCTGGGTAATAGGTCCCATAACTGTACTTATTTTTATACTATTTGTTCACTTTAAGAAGCAATACAGTCCCTTTAGGGCAATGACAGACAGAGTGATTCAGGACTGTCATATTTTTTGAGCAATTGTCTGATCTGCACTTGTGGGTCCAGGTTTTTGCCACTGAAATAAAGGCGAGCCTATGGCCCCAAATATGGTCTCTTTTTTGTAGCAGGCAGGCTGGGCAGTGGTTAGCAACACAGATGGGCTTGTCTATATCTCATGGGAAATAAAGTGTCTGCAGTCAGCTTATTTCACAAATGAATGTCTCATCTGACCCCTTTGGGGGGTTCATATTGAGTATAACTCTAGCCTTAAGCTACAAAACTAAGATCAGGTGAGAGGTTAAAAGACGCACAAAGAGAGGAAAGCCAAAAGGTGAGGAAAAATAGGGTGAATGGGAGCAAGGTATGAGCCAATCAGAAAGAAAATAAACTCAGTGCTTTATAAACCTTACATCTGAGAGTCTCTTTTTTTCCCAGCAACTGATCTGAACACGCTTTAGTCATGCTCCGCCCGTCCCCTCCTGAAATAACATCAGATCAATGAATTAATGTGTTTGCTGGAAAAACAAATCTCTCACCCCTGATGTGTCCATGTTGTTCTAGCTTTGATCTGCCCAATGCTATAATTCTGCGAGGCTCAGAGACCAGTGCAACTAAAGCCCCCCATCTGCTGTGCTCTGATTCTGGGGACATTAAAGGGATACTGTCATCGGAAAACATGTTTTTTTTTCAAAATGCATCAGTTAATAGTGCTACTCCAGCAGAATTCTGCACTGAAATCCATTTCTCAAAAGAGCAAACAGATTTTTTTATATTAAATTTTGAAATCTGACATGGGGCTAGACATTTTGTCAATTTCCCAGCGGCCCCTGGTCATGTGAAATGCTTTCTGGCAGGCTGCTGTTTTTCCTTCTGAATGTAACTGAATGTGTCTCAGTGGGACATGGGTTTTTACAATTGAGTGTTGTTCTTAGATCTACCAGGCAGCTGTTATCTTGTGTTAGGGAGCTGTTATCTGGTTAACTTTCCATTGTTCTTTTGTTTGGCTGCTGGAGGGGAAAAGGGAGGGGGTGATATCACTCCAACTTGCTGTACAGCAGTAAAGAGTGATTGAAGTTTATCAGAGCACAAGTTACATGACTTGGGGCAGCTGGGAAATTGACAATATGTCTAGCCCCATGTCAGATTTCAAAATTGAATATAAAAAAAACAATTTGCTCTTTTGAGAAATGGATTTCAGTGCAGAATTCTGCTGGAGCAGCACTATTAACTGATTCATTTTGAAAAAAATGTTTTTTTCCCATGACAGTATCCCTTTAAAGTAGATGGAGTAGCAGTATTGCTTAATGATCTATGTCTTTCGGGCAGATCTTATTTCGCTTGCAGTATCATTCATAAGAAGCAAATAGCTTGGTCAGCAAGAAACTCGTTAGGTCAGATGATTGGCAGAAATATTACTTTCCTGATGTGCTGAGATCTATATATACAATACATATGTGAAGGGTATCTAGAATGCTATGGGGCCTATTTATTACATTCAAACTTCTATTTTTTTCACAAATCAAACATTTTTGTTAAAATGTAGTTTTATTAATTTCTCTAAAACGGTAAAAATCTGAAATCTATGAAGTGTAGAAACCACGAAAAACTCTAATAGAAAAGGAAATAACGTAAAAGCAGTCAAGGTCCTATATGAATCAACGGGAGCTGCTGCTGATCCTATTGGACCTTTTTTATTTTTTAGAAATTCAGACCTTTAGAGGTTTTTGTTTTTTAGGGGTGTTTTTGCGAGCTAATGTCTGAAAAAAATGTAACTTTTAAAACTTTCAGCACATTAAACTTTTTTTAGGATCTTTTGATAAATTACGAGGCATTTGTGATTTTAGAGAAAGTTTAATGGTGATTTTAAAAAAACTCTAAAACCTCTAAAAGTGAAATGTTGATAAGCGGGCCTCTTTATGAATGGCACACAGATTGTTGCTGTTCCATTTCTCCCAGTAGCCTACAGGTAAGGGCACACGGGCAGATTCGGGGGAGATTAGTCGACCTGGCGACAATTTTCCTCTTCGAACTGCTTTCCCCTACCTTCCCGCCTGCTATAATGAAAAATCGCCAGCGGGATGGCACTCACGGTGCTTCATTTTCCGAAATCGGCAAAGTTGTGTCACGAAGAAACTTCGGGCGACTTCGGAAAACGAAGAGGCACGAGTGCCATCACACTGGCGATTTTTCATTATAGCCGACGGGAAGGTAGGGGAAGACTTGTAGGGAAGATTGTCACCCCAAAGAAGAGGAGATTTGTCGACGGGGTGACCAATCTCCCCAAATCTGCCCATGTGCCCTTACCCTAATACTGTCAGCTAAAATCGATAGAAATCATCATAGGAAGCCCTAAGGCTAATGCTACACATGGCAGATTCTTTGCCTGCAGATAAGCGCAGTCCCAGAATTAGCCCCTACTCTAGGGTTGCCACTTTTCCCTGTCCCGATTTCTGGACGGTAGGGCGGGAGCTGATGTCATAGGAGGGAGTGGCTGGGACATTGCAAGGTGGGGTGATGACATCATGGGGTGGGGTGGGGTGATGTTGTGGGATGGGATGAATACATAACGATCAGCAACTCAGCAATTGCCGCTTCAGGTTTTGACCTAAGCAGCCCCTCTGAAAACTTGGCTAGCCTAGTCAAAACCAGACAGGTGGCAACCCTACCGTTCTCAATTCTGTGTCTGCCCACAGAGCCATTGCATCAGGCAGGTGTAGGCACACTAAGTGGGATTCGGTGCCAAAATCTGCTACATGTGCCTGCACCAAGGTTGATACAGTGACCCTGGAGGAACACTAATTCAAACGTAGGGGTTGATACTCAGCCCAAATTTACCTCCAGTTTGCAATTTGGTTGCTTGGGTCCAAATTACCCTAGCAATAGTTTATTTAAATTAAAAAAAAAAAAAATTATTCGCCAGGCGCGAATTCTCTGCAAATTTGTGCTTTTCGCCGCCTGAGAATAATTTTACAAACTTTTTTTTTTGCCGCTGGTGACGGAATCAACGATTAACGAACGCCCATTAACTTTAATTGAAGCCGGCGCCCATTTTGACGCCAACGAAAACGGGACAAATTCGCCCATCAACTATGCATTGATTTGAATAAGAGACTGATGTACAGTATGAATTGGAGAGGCCTGAATAGAAAGATGGATTAATAAAAAGTAGCAATAACAATAAATGTGTAGCCTTACAGAGGATTTGTTTTTTTAGATCGCATCAGTGACCCCCATTTGAAAGCTCAGAAGAAAGATGGCAAAGAAAAATAAAGGGCAATTGAAAAGTTGCTTAGAATTAGCCATTCTATAACATACATAAAGTTAACTTAAAGGTGAACCATCCCTTTAATAAATGAGGCCGTGTATATTTATAGATCTAAAGCGTCATGTTACTCAACACTGCAGAAAAGTACATCCATGTCCTTTTATGACATTTATGAACTGATATCTTGTTATGCTTACGTAAATATTCCATAACACAGAGTATCTGCGCAGCTGAGCAGGTTCACAAAAACAATTAAACAGCATTTATATTATATATATATTAATACCTGCCTGTAACAATGACAGTAAATCTATTCTGAGCCAATTCATAAAGGTCACACGATATGGGAATATATTCATTTATCGGCTAATAAGAGGAGAACAATGAAATGCATTCAGTCTACCTACTCAATGTGCTCAGATCCTCAGCCTATGCAGGGAAACTTTATACGGATGCTGGTAAGTAAATGTAGAAGTCTAGCGCCCTCTGCAGTTCAGAAGATCAGTAGCGTCTTAGTGCAATACAGGTATGGGACCTGTTATCCAGAATGCTCGGGACCTGGGGTTTTCCGGATAACGGATCTTTCTGGAGATGTATCTTCATACCTTAGTCTACTAGAAAATCATATAAATATTAAATAAACCCAATAAACTGGTTTTGCTTCCAGTAAGGATTAAAGGGCATGTAAACTCTAAAATAGAATAAGGCTAGAAATGCTGTATTTTGTATACTAAACATAAACATGAACTTACTGCACCACAAGCCTAATAAAACAAATAATTTACGCTTTCAAAGTTGGCTACAGGGGGTCACCATCTTGTAACTTTGTTAAACATCTTTGCAAGACTAAGACTGTGCACATGCTCAGTGTGGTCTGGGCTGCTTAGGGATCGTCATAAACAAAGCTGCTTGAGTTGTGCATGGCTGGGAAGTAAGGCGGGGGCTCCCCCAGCTGTTCATAAGTATGATTGTTTCCCTGCTCAGCAGTTAGGGACCGTCTGACAATGCCTATCCACAGCAGTAAATTTTACTGCATACAGTCAGGTTTCTTATAAAAACTGTGCACATTTTTTAATTAAAGTATATTGGAGATAGGTATCTTTTTCATTAAAGAAAGTAAAAATGGGATATTGTTTTTTTGCCTTTACATCCCCTTTAAGTATATCTTTGTTTGGCTCAAGTAAAAGGTACTGTTTTATTATTACAGAGAAAAAAGAGATCATGTTTACAAATTCGCATTATTTGGATAAAATAGAGTCTATGGGAGATGGCCTTTCCGTAATTCGGAGCTTTCTGGATAACTGATTTCCGGATAACGGATCCCATACCTGTACTTACCTTTGTACTCAATTTCTTGTGGTTCCGCTAACAGTACATTTTAAGAGATGATTTTCCAGGTTGTTTTGCCTTTTTTTCTACATTTTACACCAAAAATACATTCTTCATTTTTAGTAGCTCAATGCACAAAATGTCTCAATGTCTTAAATATATTGATAATGGGTTGAGTGCAGAGGACTCTTGTATTTGTCTGTAGGAATTTTGTGGTCACAACCTCATTGCACTCATCGCAACATTCTCTTCTTTGTGATCTCCAACCCTGCAACACACTTCCTCTCCCCGTCATATACAGGTATGGGACCTGTTATCCGGAAACCCGTTATCCAGAAAGCTCCTAATTACAGAAATGTTGTCTCTTATAGACTTTGAATTTTATTCAAATAATCAAAATTTTTAAAAACGATGTCTCTGTAATAATAAAACAGTAGCTTGTACTTGATCCAAACTAAGATATAATTAATCCTTATTGGAAGAAAAAACAACCTATTGGATGTATTTAAGTTTTACATAATTTTCCAGTAGACTTACGGTATGAAGATCCAGATTATGGAAAGATCCATTATCCAGAAAACCCCAGGTCCTGAGCATTCTGGATAACAGATCCCATACATGTAATAATAAAATGAATGGTTTCAATATAGGACTTCCAAGGCACCACCTCTATGCATTCACATCCATCTTAAAGGGGTTGTTCACCTTTAAATGAGCTTTTAGTATAATGTAGAAAGGGATATTCCAAGACAATTTGTAATTGGTTTTCATTTTTTATCATTTGTGTTTTTTTTAATTATTCAGCAGCTCTCCAGATTGCAATTTCAGCAATCTTGTTTCTAGAGTCCAAATTTGGAGAGGGTATGAATAGAAAAAGATGTGTAACAAAAAGCAGCAATAACGATAAATGTGTACCCTTAATGAGCATTTGTTTCTTAGATGGGGTCAGTGACCCCCATTTAGAGTCTGGAGAAGGCAAATAATTAAAAAAAAAATGTGTTAAATATGTGTTTGCTGTCGGAATACACCAGAGGGCGCTCATCTGAAACCTAAAACTTGAATTAGTATTTAAAAAAATCTCACAATAAAAAACATTACATAACCAAAGCCATATCACTCCTTCCTATGAATTGTTTGAGGGTGTGATATCTCATCCTGAGTTTGTTATTCAGTGTATTTTACTCAAAGAGCTTTTATAAATACTCACATCTAAACTGTGTCCCATCTGTCAGCCTAATGGGAACATGAATGCTGATCATTAGAAGTAAAACGTTCTTTATCTGGGGATTGTGTGGGCAGGAACACGTGCGTTTATTGTGGCGGAAATTTAAAGGAGACATTTAACAAGGGAATGTGCTCACCAATAATTTTTTAAATCATTAAGCGGGGTGCAATGAGGATGTGACCACAAAATGTATCAATTTATTTAAGGACATTGCTACATTTTGTGCATTAAACTACCAAAAAACAAAACAGGGATTGTTTGTCCATATATTGCAATATATTTAAGATGGCCAACTACGTTTGTTACAGTTTATACAGTTTATACAGTGGCCTGTTCAACCGGATTCCGAATGTATAAAGGGGATACTTCTGGCTTGTTTTGCTCCTTGCCCTGTATGATGTGAAAGAAAAGATATTAAAGGGGTTGTTCACCTTCAAACCCTGTTTTCAGTTCAGTTGGTTTGAGATATTTCACCAGAAATAAAGACTTTTTCCAATTACTTTCTATTTTCTATTTGTGTAAAGTGTAATTTTTCACCTTCTAAAGCAGCTCTGGCAGGGGGTTACCAGGCAGTAACCAATCAGAGACTTGAGGGGGGGCACAGGGGCAGTAACCAATCAGAGACTTGAGGGGGGGCACAGGGGTCATAACTATCTGAGCTGAATGCTGAGGATCAATTACAAACTCACTGAACAGAAATGTACCATGTGGCCCCCCTTCAAGTCACTGACTAACTCAGAGTTAGAGAGCTGCAAAGCAGGAAGTAGTGTTCTGGCTATTATGTTACACATCCAGTCACTCCAGCCTTTATACATTACATTTTTTGGCTAACTAACTATATTAGAAACATTTTTTATTTTGTACAGCCTATCTATTTACTCAGTTTTTGTTTTTACACTGAACTGTTACTTTAAAGGCATTATCAATAAGCATCAATACAACTACATTACATTTAAGAATCACTAAGATTTATAGTTGTCTTATCGATGGAACATGCCTCTGCCAAGGTAAGTAATATAGCAGTTCCCTCTCAAATCTATAACTGCTAATAAATAGTTAAAGGCTATTTGGGGACACAATTAGCTGTGCCTTTTTTTAATTTGGATCTTCATACCTTAAGTCTACTAGAAAATCACGTAAACATTAAATAAACCCAATAAGCTGGTTTTGCTTCCAATAGGGACAGGCCCGGATTTGCGGCAAGGCCGCATAGGCCCGGGCCTAGGGCGGCAAAAAAATAGGGGCGGCATGCCGCCCAGCCGCATTATGGGGACGCGTGCGTCCCCATTCATTTACAGCAGCTGCGCCGGCGTTTTTTCGCCGGCGCGCTGGGAAAGTGAGGTGAGGTGGGCGCTAGGACCGCGCGGCCGCCTGGTCGGACCGCGCGGCCTAGGGGCGCGCCTCAGTGATAGGGGCGCGCTGAATAGGGATTCTTTATATCATAGTTTGGATCAAGTACAAGGTACTGTTATATTATTACATAGAAAAAGAAAATCATTTTTTAAAATATTGATTATTTGGATAAAGTGGAGTCTATGGGAGAAGGCCTTCCCATAATTTGGAGTTTTCTGGATAATGGGTTTCTGGATAACAGATCCCATACCTGTACTTGGAAATACAGTATATTTTTCCTTTAAGCAACAGCAAAATAACAGCATACCAGCTCAGGCAATCACTAAACGTTGCCTATAAATAAAAATGCAATTACCTTTTGGATATCGATGCAGTTTTTACTGAAGTCAAAGTTGCCATAAAATTCAAAGAATTCCCCCAGCAGCACATCTAGAGAAATAAAAGAGAATAGTGCTACAGTGGGTACAATGTCCAGAACTGCAATGGCATGAGGTGATTATATGATATTTTAACTAGAGTCTCAGAGTTTTGAGTTGGTTTAATTCTGTTCAGATTGCTAACAAAGGAACAATCGTGCCCATCAATGGTGTGTTTGTCTTGTTTGCCTACACATAGAATTATAGTAGAACTAATTCATTAGAACTTATCCATGAATGCAAAGAGCCTGATTAACAAGTATGGTTAAATTAAGTATGGAGAATTAGTTACCATTGTAAATTTATAAACATTATCTTATCCAGAGACATAAGGCAGAGCAAATGATTCTGACAAAAACAAATCTGGCCTTACAGAGTCTGCTTTTTTGGCTTCCAGGGTCACTGACCCTTGGAAACAGAATCCATTTGACCTTTAAGATGAGACCGAATAGCAAAAAAAAGTATTTAAAAATAAAAACCATCTGCTTAGATTGTTCTCCTCTGCAACTTCCCCTTGAAAAATACCTGCACCTGCTAAAGTAGCTTATAGGGATGCACCAAATCCATTACATATATAGCAGCTCGGAACACTTAAGTCTAATTCTGCAGTAAGGAAAACAAATAAAAGGTGCCGATCTCTAATTGTATATAAAACTTTGGTGACGTCACTACAGGGAGAGGGCGGAGCATGTGCTCACACCTCTTTCCTTATTTTAAAAGGATTTGATATGGTGTAACACGGCTCAATAAAGGGCCTGGTGGGCTCGAAATGTTGCCTTTTTGTACGTGGGCTTAATAAATTCTTTTTGTACACTATTACAAAGTATTTCAGTGTGCTGCTGGTACTTTTCTCTAGCTATTCAAATTAGAAAAAGCTCAAGTTACGCAGCAGATAAGCTCTGTAGAACATAATTGTGTTATCTGTTATCCACTATTTAACCTGTGCCATATAGACTTTTTTCAATTTCCACCATTGCAGCTTGTTTGTATGAACTATAGTAGTGTTTCTGAAGCAAACACATCGGTTTTACACTACATGATATTTTCTTTACTTTAAAGCACTTTAATGTTTTGGTGTTACTGTTCCTTTAAAGCATTTTCATGCTGTAATAGCACTAGCATAATTAATTTCCCTTTACATCAATGGGAGCTTTTATTTGGTGCAGTTTTGTATTGAGTTTTTTTGTTTTTACATTTAAAACATCTCAATTTTTTCAAGTTTTACAGAATAACCACAAATATTCAGAAATTCGTGAAAAATAAGAAATTTGAATGTTAGTCAATAGGTCCTGTAGTTGTGTCTATGTATGTATTTGTTGACTTTTTTTTTTTTTACTTCTTTGGAGGTGTTTCTATTGTAATAAACGGTCATTCTGTGACATGTAGATGGCGCTCTTGCTCCATTTATGAAATACATTGCCTTAGTAAAGCAATGATGCCAATCTTCATGCCCACAAGTGTTTCATATAGAGATACTTTTATCTAACAGTGGATATACACATAGGGGTATATTTATCAAAGAGTGAAGATAGAGATGGCCACAGTCCTCTAGAGTAAAATTCCACCACTCTACATTCATTTCTATGGGATTTTAAAATAGTATTTATCAATGGGTAAAAGTGAAAGTTCATCCTTTGAGAAATACGCCTTTCAAAATCCCATAGAAATGAATGGAGAGTGGTGGATTTTTACTCTAGAGGACTGTGGCCATCTCTATCTTCACTCTTTGATAAATATACCCCCATAGTGTTTTTTACTTCCTTCTGGGTTGTTTACATGTCTGATGTAAGGTCACAATGTAGGACTGCTGGCTAATGGGAAAACCTCACTAATGGACAGCGAACATTCAGTATTCTTTGCACTCATATACACCCTGGCCCAAAATTGTCTTTACATTCCCCGATGACAGATTATCCTCTGCGTGGCTACTCTTCCCGAGGGAACCGTCTTAATCAAATACTCAATGGCAATCGGACCAATAGTCTGAAATAAAGTAGTTCCAAAAAGTTAAACACCTATACAGTTTAGAATGAAGTGAAAGCAGCAGGAACAGAGACTGAAAACGATCACATTATGCCTCCACCCCACAGATGAGAGCAAAGGTGGGAGTGTTCACTCGAACTTGTTCTGCAGCTCTCCAATTTAGAATTTAAAATGTTATCTGGTCGTTAGAGACCCTCCTACCCTAGCAACCATGTTGTGGTTTTAATGGAAGACTGCAAGATGAATAAGAACAGGCACAAATTAAAATCCAGGATTCGGTTTGAGATTCTGCCTTTTTCAGCAGGATTCGGATTCTGCTGAATCCCTGTGCCTGGTCGAACTGAATCTGCATATGCAAATTAGGGCCAGGACGGGGAATCATCTGCTTTTTGTCACAAAACAAAGAAGAAAAAAAATGTTTTCCACTTTTTCCTTTTCCGCTAGGATTCGGATTCAGTTCGGTATTCGGCTGAATCTTTCCCAAATAGTGGATTTAAAATGGTATTGAACAAAATCCTGAAGGTTTTCAATTTATTGAACTGAGTGCCGCTAGTTGGATCTTTCGTTTCTTTCTTTCTAATATTTAAACACAGTGGTGGTGGCCTTTTTGAATATGTCTCATCATTACATAATGTAAAGGCAAAAAAAATAAAATCCCATTTTACTTTCTTTAATGAAAAAACCTATCTCCAATATACTTTAATTAAAAAATGTGCACCATTTTTATAAGAAACCTGACTGTATGCAGTGGAATTCTTCCTTCATTTACTGCTGTGGATAGGAATTGTCAGATGGTCCCTAACTGCTCTGCAGGGAAACAATCATACTTATGAACAGCAGGGGGAGCCCCAGCCTTACTAACCAGCCATGCAGAACTTAATCAGCTTTGTTTGTTTCCCTGCTTTGATAATTTATGATGATCCCTAAGCAGCCCAGACCACACTGAGCATGTGCGTAGTCTTGGTCTTGCAAAGATGTTTAACAAAGTTACAAGATGGTGACCACCCTTGGCCAACTTTGAAAGCATAAATCATTTGTTTGATTAGGCTTGTGGTGCAGTAAGTTCATGTTTATGTTTAGTATACAAAATACAGCATTTCTAGCCTTATTCTATTTTAGACTTTTTTTCCCAAATTTGGAATTATTACTAACCAGCCCCCCTCTCATATCTCACCCAGTGCAAGATTGTATCACTACCCTGTAGTACAAAATAAACAGGTTGGGTCTATTACAAGGAGGGAAAGGGGAAGTGACACAAGACCGTAGAAACAAGCAGGGTCGGACTGGGGGGCCCCGGGGCCCACCGGGACTGCTGGTCCAGGGCCCCCCGCCCCCCTGCTGCGCCGCTCGAACGCCGCCATGCGCATGCGTGAGCGGCGCTTCTCGGTGCGCAAGTGCTGATGCGCATGCGCAAGCAGTGATGCGATGCGCAAGCGGTGATGCGATAGGCATCGCCGGAAACTTTTTAAAAATTTCTATACTATTAGAGGGGGTCTGGCCCGGCGGGGGTCCACGAGGGTCGGGGCCCACCGGGTTTTTTCCCGGTGTCCTGCCGGGCCAGTCCGACACTGGATACAAGACGTTTACTTCCTTTTCACGCTGTGTGTTTGCAAGGACAGTGTACAGACTAAAAATCAGACTGGTTTCTGGAAATTCCCAAATATTTGGCAAGTCTCTCTGACCCACACATACGTCTTTGTGTAGAAGGATTAAGCAGTGACTGCCTTGAAAAAAGTCCCCAAAATAGGGGTAAAAAATACATTACAGTAGAAAACATGCTCTTTAGAAATCTACCATGTATATGCAAGAGCCACTCTTTGTAGTAGGTGGTATCACAGTATGCTGTAAATACTCCTCTGTGTATACTTGCACCTAACTAGAAAAATGTAGAGTTAGTGACTCCTTTTATTGGAATTCTAAAATGCAAGCTTTTAGAACAGCTTAGGTCTCTTCTTCAGGCAAGGTAAGAAGATGATAACTAAGTAGTCCTGAAACATTGTATTTTGTGTTATCCACAAAAGGAATCACTTACTATACGTTTTCCTAATTAAAATGCAGCTTCGCTTTCTATCGCCAGGTGAATTTTCGCTCTGGCGAATGGACGTAACTCCACCAAACGTTTTACTAAACGTTACGTCTTTCTCCAGACTTGTCAGCTCAGACCAGGCGCAGTGCAATGGAGTGCATAGGACTTCCTCAATTTTTAGTGGAAAAATGTTGTAAGTCCCAAAAAACGCTGGTGTCTTCCTTTTTTCAGAGTGATAGCCTGCAAAAGTCCTTAAATTTTTTTTGGGGTAACCGGGTTCCCTCATACATTTTCTAACATAAGGAACATTAACTATAGAGTGGGCTCATGTGTAGGGCATTATAACAACTCTATTTTATTTATTAAGGTTCCCTGGACTTGTGTAATGTAATGTATTGGCTGCAACATATACGTCTGTTCAACTTTCACTTCCCGCTGTATGCAAATTAGCTAACGGTAATTTCGCAGTGTTTGGCACCCTGGACGCAACTTCGCATTTTAGTAAATTAGCGTTGTCTAAGCAAATTTTCGCCTGGTGAAGTGTTGTGATGGCTGCGAAGCCGTCGATGGCGAATTTTTGCAGGTTAGTGACTCTGCCTGTATCTCTGGTCCATTTGTTTGTTTTTTTTTTACTAAAGTGTAGCAGCCCATGGGTTCTAGATTCCAGTGATAGATTCACCTGAAGTTGCCTGATAAATTGGTACCACTCAGTTAATTGGCCTTTTTATTCTCCTTTAATTTTTTTGGCCAGGTTTATTTTTCTTATTCGGTAAACTACTTTATTAGCATATTTTGAACTAGGAATGGATCACCTAGATCAGTTCTCCACAACATTTTCTATATTGTAGTCAAATCTATACATAAATTGTTATGCAAAGACCTTTGTGGCCTCTTGGGAAGATTGGGCACTATAAAAAAAAATCTAGAGGTCTGAGGGTAACCAGTAGTTACCACACTAATCTAGGGGCTATGTGTACTTTACTGTACATATGAAAAAAAGACCAATGAACATGGTAAACATCTTGCAAACCAGATAAAGAGGCATCTGAAATCTATTATAGTCAGTGTGTAATACCTTTCCCAGTACAGTTTAAAGTACAGTTTAAAAAAAAAAAAAACTCTAAATAGCTTTTTTTCCTACAGCAAATTTGTAGCCCGCTCTTCTCTTCCCTTTACAGCGCTCCTCTTCTGTATGCCATCAAGATGTAAAAACAAGTCCAAGTCCCAACCTAGTTTTCCAAAACAATTTACATTAGAGCCATACGGATTTACTGTGGATTTTGGGTAATAGGCAGCAGCGATCAGAGCCAATCCTTAGAAACTGATATTACAGAAGATGAGGTGAGATCAGCCATAAGTTCTTCGCCTGCGGGTAAGAGTCCTGGGCCGGATGGCTTCACGGTCTTGTACTATAAGGAGTGTGCAGACATCCTGGTGCCTTTCTTGACTACCGCGTTTAACAGTTTACAGAACCAAGCCAAATTCTCTAAACAGTCCCTTGAGGCCCACATCACGCTTCTGCTCAAGCCTAATAAGAATCCTGAAGACCCCGGTAGTTATCGCCCTATTTCTCTTATTAATGCGGATGTAAAACTTCTGGCCAAGATCCTAGCCAAGCGGTTCCAGACGTATCTAGGGAAATTAGTAAATTTGGATCAGGCTGGATTTGTCCCAGGACGGGAATCCCGGGATAACATAAATAAATTGATCAACTTACTCCACTACTCCAAGCTAAAGAAGATTCCTCTCATGCTACTCTCAACTGATGCCGAAAAGGCATTTGACCGGGTGAGCTGGCCTTATATGTTCAGTTGCCTTGGGGAATATGGATTCGGGCCCCGCCTTTGCCACTGGGTGGAAGCCTTATATGATGGACCGGCTGCCCGGGTGAAGGTGAATGGTACTCTCTCTAACTACATAGATATCAGGAAC
Organism: Xenopus petersii; assembly: GCA_038501925.1. Taxonomy (NCBI): domain Eukaryota; kingdom Metazoa; phylum Chordata; class Amphibia; order Anura; family Pipidae; genus Xenopus; species Xenopus petersii. Next base: position 18,434,689 of record CM076683.1, read on the forward strand.
GGCACCAGGCAAGGATGCCCGCTTTCCCCCACCCTTTTCATACTGGCATTAGAACCCTTCCTTACGCAAGTCCGGCTCCACCCTGACATCTCGGGAATACAAATTAAGCAAAAGCAGTACAAAATAGCGGCCTATGCTGACGATCTGCTCTTTTTTGTGACCAACCCTTTGATCTCGCTGCCTAATTTAAATAGCCTTCTCACTATCTACAATAAGATTAGTAACTTCAAAATTAACTATACTAAATCCATGGCCCTGAATATTTCTATCCAGCCACACACTATACAAGGTCTCTCTCAAAATTTTTCATACACATGGGCCAATAGGTCCATCACCTACTTGGGAATTCAGATCACAAAAGATTACAAAGACTGGGTCGCGGTTAACGCACAGACGATACACGCAAAACTGAAAAGAGATTTGTTATTTTGGGCCAAACAACCTATTTCTTGGCTAGGGAAAATCAATGTGATCAAAATGAATGTGATGCCAAGACTCCTGTACCTGTTCCAATGCTTACCTTTGCCTTTTCCGTCATCCTGCATCAAATCCTTTCAATCTACTATTTTTAAGTTTGTATGGGATAATAAGCCACCTAGGATCCGGAGAAGCACGCTTTACAGAAAGAAGGCTGAGGGCGGACTTGCCATGCCAGACTGCCTTCGATACCACAGAGCGGCGATCCTGAACAGAATTATCGATTGGTCATATCATTTGGATGACAAAGCTTGGATAGAAATTGAACAACAGTCCACATGCACGCACCTCATCCACCTACCTTGGATTGATAAGGTCCATCGCCGAATACTCCACGCCTCCCACCCAGCTTTAACTTATACAATGGAGGTTTGGGATGCACTAAAGCATAAGATGCATTTCTCACCCTCTCCTTCTCCTCTCACTCCGGTAACCAATAACCCGGCATTTCCACCGGCCCTGAATTCTACTGCATTCCAGGAGTGGTTAGTGGATGGCCATCTCCAAATGATACATCTCATGACAAATGGCCAATTAGCAGACCTTGAGAAACTGCGACAAGCCAGACCGACCAGTCACTTGCCAGATTACCAGTACTTCCAAATTAAACACTTCTATCATTATTTGGGGGGGAACGCCGGCATGGGCAGGAACCTTACGTCTTTTGAGCAACTGTGCTTAGCACCTGACCCTCCCACACACTCTATTTCAACATTATATGGTCTCCAAACACAGCGGGACTTAATAACGCACTTAAACTTTATCAAAGCTTGGGAAAGGGAATTGGAGGTGCAACTTTCAGAAGAAGATGTCAGGAATGGAATAAAGGCATTGCTTTTCAGTTCGCGATGCTGCCGCATTCAAGAGATGAATTATAAACTTTTATCCAGGTGGTACTACACACCCCAGAAACTGAAGCAGATATATCCAACAGCCAACAACGTATGCTGGAGGTGTAAATCAGACGTTGGCACGCTTTTACATATTTTTTGGGACTGTACTATACTACGACCCTATTGGGAATCAATCCTGGATGCTTGCTCCCAGTTACTGGGCCGAGAAGTGGAGCGTACCCCAGCCCATTCCTTATTGAATCTTGAGATAGACCGGCCCGAGACACCTCCGGATTCTGCCTTAGAACGCTGCCTGCTTAATGCTGCTAAAATTCTTATCCCAAGTAGATGGAAAACGACTACCTCCCCCTCCTTCAAGGACTGGCTAGGTAAGGTTAACGAGCTGGCAAAATTTGAGGAACTCTCAGCTAGATCTGAACGACAAAATCAATCCTTTAGGGACACGTGGATACGGTGGTTTCTATTTAGAGACTCAGATACATACAAACAGCATAGCCAGGGTATCTGCTAGAGGGCTAGTTATTCACTGCTTGTTCTTGGCAATCAGATTATCCCGTCCCCAAAGCTATACACCATTCCTAGGGATGACCATTCAGTTAGATATGCAACAGTGACATAGGGGAATACTTACTGTGGTAAATCTAGGTAATGGGCAGTCCCTATAATTCCTGACTTTCAGATACTGCATATTACTGTATGGCGTTTTATACTTTATAGCGTGCAATTGTTCAGTGCTGACATGATCCATGACTGTTGATATTTCTATGCAGCCTTTGTGTGGCAACCCCTCACCTTTATTTGTTTTGCAATTTTTTATCCTTTTGTTTTGACATATACCCCTCCCCCTTTCTTTCTTCTGTATCCCCCTCCTTTATTGGAAATCTCTTTAATAAAAAACTATTGAACGAAAAAAAATAGGCAGCAGCAATGACTCTGACCAGAGAGGAGACCAAGAAGCGAAGTCTGAAGCTTTCCTCAGTTAACTAGTATTCCTCCAGGAGGGCATAGGCTTGTTCTTCTATCTGAATAACAAAAGTAAATACCATGTGAATCATGGCATCTAGTTATACAGAACACAGGTTCTGTATTAGATATACTTTTGTTATGTATATGCTGAGCAGATGACACACAGTTGATATCTTGTACAGGAATGTGATCCGGTATCTGGAAACTCATTATCCAGAAAGCTCCGAATTACGGAACGGCTATCTCCCATAGACTCCATTTTATCCAAAGAATCCAAATTTCTAAAAATGATTTCCTTTTTCTCTGTTAATAGATAGGCTGTGCAAAAAAAAGTTTTCTAATAAAGATACTTGTAATGTATAAAGGCTGGAATGACTGGATGTCTAACATAATAGCCAGAACACTACTTCCTGCTTTTCAGCTCTCTCTGAGTTTGTCAGTGACTTGAAGGGGGGCCACATGGGACAAAACTGTCCATTGAGTTTGCTATTGATCCTCAGCATTCAGCTCAGATTCAAAAGCAACAGTTATTACCCATGTTCCCTCGAGTCACTGATTGATTACTGCCTGATAACCAATCAGTGGAAACCAAGAGAGCTGCAAAGCAGGACATGGTGTTCTGGCTATTATGTTACACATCCAGTCACTCCAGCCTTTATACATTACATTTTAGGCTAACTAACTATATTAGATCCATTCTTTTATTTTCTATCTATTTACCCAGTTTTTATTTTTACACTGAGATGTTTACTTGATTTTCTAGTAGACTTAAGGTATGAAAATCCAAATTATGGAAAGATCCTTTATCTCTCTCTCTCTCTATATTTTTTTTTTTTTTTGCTTGGGGGGCATGGGACTTCAACGTACACCTTGTCCTGCCCATGGCTTCTTGCATTCTAGCAGTATAGAAAACATTTGATGTCAGCTGCCAGGGCCAATCCTGCCATGAGGCAAGGTGAGCACCTTGCCTCAGGCGGCAGTGAACGGGCAGTTACAAATGGTGGCAAAAAGCCGCCTCCTGTAACTTTAAGAGCCGAATTTCTGGTTCTGCTAGTGCAGAAAGCGCAGTACACATTCGCTGCGCTAGTGATGCAGTCCCCTTTGACCCACTCCGACACTAAACTTTTAAGCACGGAGCTGGAGAGGGGGGCAGCATCGGGGTCGCTACCTCAGACGGCAGCAGCCCGCGGATCGCCCCTGCCAGCTGCTTTGCATTTGGTTGGGATATGTTATATGAAAAATCCAACCCTAATCTTGCTGTTATAATTCCATGGTGTAGAAGCAGACATGTGTATGGAAATGCTTTTCAGTTACTTCTGTTTATCAAAGTCTGGCCACACACACAGTACATAGACTTCTCTCACAGTTCTGTCCATTTCAGCAGATAACTCCCCTGGTTCTGCCTAGGACCCCCGTCTTTCCTGAGGGGTTACAGCATGAATAGGATGTTGGTATGTCAGGAGAGTAGCAGGAGACTTCTATGAGCAGAATGGACAATAATGCTGGTGCAAAAATATTACACTTTGGTTTTATATTTGAACTTTGTATTCTGTCACCCATATTAAAAGAATCCTATTGGGGCAAATTTCACTTGCAAAAGTGGCCAATTGCACCGGCACATTTACTCATAGCAACCAATCAGCAATAAAGATTGCTCAGTCAATGTAAAAGAAAAGGAGAACAACCTGATTGCTAGTAACTGCACAAAGTCTAGGGCTGGAGGGAACATAAACAAAGTGCACATACCTGCCCTTCTGAGGCTCTCAAGCTGTCAGCATGACGCACGATGTGAACGATGCACGTTGCGTCTTCTTCCGACAGTCGCATCGGATGCACTCAGCGACAAGGTCCGACATTTCTATTACTTACCTTATTTTCGTCACATCCGTCTCATCGCATCCGTTACCTCTCAGAGCATTGGATCTGGGGGAAACTGCTTGTGTAGTTCTACCATTAGCTCCCTGAGAGACTGACCAGCCTGGGTTTTTAAGGGCTCCTGGTTACCCAAAACCCCCCCCCCCACCCGAGACATCAGAATCAGCTGGTCAGTTGTAGCGCCTCACTCTGCTACAGGGACACAGATGTAGTAATCTGTAGAATAAAACTGTTTTTCAAATTAAATATGAGACTTCAATTATTTTTGTTTAATAAAGCACCCATACCTGTTATAAAGTTATTTAAAAATCTTAGCTGTCAATCATATTACCTGTAACCTGGCCCTCCTCTATGCCACAGCATATCACTTTCACTTTCCATTCTGCACTACCTAAGTATCTTTGCGCGTTCCCATTTAAAGGTAACACACATGCACCCAGTACTGATTAGGTGTTCCTGATTTGCGCTGGTGCTCCGTCACAGGCAACCACAGAGTTAACTTCAATATATTAAAATGGCATCTTTGCGCGTTCCCCCTCCCTCTCCATTGTATTGGGCAAGTGCATCAAGTCCCTCGTTCGGGCACATTAACAAGATTTTGGGATCATAAAAAAAACATGCCTTAATAACAGTGTCCACAAAATGGTGGCTGTCTGCTTGCTGTGATTGTGAATTACAAGACAGAATGAAATAAAATTTTAATATTTCAAATTGTTTAAGTAAAGTTTGGTTTGACTAACACCATAGAAAAGCTTTCAGAATTATCTTAGGTCCCCTTTAAGCCTTTCAATGTTATGGTTTCTAGCAGAACAATCCAGTTGCTAACTCTTTGGAGTGGTCTTTTATTAATATAGTTTCTCCTCCCCAAATTCTAAACCACAGCCAAATATTCGAGTAGTGTACATTATTGTATTTTGGGAACTTGTTTAGCAACTGCTCTTACAGTATATTCTTCCATCAACTCTTCCCCAAACAGTGTTCTGATCTGTTTGTAGATGCTTCTTCAAAGATTAGGAGGAAAAAATGCACTCCGCACATTTGATTATGTTTTTCCCCACAATTCCAGAAAGCAATATTTGCACACCATTACAAAATCTTGTGATGAAGTATAGGCTTACACTTATTTGCCCTTTAATTCCATGCAATATCCATGGCTTCCTTGTGTTTCTATTATGTTTACAAATGACACCTTATTTGAGGCTCTGTTCGTGTAGGACCTATGAACCTACTGCATTTTCAGGGATTGACCCAGATTTATATACTGGAGGGGTGGGCATATCTGGGTATGATGAGGGTGTAATTGGGCATGGCACAGCACTCCTCTGTGCTATGGAGATACAGTTAAGTTGTGGCAACAGCTAGTGATGCAGTTGGGTAGGGAACTGGGAGCCTGTGCACTGGTACTAAAAAAAAAAAAATCACAGGGAAAGCTTTATTTACCCTTTGAAAATGTATGAATAGTCAGCTTTGTGAGCGACTTTTTGGATGCGCGTCCAAATTTCGTGACGCAGGTGAATTTTCGCCGGCAAGTTTTCGCAGGAGATTTGCAAATTTGTTAGCGAAATGCAGAAATTTGCCGCGAATTAGTGACAGACAAATTTATTCTAGCACAGAAGCAATCTGCTTCCTATCTCAATAACGGGTTAAAAAGGGCAGATTGCGTAAAGAAGGAAAGCATTACAAGAAGTGTTGAAATGGCATCGTTTTGCTGAGTTTTTCATGAAACCTGGCACATCAGATTTGTTTGCTGTTCAAGCTTCAGTGAATCCGGAAACTTTTGTAATCAGCTACGGGAAACCCTTCAGCCTATTGAGCAAGATTAGTATTCTAAGTAATCTGATGTTTAACGCCTTTACTGACTCTAAGGCAAAAAGGCAAAACATGCTTTCTGGGTTTTTTCTCAGAGAATATAAAAGGGCCAGTATACCCCTTCTCCAACATGAGTTTATTAAATAGGGCTTGTGCCGCACACACTTTTAGCCCATTATTTTAATAGTAAAATATGTATTGTTTTTCTCATTTCTTGTACCAAACAGGGAAAAACGTAGAAAGTAAAAGTCACATTCTACTTCTTGTTCTTACAAGCAAAATCAAAACAAATCACCAGTTCAATGTGAAGCCCTCTGTATAAACAACCACCCCCCTTACCTGCAGCCTGTTAGGCTTTGTGATAAAGAGCAGCTCATAATACAAATGATTTCTCAGTGAGCTGGTGATGTGTTTTGATTAGGGTTGCCAACCGTTCTGAAAGGTTTTATTGGCAGGTGGGGGTGGGAACAAAAGGGGCAGTCCGTGATGCATAAGGGGCGGAGCCACATCATGAGATGGCCAGACGGCCAAAAAAAGGTAAGTTATCAGTGAATTGGGGGTGGGCCAAGGGCTTTTTTTAAGGGTATTACAAATTTACTGGCAACAACATTGCCGATAATTTGTAATAACGGCCCCGGTCTTGACTGGGCCAGTAAAATACCGGGCAGGTGGCAACCCTAGTGCTCATAAGAAGAGGACTATCCATCTATACCCTGTGTAGCTCAAGAAATAACAAAAAAACATAGATTTTTTTTGTATTGAAACAAAAGGCAAAACATATGCTCAGCACAATCCCTATTCATCAAACAAATGTTTAATGAAAAAGGTAGGATGCAGCATGACCCACATTCTGTTTTACATGCCGTGCTTCTTACAGGAGTCACCAGGAAGTGCTATTAACCTTGAAACGAGCGAGTGACTAGAATATATGATTGTATATGATGATTGTATAATCACTGAATGAGTAGGTGAATTGAGGAACCGCCCGTCATCAAGTCATTTGCCTTCACGTAGTCAGTCATGCTGTTTGTCACATTCAGATGGAATGATGTTGGTGGGAGGAATCTGATTGATTACATAAGGACAGACCAATGAAATTAAACATCGGCAATTCATTTTATTTTGCATTACGCAAAATTGCAGAGGGAACCCTGCCCTTCGGGGCTTAAGATGGAAATATATATATATATACATACACAGAACAGATCTTGCCTCGATCTGCCCACCTTGAGGGTGGGCTTATATTGGTCTGATCCGATCGTTTGGCCCCAGGGCCAAAGAATTGGATGCAGTTCTGTATTTAGGTCTGGTGCCAGACTGGATCTCAGCACGCCACATTTACTGTGACATACAGGTATGGGATCCGTTATCCGGAAACCTGTTATCCAAAAAGTTCCGAATTACGTCTCCGACAAATAATCCAAATTTTTAAAAACGATTTTCCTTTTCTCTGTAATAGTAAAACAGTATCTTGTACTTGATCCAAACGAAGATATAATTAATCCTTATTGGAAGCAAAACCAGTTTATTTAATGTTTACATTATTTTGTAGTAGACTTAACGTATGAAGATCCGAATTACAGAAAGATCCATTACCCGGAAAACCCTGTGTCCCAAGCATTCTGGATACCATTATAATATTATTTCCACTACCGACATGCAAAAATGTGTTCCTAACCCCTCACCCCCCCTCCCACTGCTGGGGGCGGTTGAAAAGATTTTTCTTTTTCACAAAAAATTTTAATTTGTTATATAGGCACCTAAGGGCCGCCCACTTAAAACTGCAGGCACAGGCCCTCGGATGCCTATACAGGTATGGGATCCGTTATCCGGAAACCCATTATCCAGAAAGATCACAATTACGGAAAGGCTGTCTCTCATAGACTCCATTTTAATAAAATAATCAAAAATTTTTGAAATAATTTCCTTTTTCTCTATAATAATAAATACGTACCTTGTACTTGATCCAAACTAAGATGTAATTAATTCTTACTGAAAGCAAAACCAGTTTATTGGGTTTATTTAGGGCTCTCACACACGGGTGTTTTTGCCTGCGCTCCCCTGTGCGTTCTTCCGTTCAGCCGCAGGAGAGCACAGGAGTAGACGCAGTCAATTATTTTGAAGGGGCTGTACTCACACAGACGCATGTAAGCGCCAAACGCAGGTTGGGACGCAGCATGTTACATTTCACCTGCGTTCAACGCATACATGCGTCTGTGTGAGTACAGCTCCTTCAAAATAATTGTTTGTGTCTACTCCTGCGCTCCCCTGCGGCTGAACGGAAGAAAGTGCAACCGATTATCTCGGAACGATCGTACGAATTGTCCATCATCTAAAAAGACCAATTTGCCAGGATAACAAAGGGTAGCTGCCTGCTTGGCCCTGCAAACATAGATAGATTGCACTGGGGCCGACAAAGATTTTTTAACCTGGTCGATCAATTTCCTGACAGATGTCAGCTGTAAAACGTAAGATATTCGATCGTTCGAATCCCACTAACCGCAAGATAATTTCAAAGGATTGTTCGGACTTTGCTAAAATCGGTCGTTTGGCAAGAGAAATCTTTGCGTCTATGGGGACCTTTAGGATATGAAGATCCAAACTATGGAACAATCCCTTATCCAGAAAAGACCAGATCCCGAGCATTCTGGATAACAGGTCCCATACCTGTATGTAAATATGGCCCTGATTGGAAGACAACGATGGGGATACAGGGCGTCAGGGCGAGGACCTCATCAACAAGCTGATGCAGTCATCACTCTAATAAGATCAGCAGTGACACAGAGATGTTGTAGCCAAAATCAGGTATGTCAGGCTTTGATTGGCTGTTAATTCTGTTCACTTGTAAGTGGTGTCAGAGCATACGAACCACTGGGGTTTTATAGCTCGTTTCCTCTGTTTCCTGCCAGTAGACTCCCCTGCACTTCTGCATGCGGAGAATAAAGAATGCGGTGAAACTAAAGACCATCTACATGCCAAAGACACATTTTGCCTGACTTTCAGAGGGGCAACAGCACAAAATAAGTATACAATACTAGGAGTATGATGTAGTACAGCAAATATTTACCCTCAGCCTTTGATTCGTGATGTAGTTAAAGGGACAGCATGAGTTTAGTGAGGTCTTGTGATAAACATACATTTCTCATATTGTTTTACAAACAAATCGATTTTGTTATTTGATTTATATTATTAATTGCATTAAAGGGGAACTAAGGCCTAAAAGTGAATGTGGCTAAAAATGCTATAGTTTATATACTGAACTTATTGCACCAGCCTAACGTTTCAGCTTGTCAATAGCAGCAATGATCCAGGACTTAACTTGTCACAGGGGGTCACCATCTTGGAAAGTGTCTGTGACACTCACATGCTCAGTGGGCTCTGAGCAGCTGTTGAGAAGCTAAGCTTAGGGCTCGTCACTAATTATCCAGCAGAAAATGAGGTTGGTCTGTAATATAAGCTGATGCTACAGGGCTGATCATTAAATTCTGATGCTAATTGCACTGGTTTATGTGCTGCCATGTAGTAATTATCTGTATTAATTACTAATCAGCCTTATATTGTGACATTTACAACATTTCTAACTTCTTCTTTAGTTAAGCTTTAGTTCTTTAAATAGAACAAACAGGGAAATTGAAGCTAGTTAGCTAGTTAGATGACCAGTGCAAAGATATGTCCCCTGCACAATAGACTCATTACACACTCATCATTTAAATTATTAATTGAACTAAATAGAACAAACAGGGAAATTGAAGCTACTCCATGTTTGGTCCTTGGGAGGCAGCTAGTTAGATTACCAGTGCACAGATATTTCCCCTGGACAATAGGCTCATCACACACACCCAGCGTTTGGGCTGTATAAAACACACATCTTGATAAATTTCCAATTTATATTACACAGCTTTTTACACCATTATTCTGGCATTAACTGTTTTACACAGTATGATGATTAGGCCCCTAAATCCATTAGCCTGTGACCCTGCTGTGGCTTCTTGGTGAACTGCACAAAATGTAATTGATTTTTGTATAGCAAATCTTTTGCCCTATCCACTTGGACAAGGGTTAAAGATGATTTGATATACACCCCTGAATACAGGCTTGAACACCGTGTGCAAGGGTTTTGATTTGAATTCAAAGGAGTGCAATCTTTGCAACAATAGCCAAGCTGCAAAGGAAGATGGTTGGGGATAATATCTGGAGGCTGTGGTCCCCCATTCCAACACTGCTTTGGTACTAAGATTATAGTTTACAAAAGCCACATAAATAAAGCGCTTATCTAAGTTCAAAAGGAACTGATACAGTGACGAAACAATGCACCAAAATCACAGTGTGCATCTGCTGCTTTGCTGTTACAAAAGCTTTATGATTAAAGAGGCAAAGCCACATACCTGGATAGAAAGTCACCGTTAGTTATACAACAAAACACTTAGGCAGACACTACCTGATTAATGTACTAGAAATCCAGCAAGATATGATCAGAAGGAGCTGATGTGATGATATAACAATGGACTAAATCACTATAACAATAGTGCATGTTCGCAGGCAGTCAGTGTATTGGCTCTAGAAGATTATGGGGCAAGCCTGTTGAAGCCGTTAAAAGGCTTTAATAAAAACTAGGACCTACTCGTTTTAGAAACGGATAGTTTTGAGGTTTCTGATTCATCTGAACTTCTTTACTGTGAGTCATTTAATGAAGGGTGGGAATGGCTTCCCTGGCTTCCTCTTCATTGCTTTTATCTTGACTCTGATTACACTATCAAAGAATTTCGGTTGTTTCACCTGCAAATGAAAGCTTTCTGCTGTTTTTTTTTTTTAAAAGAAATTTAAACCCTCAAAACTGATTACTGTGAATAGTTCAGAGTTTTTAAACTCATATTGAATTTGATGTATTGATTTGCACCACCTTCTGTTCATTTGTGAATTTCATGAGAAAAGGAAAGTCCTGTGATGTTTCTCTGCTTGGAAAATAAGGTAGTGAGCGGAGAAGACTCATCTGATATTTCTGTAGTCATTTCTAAGCAGAGCAACATCACAATACTTTCCTTTTCTTACACAATGAATTTTCAGCCGACGGTGGTCATCCAGGCCCAGATTTGTGAGCAATCAACAAAGGCCCGTGCTTAGGACGTCAAAAATTGGGGAGCGGCATAATACCCACTGGCCACACCAAGAGTCCATAAAGTAGCACAATCGGCCGGGAAAAGTGTGCGTTATTGGAAAAGCAGGTTGGTGCAGAGGGGTAGAGGTTGGTCAGAGTGTAAGCGCCAGGGAGTTGGGTGCATGGGGCAATATTAATGGGGGGGGGTTTGCTGCGAAGAGCAGGGGTGCCTAGGGGCATCTTGGAATCCAACCCTGTGATCATACAATATGATGGTGGGGAGGTGGGGCATTGGTTTGAAAAAAACGAGTGGATGGTAATGGGCCAAATAGTATCAGTTCGGGTGCAAACACTACTTGGACCAGCTCTGGAAAATGCTTTCTGGTTGTTGGGGTCACTGACCCTAAAACCAAAAAACAGATAGACTGTGAGATTTACATTTTATTGCTATTTGTTTTTCTTCTCAGTCCCTCTGCGCTTACTCCATGCCCAGAGTAAGCGTAGAATTACACAAGCGATTTTAAGTGTGATAGCTTCCATGCTGACGAGCTGAGATGAATCGCAGGCGCAGGGCTGGTCCTATCAAATGTGGGGCCCAATTGGGACCATGTTGGCAGGGCCCCTAGACAAAGTGTTGCTGGCTACTGACACAGCAAGTATTTAGGAAAATAAGGGCATACAGGCACAAAATAGAAAGGAAAAGGGGCAGTGCGGGGCCCCCAGAGGTGCGGGGCCCAATTGGGCCCAATTGGTCCAATTGGCCTAAGGCCAGCCCTGCGCAGGCGTCACGTCGGACGTGCCGAATCTAAAGTAAGAAATAGGAATGTCAAATGTTGTCGCTGCATGCATCCAACACAACACGAGTGTCGGATGAAGACGCAACGTGCAGTGTTCACATCTGACAGTTGTGTCGTGTTGGATGCACACAGATAGACTGTGAGACTTACATTGTATTGCTATTTGTTTTTCTTCTCAGTCCCTCTGAGCTTCATTTTTAGTTTTGATTTCAAAACGGCTCCCAATTTCATAAAAAAAAAATAAAAATCCAATGCAAATGTTCTTAGGACATGGACACACATGCGGATTTTCGCCGAGCTCCGCGCCGCATTTTTGTAAAAAAGAAAGACAATCGCAACGTAAATATGCTTAGCAGTTTCAAGCTTTACGCGGTGGTCAACTGTTTTAAAAACCGCGTGCCGAAAATCCGCATGTGTGTCCATGCCCAGTGTAAGGGTAGAACTACACAGGCGATTTTAAGTGTCATAGCTTCCATGCTGACGAGCTGAGATGAATCGCAGGCGTCACGTCGGATGTGCCAAATCTATGGTAAGTAATAGGAATGTCGGACGTTGTCCCTGCGTGCATCCGACACGACTGTCGGATGATGACGCAACGTGCAGTGTTCGTCGCTTCATGTCGGATGCACGCAGTGACATTCCTATTACTTACCTTAGATTTGGAGCATACGACGTGACGCCTGCGATTCATCTTAGCGCGTTGAACAGAAGCTATCACACTTAATGTAGTTCTACCCTTATGCTTTCTGAGCCATACTAAAACCCCTTTAAGCATAATGTTTAAACTCACAGGGAAATGTGTTGTGCCCAATGATCATCTTTCTGGAGCCCCTGATGCTCCCTTGCTCCTGCCAGCTCCTGCGATGTGGGCACAGGAGCTGGCGTCTTTCATTTGGTTTTGTTCAGAGACAAAACGAGCTATATGTCGCCGCGATTTGCTTTTTAAAAACGTTGGCGACAAATCGTCCAGTGTGTCCTTACCCTTAAAAAGAAAGACTTACACTCGCACACCCTGGCCGTCCAGACTTCAGCGACTCCCAGGTGCTCGATGTCAGAGGGAATAGGCAACCTCAAAAACAGCGTAAGAACAGGATACACCGGCACAGCATGGGTAAGTTCAGCAGGTTAAACCTTGCTCATTTATTGCGGATGCAACGTTTCGGGGCGTGACCCCTTTCTCAAGCATGCTTGAGAAAGGGGTCACGCCCCGAAACGTTGCATCCGCAATAAATGAGCAAGGTTTAACCTGCTGAACTTACCCATGCTGTGCCGGTGTGTCCTGTTCTTACCCTTAAAAAGGAAATGCCCTGTCAATGCCAGCTGCTTTCATGTGTATGTGGGTATTGTTCTTGTACATTGACTCATACCAGAGTTGCTAAGGGCCATGCAGCTGTCTCAATGGGCAGGTGTTTCAGTTGCTGCAGTTCGTCCTTAAAAATAATTTAGCTCCTACAAATGGGAATTATACAGGCTAACAGAAGCTGCCTCTCATTCTCCTGCCCTGTATTAAAGCCCATGGGTTATAGCCTTGTGCCATTATGTGGTGCTCCTCTGTGAATTCTCATGTTCTTATCATTTACAGAAAGTGTGTGTACACAAACATGATTTTCTGGCTGCTGTACAAAGAAGCAGTCGATTATGGGGTTCTGGGAAGAAAGAATTTTATTCATTCTATCTAGCTGAAAGGGCTGGATGGGAAACACAGCTTCCTCTTTATAAGAAGTAATTATTTTCCATAGCACTTCCATTTCCCAGCTTACCTTGTTATACGCCCTCTTTCTCCCCTTAGCTCCATTTATGCACATGAATTGAAGCTGCCACATTGCTTGACCCAGAAAGAGGCGTTTCTACTGGGACACTAAACTACTTTGGCATAGTCCTTAAAGGCATACTGTCATGAGGAAAAAAAAAAATCAAAATGAATCAGTTAATAATGCTGCTCCAGCAGAATTTTGCACTGAAATCCATTTCTCAAAAGAGCAAACAGATTTTTTTATATTCAATTTTGAAATCTGACTTGGGGCTAGACATATTGTCAATTTCCCAGCTGCCCAAGTCATATGACTTGTGCTCTGATAAACTTCAATCACTCTTTACTGCTGTACTGCAAGTTGGAGTGATATCACCCCCTCCCTTCCTCCCCCCCCCCCCAGCAGCCAACAAAAGAACAATAGGAAGGTAACCAGATAACAGCTCCCTAACACAAGATAACAGCTGCCTGGTAGATCTAAGAACACCACTCAATAGTAAAAGCCCATGTCCCACTGAGACACATACAGTTACATTGAGAAGGAAAAACAGCAGCCTGCCAGAAAGCATTTCTCTCCTAAAGTGCAGGCACAAGTCACATGACCAGGGGCAGCTGGGAAATTGACAAAATGTCTAGCCCCATGTCAGATTTCAAAATTGAATATAAAAAAATCTGTTTGCTCTTTTGAGAAATGGATTTCAGTGCAGAATTCTGCTGGAGTAGCTCTATTAACTGATGCGTTTTGAAAAAAACATGTTTTCCGATGACAGGATCCCTTTAAGAAGAAAGAGAAAAATAACAGAAGTTATTTAAAGGTTTACAAACCACAAGTACATTTTTAGCAAGATTACAGGATTGATTTACCCCCAAAACAGGAAGTGTTCTGAGAAACAACTGCATCCAACTGACTTTTTTTTAATGTAAAATAAAGAAAAAGAGGTTCACTTAAATGAACATGTCTGTATTCACTGATGTATTCCATTGTGTGCAAATGGTCTCAATTCCCTAATGTGTACATATCTGTGTGGTTTAGAGGCTGCATTTTTTTTTGCAAATGCCAAAAGGCCTGCTTAAACCCCATATACAGAAGATGCCCAAAATAATTGTATATTGCATTGAAATGCCTCATGGACAGTAATATATATCCCAGTGGATAAAATCTGATCCTCTCCCTTCCACACATTGTATGTTTGTTGGCTGACAGGCACAGGATCAGCCTGTCAGTGAACAAACAAAGTGGATTTCAGAGTGAAAATTCATACTTTTACTTTTCCACCCCAAAATCCGCTGACACTGCCTGCACTTGTGTTCATGGTCAAAGAAAATGATAAGACGATAAGCAAAGTCATACTTATCCTTCAGAAAATTGTTATGATAAAAACTGAACTTCCCCAAATAACTTTTGCAAACACACACTTTCAAATGTCATGGTGTGACCTTTCCATTACTTTGCCTTTAAGCAGTTCCCTTTCATCCTCGCTGCCCCCAGAGGTTACTGCTGCACAAAATAACTACAAGTTCCTCCTGGTCTCTCTTTTTTTTTACACAGTTAGCACTGTCCCTTTTGAGATTGGTTTGCTTGGAGAAGATAAAAACAAAATAAAAGTGCAAAATAAAGGTGCCTGTCCCTCCTGTTTAGATAAGATGGGTTAGATGTGTGTGATCAGCACATGTTAATATCTTGATATAAAGCGAAATAGTCCTTTCGCTCTCATTCTCTCTGCCCCTTCTTTACTACAACTTTTATTTATTGTAATCTGTGCTCAATCTCCAGGAAAATGGCACCCTTTGCGAGCATTGAATCACGGCAAATAAATTACATTACTCATGTCGATTTGGCTTAATTACAGGAAAATGTCTTCCAATTAAGCCAGATCGGTACAAGTGATAACTTTTACTTGCAGTGATCTTAATGTTACACTAAGGGGCAAATTCACTAAAGCGCAAAGCGCATAAAGCTAGCGCAAAGTCGCCAGCGTGACATCATTTTGATTTACTAACGGGCACTGGCGTAAATTCGCTAGCGAATTGGACCTACTCAATCGCTACTTCGCACCCTTACGCCAGGCGAAGTTGCGCTATGGCGAAGGGATGACATATCTAGGCTAATTCACTAACTTGCGCATTTTACTGAACGTTACCTCTTGCGCCAGACTTGCCTTCGCCACCTCAGACCAGGCGAAGTGCAATAGAGTAGATACGGATTGCTTTGAAAAAAGTTGAAATTTTTTATAAGTCCCAAAAAACGCTGGCGTCTTTTCCTTTTTTAAGGGTGATAGGCTGAAAAGATCGTAAATTTTTTTGAGGGTACCCTCCTTCCCCCCTACATTTCCTAACATATGGCACCTAAACTATACAGTGGGCACATGTATAGGGCAAAATATCAACTCTATTTTATTTAATGAAGCTTTCCCAGCCTTGTGTAGTTTAATGTATTTGCTGCTACATATACGTTCATTTTGTACTTTAACTTGGCGCCGTATGCAAATTAGGCATTGCGCAACTTCACTTTGCTTGACGAACTATCTCTAGCGCAACGTCGCTACCGTTCGCCTCCCTAATGCAAAAATTTAACAGACACAGAAGGCAACAAATCTTACCATGTGCTACAGACGGACTGTGCTAACTGTGTAAGGGCTCTTACAGACAAGCGTTTTTACCTGCGCTCCCCTCCGTTGTGCTTTCTTCCATTCAGACGCAGGGGAGCGCAGGAGTAGACGCACTGAATTATTGTGAATGGGGCTGTACTCACACAGACGCATGTAAGCGCCAAACGCAGGTAAAATGCAACATGCTGCACTTACATGCATCTGTGTGAGTACAGCCTCATTGCCAATAATTCAGTGTGTCTTCTCTTGTGCTCTGCGGCTGAACGGAAGAAAGCGAAACAACGCAGGGGAGCGCACAAACAAACGCCCATGTGTAAGAGCCCTTAGAGCCCTAAATAAAATAATTTCATTAACGAGAGTGAGAATACATGGGAGAATTTAACCAGCTGTGGTATTATAATAAAGTATATGGGTGCATATTAGGGTACTGCTACTTGGGAGAGTTTATCCTGATGCAGAGGTCTAAAGATAACATCAGATTTAATTCCTTGTACGACCATCATTTGTTTTAATGCAGCAATCTAAAACAAACCATTCAATTGTAGGATTAAAGTAGGAAAAATAACAAATGTTCTGGCCATTAGGGCATTGTGTTGGCACGTGGGAAGTAGATGCTGGCAAGAACTTATAGAGAGGGGTAGAAAGGGTATTAACCGAGCTGCAGAAGAATAATATATCACTGCAGTGAACACAGGAGGAGCAGCCATGGCATGAACGTCTTCAGTGACAGAATCTGCCTTCGGCAAGGGAAATGACACCTTTCAGCTAAAGGTGTGACAGTATCTGAACATTTTTAGAATTGTTTCCAGCATGTAAATGAGGTTTGTGTAAGAAAAGAGGAAGTGCAGCTGATCTTTCCATGAGAGCAAGGAACTAGGAAGCAGAGCCGTGATGCATGACGCCTTCTTATTGTACTTTATGCCAGTATGGAAATTATAGCATGCCTGTATGGGCTGGGGCTGCCTTGTAGAACTACACTGTGCCGCATACTGGGGTGGTTAAAGGAACAGTAACATGAAAAAATTAAAGTGTGCAGAGGGCTAGTCTTATTATTAAAGGGTAGGAAATATAACATAGCAAGGGGTTGTGGGCAAGAGGTAGCAGAATATTTGTGATATGCAAGTCCTGGCTGCACCATATAGTAAGTGAGGGTTCAGTCTGAGGGTGGCATGTGAGCTTTAGGTATATCTACAAGGCACCCTGTTAGAGGAGGGGGTCGAAGCACAGGGTATATGTACCCAGATTACAGGTACTAAAATACACATAACCCTGAGGGGCGTAACTACAGAGGAGGCAGACCCTGCATCTGCAGGGGGTCAGGAGGTATAGAGGCCACATGAAGCCCCAATTCATATACAATTTCAATATATCTTGGTTAAACAGTTCAACCGTCCTCTAGACATTTTGGGGGCCTAAAAAATAATTTAATAATTTACTGTGGGGCCCATTAATATATTAATATTATATAATATATTATATAATATTATATAATATATTATATAATATATTATATAATATAATTATACAATATAATATATTACATTAATAGTTACACCACTGAACCCTATAGCTTCTACCCTTTGTTTTTTCTATTAGATAAGAATATAGCAAAATAACAAGGGTTAGACCAGTGATCCCCAACCAGTAGCTCATGAGCAACATGTTGCTCTCCAAAACCTTGGATGTTGCTCTCAGTGGCCTCAAGGCAGGTGCTTATTTTTGAATAATAATGGTAGCAAGTTTTAATTGCATAAAAACTAAGTATACTGCTAATTAGAGCCTCCTGTAGGCTGCCACATAGGGGCTACCAAATGGCCAATCATAGCCCTTATTTGGCAACGCAAGGGGTCTTTTTCATGCTTGTGCCGCTCCCCAATTCTTTTTATAGTTGAATGTGGCTCACGGGTAAAAAAAAGGTTGGGGACCCCTGGGTTAGACTGTTGGCAACTTAAGGGTGCAGCTCATGCCAAGATGGGCCAGACACACCTTGAATGCATAATAAATGGGGGTTCCTTATTAATTATTCCTGGAAAGATGTCTGGACTGTAGCCAAAGGCAAATTCTGCGTTTAATCAACATACTCTGAGAAATGCATGTTGGGCACACAGCTGCCCCATTCACTGCATGATGCATGTAATCGAGTGGATCAGGTATCACGTGTGGGTATCTGTTCATGGACCGTGGGGTGACTGCACAGAAAGTCAGAAAGAAGGGGCCCCAGACTGGCCAGTGTACTTCTATATTAACACTTTAAACACACAAATTATAGAAAAATGTATCTATTATTTTAATCAAAGCCTCCAAGTACGTGCCAGGCAGAATGTGCCATCGTAGTTTGTCCACAGCTTTTCATAAGACTGGCAGCGTGTATGATTCCACGTGTGTGGTTTTTGTTTTGCACAAGTCTGTGTGTCCCCTAGCTAGGAATTGCACAATACTCATTAATTGCATTTCCAAAGAGCTCACAATCTAATATTTAGTATCATAGGTACAAGGAGACTTAGGGGCAGATTTATTATGCTGTGTAAAACAAAATTTGCCGATATAAACAGTGTAAGAGGTTCTAAGAGGTTCTGCAGCAGCATGTATCTATTCTTTCTGTTCCAAACCTTTAATATTCCATCCCCAGTACTTCTGTGTAATCCAGCAAGGAGATGGAGCACAGGGGATTCTGAGAATAATAGTTGATCTAGGCGTTTCTTTCTGCCTTTAGTGTACTCAATTACAGGGCCCGTCCACTGACACACAGGAACATGCTATTTGCATATGTCACTTTGTATCACCCCTCGGATGCGAATGGAACCTGCCGGCTGTTTGCTGGGAGGCAGATAGAGATAAAGATAGAGAGAGTCTCCTCTTGGGCATAAGCAAATGAGCAGATACCAGCGGGGGTGTGGGGATTTCCTCCCCAGGGAAGAGACTTGCCACACACAATCGGTGTCTCTCCCAAGCGGCCGCAGGGGTTAACGTCTCCTGCTTTTCGTGTTGTTTCTCATCATTTCCTGACAGGCTCCTCCTCTCCTCGCGGCACGTGGAACCTCCCAGTTTTGGACTTTCCAGCAGTGACTGAGATCAGTGAGCGGCGCAGTCGGAGTCGCGTGATGTAGCGGTGCCGTGTCTCAGCCATGCCCGGGCACAGCCTCGGCTATAAAGGTAAGGATTGTGCGGGGAGCGACTGCTGCTGCAACTTTATGGGTGCGACTGTCGCTATAGACTCCGAGGGAGCTTGCAAAGTCGCACCAGTGTCCATGGTAACGTTCTACTCGGAGAAATGTCTGTGTTCTGTACAGCAGGGCCCCTGCCTGGATCTAGTGCCTGGACATAAGTGCCTCCAGGGTTGTCAGGTCTCAGTTTTAAAACCAGTCAAATCAGCTACAAAACCAGCCTGAAACTAGCCAAGAGGCTTTTCAAAAGTAGCCCAAAAATAGCACAATATGTGCAGTAAAGAAAAAAAAAATTCTAAAAAATATATGAATCTATGTGAAAACATGCCTTTATTCAAATTTCCACTGTTTCGCCCAAAAGGTAGATCAGGATCTTTAAATAGACCTTTAAAGGGATACTGTCATCTGGAAAACATGTTTTTTTTTTTCAAAACGCATCAGTTAATAGTGCTGCTCCAGCAGAATTCTGCACTGAAATCCATTTCTCAAAAGAGCAAACAGATTTTTTTATATTCAATTTTGAAATCTGACATGGGGCTAGAAATTTTGTCAATTTCCCAGCTGCCCGATGTCATGTGACTTGTGCCTGCACTGTAGGAGAGAAATGCTTTGTGGCAGGCTGCTGTTTTTCCTTCTCAATGTAACTGAATGTGTCTCAGTGGGACATGGATTTTTACCATTGAGTGTTGTTCTCAGATCTACCAGGCAGCTGTTATCTTGTGTTAGGGAGCTGTTATCTGGTTACCTTCCCATTTTTCTGTTGTTTGACTGCTGGGGGGGGGGGAAAGGAATGGGGGTGATATTACTCCAACTTGCAGTACAGCAGTAAAGAGTGATTGAAGTTTATCAGAGCACAAGTCACATGACTTGGGGCAGCTGGGAAATTGACAATATGTCTAGCCCCATGTCAGATTTCAAAATTGAACATAAAAAATCTGTTTGCTCTTTTGAGAAATGGATTTCAGTGCAGAATTCTACTGGAGCGGCACTATTAACTGATTCATTTTTTTTCCCCCATGACAGTATGCCTTTAAAGTCCCCATAGACGCAAAGATTTCTCTTGCCGAATGACCAATTTTAGTAGGGATGCACCGAATCCACTATTTTGGATTCGGCCAAACCCCCGAATCCTTCTCGAAAGATTCGGCCGAATACCGAACCAAATCCGAATTTGCATATGCAAATTAGGGTCCGAAGGGGAAAACATTTTTTACTTCCTTGTTTTGTGACAAAAAGTCACACGAATTTTCCTCCCCACCCCTATTTTGCATATGCAAATTAGGATTCGGTTCGGCCGGGCAGAAGGATTCGCCCAAATCCGAATCCTGCTGAAAACGGACGAATCCTGGCCGAATCCCGAACCGAATCCTGGATTCGGTGCATCCCTAGATTTTAGCGACGTCCGACCAATCCATCTAAATTATCGTGCGGTTAGTGGGATTCGAACGATCGTACATCTTACGATTTTTCGGCCGACATCTGTCAGAAAATTGGATCGGCCAGGTTAAAAAATCTTTATCGGTCCCAGTGCAATCTATCTATGTTTGCAGGGCCAAGCAGGCAGCTACCCTTTGTTTTCCTGGCAAATTGGTCTTTTTAGTTGATGGACAATTCGTACGATCGTTTCGAGATAATCGCGGTCTCTCAATGACAATCGGATCGTTTAAAAATCTTTACATATATGGCCAGTTTTAGCTGGTGGTCAGTAGATCTCAAGACACTGTCAACAAACAGCTTGTCTAAATCACCCTCCTGTTTCATTCTTTTCATTCAGATATTTATTACATTAAGGTAACGTAAGAAATAGTTGTTTATTAAATATAGCAATATAAATTCTCTCATAAATCAATATAATATTTAAGTAATATTTTCCATGGAACAGAATGCTAACAATGCTTTTATGGATGTAGATCATAATGGGATAACATCACTAAAAGTAGACCTTGTATTAGTAAAGTATGGGCACTCCTGATCTAGAGGTTAACCAATATTTACTAATGTTTATTGAAATTGTACAAAAGTTAGATAAGGAGTGCCCATATTTTAATAATACAAGGTCTACTTTTAGTGATGTTATCCCATTATGATCTACATCCATAAAAGCATTGTTAGCATTCTGTTCCATGGAAAGGCTAAAATAAAGTAAGCTTTTTTAGAGAGGTCTATATAAATACATCAATAAACCCTCAAAGTAATGCTGCTCTGAGTCCTCTGAGTCAAAAGATACACGGCGTTTCTTTCCTTCTATTGTGTACACATGGACTTCTGTATCAGACTTCCTGTTTTCAGCTTAAACTTCCAGGGCTAGAACTTGAGCATGCTCAGTTTGCTCCTCAATCACTCTCCCCCTCCCTTCCCCCCCTCCTCCCTGTTGTAATCTGAGCCCAGCGCTTTAAGTGAGCAGGGAGAAAAACAGGCAGGAAGTGATGTCACACCAAGCTAATATGGCAGCTGCTGTCCTTAACAAACAGGTAGAGCTGTTTACTCAGGTTTGGTAAAGCATTCTGCAGAATAAATATATTGTTATATCGTGCACTATTGTGGCTGACCCATAGCTTTCCTTCTCCTTTAACATAATAAATATCTGAATGAAAATTATGAAATAGAAGGGTGATATTGACAAGCTGTTTGTTGACAGTGTCTTGAGATCTACTGATCACCAGCTAAAGGTCTACTGGTAGATCCCAATCTACCTTTTGGGCACCCCTGAGTTAGAGTCTCGTAGGGCCCCTATACCACCTCAACACACCTACTGCAGTAGTGTCTGTTTCCTCTGTAGTTAGTTTCCTTAGGCACAAGGTAGAACTGTGATAGTCCAGCCTTTGTGGTAGTTACACTACTGCAGGAGCCCTAAACTAACAGTATAGGTGCCCAGCTCTCGGCAGTCCATGACCAGTGAAAACAATCATTTTCAGACTCCGTGTCAGGCTGTTGGAGCAGTAAATGGCATATTTATTTAGTGAAGCTCCTTAGTGCAGTGTAGTTCAAAAATCAGATTTGGTGTATGTTAAAGTTAGTGCACTCAGTAGCAGAAGGAGCTCCGGGCAGCGGTGGCACATCAATCAGAACCCACAAGTCAAACTGTATTTCTGTGCCCCTGGCATCTCTATTATGGTGCAGGGCTTTGTATAGGGGGTAGGGATTATGGGAGCAGATCGGACTCCAGACCTGATTGATACCATATATTGTACTGATTGTTACAGTATGAACCCGCTGTGATCATTATGAGCTACAAACCCCCCTACATGTGTTAGTGGAGGGGAATGAGGATACCCAAGTTCCTGTACTTTATTTGTGTAAAGTAGGGATGCCGACTCCAGGATTCGGTTCGGGATTCGGCCAGGATTCGGCCGAATCCTTGTGCCTGGCTGAACCAAATCCTAATTTGCATATACAAATTAGGGGATGGGAGGGAAATCACGTGGCTTTTTGTCACAAAACAAGGAAGTAAACATTTTTTTCCACATTTTCCTTATCCTCCTCTAATCTGCATATGCAAACTCGGATTTGGTTTGGTATTTGGCCGAATCTTTCATAAAGGATTCGGCTGAATCCCAAAAAGTGGATTTGGTGCATCCCTAGTGTAAAACAAAGATCCTTTGCGCACATTGTCCTAAACTGGGATCTGTATTCTCTGTGATTTCTACGTGCAGCACATCAGAGATACCAATGTGTAAAAGAAACGGATCCGCACACACATCGATTAATGCAGTCGGGGAGTATCCACCAGATGCACAGCAGAGATAACCATTAGCTGCACCACAATACAGTTTTCCCAGCAGTGTCAGAGGGGATGTAAGTGGGGTTGGGACACATTTAGGACAGTGTGACATTGGTCATTTCTTCATTTCTCATAAACCTTCCCTCTGCAGCAGTGGTTTCCAAACTCTGTGCATGCACTCTTCCACTGGGGAGGCTCAGGATCTTGGCTGGGACCTAGGCTGAAAGTTAGTAAGGGTGAGATTTGGGCTGACACTTATTTGCTATTTTAGATATTCTAGAATGTTTTTTATGTATTTTGTGACCACTTCTATCCCAGGATGGTGCGTTGTTTATCCACCTGTTCTAGGCTCAGAAGTCGCATTGTACCATTTATAGACACACATTCCTTGTATGATGTTGCCTGCCCAAATATTGCACTTTTGCTGCTCAGTAGGTGTCCAAAAACATTAAGGTGCAATATGCTAAAAAAAAAGTAATGGGTTTATACACTGGTAGGAATATGACTTTCAACAATTGAAACTATATTTTTCTGCACTGCTGGTTGTCTCTTGAAACAATGTAGCAGAAGATGGGCTTGTGTGGTTCTTCAGCTGGCTTCTGCTGCATTGTTTTAAAAGTCACTAATCGCCAGGGTAGACAAAAGGGCCAGACAGATACTGCCTCCAATAGATATGATTTAAGAATAACATTAAAACCATTGAAAGTGTGTAATGACTATATATATATATATATATATATATATATATATATATATATATATATATATATATATATATATATAGGAAAGTTATTAAGTATTACATTGTCTTTCATTGGGCAAAAGCTTGCTTTCCCTATAATCCTAAGTATTCCTGTAAATGTGTGTTGGCAACAGTCATGGGAGGCTCCAAAGTCCTTTTCTGACTCACAGGCACTGTCTTTGTCTGTGCCGATCTTTGTACAGCTAAATGGAAAGTACATAACTTGCATATTTTCGTTTTACCATAGTGCTACATACAGAGCGAAGCAAAATCTTTGTGCTCTTAGGTGGAGGGGCCAAGTGCAAAAAACATGGTTCATAAATGAGCCTGTACACATGTAAAAAAATAATTTTCCATATGTTTGAGGGCCCAAAAAAACGTGCTTGTTGGGTCCATCAGTGTCTGCTCACACCACCGCGTAAAGCTCCCCATAGACGTGACGATTCTTCTTGCCGAGCGACCGATTTTAGGGAAGCCCGACCAATCCTTCGAAATTATCGTGCGGTTAGTGGTATTCGAACGATCGCACATCTTACGATTTTTCGTCCGACATCTGTCGGGAAATTGATCGGCCAGGTCAAAAAATCTTTGTCAGTCCCAGTGCAATGTATCTATGTTTGCAGGGCCAAGCAGGCAGCTCCCCTTTGTTTTCCTGGCAAATTGGTCTTTTTAGTTGATGGTAAATTCGTACGATCGTTCTGAGAAGATCGTGGTCTCACGATCAGGATCTGATCTTTTAAAAATCTCAACATCTATGGCCAGCTTAAGGCTAACTTGTTGCACACCACAAAGAATTGAAACTGCCATTTGGATCAGAGTCATTCATTCGGCACCAGTCTGTGAATTGCAGTGGTGTGTTTAAAGGATTAGGGGGCTGCACCTTCACCGAGACCTGTGTTATCTGATCATATTGCAGCTTACAGTAGAACCCCCATTTTACGTTTTTCAGGGGACCAGAAAAAAATGGTGTAAAATCAGGGAAATGTATTATGCACAACATGCACAAAACAACAATGTAAAATGAGGGGAAACTTAAAATCAGGGGATGTAAAATTGAGGTTCCACTGTATATATTAGATTATATTAATAATAATTATATAGATATATAGAGAGAGAAAGGCGCAAATTCACTAAGCGCAGAAGCGCCGAACACTAGCCTTAATTCGCTAGCGTTTGGCATTTTTTGTTACTGCGCAAATTCACTAACGAACGCTGGCGTAGTTTCGCTAGTGTTACTTCGCACCCTTACGCCAGGCGAATTTTCGCTAGCGACGTAACTACGCAAATTCACTAACTTGCGCAGTGTACTGAACGCTACCTTTTACGCTAGACTTCCTTCGCCACCTCAGACCTTGCGAAGCACAATAGAGTAGATAGGGATTGTTTCAAAAAAAGTCAAAATTTTTTCTAAGTCCCAAAAGACGCTGGCGTGTTTTCTACATGATGGGTGATAGGCTGAAAAAGATTGAATTTTTTTTTGGGGCTCCCCTCCTTCCCCCCTACATTTCCTGACTCATGGCAACTTACCTAGACAGTGGGCACATGTGTAGGGCAAAATACAATTTTTATTTGCTGATTTGAAGGTTTTCTAGGCATTTGTAGTGCAGATACGTGTTCCTCCATTGAAATTTGAATTTGGCGCTGTATGCAAATTAACCATCGCTAGCGAAACTTTCGCTTGGCGAATTAACGCTAGCGCAACTTCGCAAACTTACGCTACCCCTGTGCGCAACTTCGGATTTTAGTGAATTTGCAGAGCGCTGGCGAAAATACGCCTGGCGCAACTTCGCATCTTAGTGAATTTGCCCCATAGAAAGAGAAAGAGAGAGAGAGAGAGAGAGATTATATATAATCATATTGATTGCAGCTCTATCGCTCATTTTAGCATGACTGATGGCTAGGGTTGCCACCTTTTCTGGAAAAAAATACCGGCCTTCCTATATATTTAGCTTTTTTCCCTATTAATAACAATGGGGTCGACCAAAATTTTTATCGGCCAGGTCGGTAAAATACCCTACTGATGGCCCATCTTTGGCAGTCCACAGAGCAGCCAGAATATTTTAGGACACTGTACAACATCAGTACCTAATCAGTTGGCATCTAAGCTATGGAATATAAGGGGCTGTATAACATATTAGCATCTTATGAGTTAAGTTAGAACATAGTGGGTGCTGTGTTCAGTTACAGCAGCCAAACTGTGTGATATGCATCCAAAGAATTTGAAGGTGACTCAGGCCACTTCGTAGGCAGCTAATCCAGTAATAGGTGATGCAACTGTAATTCAACAAAACTGACGTGAAGAATAAAGGTTGCAGCAAGGAGTAGCCAGCACCATATACAGTGGTGTGCAAAACTATTTGCCCCCTTCCTGATTTCTTATTCTTTTGCATGTTTGTCACACTTAAATGTTTCTGCTCATCAAAAACCGTTAACTATTAGTCAAAGATAACATAATTGAACACAAAATGCAGTTTTTAAATGAAGGTTTACGTTATTAAGGGAGAAAAAAAAACTCCAAATCTACATGGGCCTGTGTGAAAAAGTGATTGCCCCCCTTGTTAAAAAATAACTTAATTGTGGTTTATCACACCTGAGTTCAATTTAAAAGGTTATAAAGCCATTTCTAAAGCTTTGGGACTCCAGCGAACCACAGTGAGAGCCATTATCCACAAATGGCAAAAACATGGAACAGTGGTGAACCTTCCCAGGAGTGGCCGGCCGACCAAAATGACCCCAAGAGCGCAGAGACAACTCATCCGAGAGGCCACAAAAGACCCCAGGACAACATCAAGAACTGCAGGCCTCACTTGCCTCAATTAAGGTCAGTGTTCACGACTCCACCATAAGAGAGAGACTGGGCAAAAACGGCCTGCATGGCAGATTTCCAAGGCGCAAACCACTTTTAAGCAAAAAGAACATTAAGGCTCGTCTCAATTTTGCTAAAAAACATCTCAATGATTGCCAAGACTTTTGGGAAAATACCTTGTGGTCCGACGAGACAAAAGTTGAACTTTTTGGAAGGTGCGCGTCCCGTTACATCTGGCGTAAAAGTAACACAGCATTTCAGAAAAAGAACATCATACCAACAGTAAAATATGGTGGTGGTAGTGTGATGGTCTGGGGTTGTTTTGCTGCTTCAGGACCTGGAAGACTTGCTGTGATAGATGGAACCATGAATTCTACTGTCTACCAAAAAATCCAGAAGGAGAATGTCTGGCCATCTGTTCGTCAACTCAAGCTGAAGCGATCTTGGGTGCTGCAGCAGGACAATGACCCAAAACACACCAGCAAATCCACCGCTGAATGGCTGAAGAAAAACAAAATGAAGACTTTGGAGTGGCCTAGTCAAAGTCCTGACCTGAATCCTATTGAGATGTTGTGGCATGACCTTAAAAAGGCGGTTCATGCTAGAAAACCCTCAAATAAAGCTGAATTACAACAATTCTGCAAAGATGAGTGGGCCAAAATTCCTCCAGAGCGCTGTAAAAGACTCGTTGCAAGTTATCGCAAACGCTTGATTGCAGTTATTGCTGCTAAGGGTGGCCCAACCAGTTATTAGGTTCAGGGGGCAATTACTTTTTCACACATGAAAATGTAGATTTGGATTTCTTTTCTCCCTAAATAATAAAAACCCTCATTTAAAAACTGCATTTTGTGTTTACTTGTGTTATCTTTGACTAATAGTTAAATGTGTTTGATGATCAGAAACATTTTGTGTGACAAACATGCAAAAGAATAAGAAATCAGGAAGGGGGCAAATAGTTTTGCACACCACTGTATAATCCCTTTGTTTTGTTGGGGCACTTGCACTTTGCACAAATTGCTGCCAATTTTTTTGAGATTTATTATACAGGAATGGGACCTATTATCCAGAATGCTTTGGGTTTTCCAGATAATGGATCTTTCTGTCAATTGGATCTTCATACTTTAAATCTACTAGAAAATAATGTAACCATTAAATAATCCCAAAAGGCTGGTCTTGCTTCCCATAAGGATTAGGATTAATTATACCTTAGTTTAGATCAAGTAAAAGTTAGAGTCCTGCAGCGGGTCGGGTACCCGCAAGTTGCGGGTTTGCGGGTTGGGCCGCGGCAGGCCCGGACTGGCAATCTGTGGTTTCTGGCAAATGCCAGAGGGGCTGCTATAAGGTGCCAAAGAAATTCAGTATTTAGTGGGCTGGTGGGGGCTGTTTGGGCCACTGTTTGGGCCTCTGTGTACCTGAAATGCCAGTTAGTTCTCAGTCTGGACCTGGGCCGCGGGTTTTCTCAATAGCGATTTTTACTCCTTTTTTCTGATCACTCCTACTTCTGATGATGTCACATCCGGTTTACAATGACAGCACGTCCTTACTCTTGATGGTCAGCGTGTCCAGGTTGCAGATAAGGTATTTGCGGGTCAGTTAGCGGGTCCAAGCGGGTAAGAATGCAGATTGCGGGTACGGGTCGGGAATAGGTTCCAAAAAATGGACCTGCTCAGGACTCTAGTACAAGGTACTGTTTTATTAATACAAAGGAAAAGGAAATCATTTTGAAAAATATGGATTATTTGGATGAAATGGAGTCTATGGGAGATTGTCTTTCCGTAATTCTGAGCTTTCTGGATAACGAAGAAATCTGTTGCTCAATATGATAGGAAAGATACAACTGAACAGGGAGGCGCCAAGATACACTACCTGCTGTAGTGATTTAAACTGGTAGATATTGACATTCTAATACAACTTGCAATTGGTAAATATTTTGAGATTTTTTTAGTTATTCAGTGTTTTGTTTAGCAGCTCTCCAGTTTATTTTAGCAGCGGTCTGGTTGCTAGGGTCCTCTTTACCCTAGCAAACAGGTAGTGCATTGAATGAGAGACTGGCAGATGAAAAGGCAAAGGACTGAATAGGAACATAATGAATAAAAAGTAGCAAAAACAAAAGTGTAGCCTCACAGCAATAGTTTTTTTGCTGTCGGGGTCAATGACACCCATCAGAAAGCTGGCATGAAGCAGAATAAGATATAATTAATCCTTATTGGAAGTAAAACCAGCATATTTATTTGATGAAAACCAATAGACTTTTTGCCTCCAATAAGGATTAATTGTATCTTAGTTTGGATGAAGTACAAGCTACTGTTTTATTATTACAGAGAAAATGCGATTGTTTTTAAAAAAATTGGATGATTTGGGTAAAATGGAGTCTGTGGGAAGTAACCTTTCCATAATTTGGAGCTTTCTGGATAATAAATTTCAGTTAAATCCCACATCTGTATTAACAGTGTATAAACTGCTATTATATAATCAAAGTGCAAAATGTTCTCAGAAGAGTTAATAAGATATAAGGTAGGGCAGGGGTCCCCAACCTCTTTTTACCCGCGAGCCACATTCACATGTAAAAAGAGTTGGGGAGCAAGCAAGCATGAAAAAAGTTCCTGGTGGTGCAAAATAAAGGATATAATTGGCTATTTAGTAGCCCTGTGTGGACTGGCAGCCTATAGGAGGCTCTGTTTGGCAGTACACCTGGTTTTTATTCAACCAAAACAAGCCTGGAATTCAAAAATAAGCACTTGCTTTGGGCCACTGGGAGCAACATCCAAGGGGTTGGTGAGCAACATGTTGCCACTGGTTGGGGATCAATGTGGTAGGGTATATGTTAAGTTTATACAAACACTTTGGGTTCATTCTATAGTTTTTCCTTAAAGGAGAACTCAACCCCCCAATTAAGAAAAGCCATTTTTTGGATCTTCGGATTTCTTCGGGTCCTCTTTGGCAATTTCCGGCACTTTTGGTGCATGCGCAGTTGGTATGAACAGGAACACTGCTCCAACTGCCCATGCACCAATACGTCACTCTATTACAGATAAGAACCAGTGTTTCGGAAGATGGCGCTCACAAGCTCTGCTGCGCTTACTCTGCACTGATAGGTGAGACATATTTTAGGTACATTTTCAGGGCAATTGAAGTATGTGTGTGGAAAGCAGGAAGGGCGGACAATATGTTAGTAGGTAGGAGCTTTTCTTAATTGTGGGGTTAAGTTCTCCTTTAAGGGTTAACACTGAAACAAACAACCCTGAATTTCTCTGTGTTCCATGGTCATTATCTTGCCACCCCATATCTGTAGTCAGCAGTAAGAAACATGATTCGGCAGGAAACTCTGTTTCATCATTATTAATGAAGGCTTTTTTATGACCAGTTCCTTCATCCACATTTAGTCATGTAATGTAATTTCTGGATTCTTTTGTTAGCAACAAGAGGTTTCTCAGCTAGAGGAATAAAAGTTAATGATTGTGTTAGGGGTCCTGCAGTTTAATAAACCACTCCTCACTTGCTAAGCATGTCTGGACATCATTTTATTGGGGTAGCATAATCCAATTTTTTTTTTTAATATGCTGTGCAAAGTAAATTTGGGAAAAAAACCTGATTTTCCTTACATTTAAAAATGAGAGGTTTTAGTGACTCGCTGTGCTTGTATGGGGTGTGCCGATCTTGAGAGTCATTTGAGAGAGAAATTTGAAGCAAAATTGCAATAGTCTTTGGTATATAGTTGCCATTATTATTGGATGGTAGGGTTACTTTATATCATTAAATTACTCCTTTGGTGGAAGGTTAACCCATCCCGCTCTAAAGCTTTACTATATAATATAATGGTGCCCACCTATGTACCACTAAACCCCATGGTATGTGCCTAATAAGAAACACTCAACTGTATTTTATTTCTTATTACGTGTATCCCCTGAGCCTCTGTACACACAGGCATACTATACAGTACTAATTAAATGCACCATGTAAAAGTGCCCAGAATAGCACCTACTTACACCTGTCTCAGGGTGACAGTACAGTTGCTTCCAAGCTCAAAGATGCTTTAATAGGAAATTTCAAGCTGAAACACAGTCGTAGTGACTGTCAGTCATGTAAATGGTAGGCGGCTGGGGTGGATTCGGGCGTTTCTCTGATGCCTGCATTACACTGGTGATTTTGGTGAGGCTGTAAAAACTGTACTCAGCGGCATAATTATAGCCCCATGGACCCAAGTGCACCCAGAAGTACCCCCTGCTGTCTTGCTAGGTACACCACAGCCTGTATCTATGGATTTATAAGTTCAGATGTTGGTAGAGACAGAGGTAAATGGTTTGGGGTATATTTTATTTGATGCAATAATT
The DNA here is from genome assembly GCA_038501925.1 of Xenopus petersii. Taxonomy (NCBI): domain Eukaryota; kingdom Metazoa; phylum Chordata; class Amphibia; order Anura; family Pipidae; genus Xenopus; species Xenopus petersii. The sequence continues at coordinate 18,465,685 of CM076683.1, forward strand.
AAGGTATGGGATTCCTTATCCAAAAAGCTCCAAATTACAGGAAGGCCGTCTCCCATAGAGTCCATTTTAAGCAAATAATACTCATTTTTAAATTTTAACTTTGAAATTTTATTTTTTTCTTTATACATTTATGGGACCTGTTATCCAGAATGCTTGGGACCTGGGGTTATCCGGATCTTTCTGTAACTTGGATCTTCATACCTTAAGTTAGAGTCCTGCAGTGGGTTGGGTACCCGTGGGTTACCCACAAAAAAAGCAGGCACCCTGCAGAACGAGGGGAGGATATTCAGGTGCGGGTATACCCACGGGTTGGGTTGTGGGTCTCATCTAAATTTGTTATGTAATATTGTCTATATTTTACTCCTTCTTTTCCAAAATTTGTTTCTGATCCCGCCCGCTTATGATGACGTCACTTCCAGTTTGCAGCACCATCACTTCCTGTTTGATGGAGGTCGGCGGGTTGCGAATAAGGCAGTTGCGGGTCCGGGTCAGGTAGCGGATCGAAGTGGGTAAAAATGCTGGTTGTGGTTCGGGTTGCGGGGTCGGGTCTGGGTCTTAGAAATTGGTTCTGTGCAGGACTATACCTTAAGTCTACTAAAAGATCATGTAAACCCAGCAGGCCTTTTTTGCCTCCAGTAAGGATCAATTATATCTTAGTTCTGATCAAGCAAAAGGAACTGTTTTATTATTACAGAGAAAAGGGAAGTCATTTAAAAAATGTGCATTATTTGGATAAAATGGATCCTATGGGAGACATCATTCTGTAATTCGTAACTTTCTGAATAACGGGTTTCCGGATAACAGATCCCATACCTGTAATAATAAAACAGTACCTTGTACTTGATGGTAACTAAGCTGCATGAATCCATACTGGTTACAAAACAATTCTATTGGCTTTATTTCATGTTAAAATTAATATAAGCAGCCGTTAAGTATGATGATCTAAATTACCGAATGATCCCTTATTCAGAAAACCCCAGGTCCCAAGTATTGTGGATAATAGAGCCTATACCTGTATTTTGTGCAGTGGACATAACCAAGTGACATCAATGGTGCTGCAGTCCGATCCATGATGCTGTTCTGTGGTGAAAAGTTTTGATTCCTTGAGCTTCGGTGATTCTAGGTCTGCAAACCACAAAGGAAAGAACAAAAACCATAATGATACGTTTGTACAGAGAAATGAGCCGGGGCTGCAGGTAAAGCTGTTCAATTTAAGGGAAGAGGGTTACAAAGTCTGTTTGGGGCTTTCCAGACCACAAAATGACCCCAATAAGATTATTTAAAAAAAACAATAAAATAATCAGTCATTTCTAGTGTTTTGTTGTATGAGTGTTGTTTTTGGTCATAGCGAAGCCTTTGGTCCCTCCTAGCTGTAATATATTGTCCCATTTTCTGCAGGACAGTCCCGATTTTAACAGCTCAGCCCACAGTCCCGGGTTTTTTAGTGACATATCCTGAGTTTTCTCTTTGATCTCCTTTACTGATGCCAGAAAAAGATTCAAAGTTTCTGAAACTAAAATAAAATAAGAGGCTTGGGGAAACTGACTCACAGCTTAAAGGGCAATTTCACCTTCATTAGCAAAACACAAAAACATAGCCCTAAGGGCGCTTACACACGGGCGTTTTTACCTGCGCTCCCCTGCATTGTGCTTTCTTCCGTTCAACTGCAGGGGAGCACAGGAGTAGACGCGGTCAATTATTTTAAAGGGGACCCGTCACCCCAAAAAAAAAAACATTCCAAATCCTATTTTATCACATTAGTCAAGCATAATGAACTTTAATTACACTATATAAATTTTTGAATCTTGTTTCCTTCAGTCTGGGAATTCATAATTATAACAAGCAGGCAGCAGCCATTTTGTGGACACTGTTCTTAAGACAAGCCTTGCATCATCTCAGAATCTTGTTTGTGCACCAGAATGGGGGACCTGGTCCATTTCCTTGCCCTGGTTACACAATTAAACAGTAAAGAGAACGATTTTTGTGTCTGGATGACAGGTCCACTTTAAAGGGGGTTGTACTCACACAGACACATGTAAGCGCTGAACGTAGGTGAAATGCAACATGCTGTGTCCCAACCTGCATTAGGTGCTTACATGTGTCTGTGTGAGTACAGCCCCCTATAAAAATAATTGACTGCGTCTACTTCTGCGCTCCCCTGCGGCTGATCCGAAGAAAGCGCAACACGGGAGCGCAGGTAGAAATGCCTGTGTGTAAGAGCCCCAAAGCTCCCAGAAATTTATTTAAACTTTCATAACCTGTCAAATTTTGTAAAAATGGACATAAAATGGGCATGGTCAAAATTTCACCGCTCTACGGGAGATTGATGTTTTTGTCCCTCTTCTCATTTTTCAGATGTTGAGAGGTATGTCGCTGTGATGAAAGCATTTTAGTGTATGGCCAGTTTTGATGCTGGATTTCTGGGGAGAAATGGTGCATTGTGGGGGGAAAAAGCATGACTGTCCGAAAGTGTTCCTTGGAATGATGGGGGAGACCTGGTGAACTTGCTTTAGTCCACATTGACATGACACCTATAGAAATGAAGGCGTATGAATTAGGGATGCACCTAATCCACTATTTTGGATTCGGCCGAACCCCTGAATCCTTCGCAAAATTAGGGGTTGGAAGGGGAAACATTTTTTACTTCCTTGTTTCGTGACAAAAAGTCACGTGATTTCCTTCCCCTCCCATAATTTGCAAATGCAAATTAGAATTCGGTTCAGCCAGGCAGAAGGATTCGGCCGAATCCGAATCCTGCTGAAAAAGGCCGAATCCCGAACTGAATCCTGGATTTGGTGCATCCCTAGTATGAATATCTATAAATAACTGCATACTAAAATGTTTCTGGAGCAACAGATCAATGTTTTTTTTTTCATACAAATTGCTCCTTGATTTATAATGTGTTTCAGTTATTCAAATATGCTTGGATCAAAGTATAAAAACTGGCACCGTGTTCAGGAAATGCAGATAAGGAATATCTTGTGCGTGCAATGATTTGCCTGTTGGCTCTCCAGTCAGTTTAAAGGAAATAAGTGGAACATAAATCATGTTAATAAATAGAAAATATTTTCACTTTTATTGTTGCCTATGCTAATCCTGTCTCAGGCTGGTGGGCCACAACCTTCCGTATTCTTTCACGTAGCCCTCCTAGTGGGTTATAATCCCCAGTTAGCAGCATAGAGTGGCCTAGTTTCCAGGGCTGTGCTTATTTTGTATGTTTACATTTCCTATAGCAAGAATAACTCCCTGTGTTTTCCCATAAGCTGTACAGAGTCATTTTGGTGCTGAGTGCTTTTATAGCGCCGCTGTGATTAATTTGTGGTAGAGTCCTGCAGCGGGTCGGGCACCCATGGGTAACTGCGGGTTACCCGCAAAAACCTGCGGGTTGTAGGTAGAAGTTTCGGGAGTGGGTATAGACACTGGCAGCGGTTCTCCGGGGTCACGTGTCTTCTCAATAGCGAGATTTACTCTTTTTTTCCTGATCACGCCTACTTGTAATGATGTCACTTCCGGTTTAAAATGACAGCACTTCCTGTTTTACACCTTTTTTCTGATCATGCCTACTTCTAATGATGTCACTTCCGGTTTACAATAACCACACTTCCTGTTTCTTGGTGGTCAGCATGTCACAGATCGGGTTGCGGATAAAGTACTTGCGGGTCCAAGCAGGTAATTATGCAGGTCGTGGGTCGGGTTCCACGCGGGACTCTAATCTGCGGAAAGTACAGTTGCATGTAATGAATACACCGCACGCCTGTAATTCACACGTACTGCACTGTTATTGCTAAGGTCCCTTAGCAAGAGCAAGATTTTCATGGATCCGCACACACTCAATTTTCTGTAGTTGGGGTATAATAAAAGGGGTAAGCTCTCTAGAACCAGTTTTTGAAACCTGACCTGGACCCGCGACCTGCGACTTGCACCCAAAACCTGCATTTTTACCCACCTGACCTGCAACTGCCTTATCTACAACCCCCAACCCGCTGACCACCATTAAACAGGAATAGCTGTTGTTGCAAACCAGAAGTGACATCATTGGAAGTGGGCAGGGCCAAATAATGTTTTTAGGAGTAAAATATAGATAATATAAGAGAAGAGATCTAGATTAAACCCACAGACCCGCATCTGTGCCTGCACCCACAAATCTCATCCACAACCTGCAGGGTACCTTTATTTTTTTTGCAAATAACACAGTAACCTGCTGATATCCGACCCGCTGCAGCACTCAAGGTTAGGGTGATAGCACCCCCCAGCATTGCTCTCTAGGCTGTTCTGCTGCTGCCTACCCCTAGATCTGGTCCAAAAATAGAAGTTTATCACAAGTCACCATTAGGAAATTCACAGCTCTCTATTAACTAGGGATGCACCGAATCCAGGATTCGGTTTGGTATTCAGCCAGGATTCGAATCCTTCTGCCTGGCCGAACCGAATCCGAGTCCCAATTTGTATATGCAAATTAGGGGCAGGGAGGGAAATCGCGTGACTTGTCACAAAACATGGAAGTAAAAAATGTTTCCCCTTCTCACCCCTAATTTGCATATGCAAATTAGGCTTCGGTATTCGCGATTCTTTCGCAAAGGATTCAGGGGTTCGGCCGAATCCAAAATACGTTATTCGGTGCAGCCCTACTATTAACATATATGGGATTTTTAGTGCCGTATTTATCGACTGGTAAATCCACTGAAAAGTTAAACAAAAGCGTAAAAGTGACCCTCTGGCAAAATCATTCATTTGCATTCATTTTGTTCCGTAATTATAAATATATTTGAGTATGCCTGCATTTTTGGAATTTCCAAGAGCTGAACTGTTAACCTTGGCACAACACCAAGCTCCTAGACTTTGAGTAAATGCCTGGGAGGTTCCCATGTACAACCGCTTATAGCCCTGCTTTCATTCTTGAATTCTAATTGTAGCTCCGCGATATAAGAGATTTCTTGCCGCTTCTCTGGAACCCAAGGCGACATGTAATACTTCTTTTTATTACTCTGTTTATCATATAACTGGGCTGACAGCTTTGCACGTGGGATTTCTCTAATTGCAGGTTTGGAGAAAGGCTCTGTGGTTTGTGTGAGGGTAAATCCCATTGTAGCAGGGAAATGTGCTGTAACAATTATATATAATGTAGTAAGACACAGCTGACAGCATATCAGGCAAAACTTCCCTTATTATTAAATGACCAGGTTTGTGCAGAGGCTACAAAGACCCAGGCCTGGAGAAGGGGTATAAAGGACACATAATGGAACATGACCATAAATAGGGATGTCCAAGTGCTGTTGTATTAGGGAGATATTTAGGTCATATATTTATGGGTGATGCTTAAATTGAGAACTTATGAGAACATTGTTACAGAGATGCTAGTACACATTTCAGTAGACATCACATGGTCCCAGAGCAGCCAAGGCCACTGGCAGGGAAGAAGTTAAAGCAATTGGAAGCTAGAAGTTTTTTATTAAGTGTCAATTACAGTACAATGTAAATAGCAGAAATGTTAAGTGCTGCCAGTATTACAGTTGAGCGTCATTATTACGTGCACAAGTGATTTGGCACAGCTGGGTTCCCGGTACAATGAACACTTTGTGGGATTTCTGCCAAAGAATGGATCTAGTTATGGGAAAATAAAAATAATCAAAGCAGAATTCTGATTGGTTGCTAGTATTCCACCAGTGTTTCATATATTAGGCCTGTGCTACTGAGAGGTCACAATCTCATTACTAGAAATAGAGCACTATTACCCGCTTGTGTAGATTATTTAGTTTCCATTAGGGATGCACCGAATCCAGGATTTGTTTCTGGATTCGGCCTTTTTCAACAGGATTCAGATTTGGCCGAATCCTTCTGCCCAGCTAATCTGAATCATAATTTGCATACGCAAATTAGGAGCGGGGAGGGAAATCGCGTGACTTTTTGAAACAAAACAAGGCAGTAAAGAATGCCTCCCTTTTCCAGCCCTAATTTGCAAATGCATATTAGGATTCGGATTTGGTGCTGTATTCGGCCCAATCTTTCGCGAAGGATTCGGGGGTTTGGATAAATCCGAAATAGTGGTTTCCACTTTTATTAACAATAGAAATAGCTTTTATATTCCTAGTGCTCATGGACTAATTTCTTGTCAGTTGCTATTGGTTACTGAGTTCCAGCTATTACCATAATTAGTGGCTCCCCTATGAAACTGGTAAGTTAAAGGAGTCAGGAGTAAGAGGAAAATGAAATACAGAGAGAAATTTCCATGCAAGCCAATGTGACCTAGGTGCTCTGGGCTGCTAAAAACAGCAGCATCTAAAGCAATTACCCTAATGGTAAGAAATGGCTGGTTGCTATAGGTTACAAGACCAGGGTGAACTGGTGCTGCAGTTCTTTGAGCTGCAGACATACATGACAAAACTCTATTACTGTAACCAAGTAGTGTTGTGGCTTGATTTAGGGGAGCAGAGCATTTAAGTGGAAGTTTCTATATAACCTGTTTAAACCATTATTTCCAGAGGAAGTTATCCCACTAGTGATACTATGTTATGGTTTTCCCTCTTACATTTTTTTTTTTTTACATGAACATAAACAAAAGTTATTTTAAAGTAATAAAAATGTAATGTAGTGTTGTCCTGCACTGGTAAAACTGATGTGTTTGCTTCAGAAACACTACTATAGTTTATATAAACAAGCTGCTGTGTAGCCATTCGGTTTAAAAAAAGGGGGAAACGCACAGGTTATATAGTAGATAACTGAAAAGTTCTTATTGTATTCTACAGAGCTTATCTACTATGTGAACCTTAGCCTTTTCTCCGTTGAAGGGCTGCCCCCATGGCTAAACAGCAGCTTATTTAAATAAAGTATAGTAGTCTTTATGAAACTAAAAAACATTTTTTTAACAGTGCTGGGCTGAACAAGATTATAAATAAATTACTTTAAAGGACATGTAAACCCCCTGCACAAAAATGTAATCAGTAAACAGCCTCTTTGAAATCTCTAGGTAACTGCCACTCTGGTTGTTAAAAGGTTAACAGTAAGGGCAAGGCCAGACATAGCTTTTTTGCGGCATTTTTACGTTGTGTTTTTAAAAAAGCCAGGCGTAAAGATGCATAAACTGCACTACCACTGAAATTAATGGAAAACGCACTGGCAATTCACACAGGGCGCCAAAGGACGCCAGTATTGGCGTTTTTAGCAGAAACGCCAATACCTCAAGAAACTACCAAATCAATAGACTCTATGGGATCTGCACGTTTGACACCACACTTTACGTAAATACGCAGCGTATTTTAAATATGGCGTCCAAATTCAATGAGAACAATGAGAAGTGCATGTTGGGAAAAGAATCCTATGTGCTGAAAAACGCCTGAAAAACGCATGTTGACGGTGGCATGTGGTTTCAGTAGCGTATTTACGCCTGGCTGTTGTTTTTTAAAAAAAGCAGCAAAAACACCACATCTGGCCTTGCCCTAAGGCTGCAGAATCCCCTTAATCACTTAGAAATCCTTCTCTTATAACCCCCTCCCTCAGGAATTTGCTTTGGCTGTTGACTTATGAGCATGCTCAGTTCTTCTCGGCTCAGATCACTAAACACACCCTCAAGTCTTACAGCCAATGAAGATATAGTATTACTGGTTCCCATAGAAGCTCTGCTCTAGCTGTCTGATCCTATTTTTTTCTCCTAACCACCTCTCCTGAGCTCAGCTTAACCATTACAGTGCAGAACTTTTTATCAAAGTATGTTGTGTTTGTGTGAACCTGCATTCTGCATGAACTTTACAGCATACATGTCCTGTTTGCACATGTCGGTGTTATTGATGATGTGTCAGAGAAAAAATGGCCGCCGGGTGCCGTTTGTTTTAGGGAAATGTGATGGCACTGGCAAATGGAGGGGTATATGCAGTACAAATGATGTGGCTTGGGTGGGAAAGATACTTGGTAGGAAAATGTAGGCTTTACATGTCCTTTAAAAATTTAATTTTTTTGGTGTTACTGTTCTTTTAAGAGAAAAGCAAGTCGTGTTGCTCACAGGTATGCTATAGTTTCCATTTTAAAAGCAAGACTAAAGACTAAGCCTTTATTTGTAGGTGCCTTTCTGGACAGCAGCAATGAAATGGAGCTCATGAGCACCAACAGTGACCAGAGGGATGAAACTGAGCTTTTGCTCACCTACTTGAATGTATCCGATGTTGTTAACATCATGGAGAACTTTTATCGAGATGGGGAAGCCTGTGCAGGGGGGGAGAAAACCATCCAGGAGCCCCCCGAAGCCTATGAATGCGAAGAGAGGTCAGACTCTCTGTTTCTCAGTGGGCAGGAACCGTCTTTTCTGTTATCGGTCAAATATGGAAGCGAGAGAGAATTACTCAGTTTTGCCAATCAAGTCACTGATGCTCCCAAATATTTGCATGCCTGCCTGCAGCAAGAATGTGGAATCATAATGAACAAGGTAGGAAACCTACTTATGCTGCTAATGATTTATCTTCTTTTTATTGCATAATTGTAACATTCTTTTTAATTTTCCCTTTGTATTTGTGAAACAATCCCTTCTTGCATTTTGTTCTCTATGAAAGTGTCAGTGATTTGGCATGTAGTTTCACCCTTGTGCAAGACTCCAATGTTTTTTATAAGCTTATTTAAATACCCTGTTGTAACCTTTCAAGTAGCTTTTGACTTCCACTAGCGGATAATAAAGGGCCCTTCAGTGAGAGTAAAAAGCTCTAGAAGCTCTCGCTGTTCGTTTAGGATAGCAGCTGCAGTATTAGCTTTGTGTGACATCACTTCCTGCCTGAGTCTCTCCCTGCTCACTCATAGCTCTGGACTCCGTTTACAACAGGGAGGGGGGAAAGGGAGGGAGAGAGGAGCAAACTGAGCATGCTCAAGCCCAAGCCCTGGAGGTTTAAGCTGAAGGCAGGAAGTCTGATACAGAAGCCCATGAGTACACAATAGAAGGAAAGAAATGTTGTGTTTCTTTTGACAGAAGACTCAGAGCAGCATTACTTTGAGGGTTTACTGGTATATTTAGGTGGACCTTTCTGATAAGGCTTAAAGGAATTGTTCAGTGTAAAAATAAAAACTGGGTGAATAAATAGGCTGTGCAAAATAAAAACTGTTTCCAATATAGTTAGCCAAAAATGTAATGTATAAAAGCTGGAGTGATTTGATGTATAACAAGTCAGTCAGAACACTACTTCCTGCTTTTCAGCTCTCTTGGTTTACACTCACTGGTTACCGTGGTTACCAGGCAGTAACCAATCAGAGGGGGGGGCCACATGGGTCATATCTGTTGCTTTTGAATCTGAGCTGAATGCTGAAGATCAATTACAAACTCACTGAACAGAAATGTCCCATGTGACCCCCCTTCAAGTCGCTGACTAACTCAAGAGTTATAGAGCTGAAAAGCAGGAAGTTGGATTCTGGCTGTTTTATTAGACATCTGTTCCAGCCATAAACATTACATTTTTGCACAGCCTATCTATTTACCCAGTTTTTATTTTCACGCTGAACTGTTCCTTTAATTAGTTTTAACCTTTCCTTCTCCTTTAATAGAGAAGTGACCCTTACATATTGTTTAGTATCATTTCAACCCATGTCTGCAGTTGTATTTATTTTTAATTTAGATACTTTGTGGTTGTTGTAGCCAGTGTAGTGAGCGACAGCAGCCTGTAAATATTCAGGCCAGAAACTTGTGCCTTCTCCAAATCACTCCCCTTCCTAGAAACAGTGTGAGTTTCTCCAGCAATGTGTTCCTTGTACTTCAGAGCCAGTCTGAGTAGTGCCATGCTAAACCTGCATTTAAAGTATATGTAAATACCATTTTAAGGTGATGTAAAGCCCAAACTAACATTTTGTGTTATGAAATAAGTTGTAATTCTAAGCAACATGTCAGTGGTTTTAAACTTGTAAATATAACTGCTACTAAAATCAGTATTTGATATTGGTTTGTTTTCTCTTCCTTGGTAGTTCTGACTTATGGAATAAAGTAGCATAATACTTGTCTTGACTGTAATTTTGGAGGCCATGTAATGCTCTGTTTCCCTTTCATTCAGATGCTGACCATCAGAAGCGGCCGTTATCAGATAGACACCGATGTCCTGTTATTTCCCTGGAAGATGACTTATAGGAACATCGGTTCTGATTTTATACCTCGTGGAGCTTTTGGGAAAGTACATCTGGCACAAGATTTGGAAACAAGGAAACGAATGGCATGCAAGCTAGTAGGTTACTGCCACGGCAACTTTCCTAATGACTACAGAGTCTACTCTTCCAAAAAATAGAGGGAAATGGAGAGAAAGTCAGTTACAAATAGGTTGTATATGCAGCATACTTATACATATACAGCTTACTTTATCGTTTCCAGTAACAGGGCCAGTAAACGCATATCTCCCAACTTTAAATCTCCGACTGGCTCATCTCCTGTGCCAGTTCCTTTGGGAAGTGAGACTGGGGCGCAATATTACCTGATATTTCCTCATGAGGAAAGTAGTAGTGCCAATGTGTAAATCATCGGCGGGATGGCAATCGGTGCGCTTGGTTTTCCGAAGTTGAAGTGAAGTGCTCCAAGTGGCATCCCGCCGCAATTTAGATTCTAGCCGGCAGGAGGCAGTTCGGCGGGGGGGGGGGTTATTCATTCCGAAGAAGAGGCTGGCTGACTCAATCTCCCCGAATCTGAGCGTGCCTCTGCCCTTAATATCCCACTTGCTTATTTTATGTGCCAGTCCCTTCCAAGCGATTGTAAACATCTCACAAGATGAGACCGTGACATAGTTTTCAGCATTATACAAAGCGCAGTCACACCTGCCGCCTGAGATTTCTGGCTGTGCAGAGCAGTGGCCAATATTCTACCAGGCTGTGCCATGATATGCTGGGGGAAGCCAATATGTGGGGACAATAGCCATAAAATGCTGGTACTCCTAGTGCTTCTTTACTGCTGATTTCAACTTATATGCTACACAAGAAGAAAAGCGGAAAAAATGTACTCGGTAAAGTGTGCCGATGTGTGGTGTATTATCCTGCCGTTTTTACACAGCATAATAACTATGCCCCTTAACGTCTGCTTGTAACCTTGTTAACCTCCTCTCCCGGATCTAGACCTGTCCAATCAAACCAACTCAACCCCGAGTGCATGTTTTATGATCCTTGTATGTACCTTAGGGCTGCCACCTGTCCGGTTTTGACCCGGACAGCCCAGTTTTTTGAAGGGCTGCCCGGGTCAAAACTCCCTTCCCGGTTTTCCAAATAAGGAAAACCAGACAGGATTGACGTGGCGATTCGATGATCATAGCCCCGCTCCTGACGTTGTGGCATGCTTCCATCACATCACGGACATGCCCCCAGTACGGGAAATACGCCCCCAACTCATCACGGCCCACCCCCCTGCCTCAAGTTCCACGACACAGAAGTTGGCAACCCTAATGTACCTACTGTATCCAGGAGCATATGTTAAAGGACCAGTAACATCAATAAAATTTGTATACTTTAAAATCACAAAGAAATAACTTACCGAAACTCCGCTTGCACTCCTCTTCAGAAAAGGTGATTGTGATCCATTGTGCGGCGCTTGATTTCTCCTCCCTGCCTTCCTTATAGGAGATAGCCAGGGAGTAGAAATTGAGCACCGCACGATGGATTGACGTTTCTGTAAGTTATTTCTTAATAAAGGCTGTCAGATTTTAAAGTTTGTCTTGGTGTTTTTTGTTTTTTTTCCAACGTATACTAACGATTTTTTTTTTTGATGTTACTGGTCCTTTAAGCACCACTATGAGTTCCAATGTGAAAACATCACACCAAGTTTGTTTATTGTATGAATTAAGCATCCTGAACATGTCATGTTACACTGTAATACCTGCACCACTTTCTTTCAAGTACGCTAAATAAAAATACTTGTAAAAAAAAAAAAAAGTCATGCCCCTCACACATGATATGATAATGGGCATGGGCCTGATTATTTGGGTCCTGCCAGCTCTAGAGCTGAATTATATTTGATTAGACCCACGCAAAAGGCAGTAGCTTAGACTTATTTTTCTGGCTTCAGTACAAGGAAGTCTGCGTGCTTTAAAACAGCTTCCCCTTTCCCTGTGGGAAATTAGTTTTATTACATATATTATAGAAGAACAAGGATGTTACACATTTATTGAGGGAAATTGCATGATAATCTCAACAGTTTTTTCAGGACGCAATGCTTTAGCCTCTGTTGAAGTACAATTTGCAATATCTCGCAGCAGCCATAAACTGTGGGTGCTGGAAGTTGTAGCAAGAGACAACAATCAGGACGGCTTTGTTTTAGAATTTGTCTTGCTTTATGCTGGCAGTATTAAAGGGGTTGTTCACCTTTTTAATGAACTTTTAGGGGCAGATGCTCTAAAGGGCGAATTGACTAACGTTAGCGAAAATTCGCCAGCGTGTCGTCATTTTTTAACTACACCGATTCCCTAACGCTAGCGAAGGAGATGGACGCTAGTGTTGCTTCACACTTTAACGCCAGGCGAATTTTCACAATGTAACTCCGCAAATTCACTAAGATGCGCATTTTACTGAACGTTACCTCTTGCTCCAGAATTGTCTTCGCCACCGCAGACCAGGCGAAGTGCAATGGAGTGCAATAGACTCTTTTTTTTCCTTTTTTCTAAATGATAGCCTGCAAAAGACCGTACTTTTTTTTGGGTTACATTTCCTAACATATGGCATATAAACTATACACTGGGCTCATGTTGTAGGGCAATATAACAACTTTATTTTATTTTATTAAGGTTCCCTGGACTTGTGTAATGTAATGTATTTGCTGCAACATATACGTCCATTCAACTTTAACTTCCCGCCATACGCAAATTAGCCAACACTAGCGCAACTTTGCTTTGCTTGCCGAAGTAACACTAGCACATTTTCGCCAGTGTTCGGCACCCTGGAGGCAACTTCGCATCTTAGGTAATTAGCGTTGTCCTGATGAAATTACTCCTGGCGAAGTGGGCGAAGCAATTGCTAGCAAATTTGCGCCACTTAGGGAATTTGCCCCTATGTGTGATGTAGTAAGTGATATTCTCAAACAATTTGCAATTGGTTGTCATTTTATTTGTGGTTTTTGAGTGGTTTAGCTTTTTAATCATCAGCTCTCCAGTTTGCAATTCCAGCAATAAAAAGAAGCAATAACAATAAATTTGTGCGTTGTTTTTTTTTAGATGGGGTCAGTGACCCTATGTGAAAGTTGCAAAGAGTCAGAAGAAAGCAAATAATGATAGAATTAGCCATTCTATAACATAGCAAAAGTTAACTTAAAGGTGCCTTTAAGTCAGGAAAGTTGCTGTTGCTGCACTATAGTATCCCATGAAAGCCTTTGACACAGTGGAAGTTGCCTTTAACCTCTGCGTGTTGCTCAAATCTATATTTTTTTTCTATATCAAGAAATATGGATAATGCAAGTGTGGCCAACATTCTGGCTCACTGCGCTCCTTGATCTCTCTCCAGATCCCAGTGGAACATTTCAAGCCGACCGAGGTGGAATTCCAAGTACAGTTGCGCCATGAGAATATTGCTGAGCTGTACGGGGTCGTACTGTGTAACAACATGGTCCATCTTTATATGGAAGCCGGAGAAGGCGGATCTGTTTTGGAAAAGCTGGAAAGCTGCGGCCCTTTGCGGGAATTCGAAATAATATGGGTCACCAAGCACATCCTCAAGGGCCTGGACTTTCTTCACTCCAAAAATGTCATCCACCATGATATAAAACGTGAGTCTTTAGTCACCCCCTGAGTAGCACAAGAACTTTTTAGTTCAATCCTCATAGTCCTGGACAATATTAGTGCATCTGGTGCTCTTAGACGGTGCTGTGCTGAGGTGCATCAGGCACTGGTACACTATTTCTAGTTTGGTGGGCATGGTGAAGTGAAGCAAGCATGACTGCAGTCTGGGGTGTAACTACAGAGGAAGCAGAGGGGTCCCAGGCAGTATAGAGAGACCATGAGGCCCTAATTAATGAGCAATTTCAATATATATTGGTAAAAACCTCTGGATATGTTGGGCGGCCCATTAACATCTAGTTACGCCACTGACTGAGGTAAGTTCCTGTGTGTGTCCATACCTTAAAAGGGGGCATGAGCAGCAAATGTATATCCTTACCCTAAATACATTAGATAGCTTTAAAGGGGAACTCCGGCTTCCAAACCAAAATTATTCTTATACCAGTAAATTGATTACTGCCTACTACAGACTCGGTACTTTTGGCACAAAAAAATGCACTAATATAAAATATTAGTTGAAAACCAGTGCAGGGTAACAATACAATATATTTTTATTAATTAAAAAACTTTTTTGATGTTACTGTTCCTTTAAACAATCGTTTCCGTATAAGCTTGGTCTTCCGATGATGAAAAGATCTTTTAAACATCTTAACATATATGGCCACCTTTAAACACTTTTTCACGGTTACCCATGCGATCCAGTCACTCAGCCTGACGACCCACACAATGTTATAAGTGCAATGAGGCCATCATTCTGCACACAATCTGTTTAAAAGATAAATAAACCTTAAAAATAAGTACATGCAAAATTGACAAGGGGGCTATTCTAAGCACTTTTGCAATGTACTTTCAAAGATACATGTACTGTTAATATGTATGAATTTTTTCAGCGCCACCTGCTGGTCAGTCCAGTCTGACCAGTAAGTAGTCAAGAAAGTTGTCGGGAGATAGAAAGAGGCTTATCTGATGTTTTTTGGTTAGGAAAGACATGTGAAAGGTTTCTATCTTTTTTCATAAGCAGAAGAACATCAGAGCAGCCCCTTTCTTTCTCCTGACAACTTCCTTGACTACTTGCTGGTCAGATTGGTGGGGAAATGACCAGCAGGTGTCGCTGTTGTAACAAAATTCATTCTTATTAACATTACATGTATCCCTTAATATCTTGGAATTAAAAAATAATAATAATAATAATGAATGTACATTGCAAAAGTTCTTAGAATAGCCCCTCATCAATTTTACATTCACTTATTTTTAAGGTTTACATATCCTTCAACCCAGGGCAAAAGTTTTGGCTCACATTGAAGTGCAATGGATGATTCCTACATTTCTGTGCGTGAGTTACTAGTCATCATTTACAGGCTTGTCCTGTCTAGAGCATTCGAACCAAGCGGAAATACGTAGCTGGAATATTGTGATACATTGTTTTAAGCCTTA
This sequence comes from Xenopus petersii, assembly GCA_038501925.1. Taxonomy (NCBI): domain Eukaryota; kingdom Metazoa; phylum Chordata; class Amphibia; order Anura; family Pipidae; genus Xenopus; species Xenopus petersii. The sequence continues at coordinate 18,480,816 of CM076683.1, forward strand.
TACTGAGTGCAGTCTTTTATTCCAGCCAGCAACATTGTCTTCATGTCAACCAAGGCAGTTTTAGTGGATTTCGGGCTGAGTATTCAGATGACTGGGGACCTGTATCACCCAAAGGACCTGAGAGGGACTGAGGTAACTGCATATAACTGTAATCTATACCTTATTGGAAGTGCTATTTATTATGCCTTTATATCTAGACAGCATGATGTGAATGTATAATTTATTGTAGGCACTGCTCATTCCATCTTTTGTATATCGATCTATCCGGATCGTATATTTGTGGAACAGTTTTCATTATCTGCATGAGCAAAACTAACATTGTGATTCCTGTTGGCACCCACACCTATGAATAATTTTAAGATTACTTTACCTGAGGCAGGCAGTATGGCCTCTCTCAGTCCTGTATGTGGGCAAAGATACAAAAACATTTGATGCTCTTGAATGATCTTTGTTTATATAAAAATAAATGCAACATAAACTTGACTTGCCCCTTGCTCCCTTCTAAGAGGTTTTATGCAAACCCTTCTACAGAAAACTACAGCCAATGATCATTCCGCTGTACCACATTTCCTTTAAAGGAACTGTAACACCAAACATTTTGAATCTTTTAAAGTAATAAAAATATAAAATACTGTTGTGCTGCACTGGTAAAACTAGTGTGTTTGCTTCAGAAACTCTACAGTAGTATTCAAACGCTGCTGAATAGCCATGAGGGCAGCAATTCAAAGCTGAAAAATGCACAGGATACACAGCAGATAACAAAAACAGTAAGCTCTGTTGTATACAATGGGATTCTTCAGAACGTATCTGTTATCTACTGTGTATCCTGTGCTTGAATAGCTGCCCCCATGGCTACACAGCAGCTTGTTTATATGAACTATAGTAGTACTTATCTGTGTTTGAATGGCTGCCCCCATGGCTACACAGCAGCAACTATAGTAGGACTTACCTGTTATCTACTCTGTATCCTGTGCTTGAATGGCTGCCCCCATGGCTACACAGCACCTTGTTTATATGAACTATAGTAGTGCTTATCTGTGTTTGAATGGCTGCCCCCATGGCTACACAGCAGCTTGTTTATATTAACTATAGTAGTACTTAACTGTTATCTACTGTGTATCCTGTGCTTGAATGGCTGCCCCCATGGCTACACAGCAGCTTGTTTATATGAACTATAGTAGTACTTATCTGTGTTTGAATGGCTGCCCCCATGGCTACACAACAGCTTGTTTATATAAACTATAGTAGTGTTTCTGAATCAAACACACCAGTTTTACAAGTGCAGGACAACACTACATTATATTGTCATTCTTTTTAAACACTTTCAATTTTTCTGGTACTGTTCCTTTCAAAGTAAAAAAAAAACAATGTATAAATTCCCCTAATACACCTGTACAGTACATAAGGCCAATGAATAGGGCCAGTGTTGGAGAGACATCTTGCCTATTGCTATAATAATACAGGCAGCTGCCTATTATAATGAATAGTAGGACAATGTGAGACACATTTATCAAGGGTCGAATTTCGAATTCATGTGAGTTTTTTTTATTTTTAAACGCCCGTTAACTTCCATGAGTTAGAAATTTGCCCAATCGAAATTTATTAATAAAATCTATTTTTTTAAGTCGAATTAGACAGTTTTGACCATAAAAAAACTCGAAATTAGAATTTTCATTTTCAATTCGACCCTTGATAAATCTGCTGCCTATGAGTGTCTCTTCTTCTGTTACTGGGAATTGGAACTCTCTACCCCTGGATACAAAATCCAATAGGCATATTGCTTAGGAAATGCACATTGTATAGAAAATGTTAAAATGATAGAAATTGTAGCTGTTTGCATCTGACATGTCTCTAGCTATGAAATTCAAAGCATCGGCCACTGTTTGTTTACAGATCTACATGAGCCCAGAAGTGGTTCTGTGCAGAGGACATTCAACCAAAGCTGATATATACAGTATGGGAGCCACTATCATTCACATGCAGACTGGGTATCCTCCCTGGGTCAAAAGATACCCACGTTCGGCCTACCCTTCCTATCTCTATATTGTAAGTAGCCTTTGTCTTTGGTATAACAATAACCAGAACAAAAGAACTGGGATCAGGTCGAAACGTCAGTTTGAAGCTTTGAAATGAAAAGTCCCGAGAGTACGGATCTCATTGTATTTGGAGTAAGTGCACTCAAAACACAAAACCATCAATGCCTAGGTGCAGGTTAAAAAATGTTATACACTCTCATACACGAAAAAAATATATGAAGTCCTTGGAGTGCGGTTTGTGATCATTGAGTATATATATATATATATATATATATATATATATATATACACATATATATATATATATATACACATATATATATATATATATATATATATATATATATATACACACACACACATACATGTATACATACATACAGGTATGGGATCCGTTATCCGGAAACCCGTTATCCAGAAAGTTCTGAATTACGGAAAGGCCGTATTCCATAGACTCCATTATAATCAAATTATCCAAATTTTAAAAAATTATTTCCTTTTTCTGTGTAATAATAAAACAGTAGCTTGTACTTGATCCCAACTAAGATCTAATTAATCCTTATTGGAAGTAAAACCAGCCTATTGGGTTTATTTAATGTTTACATGATTTTCTAGTAGACTTAAGGTGGGAAGATCCAAATTACAGAAAGACCTGTTATCCGGAAAGCTCCAGGTCCCAAGCATTCTGGATAATAGGTCCCATACCTGTATGATGCTGTGAACTATTGCATTTTGTATTTTTGACCTATGGACTAGCACCCAGGTTTTTTTACTATTATGGGAGTGCGTTCCATTCTGCTTACTATGTATATATATTAGGGATGCACCGAATCCAGGATTCGTTTCGCTATTCAGCCAGGATTCTGCCATTTTCAGCAGGATTTGGCCGAATCCTTGTGCCTGGCCGAATCTGAATCCTTAAAATCATGCGACTTTTCGTCACAAAACAAGGAAGTAAAAAAATTTTTTGCCGCACACTTTTGCGCTCTATTTTTCTCTACCCCTCGCTGATTTGCATATGCAAATTAGGGTTTGGATTTAGTTCGGTATTTGGCCAAATCTTTCGGGAAGGGTTCGGGCGAATTCAAAAAAGTGGATTTGGTGCATCACTCATAAATAAATATATATAGATATATATACTGTTCATCAGCACATTGGGTATGTGCAAATAATGCTTTGCACTTTTTACTTCCTGCTTATTTTTCTGTTCAGGAAGTGAGACTTGCAAAGGAAAACTTGAGCAATTATGGTATGCTAAGGTATAGTTATGTATTAGTCTCCCTATTGCAGGAACCCCAAACTTTCCATGAACAATACTTGACTGAGGGCCCTATTTGCTTGAGTCGATGATCTAGACTGTTTTCCGCCTTATAAGATGTATATTGTTTTGTCTCTTTATCAGATACACAAACAGGCACCTCCATTGGAAGATATTGCCGAGGACTGCAGCCCTGCCATGAAAGCTTTCCTGGCTGCATTACTGGAGCGAAACCCAAATCAGCGGTTGCCTGCGGCAGAACTGCTGAAACATGAAGCTCTGCACCCACCTCCCGAGGATCAGCCGCGGTGTCAGAGCCTGGATAGCGCTCTCTTTGAAAAGAAACGATTACTGAAGAAAGAGCTGGAGCTGCCAGAAAACATTGCAGGTACAAAGAGGTTTTGCTTGTGCTTCTTATGAATGTAGTCGAAAAGGTCGAAATACCAGAAGTAGTTTTCAAGGGAAAGTTCAGCCAAACATTTATTAGCAACGGTAATTTAAAAAAGGTTGAAAGGTTTGTAGCAATCAATCAGAAGGCAGTTACTTACAGATCACCTGTTTGAAAGCAAACTTCTGTATTATTGGCACATTTTCCCTGAAATGTTAGCTTTTGTGCCAAGTCCCATGCTTGACTTGGATCAAGCATGGGATCTCTGAGCTCATCCCAAAAAATTGCATTCTTGAATATCAGAATTTGTGAGTGTGCTGTTGTGTTTGATATCTCTATGGGCTGGGGTTTTAAAGGAATTGTTTCATACTTTTCAGCTCTCCTGGTTTCCACTGATTGGTTACCAGGCAGTAACCAATCATTGACTTGAGGGGGGGGGGCACATGGGTCATATTTGTTGCTTTTGAATCTGAGATGAATGCTGAGAATCAATTGCAAACTCACTGAACTGTTATGTCCCTTGTGGCCTCCCTTATAGTCGCTGACTAACTCAGAGTTAGAGAGCTGAAAAGCAGGAAGTAGTGTTCTGGAGATTATGTTACACATCCAGTCACTCCAGCCTTTATACATTTTGGCTAACTAACTATATTAGAAACATTTTTTATTTTGTACAGACTATTTACCCAGTTTTTATTTTTACACTGAACTGTTCCTTTAAGGCTTCAGCTGTTGAACTCCCAGCATCCCCTAACATCTGAAGCCTGCTGGGAGCTGTAGTTATCTGTAGTTATCTGTTTCATCACTTTTCATCCCAAGATAACTGTTCCTTAAGGATAGAAGAGCCTTTTTAATGATTACTGCTACTTGGGGACCTTAAAGGAGAACTAAAGCCTAACTAATGAAACAGGATAGAAATGTTGTACATTGTGTTTTGACTTCTGTATCAGCCCAAGACAACCACAGCCCTTTAGCAGTAAAGATCTGTGCCTCAAAAGATGCCCCAGTAGCTCCCCAACTTCTTTTCTGCTGATTCACTGCACATGCTCTGTGCTGCTCTCACTTACTGAGCTTAGGGACCCACTCACAATATACAGTACACATAGAATAGAAATATCACAATATAAGGCTGATTAGTAATTAATACAGATAATTACTACATGGCAGCACAGAAACCAGTGCAATTAGCATCAGAATTTAATAATCAGCCCTGTAGCATCAGTTTATATTACAGACCAACCTCATTTTCTGTTGGATAATTAGTGATAGGGATGCACCGAATCCAGGATTCGGACAGGATTCTGCCTTTTTCAGCAGAATTCGGCCGAATCCTTCTGCCCGGCCGAACCAAATCCTAATTTGCATATGCAACTTAGGGGTGAGGAGGGAAATCACATGACTTTTTGTCAGAAAACAAGGAAGTAAAAATGTTTTCCCCTTCCCACCCCTAATTTGCAAATTAGGGTTCGGATTCGGTTCAGTATTTGGACGAATATTTCGCAAAGGATTCAGGGGGTTCGGCCTAATCCAAAATAGTGGATTCGGTGCATCCCTAATTAGTGACGTGTTTAGTTCTCCTTTAAAAGGCTTCACTGCCTTGTATATTAATCGGAACCTCCCCCTGTTCTCTTATTTTACTGAATAACAAACCATAACCTGACCGTGTGTTCTGTGTGTACAAAAAAACAAAAATCTTAAGGTTAAATGAAAAAAAAAAAAAAAACTGTTTTATTATGGGTCTTCGATCAGTATTAACCCCAGTGAATTCATACAATGTTCATACTGTGTGTGTGATTGGTCCAGACACAGCTGCAAAGGGTTATTGGGAAATGGCTGTGTGAAAAAGTTCCCCTGTGCCAGGAGGTTAAGTAGAAGAAGGTCTAGTGGAGTTGGAACTGTTCGTACAGTGTCTATTATTCCTCTCTGCTCCATACTGGGACTGGGAACCCACTAAACTGCCACATTTGCTGTGCCTGGTTCTAAAAAGCAGTGCTGCAAAGTAGTAAAGGGGTTTGGCAAATGCCTCTTTCCGCTGATTCATGACAGAGAATAGTAAGGGCCGGAAACATACTGATTCCTTGTAACTAACCATAATTAATGTATATTAGAAAAGCTGACAGGAGCAGTTCCCCTTTAAATAATGGTTGAATGTTTACATGAATAACAATTATTTGTTGGCAATATAGTGACTGTCTACCGTCTTACTTTCAGACGCTTCCATTTACACGAGTGACGAATCGGAGCAGACGAGGAGGCAGCGATCTCTCTCTGTTGATCTCGGAGCCCTGGCCGGCTACCTGAACATTGTCCGTGGACCTCCGAGTGTGGATTATGATTGTGCCTGAAAGTCCTGGAGATGCTTGTGTCTACAGTAATGGCTTAAGTGAAGCAGCAGGAACTGCTCAGCACATGAAGCCTATTTATACAGACTTTTAAATGACAAGGAAGAGAACGGGGGCTCTTACTATCTTTTTCTTTTCTTTTGAACTCAGGCTTTTAATCACATACTAGGGGAGGGAACTGTAATGTCCCCAAATGCTGAAAAATGGGGCGCCAGAATAATAATGATGTCTTCCAGGGATCCTGATTCTACTTACTGACCAATGAGTCACTGAGAATATAACCAGGGATAACTCATTGCTTCTGCCTAATACGTTAACTTAAGCAGTGACTAATCAGTTATTATTAAAGGGACACTGTCACGGGAAAACATGTTTTTTTTTCAAAATGAATCAGTTAATAGTGCTGCTCCAGCAGAATTCTGCACTGAAATCCATTTCTCAAAAGAGCAAATAGATTTTTTTTTATATTCAATTTTGAAATCTGACATGGGGCTAGACATTTTGTCAGTTTCCCAGGTGCCCTCAGTCTTGTGACTTGTGCCTGCACTTTAGGATGGAACTACTTTCTGGCCGGCTGTTATTTCTCCTACTGAATCAGTCTCAGTGGGACCTGGATTTTACTATTGAGTGTTGTTCTTAGATTTTCCAGGGAGCTGTTATCTTGTGTTAGGGAGCTGCTATCTGGTTACCTTCCCATTGTTCTGTTGTTTGGCTGCTGGGGGTAGAATGGGAGGGGGTGATATCACTCCAACTTGCAGTACAGCAGTAAAGAGTGACTGAAGTTTATCAGAGCACAAGTCACATGGCTGGGGTCAGCTGGGAAACTGACACTATGCCTAGCCCAATGTCAGATTTCGAATTGAATAAAAAAAAAATCTGTTTGCTCTTTTGAGAAACAGATTTCAGTGCAAAATTCTGCTGGAGCAGCACTATTAACTGATGTGTTTTGAAAAAAACATGTTTTCCCATGACGGTATCCCTTTAATGTATGTGACAAATACTGAGTCAGAACTGTGTCCTTCTTAACCACGTCTGGAGGAAAAGAATGGATTCCCTTTGAAATGTGCCACGTCCTTCTTTCTGATACGATATTGTCTCAACATGATATTTTGTACATCCTGATGGATGATTGTGTACGTTTGTAACGACTGCTCGTTAAACTCCATTTTCGGAGGTTTCACACAGCCAGTATAATGCACAGTAACACTTTAGCTACAATGGATATACTGCATACTGTGTATGCTATTCACTTGGATTCCATATTAACAAAACAGCTTGCGGATCTGTGATTATTCTTTGAATAGTTCCACTGCAGTGCTTGGACCTTAGAGTCTTTGTCCGAAACGCTCTATATAATGTGTATGCTTCTAAGCACCCTGTTATCTTCAAGCTGTGAATAAATCATGCTACTGATATTGTCTCCCCAGGGTTTTTATTAAAGCAGGGGTACATGGGGCATTTGGCAGTGATCTATAAAAAGAATGTATATTAGGGCAGAGACACACGGGCAGATTCGGGGAGATTAGTCGCCCGGTGACAAATCTCCATTTTTTTGGGGCAAGTAATCTCCCTGAACTGCCTTCCCTGCTTGAAACGAAACACTCTTGAGTGCCACCCCAAAGGCGATTTTCTGCTGAATGAATAAAAAGTTACCTCGGAGTTCCATTGCCTTCGGCTTCGTGTTTTTATATGGTCATGAAACTCCTTGGTGACTTATAATATCCTTATTATTAACTAGAGGGGGTACTTTATTCACTATATAATCTGGTGCCTGACCATGAAATATGGGGAATTCATGGGCCACTATATGGAAACAGTTGACCAGTACTGATGGGAGTATTATACTGTACTTATCTCTGCATACAGTAAGCCTCAGTTGTAACAGTGTCAGGCTGAATAGTGAGGACCCCCAAGTCAACCCCCTGTCCACAATCACTCACCCCCAACTGAAGTCACAGAAAGTTGAACTAAGGGTGGGCAGGCAGAAGGACTGGGTTTCAAGCCCCCCACCCTTACACCCTAGGCATTTGTCACTTGTGTGACCTCTAATCTCTCCAACCATGAGTCTCAAACTATTGTATAAGTAAGAGCTGTGGAGTAACTATAGAGGAAGCAGACCCCACAGTCACAGGGGGGCCCGGACTAGGGGGTCTACTTTCTGTATAGTTAATAAGTAGGGAGGCACCAAATCCAGGATTCGGTCTTTTTCAGCAGGATTCTGCTGAATCCTTCTGCCCGACCGAATCCTAATTTGCATATGCGTAATCGGTCAAATCTTTCTCGAAGGATTTGGGGGTTCGGCTGAATCCAAAATAGTGGATTCGGTGCATCCCTGCTAATAAGATAACCCCTTCCTCCCCAGCTGCTCTCTTACTGGCGAGGAAGGGGATGCAAATCGGACGCGGGCGGGTCTGGAAGTGGGTGGGTCAGGAAGTGGGCAGGTTTAGAAGTGGGCGTGAGGATGGGTATTGGACTGCGCCAGGCCCCTCTGAAGGTTTTCTTGCAAGGGGGCCTGGTGCACTCTAGTTACACCACTGTGTAAGAATGAAAACTGGGGGTCAGGGCAGCCATCAGGGGGGGAGAGTTGTAGGGGGCCCCGAGGGTAAGGGGGGCCCATGCCACGCCACACTTACTTGATTAGCTGGGCCCCCCTCTTTCTGAGAGCTGCTGACTTCAGGAAGGCATGGACGTTTAAGGGGCCCTGGCCCCCAATTTTCTTATAATGTGGGGGGGGGCCCTGGCCACAAATGTTTTTTTTTTTTTATGGGGGGCCCTGACCACCAATATCTTTTTATTTTTTATTAACATGTGGGAACCCTAGCCACCAATATTTTTTTTGTTTTTTTTACTGTGTGGTGGGGGCGGACCTATGGGGTGGGGAGGGCAGACCTGTAGGTGGGGCTGCGGTGGGTGCAGCCCAGGGGGGCCAGGAAATGTTGTTGTATGGGGACCTGTGATTTCTGATGGCGGTCCTGCTGGGGGTGCACCAGACCCATTGGGTTTTTTTTTAAAAATTCCAACAAATTCTAAATCTTCCACAAAGGGTTCTGCTGAATACTAATTGGAATCTGAATGCGGATTTCTTAATTTAAATATAAACAAAATAAACATGTAAAAAGGATACACTATACCCTATATTTTCCCAAAGGTTTGTGGTTATTAAAGTATCATTTCTATGTTGGAATAGTTTTATATCTTGTTATAGATTGCTAGGAAATTTAGGGACCTGTACCTGATATGGAAAGTACCCTAAATGTCTAGTCACACCCCCAACCATCTCTGACCTTACCCCTTCTGCCTTCTTCAATTGGGGTTATTACCATAAAAGGAGATGCTGTCGGGAGGGGGCTAAAACTGTTAATGGCAATTATCACTGAAACAGTTGACACTGGATTTTATCAAAACAATCTCTGTATCTGTGAATCACAAAAGGAAGGCAAGTTCTTTGGAAAAGTGTTGCTTATCTCTTGCAGTGACTGTGTATTCAAACACATACCTTTCATTAGTTAAGGGAGATTTCTGTGTAAAAGCTGGCTTGGCACAATGATAGAAAATTCTAAGCAACTTTCCAATAAACAGTCATTAAAATGTGTCATCACTGTGAAAAGCGATATCTCCTTCCTTTCTGTCCTCTGGGTCCTAGTCTCTAATCAGAAGTCTGTTCTCCAACGGATCTTCTCCTTCTGGTACATTATTTAACGAGTCAGAGCCAGCAGTGCTTGCAATGTCAACAACCAAGAGAGAAACTATTTTCAATAGCAATTTACATGACGTATATATCTTTAAAGTGTTGTAGAACTGCATTTTCTGAAATGTTTTTGGATTGGGCTCCCATTATAAATTTTACCTGCAAGAGTTAAAGAAAATTGTTTGGGACTTGTGCTGTTTGGGTTGGGTCATAAGGAACTTTCCCAAAAATATAATATTAATATGAACGTTTCCCCCTACAATTAAACATAGTAGTTAAAGGGCATGTAAAGGCAAAAAAATAAAACCCCACTTTTACTTTCTTTAATGATAAAGAAACCTCCAATATACTTTAATTAAAAAATGTGCACCGATTTTATAAGAAACCTGACTGTATGCAGTCAAATTCTCCCTTCATTTACTGCTGTGGATAGGAATTTTCAGATGGTCCCTAAATGCTGAGCAGGGAAACAATCATACTTATGAACAGCAGGGGGAGCCCCACTCCTTACTTCCCAGCTATGCAGAATTCAATCAGCTTAGTTTATGACGATCCCTAAGCAGCCCAGAACACACTGAGCATGTGCACAGTCTTAGTCTTGCAAAGCTGTATAACAAAAGGTGGCCATACATGGATAGATCCGCTCGTTTGGCGATGTCGCCAAACGAGCGGATCTCCCTCCGATATGCCCACCTTGAAGGTGGGCAATATCGGGCAGATCCGATCGTGGGCCCTAGGGCCCAACGATCGGATCCTAGCTCTCACAAACGGGCGGTCGGATCGCGGGACCGCATCAACGAACAGATGCGGCCGCGATCCGACGGGATTTTTAACCCCATCCGATCGAGATCTGCCCGACTTTCGGCCAGATCTTGATCGGGGAAGCCCGTCGGGGGCCCCCATACACGGGCCAATAAGCTGCCGACATGGTCTGTCGGCAGCTTTTATCGGCCCGTGTATGGCCACCTAAAGTCACAAGATGACAGCTCCCTGTGGCCAACTTTGAAAGCAGAAATCATTTGTTTGATTAGGCTTCGTGGTGCAGTAAGTTCATGTTATATTTAGTATACAAAATACAGCTTTTCTAGCCTTATTTTAGATTAGACTTTACATGCCCTTTAACACAAGGTAAATAGTGATCATAAGCTAATGTTTGGGCTTTGAAGCTAATTTTGATTAAAAAAAGCAGTGGTCTACTTAAATCTTTTATCTGTTGTATGAACAGACACCTATAAGTTTCACTTTGAAACCAGAGATTGATCCAACAGTGACACCTAGTGCCCTAAAAAGGGTTGCCACCTTTTATGGAAAAAAATACAGGCCTTCCTATATATTTATCTTTTTCCCCTATTAATAACATTGGGATCAGCCATAATTTTTACTGGCCAGGCCGGTAAAATACCGGCCAGGTGGCAACCCTAGTTGCCTCGGCTAGTTATTCAGTAATTGTGTAATATGCAGAGAATGTATCCTGCCCATACTGTGCTGGCTAATGCTAATACTCCTATATATTAGGCTAGGTCTCTGGTAGTGGTATAGTTAAGAGAAGGTGTTTTCTATTCAGGTATAGGCGTGCCACATAAGGGAGGATGGAATTCCTATTGGACCAGGGATTCCATGTGATTCCCATAATAATATAAAAGGTAACCCTTACCTTCCACCTTCCAAGTAATCAATACAGATGAGTTGTGCCAGGATCCTGAGCCAGTGAAGTAGAGAAGTCCATGGGAAGTTAGCAAGGGAACTCTTGCACAACCTCTGGTACAGGTATTCTGTTATCCAGAATGCTTGGGACCTGGTGTTTTTCGGATAAGGGGTATTCCCGTAATTTGCATACTTTGTATACTAAAAATCATGTAAACTTTAACTAACCCCAATAGGCTGGTTTTGCTTCCAATAAGGATTAATCATATCTAAGTTGGGATCAAGTCCAATTTTTAAAATCATTTTTTAAAATTTGAATTATTATCTATTGGATGTGACCTTCCCGTAATTTGGAGCTTTCTGGATAACGTGTTTCTGGATAACGGATCCTATACCTGTACCACCAACCCTGACAGGTGTTCCTTCCATGGAACTTTGGACACCCTTCTTGGTACTTTAGTGGCAATGTTACTCCTAAGTCCCTTCTCTAGCCTATTGCTATACTAATTACCCCTAACCGACGGAGTATCTACTGTGTTTTTGTCCCTTTCTCACTCATCATTGGCTGGAGCTGCCCTTACTCAGAGTGCTGCTTCTCTGTGCAATGACCCATGTGCTGGTTATGCCTGACAAATCCTTCCCTGCATGAGAGCCTCTTTCTCTTCTGAGTCCGGAACATCAGGCTCCTGGTTGTGCTTCTTCTGGAACTGATCTTCATCCAGCCAAACAGGTCCTCACCTGCTTCTTTGCTTCTTTTTTTTAACTCTGTCACTTTGTAGAATTTCCAAGTGACCAATAATGGTAATTAAACCCTTTACAGGAAATGTAAAACTGGAAATGCTCTTTTCTAATTTACATTTATTTTATTTTTTTGAAGATTCCAACAAAAATGCATACTGTGTGAATTTTGGCACAACAGCACCACCTACTGGCCAATTTTCAGACTGTGATCCAGTTAGCAAAATCTGCCAGAAAAAAAGAAAGAGAACTGCTCAGGAAAGACAAGACCAAAATGATGTGAGATTTCTCTCTCCTGAGCAGGGTTGAGGGGGTGCTGTTGTTGGAATCTTCAAAAATAATAATGTACTTTAATGTATTTTGGTTTATTTTAAAGGTCACATTTCCTTTACATTTAAAGGGATACTGTCATGGGAAAACATTTTTTTTCTCAAAGTGCATCAGTTAATAGTGCTACTCCAGCAGAATTCTGCACTGAAATCCATTTCTCAAAAGAGCAAACAGATTTTTTTATATTCAATTTTGAAATCTGACATGGGGCTAGACATTTTGTCAATTTCCCAGATGCCCCTGGTCATGTGACTTGTGCCTGCACTTTAGGAGAGAAATGCTTTCTGGCAGGCTGCTGTTTTTCCTTCTCAATGTAACTGAAAGTGTCTCAGTGGGACATGGGTTTTTACTATTGAGTGTTGTTCTTAGATCTACCAGGCAGCTGTTATCTTGTGTTAGGGAGCTGTTATCTGGTTACCTTCCCATTGTTCTTTTGTTTGGCTGCTGGGGAGGAAAAGGGAGGGGTTGATATCACACACGACTTGCAGTACAGCAGTAAAGAGTGATTGAAGTTTATCAGAGCACAAGTCACATGACTTTCGGCAGCTGGGAAATTGACAATTTTTCCCATGACAGTATACCTTTAATAACAAAAATCTTACAATCTAATCCCTGATAGCCAGCATGTCCAGCTCTCCTTCATGAATAGCATATCCTGGATACATTCAGTGTCAGACAGGGGGGTCACAGGGCCCACCGGGCCTGCAGCCTCAGGGGCCCCCCATACCATCCTCTGGGCCCCCCAACCGCAAAGTCCTCCGTCTCTGCACTCGCCCCTGCGTGTGAGTACCTCTTTCCAATGAGCTTCAGCTTCAGGGAGGTCAGAGAGGGAGGTAAGGAACCGGGGCCTACCATGTTTTTTCCCGGTGTCCTGCTGACCCAGTCTGACCTTGGATACATTTAATAATTCTGTATGGTTTTGTCTCATTGGCAAACACAGGTACATTGCTTTTAATAGGCAGACTAATCCAGAACCCCATGGTGCTCTACTTGCAGCCACAGTCCAATTATACAATGTATGTTAGGGATTGGGAAAGTATTACATTATATATTCTTGGGAAGGAAAAGCTACATATTGCTTGTTATTGGCTGTATATACACAGTTAGAATGGAAGATACAATGGCTCAGAATATACTTGGTGCTAGCGATGGGCTAATAAATTTGCAAGGTGTGAATTCGGTGAGAATTTCCAGGTTTCGCTAATAAATTTGCGTAACTTCCGCGAAGATCCATTGGTGTCAAAATATTTTGGATGCGCAGTGGAAATGGCGATTGCATCAAAAACACTATTTGGATGCCCATTGACTTTAACGCTGGCATCAAATTTGACTCATCTGTTTTGAATTTTTGAGTTGCGGAAATTTATGCTGTTTTGTGAATTTTGCAAATTTTTTGGCGAAATGAAATGGGAAAAATTCGCCCATCACTACTCGGTGCCCCATAAGAGGGAGGGAAGATGCTATAGGTTTAATGTCCTGTCTACCTGTTACAGTATCTTATCTCTGGATGCCCAATGATTGGATTAATAAGGGAGGGGGCTGTTTATACAGAACTCTTTATCTCTAGTTAATCTAATTCAGCTAATAATAGGAGAGGTAGTAGTAAATGTGAAAGCAAAACAAGGCTCTGTTACTGTTTTGTGGAATTTTTTTTTTCAATTAAAAAGTTTACGTTCTCTGCACTCCTGAAATAACATCGCAGAAGTCAGCTGATTAAAAGTCCTGGAGAAGACTTCTACTACGTTGTCCTTCACAACCAGAGACCAGAAAGATTAAACCAAATAGATTTACAAATAACAGCCATTACATTTACAAATAGCATGAAATGCTTGATAAATGTATATTTTGTTTTCATTATACCAATGCCAGTTTTTGGGTGAAGTTCTCCTTTTACTCAGAAATGTATTTGTCCCTTTAGATGCCCAATAAATCAGTATCTCAGACATTTCTATGTCCTGATTATGAGTTGGGACTGTGTCCGGTCACACTTCTTACTGTGGACACTCTGTAGTCTGAACCTGCTTGTAAGACACACTTCTATTTAATCCAACCTTTCCTCGCAGACAAAGCTTCCAATTCACTCATCCCTATGTGGTACATGAACTCTTTCCAATCATTCAGCCTCCTATAATGAGCTACAGAGAATAAAGCATAATATCCTTCAGTCTTCATTTCTCTCCTTCCAATAAATTCCACATTTTATACCTCCATTGGGCTTCTCACACATCTTCCCTGAACAAACTGCCTTTGTAAACAAGGCCCTACTCATAAAGAAATGATCATACATTTACAACATTTTAACTGCCTGCCCTCCATGCTTCTCTCTGAACACAGATATATGCTGAAATGGAAAGTGTCCTCCACACAAATCTTAATTTATTTTGCTCTCACACACACACACAATTTGTGGCCAGGGGCTAGGGACGCAATCTAAGGCACGCTGGGGATGCTCCGGCACGTGCAAGGGAAGGGGTGGTGTTTGATGACCCTGAGGACTTCGGGCACTAGGAATCTGTGGCCTAGGGGCAACCAAGGCCAAAATCCAGGCCTGCCAGTGGGGCAACAACAGAGTGTCAGGGGTCATAGTGAAGGGAGTGAGGCCAAAGGAAGATGCTGCGCAGGGAAAGGCAAGCAAGACAAGCATGGTCAATTGACAAATTGAATAATAAACACTAGTTGATAGTAGTTATATAAAAGTTCTCAGGTCTATTGTGAGATGAGGTCCACCGTCCTGAACCTACAGCTAAAGAAGTGGAGAACCACGTAGAAAAAAAATAGCAGGCACTTCCAAAGACCAATCCTCCAGGCAGAGTTGTCAAATAACCAGTTATTTATTTTGGTACACAAGGATACAGCCTTACGCGTTTCATATCATTCAGATAAAGGCTGCATCCTTGTGTACCCGAAATAAATGACTGATTATTTGACAAGTCTGCCTGGAGGATTGGTCTTTGGAAGTGCCTGCTCTTTTTTCTCTAGACGGTTAATTGACAGGCTAGCAGGCTTATTGGCAAGAGATAAAATCCAAGGTTCAGTACACAGATCAGGCAAAGGATCAGGGCTGGCAGCATTCAGGCAAAATCAAACAGGCAAGGGTAATACCAGGGTCAGATATAGGGTGGACACCATGATGTCACAGGGAAGACCGTGTGCTGTCACAGGGTGGGGCTATGATGTGGTGATTGGATCTAGGAGAAATCTGCCTGGTTCTGCCAATTTGGAAAAACCAGGCAAATGGTTTTAACCCAGACAGCCTGGATTTTGAAAAGGCTGCCTGGGTCAAAACCAGATGGGTGTAAACCATAGTCAGATCATGATCAGGAGCAATGGTAACAGGACCACCTATCATGGACATAGTGACCTACGAACTGGCCAGGTGTCATTGGCTTTAGTGGGTTTTAACTGTCAGAATTTGTCACCATTTCCGTTATTTCCGTGGAAATCCCTGATATCTAGTGAGCCTGCACCAAGCATCACCACTAAGTGTCAAAACCAGTGAGACCGTGATAAATATTCATATATGTTTATTGAGGCTTTTGGGCCAACTTGTTTCTATTGTTCTGCCTGTTGCTGGCTGAAAGACAAGAGTTATAATTGCTTGCTATTGGCTACTACCCAGGGCAGTGTGGCTACAAAAGCCTGGGTGGCATAGTGCTAGGTACTCTCACTGGCATAGCTAAAATTTACTGGGCCACCTCTAAAACTCTAACAATATGATCATTTTTGCAAGCATGTATATGAATTACAAATTAGTCTCATGGCAGTAACTCTCCTCGTTTCCCATAACTCTGGAATCACCAACCTCTGGGAAAAGCAATATAAAAACAATCGTGTTGTACTTGGAACTGTTGCACTTGGCTTCATCTCAAGCTTGGACAATTAGACCTCCTTGTCTTGTTTCCAAGAACAAAAGAGACCTGGACAGAATAATAAAAAGGTAACGTCATCATCAGTCCTATTTTTAAAGTAACAAAATTTAGCAAAGGTCCCATTGCTCTCTCACTAGTCTGTTTTCCTTGTCTTGAATTGATCTTCAGTCCAACAATCCACTCACAGTACTGCTCCGATCTTGACTTAAATTTGGTACTTTATAGTCATGGTCTTGATTTAAAGACTTCCTACGTCTCCCACCTAACATGGACCTGACATAAAGCCTTAAACTAGACCACTTTACAAACATATAGAGTAATAATAAAGCTTCTTATTGAATGGGGAGAACATTGCTTGTTGGCAGCATGGATGGAATGACCTGTCCATGTATCTTACCAGTGTCCATATTGGAGAGGTGTAACTCTAGGGAACAATGGCTGATATGGGAGGAAGCGGAATGGAACCTTTCAGAAAAAATTTAAAGATGCCTCTCAACTGAAGTTCTATTATGTACAATACTTTTCAGTTAAGGGGTTACGATATTCCTGATTTTTTTTTTATTTTGCCTTTGTGTTTGCATAATGGAGTTTGGGAATGATCCTAAGCATGTGACTTTTCCTCATCTTTCTTCATGCCGTTTCTTGTGTATCTCCTATCTGTCTTTATAACATGGAAATTCAGTGCTGAATAGCAAAATAATGTAATTATTGACATCTACAACACTAAGGGGCAGATTCACCAAAGGTTGAAGTGAATTTTTGGATTCAAAAAATTCGAATTTCGAGCTATTTTTTGTGTACTTGACTAGGGAATAGTCCAAATTCGAATCGAATTTGAAAAAAATGTGAAAACTTCTAATATCGAAATTTATCATGTACTGTTTCTTTAAAAATTCAACGTCAACCATTTGCCATCTAAAACCTTTGCTGTTTTAGCCTATGGGGGACCTAAAACCTATTTGGAGTCAATTGGTGGACTTTGAAAAATCTAAGTTTTTTGGGGGGAAAAACGACTAATCGAATTCGATTGAATGCGCTATTACATTGATTCGTACGATTCGAATTTGGCCGAATATGGACCTATTCGATCAAAAACTGACCTATTCGGCCAATAAAAAACTTGGACTTAATTTTGGTTGGTGTTTTTGAATTCGAATTTAGAAGTTTTTGAAATCTCGAAACTAGACCCTTGATAAATATGCCCCTAAACATTTAGGGGGTTATTTACTAAACTCTGAATGCAAAAATCACAAAAAAGTCGTGATTTTTTTATAAAATCAGACTTTTAAAAAAAATCCCAAGTTTTTCGGAATTTATTAAACCCCAAGGATGGAAAAGTTTGAATCTGAAAATCAGGCATCTCAGACCAGTTAAGGTTGTATATAAGTCAATGGGAGAAGATTTTTTGATATGCGCTGGGTTTTTAACAATACCCTGAAGTTTTTGGAGTTTTCAGGCAAAATTCTGAGTTTTCGGATGAAAATCGGATGAAAAAAAATCGCAATTTATTATATTTTTTCCACAAACATTTTTCGGGAAAGTGTATTAATAAATAAGACCAAAAAAAGTGCAGATTTTTTTTCCAGAAAATATTGAGATAAATTCGGACTTTGATAAATAACCCCCCTTATTGTATTATGTTACAATGAGTTCCATGTGTCTATGCGATTTTCTTACAACTGTTGAGTTTCAGTTTGTGGCATTACTTATCCCTGAAGAGGGGAGAACAATTCCAGGTCTCTGCTCCTGTAACCACTTTACACTACTAACACTTCTAGATCTGTCAGCTGCTTTTGACACTGTGGATCATCCTCCCCTTTTCCAGGTCCTCCATTCTATTGGCCTTCAGAACACTGCTTTGTGCTTGTTTTTATCTTACCTCACACATTGGGCACAATGAGCTAATGGAGATTACTTCCTTCCCCAGGGAATATATTACTAACTGGGGTCTTCTCCAGTAGTGGGGGAAAGTTAAAGGGATCCTGTCATCGGAAAACATGTTTTTTTTCAAAATGAATCAGTTATTAGTGCTACTCCATCAGAATTCTGCATTGAAATCCATTTCTCAAAAGAGCAAACAGATTTTTTTATATTCAATTTTGAAATCTGGGGCTAGACATTTTGTCAATTTCCCAGCTGCCCCTGGTCATGTGACTTGTGCCTGCACTTTAGGAGAGAAATGCTTTCTGGCAGGCTGCTGTTTTTCCTTCTCAATGTAACTGAATGTGTCTCAGTGGGACATGGGTTTTTACTATTGAGTGTTGTTCTTAGATCTACCAGGCAGCTGTTATCTTGTGTTAGGGAGCTATTATCTGGTTACCCATTGTTCTTTTGTTTGGCTGTTGGAGGGGGAGGGAGGGGGGTGATATCACTCCAACTTGCAGTACAGCAGTAAAGAGTGATTGAAGTTTATCAGAGCACAAGTCACATGACTTGGGGCAGCTGGGAAATTGACAATATGTCTAGCCCCATGTCAGATTTCAAAATTGAATATAAAAAAATCTGTTTGCTCTTTTGAGAAATGGATTTCAGTGCAGAATTCTGCTGGAGCAGCACTATTAACTGATTCATTTTGAAAAAATTTTTTTCCCATGACAGTATCCCTTTAACCTGTGGGTGCCCTAAATGTCTATAGAGGAGAAATACGTAGTCCTTAGAACTGCCATTCTCTCCATGAAGTGTTTTCAGGCCTCGCAGTTAAGCAGAGATGCAAAACCACAGTTTGGCAATGTGACACTTCAGCCTTTGAGATTTGTTGTGAGACTAATGCTCTGATCGTGCAAATAAACCCAGTGATAAGACAAGGCAGGAATACTTTACCATGAAGGAGGCAGAGACAATCACAACTGCAAGTAAACTCCTTCATACAAGTTGAAAAAGTGCATATAATTGTTCCTGAACTCCTACTGCCCCCCAAAACAACATTACTTTACAGTTCCAAATAAAACATTTTTCTTATGCTGACATAACCTGGCATCAAATATTATATAACTATTGTAATTATTTTTTGAGAATGTGGTTATTATTATTATCATGCGTAAATGGCACCATTTTCTATTTATTTGACTATTTTTCATGCTAAGGCTTAAGGGGCACATGAATATCTCTACAGTGCCAAAACCACTAAATTTTTTTAGCCCAAGTACCGAAATACTGTTCTGCCCAACCGTGACATCTGACCCAAGGCAGGTGTTGAACACGCTGAAGTGCGGTAAATTAGATCACTTTTTGGCAGAGAGCATTGGTCCTTTGCAACGAGTAATGTTTGCTATTCTAAAGAAGAGAAAGTACCGATTCTTTTAAAAAAGTTTAAAATAGTATGATAGGTATGGAAATGTGCCTATGATTATTTCAGAAACGATGCAGAATGTTTAATTGATTGTATTTGGAAAGTTTCTTAATTCAGTATGATGAAGCTTCTGTTAAATTTTTATTTTCATGATAGCTCCCCTTTAAGGGTTTCAATGCATTATGTTTTTGTGAGTCTATGCAAGAATCTAAAGTGGATGAGATGTGTAGCCATTCGGCTCCTTTTTCTCGAGACCCCCAGCCCTACCAAGGGCGCATTTCATTTTCAGATCTCTTTGGAGGTCACTTGTTATCATTTCCCCTTATAGGCCTTCAGGCTGGAGGGGATTGGATAAAGGGAAGGGTTGATAAAAGGGTCCATCCTAGTCTTCGGACGAAGGTAGACCCAAATTCTTTTTTTATTGCAGGCCTTATTGCAGCCACTGTGTTTCTCCAGCCACTGTGCCACACTACCGACCAATTTTCCTTTCCAATTTTTTTTCGTAATTTTTTTCCCCCCAACTCAGTATTCTGTTGTTTGTTCAAACAAAACAACTCTGTGAAGTATAGCCCATTTCAGTCTACTGATATACACCAGCTTGGGGGTACCCTGTTTGACATTAGCATAAATCTCCTTTAGACACAACAAACTGGGCACGGCTTGATTTGGAGAGCAGATAACATGATCCGATCAGTTTTATACAGGCGTACACAAAAAAGAGCAAAAAAGTGTATGTATTTGAAACTACAGTGCTGTCTGCTGTATATTCTGGCTAAATTCAGCTGAAAATTAAGTTTGCTAAAAAATATTTTAAAACCATAGTGAGACTATCCGGCACTACATTGGAATTGTGCCCCTCCCCTATCCTGTAGACCCCCTTTTTTTTAAACCTAACTAACACAACTCTTATTCAAGATGTTAAAGGAGAACTAAAGCCTAACTAAAGAAGTAGGTAGAAATGTTGTACGTTATGTTTTGGGCTTCTGTACCAGCCCAAGGTAACTACAGGCCTTTAGCAGGGAAGATCTGTGTCTCCAAAGATGCCCCAGTAGCTCCCCATCTTCTTTTCTGCTGATTCACTGCACATGCTCTGTGCTGCTGTCACTTACTGAGCTTAGGGACCCACTCACAATATACAGTACACATAGAATAGAAATGTCACAATATAAGACTGATTAGTAATTAATACAGATAATTACTACATGGCAGCACAGAAACCAGTGCAATTAGCATCAGAATTTAATAATCAGCAAACCTGTAGCATCAGCTTATATTACAGAGGAAGCTCATTTTCTGCTGGATAATTAGTGACGAGCCCTAAGCTTAGCTTCTCAACAGCTGCTCAGAGCCCACTGAGCATGTGAGTGTCACAGACACTTTCCAAGATGGTGACCCCCTGTGACAAGTTTGAAGTCCTGGATCATTGCTGCTATTGACAAGCTGAAACTTTAGCCTGGTGCAATAAGTTCAGTATGTGAAATAAGGCATTTTTAACCTTATTCATTTTTAGAGTTTAGTTCTCCTTTAATGTAGTTGGCTTGTTCTGCTGAGAAAATGAAGTTAGTGAGCAGAGTAGAGGTATTTGACAGTTTTCAGGTCAGTTCTAAGCAGTAAATGTAGCAGACAGCACCATCCAGGAAAGTATCTGCCTGGATAATGAAGCCAGAAAGTAACAAATAAAGGCTTTTTAATTGAATTCCTGGATGGTGCTCTATGCTATATTTTGTTTGTATATTTAAAGACGGTTGGAGTGGACACCAAATGACGTGCACCAGATTATTAACAAGAAATTGAAATACTTGTTGGCTAAATTGTCTTTCTAAGCAGAACAACATCAGAAGACTTTCCTTTACTTGCAAAATTAATTTTCCGTCTTCTGTAATTGGCCGAAATGGCACTTTTGTTTAAAATTATTCATCTTAACAGTTTAAAGCAATGCATAAATCTTGAAAATCAGAATAAAAATTATTAATGTAACTTGCAAACGTGCTTGGAAGAGCCATGTTGCTTTACTTTGGTTTGAGGGTTGACATCTCCCACATGACATGGGATTGGTCACCAACTTCACGATTCTACCCTAATTATTTGAATTCTGATGTATTATTCAGTTATAGTGACATGCCTGAAACCTTCTCCCGCTACATCTCTGACGTAATGCTGGAAACAAAATAGTTGCTCCAGTAACATGACTTTTCAAAGGAAACACAAGCAATTAGAATTTAAAAGAAAATGCAAGGTTACATAAATCTGGAGGCATGAGAAATAATAAATAGGGAGGAAGAGGAGACGGCTACTGGTACATGTTACATAGCAAGGCTTTAATTATTGTCTTTTCAATCATCATCTTCCGAATTCCTCACCTTGACACGTTTATGGGCCACCCACTATGACTAGGGATGTAGCGAACGTCGGAAAAAAAGTTCGCGAACATATTCGCGAACTTGCGCAAAAATGCGAGCGGTTCGCGAACGGTTCGCGAACCCCATAGACTTCAATGGGAAGGCGAACTTTAACATCTAAAAAAGACATTTCTGGCCAGAAAAATGATTTTAAAGTTGTTTAAAGGGTGCAACGACCTGGACAGTGGCATGCCAGAGGGGGATCAAGGGCAAAAATGTATCTGAAAAATCTGCCTGTGTGTGCTTGGAAGAGATAGTGTAGGGGGAGAGCTGTTAGTGATTTCAGGGACAGATGATAGTAAGTTTGCTGGCTAGTAATCTGCTTGATACTGCTCTGTATTGGAGGGACAGAAGTCTGCAGGGATTTGAGGGACATTTTAGCTTAGGTAGCTTTGCTGGCTAGTAATCTACTGTTCTCTTTAAACAACTGCCATACGTTGACCTTGTAGGCATTGTTTGCCCAGTTTTTTTGGTCGCAGCCACTGAAGCACAGTTGCCAGAAAAAATATGCCATATAAATGCTGAAAATAGTCATTTTTTGCCATATACGTTGAGTCAACGTATGGCAAAAAATGACTATTTTCAGCATTTATATGGCATATTTTTTCTGGCCTCTGTGCTTCAGTGGCTGCGGCCAAAAAAACTGGGCAAACAATGCCTACAAGGTCAACGACGTTGACCTTGTAGGCATTGTTTGCCCAGTTTTTTTGGCCGCAGCCACTGAAGCACAGAGGCCAGAAAAAATATGCCATATAAATGCTGAAAATAGTCATTTTTTTGGTCGCAGCCACTGAAGCACAGTTGCCAGAAAAATTATGCCATATAAATGCTGAAAATATAAATTTTTTTGGTTGCAGCCACTGAAGCACAGAGGCCAGAAAAATTATGCCATATAAATGCAGAAAATATGCATTTTTTTGGTCGCAGCCACTGAAGCACAGTTGACAGAAAAATTATGCCATATAAATGCTGAAAATATAAATTTTTTTGGTTGCAGCCACTGAAGCACAGAGGCCAGAAAAATTATGCCATATAAATGCAGAAAATATGCATTTTTTTGGACGCAGCCACTGAAGCACAGTTGCCAGAAAAAATATGCCATATAAATGCTGAAAATAGTCATTTTTCGCCATACGTTGACCTTGTAGATATTGTTTGCCCAGTTTTTTTGGTTGCAGCCACTGAAGCACAGAGGCCAGAAAAAATTAAACCAGTAGGGTTTGCACCCTAGTTTGTAACGGTGGCGGAGGGAGGAGGACGCTAAAGGACAGCTGTGTGTGGAGTCATGAGGCTTGAAGAGAAGGACAGCTGCATAGAAGTCAGAACAAGTCTTCCGGCGTGCAGTAACCCTCCGAGATCCACCCCTCATTCATTTTAATAAAGGTCAGGTAATCGACACTTTTGTGACCTAGGCGAGTTCTCTTCTCAGTTACAATCCCTCCTGCTGCACTGAAGGTCCTTTCTGAGAGCACACTTGAGGCTGGGCAAGACAAGAGGTTCATGGCAAATTGTGACAGCTCTGGCCACAGATCAAGCCTGCGCACCCAGTAGTCCAGGGGTTCATCGCTCCTCAGAGTGTCGATATCTGCAGTTAATGCCAGGTAGTCCGCTACCTGCCGGTCGAGGCGTTCTTTGAGGGTGGATCCAGAAGGGTTGTGGCGCTGCCTTGGACAGAAAAACATTTGCATGTCTGACGTTACAGACCGGCCAAAGGGCTTTGTCCTTGCAGGTGTGCTCGTGGCAGGATTACTGGCACCTCTGCCCCTGGAATGTTGATGAGTTCCTGAAGTGACATCACCCTTAAAAGCATTGTACAACATGTTTTGCAGGCTGGTTTGTAAATGCCGCATCTTTTCGGACTTGTGGTATGTTGGTAACATTTCTGACACTTTATGCTTGTACCGAGGGTCTAGTAGCGTTGCGACCCAGTACAGGTCCTTCTCCTTAAGCCTCTTGATACGGGGGTCCTTCAACAGGCATGACAGCATGAAAGACCCCATTCTCACAAGGTTGGATGCAGAGCTATCCATCTCCGCTTCCTCATTATCAAGGACTGCATCATCCACGGTCTCCTCCCCCCAGCCACGTACAAGACCAGGGGTCCCCAAAAGGTCACCACTAGCCCCCTGGGAAGCCTGCTCCTGTTGGTCCTCCTCCTCCTCCTCCACAAAGCCACCTTCCTCCTCTGACTCCACTTCTGGCACCTCTCCCTGCGTTGCAGCAGGTGCCTGGGTTCGTTCTGGTGATTCCGACCATAAATCGTGCGCTTCCAGCTCCTCGTCACGCTGGTCTACAGCCTCATCTGTCACTCGTCGCACGGCACGCTCCAGGAAGAAAGCGAAGGGTATTAGGTCGCTGATGGTGCCTTCGGTGCGACTGACCATATTTGTCACCTCTTCAAAAGGTCGCATGAGCCTGCAGGCATCGCGCATAAGCACCCAGTAACGGGGGAAAAAAATCCCCAGCTCTGCAGATCCAGTCCTACCACCCAGTTCAAAAAGGTACTCGTTGACGGCCCTTTGTTGTTGCAGCAGACGTTCCAACATAAGGAGCGTTGAATTCCAGCGAGTCTGGCTGTCAGAAATCAAACGCCTGACTGGCATGTTGTAGCGCTGCTGAATGTCAGCAAGGCGTGCCATGGCTGTGTAGGAACGTCTGAAATGGGCCGACACCTTTCTGGACTGGGTGAGAACGTCCTGGAATCCTGGGTACTTGGAGACAAAACGTTGGACTATTAAATTTAACACATGTGCCATGCAGGGCACATGTGTTAAATTTCCCAGTCTCAACGCTGCCAACAGATTGCTTCCATTGTCACACACCACTTTTCCGATCTGCAGTTGGTGTGGGGTCAGCCACCGATCGGCCTGTGACTGCAGAGATGACAGGAGTACAGATCCGGTATGGTTTTTGCTTTCCAGGCACGTCATCCCCAAGACAGCGTGACAACGGCGTACCTGGCACGTCGAATAGCCTAGGGGGAGCTGGGGGTGCACAGGTGTGGAGGAGGAGAAGGAGGACCCAGCAGCAGAGTAAGAAGAAGAAGAGGAAGAAGACGAGGTAGAGAGCGATGGAGGAGTAGAGGTGGTGGCAGAACCGCGTGCAATCCGTGGCGGTGACACCAACTCCACTGTTGTTGTTGTTGTTGTTGAGCTACCCATTCCCTGCTTCCCATTCCCAGCCATTACCAAGTTCACCCAGTGGGCAGTGTAGGTGACATACCTGCCCTGACCATGCTTGGAGGACCATGCGTCAGTAGTCATATGGACCTTTGGCCCAACACTAAGTGACAGAGATGCGGTAACTTGGCTCTGCACATGTTGGTACAGGTGTGGTATTCCCTTTTTAGAAAAAAAATTGCGGCTGGGTACCTTCCACTGCGGTGTCCCAATTGCTACAAATTTGCGGAAGGCCTCAGAGTCCACCAGCTGGTATGGTAAAAGCTGGCGGGCTAAGAGTGCAGACAAGCCAGCTGTCAGACGCCGGGCAAGGGGGTGACAGTCAGACATTGGCTTCTTACGCTCAAACATGGCCTTCACAGAAACTTGGCTGGTGGCAGATGACTGGGAATGGGAACAGGTGGTCAAGGTGGAAGGCGGAGTGGAGGGTGGTTCAGATGGGTCAAGGAGAGCAGAGGTAGAGCAGTAAGATGCTGGACCAGAAGGAGTGTGGCTTTTAGTTTGCCTGTTGCCTTTGAGGTGTTGCTCCCAAAGTGCTTTGTGCTTGCCGCTCATGTGCCTTCGCATAGAAGTTGTACCTATGTGGCTGTTGGGCTTACCAAGGCTCAGTTTCTGACTGCACTCATTGCAAATTACAATGCTTTTGTCAGAGGCACACACATTAAAAAAATCCCACACTGCTGACTTTTTGGAAGTCTGCGATCTGGCGGTAACAGTAGAAGTTGGCGGCATTGGCGGCAATGGCGGGTGCGTTGGCCGGCTGAACACAGGTGCCGATACATGTTGTTGCCCTACTGATCCCTGCGGGCTGTCCTCCCTGCTTCTTCTAAGTCTTATTCTCCTACTGCCTCTCTGACTCTCCGTCTCTCCATCTGAACTACCCTCCTCTTGCTCTCTTCTACTAGGCACCCACAAAACATCAATCTCCTCATCATCATTCTCCTCAGATGCATCAATTTCTTCTGACACATCACAGAAGGAAGCAGCAGCGGGGACCTCCTCCTCATCACTCATCATTATGTCCATCTCTGTCGTGTTCTCTGCCAGAATTAAATCTGGTGTAACGTCCTCATCTCCTTCATCTTCTTCTGCCAATAATGGTTGCGCATTACTCAGTTCAAGAAACTCATGGGAAAATAACTCCTCTGACTCCAGTGAAGAAGGGGCACCGGTGGTGGAGGAAGTGTTACGTGGGGTGGCCATAGCAGTGGAGGATGAGGAGGCTGTTGTGGTAAAGTTAGAAACGGTAGAGGATGGGGTGTGCTGTGTAAGCCAGTCAACTACCTCTTCAGCATTTTGGGAGTTCAGGGTCATTGGCTTTTTAAAACTGGGCAATTTGCTAGGGCCACAGGATTGCATAGCAGCACGGCCCCTAGCACGGCCTCTGCGTGGCGGCCTGCCTTTGCCTGGCATTATTTTTAAAAAAACAACAACAACAAAAACTCAGTTGGTTTTTCTGGAAACGATAATACACACAGCTAGATGGCAGTTTGAAGAAAACAGTGTGCAAATAATGCCTACAAGGTCAACGTATACACAGCGGTGGATACGGATTACGTAAAATATAAGAATGCTGCTTGAAAAAAAGTAACTCAAGTGGTTTTTCTAGAGACGATAATATTATCAATATTTAGACAAAATGTGAACAAGCTCACACAGCTAGATGGCGGTTTGAAGAAAACACTGTGCAAATAATGCCTACAAGGTCAACGTATACACAGCGGTGGATACGGATTACGTAAAATATAAGAATGCTGCTTGAAAAAAAGTAACTCAAGTGGTTTTTCTAGAGACGATAATATTATCAATATTTAGACAAAATGTGAACAAGCTCACACAGCTAGATGGCGGTTTGAAGAAAACACTGTGCAAATAATGCCTACAAGGTCAACGTATACACAGCGGTGGATACGGATTACGTAAAATATAAGAATGCTGCTTGAAAAAAAGTAACTCAAGTGGTTTTTCTAGAGACGATAATATTATCAATATTTAGACAAAATGTGAACAAGCTCACACAGCTAGATGGCGGTTTGAAGAAAACACTGTGCAAATAATGCCTACAAGGTCAACGTATACACAGCGGTGGATACGGATTACGTAAAATATAAGAATGCTGCTTGAAAAAAAGTAACTCAAGTGGTTTTTCTAGAGACGATAATATTATCAATATTTAGACAAAATGTGAACAAGCTCACACAGCTAGATGGCGGTTTGAAGAAAACACTGTGCAAATAATGCCCACAAGATCAACGTATACACTACTACAGCGGTGGATACGGATTACGTAAAATATATTATGGCTGCTTGAAAAAAGTCACTCCGGTGTTTTTTCTGGAGACGGTAATATTATGGATATTTAGACAGAATGTGAACAAGGTCACACAGCTAGATGGCAGTTGGTTGAATAACACACTGGGCAAAAAATGCCTACAGGGCAAATAATGCCTAAAAGGTCAACTTATACACTACTACAGCGATGGATACGGATTACGTAAAATTTATTATGGCTGCTTGAAAAAAGTCACTCCGGTGTTTTTTCTGGAGACGGTAATATTATGGATATTTAGACAGAATGTGAACAAGGTCACACAGCTAGATGGCAGTTGGTTGAATAACACACTGGGCAAAAAATGCCTACAGGGCAAATAATGCCTAAAAGGTCAATTTATACACTACTACAGCGATGGATACGGATTACGTAAAATATATTATGGCTGCTTGAAAAAAGTCACTCCGGTGTTTTTTCTGGAGACGGTAATATTATGGATATTTAGACAGAATGTGAACAAGGTCACACAGCTAGATGGCAGTTGGTTGAATAACACACTGGGCAAAAAATGCCTACAGGGCAAATAATGCCTAAAAGGTCAACTTATACACTACTACAGCGATGGATACGGATTACGTAAAATTTATTATGGCTGCTTGAAAAAAGTCACTCCGGTGTTTTTTCTGGAGACGGTAATATTATGGATATTTAGACAGAATGTGAACAAGGTCACACAGCTAGATGGCAGTTGGTTGAATAACACACTGGGCAAAAAATGCCTACAGGGCAAATAATGCCTAAAAGGTCAACTTATACACTACTACAGCGGTAGTAAAATAAAAAAAAGTAAAATAAAAAAAAAATGAATATTAAAAAAAAAAAATTACAGTTGGTGCTGCTGAACTACTAGGAGCAGCAGATTAGCACACCAGTCCCACTCCCCAACACTGCTAGACTAATAGCACTGGGCTCTTATAGTAGTAGTAGTAGTAGTAGTAGTAGTAAAACAACAAAAAAATAAATAAAAGCAGTCCTTACAAGGACTACTGTTATTGCAGCAGTCAGCAGATGAGATCAGAAGCAGGACAGCTGCCCACTGCAGCTACATACAGAGCACTGCAGTAGAAGGTAGATTACTAGCCAGCAAAGCTACCTAAGCTTAAATGTCCCTCAAACCCCTGCAGACTTCTGTCCCTCCAATAACAGAGCAGTATCAAAACGATTACTAGCCAGCAAACTTTCAACTGTCCCTGAAATCACTAACAGGCAGCAGCTCTCTCCCTACACTATCTCTTCAGCACACACAGGCAGAGTGAAAAAACGCTGCAGGGCTTCGGTTTTTATAGGGAAGGGGAGTGGTCCAGGGGAGAGCTTCCTGATTGGCTGCCATGTACCTGCTGGTCTGGGGTGAGAGGGCAAAAAAAAGCGCCAACAATGGCGAACCCAAAATGGCGAACGTCGCGCGACGTTCGCGAACTTCCGGCGAGCGCGAACACCCGATGTTCGCACGAACAAGTTCGCCGGCGAACAGTTCGCGCCATCTCTAACTATGACACCCTGCCATTTGGAAAGGTAATAGGACACCTCTCCCTGTATTTTACAGAAGAGCATTCGAGGGCTGTTTCATTTTAGATTGGGCAACAGCTGGTAACGAGTTGATTTCCATCCGCGCTGAACAATTAAATAAACACATTTCTAAAACAAATTCAGAGAACCACATCACTGGAACCCAGACGGACGCGTAGATTTCGGTTACACCATTTCACACTCCCCTGGCTTTAATTAAGCTTTAAAGTAGCGTTGGCTTAGTAGATACACGTATATTACATGAAATGACTTTGGAATGAAATCGGGGAAAGTGAAGAGGTTATTGTACTACTTTTGTACATGCTCTGCGCATTTGAAGTTGATTTGTTTGGTGGCATCTCAAAGGGTGAAAGGAGAGCAAAGAAAAATGTCTTCTATGCAAAAACAATGACCCCAATATCCTCAGGAGTCATACAGGTATGGGATCCGTTATCCAGATTGCTTGGAACTTGCAATCTTGCAAACTTTCCATAATTTGGTTCTTCATACCTTCAGTCTACTAGAAAATCATGTAAACATGAAATAAACCCAATAGGCTGGTTTTGCTTCCAATAAGGATTAATTATATCTTAGTTGGGATCAAGTACAAGCTACTGTTTTATTATTACAGGGAAAAAGGAAATTACTTTATTAAATCTACTTTAGTAAAAGTGGAAATGGACTCTATAGGAGATGGTCTTCCTGTAATTTGAAGCTTTCTAAATAAAGTATTTCCGGATAACGGATCCCATACCTGTAAGGGGGGCACCCAACTGAAGATCCCCTCACATTAAAAACGATCCAAACTTTTCTTGGTGCATACACTCCAACTTTTATTTCTTCTGATTTCTCACACTCAGGCATAATTACATACAAACAGGCATTCACTCATGTCACAGAATACTCCCACTTACGACACGGGTTTCCTTCTTCCTAAAGGGATCCACCCGGAACACTGGAGAAGGGCATTCACAAACAGCTCCAGTCTATCTGCTTCGGCAATCCGGTACTCTCACAGCACCCCTTTGCCACTCTCACAGACTCACCCACTTCAGCAAGCCGGCACCCCTTTGCTATTCCAGTTGGGCTTCTTTGCTGGCAGCTTCCTGGCCCAAGGCCCTCATACCCTCTCTTCTCCTATTCTAACTTCTAGAATCCCTAACTCGTGGGGTATCCACGGGGGCAATATCCCCTCTAAACTCCTCGTTGGGGCATTGAGCGGCCCTTACTAAATTTCCTGTCTCACGCACCTAGTGCCTGCTCAACTTAAATCTTACTACCTTAACCTATCACTATGGTCTGTCTTTTATCCTTACCGGGCCTCTTCTATCCGGATCTTTTCCTCTGACAGTTCTTTCCCATCACCAGACCCTTAACTCTGGGTGTGGCTCCCTTTTATACCTCTGGAAGAAACCAACTCCCTCTAGTGGTAGGGGAAATAATTATACTCCTACTTTTGTTACACTTGCCTTCCATCCAGTGGCCATGTACCCACATTACACTTAACATTCTACACATATAGTTTGTTCACCTCCTTCCTTACATACCTGTACGGCAGCAAGGGGCTTTTCAGTTTTTGGGACTTGCGGATGTCTTCTGTTACAGGAGGAATTTCACTTCTTTTATTTTATATCTAACCGTTCTTATTCCTACATTTAGCTGCTCCCCATTACCCAAAATGTGGGACTGGTGAGAATCAGCAGGATTGGCACAGGCTGTTTGCACATTTATGGCTCTGTCTTTTAGACTATGGATTTGGACGCATATCTGGCCACAGAGACAAACTGATATATTTTGTCAATTTGTCATCTCCCACAAAATAGTAGAAAAACTTTCATTTTTGGTCTTAAGGGAGAACTGATCCCTAAAAATGAATTTGGCTAAAAATACTGTGTTTTATATACAGAACTTATTGCACCAGCCTAAAGTTTCAGCCTGTCAATAGCAGCTATGATCCAGGACTTCAAACTTGTCACAGGGGGTCACCATCTTGGAAAGTGTCTGTGACACTGCACATGCTCAGTGGGCTCTGAGCAGCTGTTGAGAAGCTAAGCTTAGGGGTCGTCACTAATTATCCAGCAGAAAATGAGGTTGGTCTGTAATATAAGCTGATGCTACAGGACTGATTATTAAATTCTGATGCTAATTGCACTGGTTTCTGTGCTGCCATGTAGTAATTA
The DNA here is from genome assembly GCA_038501925.1 of Xenopus petersii. NCBI lineage: Eukaryota > Metazoa > Chordata > Amphibia > Anura > Pipidae > Xenopus > Xenopus petersii. The sequence goes on from CM076683.1 coordinate 18,511,991, forward strand.
TCTGTATTAATTACTAATCAGCCTTATATTGTGACATTTCTATTCTATGTGTACTGTATATTGTGAGTGGGTCCCTAAGCTCAGTAAGTGACAGCAGCACAGAGCATGTGCAGTGAATCAGCAGAAAAGAAGATGGGGAGCTACTGGGGCATCTTTGGAGACACAGATATTTACTGCTAAAGGGCCGTAGTTGCCTTGGGCTGGTACAGAAGCCCAAAACATCATGTACAACATTTCTAGCTACTTCTTTAGTTAAGATTTAGTAATCCTTTAAGGCAATACTTTAACATGGGGCTTGGGAGTTTCTTGTTTTTAATAGCTACTCCATGTTTGTTCTTTGTAAGGTAGATAATTAGATTCCCATTGCACAGATAATATCCCTGCAGACGGGGCTCCTGCTAACAAAACAGTCACAACAAAGGGTGAAGTGAGAGAGTTCTATGTTGGCAATGAAATGATCTACTGTACCTTGCAAGGACCAAATATGGAGTAGCTTCAAGCCATTGTTCAAGACTTAACAAAACAATTTTCATGATTAAAATAATAGGCAAAAAGTACAGTATGCTCATCACAAGCCCTATTCATTGAACTCACGTTGAGCAAGGGATAATAATGCCCCTTTCAGAGTCCATGGCAAGAACTGAGCTAGAAAACTAAATTAATAAAGTTTAAAAGCCTGAATGTGACAAAATGTTTTGTATCCATTGTCACTCCATCCAAGTCATAGCATCTGGTTTTGATTAGTTTGGCTCTTTATTGGGCCTGATGCTGTACAGAAGCGGAAAGCTTACATTCCACTACAGCCTGACATTACCTTACAAAGAACATTTAGGTAAGAAAGACATAACCACCCTAAACCACATTTATACACACACATTTAATATTCCAGTAACAGATGTACCCACTCCAGTTCCTCCCTAGCTGGTTCCCATAGCACAGGAAAGTAAACAATACTCTGATCATTCAGTTATGGATCTTGCTGAATTTGGGCTGAAACATGTGCTTAGGGCAGGCAGCTGAGACCACCATGATTTAATTGCTGAAATTGCTGGAGGGGTAGAGTATGGTGGAGCAGTCAAGTGCCAGTGTGATTGGTGCCTTTGCATCAGTATCATTTTTAAAGGGATACTGCCATGGGAAAAAAAAAATTCAAAATGAATCAGTTAATAGTGCTGCTCCAGCAGAATTCTGCACTGAAATCCATTTCTCAAAAGAGCAAACAGATTTTTTTATATTCAATTTTGAAATCTGACATGGGGCTAGACATTTTGTCAATTTCCCAGCTGCCCCAAGTCATGTGACTTGTGCTCTGATAAACTTCAATCACTCTTTACTGCTGTACTGCAAGTTGGAGTGATATCACCCCCTCCCTTTTTCCCCCCCAGCAGCCAAACAAAAGAACAATGGGAAGGTAACCAGATAACAGCTCCCTAACACAAGATAACAGCTGCCTGGTAGATCTAAGAACAACACTCAATAGTAAAAATCCATGTCTCACTGAGACACATTCAGTTACATTGAGAAAGAAAAACAGCAGCCTGCCAGAAAGCATTTCTCTCCTAAAGTGCAGGCACAAGTCACATGACTGAGGTCAGCTGGGAAATTGACAAAATGTCTAGCCCCATGTCAGATTTCAAAATTGAATATAAAAAATCTGTTTGCTCTTTTGAGAAATGGATTTCAGTGCAGAATTCTGCTGGAGTAGCAGTATTAACTGATGTGTTTTGAAAAAAACATGTTTTCCAATGACAGTATCCCTTTAAGGATTCCAGAGTTTTCTCCATCACAGCATGCTCCAACTAGTGGCAAAGTGCAATCAAAGTATTTGTTGGTTCTTTACTGGCTATGCATTTCCTATAGCGCTAGATTATCATTAACTATTAGTGTTAAAGGGTATCTAAACCACAAAAGTAAATTGATGCAAATATAATTAGTCTTCCCCCTCCCCAAATTCCAGCATAATTGCAGGGGTTCAAATAATTTACTTGGAGCAAGTCAGTTGTAGCTATTGATGCAACCTGCTAAGAGAAACTTGGCATAATCGCTAGGCCTATGCATGCGGCTATCTTCAGGGTTCCTTTTGCTCTTGCAGCAGCGAGTGCACTTGCACATAATTAATGGAAGCAAAATGAGGGGGTACCATAGCATGTGCTATAAGCTGCACGGGAGCATGTATAAAAAGTGCAAACTTTTTTTGCACTTTGCACACTGCTTTCTGCTGTTTCAGATCTTTGCATTCCATTTCACAGCACAAAGAGCTGTCTGTGTTAGGCTCTATCCAGGGGGGCGGTTGGGGGTGGTGCATTTCCCCTCCCTACTTGTCCCCTAACTTGCCAGTCTGGGTCAGACTGGGCTGGCGGTAAGGTTGCCACCTGGCCGGTATTTCACCGGCCTAGCCGGTAAAATACCAGCCCAGGCCGGGGCCGGTATTACAAATTTACCGGCAATGTAGCTGCCGGTAAATTTGTGATCACCATTCAAACTGCTCCCGGCCTGCCACCGATGCCCCCTCAGCCCACCCTTTTCTTCCCTCTATAGCTAAAAAATACTTACCTATTCCACGATCCATGACTCTGGCCCGCCCCTTGACATCATGGCCACGCCCCCAGTGACAGCACTATGTCGCCCCGTGACATCACATCCCCGCCCATTTTTAGAACGATCCTCCACCTCGTGGACCTGTCCCCTTCCCTGGCCGGTAAAGATTTTTCAAAAAGGTGGCAACTCTGGCTGGCGGGACACCGGGATAAAACCCGGTGGGCCCCCAGCTCTAGTGGGCCCTGCTGGCCCAGGTCTGCACCCTGGTTTTCTTCCTGCCGTGACCGTGAGTGCTCGCGATGTGATGCATGCATGTGAGTGCGTGAATGTGCACATGCCCCGGGCCCCCCAGTCCGACCTTGTTGCCAGTCATGCAGTCATGCACTGCTCAGTATAACGGCCCTCTAGATTATTTTAGATTATTGAAAGGGACAGAATTACTGATCAGCTTCAGTAGAAACAAGCTGTGCTATTGCCCCTGTGCAGCACATAGCCCCCCCCCCGATAGTTCATTCATGGGGGTCACTCAGAAGTTGCTACCAGGATATATAATTGTGCTTCTCGCTTCTTTCTAGTGTGAACAGGACTGAGAAATGTCATTATACTAATTTGCCCAATTAGCTCAGTGCCCAAAGCGGCAATTCAGCTTAGACATTTATATTTTAATCACATGAATATTAAAGATGATTTTTTTTCCCCCTCCGTTAAATCGCTTAGGAAAAGACTGACTTCTCCTTTGATCGAGACTGCGCAAGGCTAAATCCCTTAATTCAGTTTGTTTGTTTGAGAAAGCCCCTTCTGGATTACTGTACATTTCTGAGAAATGGGTTAAAGGGCCGCCTTGATCTTTTTTTTTTTTTTGAAGAATTCTTTATGGAATATGCATTTCTTTACGGAACAAGACACAAACCACAGCTTTCCCTTAAGAAAGAAGGCTTTATGCTATTTGATCTAAGCCTACTCCGTGCATTGGAAGGGATTGAACCCAGAGCCAAGCTGGCATTCCTTGCAATGTGCTTAGTAAAAGAGACATTGCTGGGTTTGTATTGCGCTTGCTTTTAGCTCCCCTTTAGCTTTCTGCAGTACTGGGCTGAGCAGAATGAAGCTTCTGTGGGGCGGTTTGTTTGATTTAGGACTATGTGGCTCCAGCGGGGCCAGAGACTAAACGGAATCTGTTAAGAAATGAAAAAAACATTTTGACAAGAAACAGGAAATCGGACTTCAAAAAATATCCCACTTTCTAAGCGGGTTTAAGTGCATTTGCAAATAATGGCTCTGGGCACTTGAAAGGGATATTTATGTTGAACGGTATTGTAGCAAAACACACCAACAATGTCTAATAACAGTTGCTTTTATTCACCAGAAATTCATGGGAATATTGGTCTTTATTACTGACCCTGCTAGATTTATATATATATATATATATAACACTCGGGCACGGAACTCTCCCAATCAAACCCTCTACATTAACACATTTTCTCTCTAGATTTTTACTCTATAATCAGAGGTTATTTTAAGAAAAGTTAAGAAGTAATTTGGCTTAAAGGAGAAGCAAATTATTACCAATAGATTAGCCACAATAGTGCAAGCTATAAGACTATATTTATTCTGCAGAATACTTTACCATACCTGAGTAAACAGCTATAGAAGCTCTCTCTGTTTGTTTAGGATAGCAGCTGCCATATTAGCTTGGTGTGACATCACTTCCTGCCTGAGTCTCTCCCTGCTCACTCATAGCTCTGGGCCCAGATTACAGCAGGGAGGGGAGGAGGGAGGGTATAAAAGGGAGGGGGAGAGGGAAAGAGGAGCAAACTGAGCATGCTCAAGCCCTAGTCCTGGAGGACTCGGAGCAGCATTACTTTGATGGTTTACTAGTGTATTTATATAGACCTTTCTGATAAAATTTACTTGATTGTAGCCTTTCCTTCTCCTTTAAACTTAAAAGTTTGTTTATAGGAAATGAGAACCATTGACAATCCTCAAAACAAATGAATGTAGAAAAACTCAGAGAAGTCCTTCTAAGCACTTTTTCACCAGCCACTGGTCCTTTTGACTAATTGGCTACATGCCGCTGAAAATTAATTTTATGGGAAAATCTTGAGAAAATCAGCAAGCTTAAGATGTTGATAGATAAAATGAAGTTACTAAGCCGAAAAGAGCTGTCTGGCATTTCTATGGTTAGTTCTAAGCAGAGCAAAATCACAAGATGTTTCTTTCGTCACCAAATTAATTTTCAGCCGACTATAGCCAGTAGTCATTGTATCAACAGTTAAAAATGAATTTGGCTTACATTTAGGGAAATTTGTTTATAGGAAATGAAAATCCTTGACAATCCTCAAAACAAATGAATGTAGAATAACTCAGAGCAGTTCTTCTAAGCACTTTTTCACCACCCACTGGTCCTTTTGATTAACTGGCTACAGCTGAAAATGAATTTTCTGGGAAGGTCTTGAGAAAATCATTAAGCTCAAGATGTGGCTTGAGAAAATGGAGATACTGATCAGAGAAGAGCTGTCTGGCATTTCTACGGTCAGTTGTAAGCAGAGCAACATCACAAGATGCTTATTTTCTCATCAAATTAATTTTCAGACAACTGTAACGAGTTGCTCAAAATGAACAGCAGGTGGCTCTTTTTTAAATTAATTGTATCAACAGTTAAAATGTAATTTGGCTTGACAATCCTCAAAACAAATGAATGTAGAATAACTCAGAGAAGCTCTTCTAAGCACTTTTGCGCCACCCACTGGTCTTTTAAATTAACCGGCTACAGTCAGCTGAAAATTGATTTTATGGGAAAGTCTTGAGCTGTCTGGCATATCTATGGTCATTTCTAAGCAGAAAATAATTTTCAGTCAACTATAGCCAGTTGCTCAAAATAAACAGCAAGTGGATCTGTTTCAAATTCATTGTATCAACAGTTTATAAACTCAGGAAAACCAAAAAAAAAAAAAAATCAAAGAATTAATGTAAATTTCAATTCAGCCGAAGAGTGCCCTGAGACATTTTACTTTAATGTGTTTAGAGTGTTTACATTTTGTCTATTTGCAAGCTATCGTAAAAGAGCCCCATTTTTATTTCTGTATGGAATATCTGGCAAGAATTATTACAGGGGATTTGTTTGGCTGTCTGTAAAATCCATCCAAGTGTTGTAGGTGTTTTGTGAAGTATTTTTCACATATAGGTTTTATAATTTTTTTTCTTATAGTTTTTGACAAATGTAAACAGCAAGTAAAAACCAGAAAGGATATATTTATATATTTTTTGAGTATCTGTCTTGAGTATTTAGTTATAGCCTAACTCCGGTGCACCCTCTGTACCTCTCTGGGCTTAGATTATTCCTTCAACCTAACAATTTTATTTCTTGCAAACTCACTCTTGCTGTGAGTCATAGACTGCTAGCAAGCACAAGTGATTGTCTCTAAAGGAAAATGTTAGGCTTAAGCTGGCCATACACTATAAGATCCTATTGGCGAATAAGCGGATCGCCAAACGAGCTGATCTTTCCCCCGATATGCCAACCAACGGAAGGGCTATATTGGGTTAATCCGAACATTCGGCCCGACGGGTCGATTAGCGGAAAAATCAAAACTTCACAATCAATATCTTGACCAGATATCAATCAGGAAGACCCGTCGGAAGCCCCATATACGGGCAGATAAGCTGCCGAATTGGTCTAAAGGACTGATATCAGCAGCTTTAACCTGCCCGTGTATGGCCACCTTATAGGGGACCGTCACCCAAAAAAATGATTCCAAATCCTATTTTATCATTTAATCAAGCAAAATAAACTTTAATTACACTCTATAAATGATTTCAAACTTGTTTCCTTCAGTCTGGGAAATAATAATTATAACAAGTAGGCAGGAGCCATATTGTGGACACTGTTATTAAGACAAGCCTTGTATCATCTCACAATCTTGTTTGTGCACCAGAATGGGGGACCTGATGTCCATCCCCATGTACTGGTTACACAATTAAATGGTGAAGAGAGAGGGGGAATGTGGGGAGAGCAGTGACATATAGGAAGTGCTGAATGGAAAGTGAAAGTAATTGCTTGCCCCGCCTCTATTCCTAAGGCATAGAGGAGGGGCAGGCAATATTTGATTGACAGCTGAGATTTTTAAATGAGTTTACAAAAGCTATGAACACTTTAATAAAAAAAAGAATTTGGATTTCATGTTTAATTTGAAAAGGACTTTAATTATACAGCTTTTTATGTCTGGGTTTCAGGTCCCCTTTAAGAGCAGAGACCCACGCTGCGATTCGGGGAGATTAGTCGCCAGGCAACAAATCTCCTCTTCTTTGGGGCAACTAATGTCCCCCAAACTGCCTCCCCTGCCTTCCTGCCAGCTATAATGGAAAGTCACCCAAAGTTTTAACTTCGGCGACTTCCTAAAACGAAGCGCTCCGAGTGCCATCCCACCGGCGATTTCATTCTAGCCAGTGGGAAGGCAGGGGAGGCAATTCGGGGAGATTAGTCGCCCCAAAGAAGAGGAGATTTGTCGCGGGCGACTATTCTCCCCAAATCTCAGCGTGTGTCTCTGCCCTAAGTGAGCATTGCAAAGAGATTTTCCTCCTCTATAAACAGATGTTTGGGTTGCTTGGCTCATTAACACTAGCACTTACATAGGTGCTAAACTGTACCAGTTGTTCACAGTAGCTTATCCGTAATTCGTTTTGATTAGTCTACTGCCAATAAATGAAAGGAAACATTTGATTGGTTGCTATGCTAAACTACATGGGTGCAATTTAGCATTTCTGTTAGCAAATGAGCAAAATGATGTAATTTTTCAAAAGTTCAATTGTTCCCACCAGGTCTAGAAAACAATGATAAGGGAACTTGAGTTTTTTTTTTAGAAGTTTGCAAAAACACCGCAATTATGTGAAATTAAAAAAATTTCTTTGTCAATGTAGGCTGCTTAATGAAATTCTAAAGCAGATTTGTAACATTTCTGCCACTAGCAAGACTATGAATTTCCAGTTATTGGACCTGAAACAAGTTTTATAAAGTTAGCAATGGCAGACAGCCCAGTCTGGTCAGTAAAGACTGGGTTAATTTTTATGTACCTGATGTATATGCAAAATATATTGTTCTTTTATTTTAAAGCTAGTCCCTGGATCACCTTGTACTATGAGCTATCTCCCATAACCCTGTATTCCCTCACTTGCTAAAAAGCCATCCCAACCCCTTCTTAAAGCTATCTAATGTATCAGCCTGTACCACTGATTCAGGGAGAGAATTCCACATCTTCACAGCTCTCACTGTAAAAAACCCCTTCTGAATATTTAGGCGGAACCTCTTTTCTTCTAATCGGAATGGGTGACCTCGTGTCAGCTGGAAAGACCTACTGATAAATAAAGCATTAGAGAGATTATTATATGATCCCCTTATATATTTATACATAGCCATCATATCACCCCTTAAGCGCCTCTTCTCCAGCGTGAACATCCCCAATTTGGCCAGTCTTTCCTCATAGCTAAGATTTTCAATACCTTTTACCAGCTTAGTTGCCCTTCTCTGTACCCTCTCTAATACAATAATGTCCTGTTTGAGTGATGGAGACCAAAACTGTACGGCATATTCTAGATGGGGCCTTACAAGTGCTCTATACAGTGGAAGAATGACCCCCTCCTCCCTTGACTCTATGCCCCTTTTAATACAGCTCAAGACCTTATTTGCCCTTGATGCTGCTGACTGGCATTGCTTGCTACAGCCAAGTTTATCATCTACAAGGACTCCTCCTTTTCCATAATGGATTTGCCTAGTGCAGTCCCATTAAGGGTATAAGTGGATATATTTACATCTCAGGTGCATGACTTTACATTTATCAACATTGAATCTCATTTGCCACTTAGCTGCCCAGATTGCCAGTTTGTCAAGATCATGTTGCAAGTGCCACATCCTGGATGGAATTAATTGGGCTGATAGTTTTGTGTCATCTGCAAACACTGATACATAACTTACAAAACCTTCCCCAAATCATTAATGAACAAGTTAAATAAAAGTGGACCCAATACTGAGCCCTGGGGGACCCCACTAAGAACCTTATTCCAAGTAGAGAACGTCCCATTAACAACCACCCTCTGTACCCGATCCTGTAATCAGTTTCCTATCCACGTGCAAACGACTTCATTAAGCCCAACAGACCTTAGTTTAGAAAGCAGTCGTTTGTGGGGCACAGTATCAAACACTTTGGCAAAATCCAAATAGATCACATCGACTGCCCCCCACTGTCCAACATCTTACTTACCTCATCATAAAAAGCAATCAAATTTGTCTGAAATGACCTTCATAAAGCCATGCTGATTGCTGCTCATAATGCCGTTCACTAGGACAAAATTTTGAATGTGATCCCTTAACAAGCCTTCAATTAATTTGCCCACCACAGATGTCAGACTTACAGGCCTTACAGGTAATATGTAATGAAAGCAGTTACATTTTCTCTAAAGGCTCTTACTCATGAGTGTTTTTACCTGCGCTCCCCTGCGTTCCGTTTTTCGGCGTTCAGCCGCAGGGGAGCGCAGAAATAGACGCATTTCATTATTTAAAATGGGGCTGTACTCACACAGGCGCATGTAGGCGCCGAACGCAGGTTGAGACGCAACATGCTGCATTTTTCCTGCGTTCGGCGCCTACACGCGCCTGTGTGAGTACAGCCCCATTTTAAATAATGAAATGCGTCTATTCCTGCGCTCCCCTGCGGCTGAACGCCGAAAAACAGAACGCAGGGGAGCGCAGGAAAAAACGCTCATGAGTAAGGGCCCTTAGCTGTCTCTAAGAGCCAATTAGATCCTATCTTTCTATCAGGAGACAAGTTGCTATCTACTGGTTTCTGTGAGTTATTAGAACTTGTGCAGACGTTATTTTATGACCCGCTTAATATTTAAATATTCCTCCAGTTCCTCATTCCATGGCACCGGCTGTTTTTTTTCACAGTGCATTTGTGCAATCTCTACTAGCGAGCAGTACCGCACTGTACCAGCAGGGGGCTCTATTACATTTCCAGTAGAAAATACTGTAAATACTTTAACCTGCAGGATATCTTTTACCTTGTTCTTTAGTTGCAGCAAATTGTAATTTTTTGTTTTATTGTGACTCCAGCACTTCCTTCCATAAAATACATGCAATAATCATGTATTGTCTCTGTACTACAATTTGGCCTGCCCTATGCCATAGGGTACTGACGGCTGCCCTAACATGCGCAATCCCCTGCACACATGCGTATTTGCCTGTACCTGCCAGAGCACAGTGCTTTTTAGAATGTGGCTGGGGACATGACACCCCTAAAGTTTTGCAGCCCTAGGCCCAGCTTTTGTAGCCTTGTCACAAATCCAAGTTTGGGGGGACAGGTACCAAAGAGGGGGTGGATGTCCTATAAGCTCCTATAGTAAATGTAAATGCTTGTTATAGTGTTGTTTACCTGAATAGCATTTTGTCTGATGTCTCTTACATAGAAACATAGTAAGTTAGGTTGAAAAAAGACACACGCCCATCAAGTTCAATCTTAAGTCTATATCTAACCTGCCTAACTGCCAGTTGATCCAGAGGAAGGCAAAAAAACCCTGTTTGAAGCTTCTCAAATTTGCCTTAGAGGGGGAAAAATTCCTACCTGACTCCAAGATGGCAATCGGACTAGTCCCTGGATCAACTTGTACTACTGAAGACTACTGAGTCTTCCATAACCCATTAAAAAGTCTAAAATAGAATAAGGCTAGAAATGCTATATTTTATATACTGAACATAAACATGAACTTACTGCACCACAAGCCTAATTAAACAAATGATTTTTGTTTTCAAAGTTGACCACAGGGGGCTGCCATGTTGTAACTTTGTTAAATATCTTTGCAAGACCAAGACTGCGCACATGCTCAGTGTGGTCTGGGCTTCAGTTGGGAATTTAATCTTAGGGATCATCATAAATTATCAAAACAGCACAAGTCAAATAATGTCTTCCATAGAAGCCAATACAGCAGGACTGATTAATAATCAGAATATGCAGACTGCACTGGGTCTGTGGATACGAATCTCTACACAGTTGCTGGCTGCTCTACAGGGAAACAAACAAAGCTGCTCGAGGTCAGGGAAGTAAGGCGGGGGGAAGTAAGGTGGGGGGAGCTCCCCACTGAAGTTTAAAAGTATGATTGTTTCCCTGCAGAGCAGTTAGGGACCATCTGAAGTTTTCTATCCTCAGCAGTCAGAGCAAGTAAAACGAAAGAGGATTTTCACTGCATACAGTCAGGTTTCTTATAAAAACGGTACACATTTTTTAATTAAAGTATATTGGAGATAGGTTTCTTTTTCATTAAATAAAGTAAAAATGGGATTTGATTATTAATTATTAATAATTTTTTTGCCTTTACATCCCCTTTAATAACCAGCGAACCAACTGTAGTCCTGCAAAAATGGATGCAATTTATTTTTTGAATTGACGCCATTCATTACAGGCACTTGTGTTCAAAAGACACTCCTTGCACTTCTTTATAGTTGCACTCAGTGTCTGTCCTGTCTCCATTGCTGGGTCTCTTGCACTTGCCTCCATTGGAACTCTGGAACTAGAGCTTCTGTCAACAGGGACAGAAGTAGGGGTACTTCGTAGGGCGCACTAGAGGGGATGTTCAGTTCCCATCAAACAGGTAGACCAGTGGGAGGGTAAAGTAAGCAAGCTGGTGAGTGATAGTTGGGGGGTAGTGGCAAAGATAGCTGCAGTTGGGGTGGGTTTGCAGGTAGGCACATGTAGGGGGCACGCTGGTGGGACACCAGGCCAAAAAGGGTGCAGTGAATGAACTCCTGGGCTCAGCCACAGTGATGCTGGAATTCTGGAGAATAAAATTCTGCATTATGGATAAAAAAAATGATTTGGATCTTTAATTTAATCCATTCAGTACTGCTCAACCCTCTCTGTCCCCCCCCTAAAACTAGTACGGAATTGTCACAAATAACGAAGGTACAGAAATAAAGAAAACCCGAGAATCCATTTGTTTTTACAAGTTAACGTTGAGATTTAAAAGTCAGAGCCGGTCAGAGTCAAAACATCACTCCATTTGCGATAAAGATCTTTTTTGGCCCTATAAATTGTTCTTAGGATTTGTGGCAATCTGGATTTTATCTGAGGAATACCATATGCTGCTGCACGTTGCCAACAGAAACAAAAGGCCATCGATTTCAGCTTTGTTCTCCGCGGATCTATTTGTCTTAGCGCTTTTTTTTTCTGGGTGAGTGGGGTATCGGCTTTCCATATATAATAAAAGCTATAGGAGAGACACATCTGATAAAGTTGAGGTGAAAGCCATAGGTTTATTACATACTGTGATTGATGCATTTAGAGCTTAGTTTTTCAGGGTTGATGATGGGACCTGTTATCCAGGTTGCTCGGGTTTTCCTGATAAGGGATCTTTCGACAATTTTGATCTCCATGCTTTAATTCTACTTAAAAAAAAAATTGCCACCAAAAAGAATTAATTGCATCTTAATTGCGTTCAAGTACAAGCTACCGTTTCATAATAATTTTTAAAAATGTGAATTATTTCCTAAAAATTGGAGATGGCCTTCCCTTAAGCTTTCTGGATAACGGGTTTCCTAATAATGGTGCATTTTTTTTTGCACTTTGCACACTGCTTGGGGCTATGCAAATGATCCCTATGACACTTTACACCTGAATACTGCACTTTGCACCCAGAGCCCGGTAAGGTGGGGTTTCTCGTCTGCCTCTTGATTCACTAGTGGGGCTCATTTATCAACACTGGGCAAATTTGCCCATGGACAGTAAACCATAGCAACCAATCAGTGCTTTGCTTTTTTTGTGGCAGCTGCAGGTAGAGCAATGAACGCAAAAATGTGATTGGTTGCCGTGGGTAACTGCGCAAAGTCAAATTTGCCCAGTGTTCATAAATGACCCCAACTACTAACTGCTGGGCAGGTTTTATTTAGACAGAAAGCTTGATAAGTTTGTAATATGTCACTATAAATGCCCTTTCAGTCTTCTGGCCATACAAACGCCGACTTCAGACCAAGCCAGCAGCTTATCAGCCCATTTATCTCCTTGGGAGTTCCTCTGTTAGCCCAGTGCAACTATACAAAAGTGCAATGAGCTGGTCTAGACCCAAATACCATTACGGGATTCGCAATAGTTGCTTCCATTTGAGTTGCAATTGCTAGTAACAACTCACCTTTTATTGGTGCAACTGACAACAGGTTTTTAGGAACAGCTTCTTGCTGGTCAATAAAAAAGCTGAATTGCTGTTATAACTGTGCAGACCTGTTTCTTCATTGGGTATAGGTGGTTTATGGATGGTGAGTGCAGAGACACAGCGGATAATTAACTTCACTCCGGCATCAAGCTGTTTATTGTATAGGGTTCTGCTGCCTTGTTCTCATTTACTCCAGTGGACTGACAGTATTTTATCATACTTTACAGCATAACATGGACGTCCTATTATAAATTATATTATATATGGAATTTATGTCAAAGGGGAAGCTGCTGTGGGAAGCAGTTCAAGGTTTACCCATGTTTGTAATGTGCACAGCACTATCTCCATTTTTCCTCAGTTTGAAAAAAATTGAGGCCAAAACATGATCTCTTAGTTTTTCAAATTCATTTATTTGAGATGTATCAAATGAAAACAATTCTTGAACATTTGAGTAAAAACTTTGCCATCTGAGGGTAGCACTCCACTGGCAATTTCCGCGCTATCCGGCACAAAAAAAGCAGGCGTCCCGTCGGATGCGACAGAAATAAGGTAAGTAATAACATTGTCGGATGGTGTCGCTGTGTTGATCCGACGAGACGCGACTGTCGGATGCAGACACTGCGTCTGCATCTGACAGTTGTGTCGCGTCGGATCAACGATTCGACTTAAGCCGACATTTCCATCTCTTACCTTATTTCCGTCGCATCCTGCGTTTTTGCGCAGCGTGTCAGACGCGGAAATCGTCCGTGGAGTTCTACCCTTAAACTTGTAGAGATTCAATAAAAGTAACACTTTTTAACTTTCTTCCTTTAATAAGACTTCAGCTGCCACCCCCTCCTGCCAATCCCATGTTATGGGCCTCATTTGCAAACAACTTTTTCTAGGATTAAATACAATTGCAGTTAACCCATTTGTTTTTTTTTCTTAAAAATGCTTATATTTTGTTATGCATGAATGTGTAAGTAAAGGTGGCCATACATTGATAGATCCGCTCGTTTGGCGATGTCGCCAAACGAGCGGATCTCCCTCCGATATGCCCACCTTGAGGTGGGCAATATCGGGCAGATCCGATCGTGGGCCCTAGGGCCCAACGATCGGATCCTAGCATTCACAAATGGGCGGTCGGATCGCGGGACCGCATCAACGAACAGATGCGGCCGCGATCCGACGGGGTTTTTAAACCCATCCGATCGAGATCTGGCCGACTTTCGGCCAGATCTTGATCGGGGAAGCCCGTCGGGGGCCCCCATACACGGGCCAATAAGCTGCCGACACAGTCTGTCGGCAGCTTTTATCGGCCCGTGTATGGCCACCATAAGGGTGTTAGAGCTCGGCATTGTGGCAGACTGGCAGTGCTGAGCTCTAACACCCCTCAAATTGTTAATCCGCAATGGAAACTGCACAGATGGATGACCGATTCAGACAACCTTATGAATCAGAAACATTTAGTAAAAAATACTGAATATATATAATGAATATTAATAACCCGCTGTGTGTTCAGTTTCCCGCCGTTGAGACACTAGTTGATTTATGAGCTAGCTAGAGTATTGGGCTTGTGAGTAGGTTTTTGTTTTTGGGAATCCTAAAATCTTGGCAGAGCTCTGGAAAATGCTCCCATCCATCTTCATGTCTCTTTATAATTTAAAAGTCACTGATGCTGCATGAAGCCATAATGAGAAAAAGGTTAAAGGGACTCTGTAATGAAAAAACATAAAAACAACGTGTACAGATTTTTTTTCTGGGGATAGGTTTCTTTTTCACTAAAGAAAGTAAAAATGGGATTTTCTTTTTGCCTTTAAATCCCCTTTAAACAAGCTGGTTTTTAATAGAAAGGGAGTATTTGGCTTCTGAGCTTATGAGGGATCAGGATGAGTAGGGTGTTCATAGACCACATTTATTTAGACAACAGGGTTTATATTATGGTGTTAATTTTATCAAGCAAAGTATATTTGCAGTTAAGGCAATGCTGGAATGTACAATAGTGTCCATGTTCTTCCCTATAAATCATTGGACACTATTTAGGCAATGGGTAATGTTCATCTTGGAATTGCTGCTTTAGGCCAATATCCAACTTTTACAATACTCTAATAGTGTTACCGTTATTGGATCAGTCTGGCAAGTGGGTCATTTCCCAAAATTAAAAGGACGGGAGAAAGAGGCAATCCCGGTCCCACGGTTGATTTCTTATGATGTGGTCCCCATTTTACGAATGTTTCAAGAGTGACATATGGTTAACACCACTTGTGTAGTAATGGGCGAATTTATTTGCCAGGCGCAAATTCGCGGCAAATTTGCGCGATTCGCCACCAGCGAATAAATTAGCGAAACGCCCGTGAAAATTCGCCGGAAAAATTCGCCGACGTGAAAAAAACATTGAGACACAAATGAGACGCCGGCGCCGTTTCGCGAATTTTTCGCCGTTTCGGCGCAAATTCGTCTATCACTACACTTGTGCAATATGTTATGAACTCAACTCCATTTTCTGTATCATTGCAGGATCTTAAGCCCTTACCAGTAGCAGAATAATCACCATCAAAACATTTTTAAGAAAAATAAACTACTCCAAAGCAGTTGTAAAATAAACAGACATATTTAGTAGCAGAAAACGACTAAAATATAAAATCTAGTGGAAAATTAAGAAAACATGGGAAAATGCGTTTAAAAGAAGGCAAAACATAATTAGTGGTTAAAATGATATAAAAACAATGCTTGTTATTGCAACCCAAGAATATAAGCTTGTGTAACATATGGGAGATGTGTTTGAATCTTCATCAATATAATTCTCTGGGAAAAGCAAAAGAATGCTGTTCTTCTACCATGTGTCTTGTTATCGCTTCAAAAATCTTTAGTTTGAGAACATGAATATACCAGCATTAAATCGTTTTCTTTTCAATTGGGAATCCAACTTTTAAGATCACCTTATATTTTATTTGTCTGGTTAAAAAAATTGTCCATGTGCATTTACGTAGCAAGCTTTCAAAGATAATGGCATTTATTTCGTTATGGTGGGTGCAGCGGTGGGCAGGGACGGATTTACATTGGAGGCACCCCTAGGTCCACTGCATTTGCCACCCCAGTCCCCTCCCTTTTATTTGTGCAAATTTTCATTGGGACTGGAGCAATGGAGATTGGCACATGGGAAATTTTAAAAATCTATAGTATCTCCAGTGTTTCTGAACAAATGTGGGTGTGGTTGGGCAGCAAGCCACCCCCTAAAATCCTGCCTCCCTAGGCCCGGGCCTTGGTGGCCTTTCCACAAATCCAGGCCTGGCGGTGGCCACAAAAACACACCTAAATTTGCAAATGGAATACAGAAAGTGCCAGTGCCTAGTGCCAGTTCAGTGGCACATTGTTCTGTTTTTTGCACCTATTTAACCATTTTTGAGGGTAGTTTATTAAACATCTTGTAGCATTTTCCAGCTTGTAAGCTGGTTAAAAACACTGTAAAGTCTCATTTAAAGCTGCAATGGCAGTTACAGGAGCCCTAAATTTGCTGTAGTCCTTGCACAAA
Organism: Xenopus petersii; assembly: GCA_038501925.1. Classification (NCBI taxonomy): domain Eukaryota; kingdom Metazoa; phylum Chordata; class Amphibia; order Anura; family Pipidae; genus Xenopus; species Xenopus petersii. The sequence continues at coordinate 18,528,228 of CM076683.1, forward strand.
TTGGAACCATTCATTAACGGTCCTTATGTCCGAACATACTCCTTGCACTTGAATGAATGGCACACCAGTCCATCAATATACACTAAGGGGCCGATTCACTAAATTCGAGTGAATTCGAGTGAAGGATTCGAATTAAAAAAACTTCGAATTTCGAAGTGTTTTTTGGGCTACTTCGACCATCGAATGTGCTACTTCGACCTTCGACTACGACTATCGAACGATTCGAACTAAAAATCGTTCGACTATTCGACCATTCGATAGTCGAAGTACTGTCTCTTTAAAAAAAAATTCAACCCCCTAGTTCGGCAGATAAAAGCTACCGAACACAATGTTAGCCTATGGGGAAAGTCCCCATAGGCTTGCCAAAGTTTTTTTGATCGAAGAATATTCATTCGATCGTTGGATTAAAGTCCTTCGAATCGTTCGATTCGAAGGATTTAATCGTTCGATCGAATGAATAATCGTTCGATCGATCGATCGAATTTCCTGCGCTAAATCCTTCGAATTCGATATTCGAATTCGAAGGATTTAACTTCCTAGTCGAATATTGAGGGTTAATTAACCCTCGATATTCGACCCTTAGTGAATCGGCCCCTTAGATGCCGTGGGGCTAATGAAGGTGGTGGTTGCTCCAAGGTTCCCCCTATTGCCAGAATCAAAACATGCAACAAAATTGTGCCTAAAGAATGAGGAGTAGATGTCACTTGGATGTTGAGCGTTGGAAATGGCAAAATCATGACCCCTGCTTCTGATTCACATCAAAACACAAGTACAATTGTGTTTGGACTCATCATACACAATCATGTCAGGTGCAATTATACTGGAATTAAGTGAAAAAATGCCGGATTGTTGGTGAAAAAAAACAACTTGTGCCACAAATTGCATTTCGTATACTGCATTTGCACTTGTATTGTAGGGAAACACCAGTATTTTGCACTATGCACTATGTGCTTGGGTAATTAATGGTCAGTTTCTTTCAGCCCATTAGTTGAGTTAAAAAACATAACTTTTTCTGCCTGGGTTTCTGTTACCGGAAGCTTAGGATGGAAACACTACTGCGATAAACTCTCTGGAGAGAGTAATTTACCCTGCGGGGGAAGCAGAATGTAAACACAGTAGATATAATATAGTGGAATCCATATCAGGGTTGGGACATGTACTGTAAATATAATTAATGCTTACAGAAATTCATGTCTCCTTATCCTTTCCAGAGTAGAATATCAGTGTCAGTATGTAGGTTAAAGTCCAGGCAAATGAACTGTACACTCATGAAGGAGCGTTCCATGAGCTGCTCCATAGGAGCCAAGGATGAGAAAATTCTTAGCTGTAGGGAAAGATTGTGAACATTGTACTGTAATAAAGGTTTTTTTGTGTTATAAGCAGGATTCCCTCTAATTCCTCTTTACTCATGTGGCCAAGAATTGACTTTTGTTTTGGAAAATTTAGAGGTGGGTAGGGGAGAATACTATAAGTGCTAAAAGTTTTTACACATAATTATTTGAGCGGCCCACAATTTATTTTGCATCAAATTTGCATCTTTGCACTTAAGTGCATGGGCTTGGATGGAATATTGATCATATGGTTATTAGGGATCTAAAAACTAGGGTCCAACAAACTATCCGCTGGCAGCCGCCATCGACTCCTCTTCTATTATCGATCTAAAAACTAGGGGCCTAACCACAGACAAACATTGGCACCTTAGATACAGCAAAATAATTGTCTGAGGGCAACTGTTTTGAGATAAATGCCACATCCTTTGTTCTCTCAGTATAAATATAATATATTCATTTTCCAGGACTTTCACTTACTTCTTTAAAGATGCAACTTTCTACCAATGCTTCTGATCTTTTCCATGAACTTTTCTTTTCTCCTTCAAAAGTTTCCCCTGACAATCTTAAGTTTGTTATACTTCATCAGATCTTACCCTTTCAGTCTACACAATGTGGAGATTTTATTTGAAGTTTATTTGAAGTTTGTTTGAGGAGCTGACCATCAAAGACCAAACTAAAACACCAAAACCCATGAAACACACTAGTACGCACAGTAGCCTCAGTAGAATTCTGCAGAGGTCTTGGTTGGGCGCTGACTCACAAACCAACCTGGGGGCAGATTTACTCAAGGGTGAAAAGTTGCCAGCGACCACTTCGCACCCATCGCTACACTTCGGCAGGTGAAAATTCAATTTCAATTGCTGGCATTGCCGAAGTAACGCTAGCGAAAAGTCGCCCGTGTTCGGCGCCCACGACGAAACCCTGCATTTTAGTGAATTAGCGTTGTCTGAGCAAATTTTCACTAAAATGCAGGGTTTCGTCGTGGGCGCCGAACACGGGCGACTTTTCACTAGCGTTACTTCGGCAATGCCAGCAATTGAAAGCGAAGGTGCCCTAGCGTTCATTTCTGCCTAGCGCAAATTCGCTAGAGGTCTTATGCTCAGGTTAATTTGCATATGCGGGAAATTTAAAGTTGAATGGACGTCTTTATGTTATGGAGCCCATTCATTAAGTTCGACTGAAGGAATTGAAGAAAAAAATACTTCGAATTTGGAAGTGTTTTTTTGGCTACTTCAACCATCGAATGGGCTACTTCGACCTTCGACTACAACTTCGAATTGAACGATTCGAACTAAAAATCATTCGACTATTCAACCATTCGATAGTCGAAGTACTGTCTCTTTAAGGAAAAACTTTGACCCCCCCTAGTTCGCCACCTAAAAGCTACCGAAGTCAATGTTAGCCTATGGGGAAGGTCCCCATAGGCTTGGCTATCTTTTTTTGGTCGAAGGATATTCCTTCGATCGATGGATTAAAATCCTTCGATTCGTTCAATTCCAAGGATTTAACGATTATTCCTTCGATAGTTCGATCGAACGAATTGCGCAAAATCCTTCGACTTCGATATTCGAAGTCGAAGGATTTTAATTCCCCAGTTGAATATCGAAGGGTTAATTAACCGTCGATATTCGACCCTTAATACATCTGCCCCTATATGTTGCAGCAAATACATTACATTTCCACTGTTAATTACACATGTCCAGGGAACTTTAATAAAGACAATAGAGTTGTTATAATGCCCTACACATGAGCCCACTGTATAGTTAGGGGCCGATTCACCAAGGGTCGAATATCGAGGGTTAATTAACCCTCGATATTCGACTTGGAATTAAAATCCTTCGACAAATAGTTTGATCGTTTGATCGAAGGAATAATCCTTCGATCGAACGATTAAATCCTTCGAATCAAACGATTCGAAGGATTTTAATCCAACGATCGAAGGATTATCCTTCCCATAGGCTAACATTGAGTTCGGTAGGTTTTAGATGGCGAACTAGGGGGTCGAAGTTTTTTCTTAAAGAGACAGTACTTCGACTATCGAATAGTCGAATAGTCGAACGATTTTTAGTTCGAATCCTTCGATTCGAAGTCGTAGTCGAAGGTCGAAGTAGCCCATTCGATGGTCGAAGTAGCCCAAAAAACACTTCGAAATTCGAAGTTTTTTTACTTCGAATCCTTCACTCAAAGTTAGTGAATCGGCCCCTCAATGTTCTATATGTTATAAAATGTATGGGGAAAACCGGCTACCCAAAAAGATGTTTTTAAGACTTTTGCAGGCTATCACTCTGAAAAAAGGAAAACTTTGATGCCTTTTCCACTCCAGAATATGATGTAAGTAACAGAAGATTGAGGAATATCTATGCACTGCGGTGCACTTTTCCTGGTCTGAGCTGGAGAAGGCAAGTCTGGCAAAGAGGTAACGGTCAGTAAAATACACATTTTATTGAATTTGCGGAATAACGTCCTGATTGTTGCCTGACGATAGAGTGCGAATGAGTGCTAGCATCTATCTCTTTCTCTAGCGAATTGGCACCTGCACCAGTTAGTAAATTGGCGATGTCCCTGCGGGCGGTAACACTGGCGAATTGTCGCCAGCGTTTGCAAATTTTGCCCTCAAGTAAATCTGCCCCCTGGACTTCATTCTACCGAAACACCACTCAAACCTTTAACCCAACCCAGGGACTTGCAGAGCCAGAAGTGACATCAACGTTGGGCAAAAGTGACGTCACTCCAAAAGAGAAATCGCCAGGTCAGGGGGAAGAAAATGAATTTAACTATGGGAGGTGGGGGAAATGCAAGACTGCAATTGATTTGACTTCCCAGGCAGAGTACGAGTGACTGCCCACATGGTCAGGAAAATAGGGTCTCTCTGTCAGAAAGCTGACTGCTTTGTGTATTCCACATGTACCCACCCAATGCAGGACTCTAACCTCAGGTTAGTACCTACATATAAGTAGCTGTTGTATATTAATTGCTCCTCAACAAGACATATTGGGGATAACTTGTACTATGCAATATGCTAGAACTTTCTATTTATTCACCAAATGTTAATGAAAGTTCTTGCACATGAAAATACTCTTGTGGTACCATATTTTATTGTGCAAAAATCTTGATATTTACAGTAAATACAGAGTCCTCCAGCTCTTGTTGCAGCTCCCAGCATCCCATTGATATCTGAATCTTCTCTAACGCCCTGGCAGAGCCTGTGCCGCAATTACATTATATAATGGTTGTGATGACATAGATATGATAAGTGAGATCACTTAGTGCTGCAGTAAAGCCGTTGAGTACGCATGGAAATCTGCTGAAGGCAGGGTGGTACAGAAATCCACAGAGTTGCCCTAGAACTTTTTTTTTTCTATAACGATATAATGTTTAATAGAAATGAGTTCACCACTAGCCTTTCTTTATGATATATTATGTAGGAACATGATTTTTCCGTTCCCACAGTCCAACGCAGCGAGACTATAGTCTGGGAAAGAGAAATGTCTCTAAATGAAGACAGTGCTTTTATTGGTCTTTTACCTCTGATATAGAGTATAACCAACCAAACCACAGCAAGCATCTCAATGATATCACTATCATCTGAATTAGAAATTCCAGAGCATTTTCCAACGGTCAAGCTTCATGTAATTAAGCTGCAATTTATGTTTATTTCAATGGGATACTTTAACCACGCAGTGTCCTTTTTAAAGAACCCAGCGTTATTTTTACTGCAAATTGAGAGATCCTGTCTTCACATAATTAGATATTTAAAAAGTTCAGTGGTTTCACTTGCATCAGTTGATCTAACCTCTCCCAAACTTCTGCCTAATTCTGCGAGGGACCCTCTGACCCCAAGAAGGGTTGTTCCTTGTATTATCCTCTGCTGCAGTCAGTTCTGGCCCCCAGATATGTCACGTTAACTATCTTCTCCATATCCAGTTAGCTGCGAACCTCTACATGGAAGTATGTTTACTGTTTATATATATATATATATATATATATATATATATATATATATATATATCCTGGAAAAAGGCGAGCACTCAGGCTATAGGATTAGCTGAAACGTCAGTTATTTATTTTCAATAAATTTCTTGCATCTTAAGACCTGTGAGTGCTCGCCTTTTTCCAGGATATTCTACTCACTTTGCTGATAGCACCCAGGCACCAAATACTTTTCTTACGAGTAGTGCCAGCCCAACATGGACGCTATATATATATATATATATATATATATATATATATATATATATATATATATATCTCTAGTATTAGAGCCGAAACGTTGTGTAATAAACTTTTCTATTTTTGCACCTATATATATATATATATTGTGGGAGATGCGCCCGGGATTTGGCTTAATATTGGGTGAGTGCCGATATTTGATGTGACTATATATATATATATATATATTGAAAAGACACCAATGATACCGAATGGTATGAAATGCGGAAGGTGGAAGTGGGGCAAGTCCCTAAGACTCACCATTACACTATTTATAGACTCCCCTACCATTGATATATATTTGCTTACTGTTTTTATATGCAATATTAGTTTGATCCTCTCCTAGGAAATGGTTGATATCTTAGGTCACACTAGAAGAGAGTAGATATTCTGTGGCCCCCGTTCATTGCATTAGAACAACTGCTCCTTAGTAACTATACAGGCCAGGCCTGGACTGGGAGTCAAAATAGGCCCTGCCATTCCATGTACACAGAGGCCCAAACAGCCCCCTACCAGCCCACTATATGGTAACTTTCTATTGAACCATACAGCAGCCCCTCTGGCATTTGCCAGAACCCACAGATTGCCAGTCCGGGCCTGATACAGGCCATAGATGTAAGCCCAGGCTGCTCAGATCAGATCCCCAGGGTTTAGCGAACTTAGTAGATCTGAATCTTTTTTTGCTAGTTTGGTTTACTTTACAATTTCCCACACATGTTATGGAGTAAATGTAATGAACTTGTCATAATATTCTTTACTACTCGCTCACACATCATTCTCCTGATGTGAAAGATCTTAGAACCATATCTCTAAACACGAGTCACAAACCAAGCATTTCCCTATAGGCTTTTAAACATTCCCTAGAGGACTTCTACATATTCCCAAAAGCATATGGACCACCCATTAAGGTAGTATTTGTTTGTCTTCAACAACTTCACTGAATACATTTCTTGGAGAGCAGAAAAATGTCATGTGAAACTTTAGATCTTCTAAAAGACTATAACTTGTGTTATTGCTCACGAGAGCTGGTTACCCGGCCGTATTTTATTGTTGCTATAAAACCCAATAAACAAATCAAGAGCAAGGCATTAGGGTATGTTTACATGCGCTAACCTGCAAGTATACAGTGAAAATTATATTTTTAGTGGGAGCTTTAAATTGCAGTTCATGAAATATGACAAGCCGAACACAATTCTCATGAAAAATAAGTATTTAAAGGTTCCCTTGTGTCGCCAAAACAAACACTTTGATTCCTTAACTTGGCTCCATAAAAACACAAATTGATAATTATTATGAAATACAGTCATTGATATAGTTAACAGTCTGTTCTCTAGGTTCTTTTTCAGTTCAGATGGCCTTGATGAACAAAATCATGGAAAATTCATCATTGTACTAGATTACATAATCATGTTCAGTTCTAGAGGACAGGACCTTCTTATATTCCATAATGGTCTTAATGGGGTGCCAATAGGGGCAACTGCCTTGTGCTCATTATTGGGCCCCCTAAATAATAGCATTTGTTATTAAGAACAGTAGGGATATAACATGTGGAGCAAAATGGCACCACTAACACTTATTTATCAAAATCCAAAAAGTTTCTGAAAACTACTCTTACCAAATCCACACTGGCTTTTTCCCCCTATTCATCAATAAATGTTCACAAATTTTTCATGTGCGGAAAAAGTCACGATAAAATCATGATAAAATCAGAAAAATGATTTTTCCAGATTTTGTGAAAAACATTCGAAAGCTATGATTTTTTTCAGAAACCCAACACAACTCATCATAAATTCATAAATCCCAAGAAATAAATCACATTTTTTTTCCTACGAAAAAATCGTATTTTCCTCTTTAAGAGTCTGACCAGAAAAATTTGGACTTTAGTAAATAACCCCCTTAATATCAGCAACAACCAAACCTGAAGCTGAAGTTGAAGCACCAAGAACTCCTAGCACCCACAGAGAACCTAAGGCTGTCAGAAGGATTTAAGAGTTGTGATCTGAATGAAAGAAGAAGGAACAGCCTGATAACTTGCATTGTATGTGCCCCATCAGGGGCATAACTACAGACGAAGCAGACCCTATGGCTGCAGTGGGGTCCAGAGGGTATAGGGGGCCCCATGAGGCCAAATAACAAGCAATTTCAACATATATTGGTAAAAAAGGACAGCCTCTGGATATGTTGGGGGCCCTAAAATTAATTTGCTGTTGGGCCCAGTAACATCTGTGCCGCACCCTAGCACTAGCAACTCTACCCATGGCAAATGAGCTCTGTAGTCTCTGGTGTGAATAAGGGTTGAATATGGTGTTTATTTAGTTTTGTTATAGGATTCGACCTTTTTCAGCAGGGTTCGGATTCGGCCGAATCCTTCTGCCCGACCGAATCGAATCCGAGTTTTCATATGCATTCGCATATTTGCATATGCAAATCAGGGGTGGAGAGGGGAATTGTGTGAAGTAAAAAATGTTTTTCCCTTCCCACCCGTAATTTGCATATGCAAATTAGGATCCAGGATTCGGTATTCAGCCAAATCTTTCGCGAAGGATTCGGGGCTTCGGCCGAATCCAAAATAGTGGATTCGGTGCATCCCTAGTTATAGGTTGTGCCTGCTTTCTTTCTATTCTAAAAACATCAGATTTCTCACAATTTTGGGCTACAGTGCACAAGCTGGAAATGCAGGAGAAACTCTCAGCCTGCTATTGTTGTCCAAAAATGTATACTTGTAGTATGTCCTGAAATATTATACTGTCCCTGAAGAACCTGATATACACCTCACAATTGACAGGAGCCTTTAAGGAACCCTTCAACTGAAGGGTTGAGACTGTCAGTAACATATTCTCAAGAAAGACTCTTATTGAAGAGGAGTGGAAGGCTAGTGTGCTGGCGGTGCTAATCAATTGGCATTAATCGCTTTATCGCTACATAACCCACGGCCTATTAGTATTAGGTAAACTCAGGACCGCCATCAGAAATCGCAGTGCCCCATACGACAAAATTTCCTGGGCCCCCTGGGCTGCTCCCACCGCAAGCCCCTCCAACAGGTCCGCCCTCCCCACCACACAGTAAAAAAACAAAAAAAATATTGGTGGCTAGGGTTCCCACATGTTAATTATAAATAAAAAGATATTGGTGGCTAGGACCCCACATGAAAAAAAAAATTGGTGGCCAGCCCCCCCCCACATTACAATAAAATTGGTGGCCAGGGCCCCTTAAACGTCCATGCCTTCCCAAAGTCAGCAGCTCTCAGAAAGATGGGGGGCCTGGCTAATCAAGTAAGTGTGGCATGGCCAGGCCCCCCTTACCCTTGGGGCTCCCTACAACTCTCCCCCCTGTCCCCCCCTGATGGCTGCCATCTCAAGGTTCTGGTTGCCCAGTACAGTCACAATCAACTGGCCACACTCCCAATAGATTGATTTTGTCCATTCTGACTTCTTGTAATAGCAGCGCCGGATTTCTTTGTGGGCCGCCCCTAGGCCGCGATCCGACCAGGCGGCCGCGCGGTCCTAGCGCCCACCTACACATCCCTTTCCCAGCGCGCCGTAAGCTGGGGTAATTTAATGGGGACGCACACGTCCCCATAATGCGGCTGGGCGGCATGCCGCCCCTATTTTTTGCCGCCCTAGGCCCAGGCCTATGCGGCCTTGCCGCAAATCCGGGTCTGTGTAATAGGACTAAACACAATAAATTGTAAGCTCTTGCGAGCAGAACCTTCTGATCCCATTTTTATCCAGTAACCCTTGTTTGTTTAACTATTGCTAGATTGGTGTTAGAAATCAATGCAAAGTGTTGTGTAACTTATTGGCGCTGCATAGAAAAATGATGGTGATGATGAATATGAAAGGTTGATGCCAGCCTGTATGAAAGATCATGACTGCTCAGGCAAGGTATAAAACAACTTCATAGAATATAAGGGAACAAAAAAGAGAGGAAAATAAACAATTAGGAGACCTATTATGTGAAAAACAAGAAGGTGGCAGTGCATTATATTCCTTTAATATTTAATGTAAAAATATCCAGAGGAAGAAAAAAACAAATGAAGGTATACTGTAGGTGCATCTGTTAACTAGAAGGACCTGAATTAAAGTCCCAAGCAGTTAGGGATTACATTTCTTATAATTCCCTTTCTTCTCCTGCCCATTCACTTGAGTAATGGTGATTACTACATTAGGGAGGAAAATGAATTCAGGGTGCCCACATGAAAGTTTGCTGTTGTTTTCTAAGCGGTGCTTTATTTTTCTGACTGAGCCATTAGGTCTTTCAAAGGCCACACAGCGGTTTTTCATTCCAAGAGGGTCCTTATCAGCACTTACTCTACCGCGACATAATGTTGCCTTTGTTTCCAGAGTGATTTTCTCCGCAGTGGCAGCCGGGACTTCGATATCATAAAGGCTGAATTCACCTTTGATATGATGTCAACGAAAACCTGAATGCTGTAATTTTAAACAATTTTCCCAAATCTCTCATCCACTCCTTTGGCGTCTCTGTCATGCCTTTCTGCACTTTCCTTCACTAGATGCCTGTTGCAAGTTCATGTAGTGCAGGAGACAGTAGGTTACTGTGAGTGTTTGGCTTTATTCCCCCCCTTCCATTTGCTATTTACACCCTGGCAACTTCAAAGGCTCAGTCATCCTGTTTCCATCTTCCCGTGGGCTTGTATGGCCAGACTTAAACTACACAGTTCAAAAGTGCAACTTTATAAGCCTGGCGACAGCTACACAACCCCTGTAGTGCTTTATCACACCCGACTACTCAGCGACAAGATCTCACCAGTATCACCAGCTTCCTCTCTGTTTTATACTGAAAGCCATTATTTATCATGGAAGATAATACACCCCTGTCATTTTTTATCCCAAACTAAGGCATCTCTGGGGCAGGTCTCTTTCATTTCCTACAAATACTGTATTTCATCTTATTCTAATTGGTATTTGTCCACCAACTGTCAGTTCCTGTGGTTCGAACCGCTGTGTTTGCATTAGCACTTAGCAAAGGTGATGCAAAATGTAGATAATATATATTTTCTTTCCCTTTGCTAATTGTTGATTTTCTTGTATTGGAATTATTTTCTTAAACTTTTGCTCTCTTTGTTTTCCCCTAAAGTAAGGGACGGGTTATCACTGGATTAAAGTAAGGGACGGGTTATCACTGGATTAAAGTAAGGGATGGGTTATCCCTGGATGAAAGTATGAGATGGATTATCATTGGATTTAGCATCTTGCAGTATGATTTCTTTTCATGGTTAAACTGTGCCATATGAAATTATAGGCAAATAATGAGTCACCAAGGATATAATACATTCTTAGACCATGCAAGGCACAAGGCTGTGATCCCTTATTTAGGTAATACACTATACTATAGTGTCCTCAAACTATGGCCCATGGGCCAGATCCTGCCCTCTAAGGTTATTGACTTGGCCCCCACCCCTTGCTGGGGCGGCATCCAGCATCATTAGTGTCAGCCAGGGGGACGTGGTGATGTGACGCGCTGGGGCCAAGGAAAAGAGAGGATCTACCAGCATCTTAGTAGAAGTGTGCCGGTCCAGATACTCCACTTGAATGCACCGTCTGCACATGTTGTGATCTTAGCTAGGGTTACAGCGGAACCATCAACCAAATCCCCGCTCTCATGGAGAGAGAGCTACGTAATTAGGTGCACAGGGCCGCCATCAGGGGGGGACAATTGTCCTGGGTCCAATGGCTTCTATATGTTAAGGGGGCCTGGCCGTGCTGAAGTAGGAGCCGAGTTGGAACCGGGTATTGACTATATCATCAGCCAAAAGCAGGCCCACACTTCCCATTGAAATGGTTGTATAAATGATGACACATGGGTTAAAATACACACACAGGAGGTACAGACTTTTACTGAACACATCAACACAGTGGACCACAACATCAGGTTTACACGAGAAGATGTGCAAGATAACACACTGGCTTTTTTGAACTGTTTGGGAAGAGTCCGAGAGGGCGGAAACCTGGAAATAGAGGTCTACAGGAAACCTACCCACACAGACCAGTACCTGCTGTTTGACTCCCACCATCCACTAGATCACGAACTGGGGTCATCAAAACTCTTCATCACAGAGCAGATCCCCACCAACACAGGTTAAGTTGAAAGAGTTGGAACATCTCAGAGGGGCCCTGAAGACATGTGGGTATCCAGATTGGGCCTTTGGGCAATAACACCAAGACTACCGGTGAAGGTGGAAAACAGGACAGGAGAAAGAACTTGGTCCTCCCATATGTAGCTGTGGTGTCGGAAAAACTTAGAAGGATTTTTAATAAAGACCACATCCCTATCTGCTTTAAAACAAGCAACACTCTGAGGCAGCAGCTGGTTCACTTAAAAGACCCAACCCCTAAACACAAGATGGGTAACTGTAGCTTCACCCGAAACTTGGTGTCACTGTGCACATGAGTTGTTCTGTGCATGCACAGTACTTTTTATACAGCTTGGGGTGTTAGAGTGAAGCTACTGTTGATGTGTAATGGCTGCATGAATCTGCTAATAAAGCACTGTTATACTCTACTCATCCTTGGCTACCAAAACACAACAAATTGGCGACGAGGATGGGATAGATTATAACAGTGTTTTGTTAGCAGATTCATGCAGCCGTTACACATCAACAGTAGCTTCACTCTAACACCCCAAGATGTATAGAAAGTACTGTGCATGCACAGCACAACTCATGTGCACAGTGACACCTACAGGCCATTTGTATAAACATCACAATACGCGATGCCACAAGCCCCCTCCCTACAGCACTCATACCTGTGATCATGAGGGGAAAGTAGAGGGGAATGGGTTTTTGTCTGCAGGGCCCACCGAGTTTTTGCCTGATGTCCCGCCAGCCCAGTCAAATTCTGCTCTCCTATCTCTATTTGTACTTCATTCAGATACACAAGTTGGGGAGTGATAGGAGGCCCAACCCAAAATGCGGCCCTGTCTTTATCTTGGAATGAAATAAAAATAAAATGCTACCCCTTCAATGTCAGGCAACATATCATTTTGTTTCACTTGAATATAAAATGAAATTAAAAAAACGAATTAAATAAAAGTGACCCCAGCCCGACCACCCATCTTATTCTTTTATTTCTGTGAATTCTGGCAGTGTACATGTAAGTATTTTTCTTGGACTGGAAGCTGCATTGCTACACTGTGAAACAGACAACATAAAAACATGTCAATACTCATGTTACTAATGTGGATCAGGATCCACTGACAAGGACGAGGTTCAATAAAGTGTCATCCTCTTAGATAAACAGGCCCTCTCGATGGATAGCAAAATTACATTTTTTTTCATAACTTATTTGCATTCTCACTTCTAAATATGCACAATGCTGAACACAAAGTTTTCAAGCACAATATGTAGGCTTCCCACCTTATCTGGACTAAAAATGCCGGCCTAGAGAGTCTTAGGGAGGTATGAAATTAAAATTCGAATGTTCTTTGAAATGGCGTTTTTGTGACTGTTTAGCGCTGATTGCAAATTAATTCGCTGGTGAATATCACTCATTATAACTGAGCAAAGGTTAGCTTTAGCAACTGCTCTGGCGTTTAATCAAATATTTAGTCGCAAAAAAACGGTTGCAAAATATGCAAAAACCATTTATTTGCAAACATTGCGGGAAGTCATTGAGGCCTGTAATCTGTCAAAAAGTACGGAAGTACATCAGGAATTGGTGTTGGGCCAGCAATTGGCGTACAACCCACCTTAAATTTGGGGATCCTGGGACTTTTTTTTTTTGCCGCCACCAGGCCGGAGAAGGGCGGTCGAGGTCAGGAAGGACAGACTCAGGCTGGGAGCGGGTCTGGGCTGGCGGGACCCACCATGTTTTTTCCCTGTGTCCCACTGGCCCAGTCCAACAGTGAACAACCATCAAGTCTATGAGTCTTTCTATTGTTTGAAAAATGAATGTACTTGGGTATCTGGGTTTACTGATCTTAGACCTACTGGATCTATTGCCATTTATTGAGTTGCGTGATGTCAAAATTGTGTCAGGAGCTATTGGGCAAGGGCCTATTCTAAAACGCTTCAGTCCAGAATAAATTTAATATTAATTATAACATACTTTGTTATATTTAACAATGTAGAATACACATATATATTTATATTTCCACTGAAACATTTTAATTTGTATAAATATGATGTTGAGTTACTTTCTCTTTACTAACATATACAGTAAAGGTGCCTTTAAACTTGCTGGGGATTAGACATTGAAGACCCAGACATATAATAAACACAAGGCAAATATTGAAGCACTCTGTGCAGTTTTAGAGAATAATAAAGATGTCTCTGTGCAGATAAAGGCTGGCAGCCACGAGCAATAAAACAAAATGAATAAACAGACATGGGTGCAGCAGTTAAACAGAAATACACTAAGGCGCAAATTCACTAAGCGCCGAAGCGCCGAACGCTAGAGTTAATTCGCTAGCGTTTGGCATTTTCGGTACTTCGCAAATTCACTAACGAATGCTGGCGTAAATTCGCTAGTGTTACTTCGCACCCTTACGCCAGGCGAATTTTCGCTAGCGATGTAACTACGCAAATTCACTAACTTGCGCAGTGTACTGAACGCTACCTTTTACGCTAGACTTCCTTCGCCACCTCAGACCTGGCGAAGCGCAATAGAGTAGATAGGGATTGCTTCAAAAAAAGTCAAAATTTTTTCTAAGTCCCAAAAAACGCTGGCGTGTTTTCTACATGATGGGTGATAGGCTGAAAAAGATCGAAAATATTTTTGGGGCTCCCCTCCTTCCCCCCTACATTTCCTGACTCATGGCAACTTACCTAGACAGTGGGCACATGTGTAGGGCAAAATAAAATTTTTAGTTGCTGATTTGAAGGTTTTCTAGGCATTTGACGTGGTGATAGGTGTTCCTCCATTGAAATTTGAATTTCACGCCGTATGCAAATGAACCATCGCTAGCGAAACTTCGCTTCGCTTGGCGAATTAACGCTAGCGCAACTTCGAAAACTTACGCTACCCCTGTGCGCAACTTCGGATTTTAGTGAATTTGCGGAGCGCTGGCGAAAATATGCCTGGCGAAGTGTGGCGAAGTGCGGCGAAGTTGCGCCTGGCGCAACTTCGCATCTTAGTGAATTTGGGCCTAAGTGTTTTGATATGATCTTTCTTTATATATTTTTTATTGTATTCCCAGTCCTGGTTATATCAGAAGGGAAAACATAACCAGCCAAATCCCAAGAAAGCAATGATAAACTGCCACCCAGTTAAGAACACAGGCGTTGTTCTAAAACAGAGCTGACCTTTATTGAAGGCCAATGGAATGGGTCATTTGAGTCTAGATCACCGAGCAACAATATTCACAGTAAATCAGCTACACATGTGAGCTGGTCATTAAGGGATTAGTTGGGGACTATCTAGATGTAACATCTGAATTATGGTGAGAACATTTGTTATTAAAGTAATACCAACACTACATAACGTCCTTCTTCAAATAGTTTTATCTCGTAGTTGTTTGTTATTCGTAGGATTAAATTATGAGCAAAGTCATCAAAAAAACCTCTGCACAATATCCCCAATAGGATCAAATAGGTCTTTTGACTTAATAGGTAACGCCAGGACATGCCTATTGATATTCAAGTAGATTGTGTTCCGTAAGGGTTTGTGTGAGATTGTAGACCCAACTAGATTGATATACGTCAATATTTCAGTTGACAGGGAAGCTTCCTCTAGATGTCTTCACAAACTAGTTGCTTCATTTAGGAGGCCATTATCCTACATTAAGGGGAAATTTTATTAAGGTTCGATTGGTCAAAACCAAATCCAAATTCAAATTTGAGATTTATTATACCTCAACCCTGGGAACTACTCGAATTCTATAGTATGTCACCCAAAACCTGTAAAAGTCAATGGCAAAGATCCAATGACCCATTTGAAGATGTTAATAGCCTGACATTCAAGTTTTTTCGGAGAAAAAACTCAAATCAAGTTCCATTAGAATTCAATGTGAGTTTTCAGGTCGGAACTATTTGTTCAAATTTTAGACATTCGAGTTTTTTCTTAAATAAGATACCATTAGAGTTTCGAGGTCATTCAAGATCATTTAAGTTCATTCAAGGTGAAAAAAAACTCTATCACTCGACCTTTGATGAATATGCCCCTGTCACTTGGATCAGTTAGATACTGTATGAATGTAAAATGGGGGTATGTGGGAACAATGTGCTCATCTTCTTTGGTCTCCACTTTGGGGACCCTGGGAGGTAGTAAAGGAAAGGCCACAAGAGAGTTAGGCCCTTGGTAAAGTTGGGGAACAGGGCCCTGTGAAGGACGTATTAGATAGATGGACGTGTAAAGCTGAGAGGTAAAGTTCTGCAACACTTCTCCCTTCCTCCACACATGTATGTGTGGGTCCAGTTGAGACTGATATGAGGGTAGCAGCTCTCTAACTCAAAGTTAGTCAGCGACTTGAACAGGGCCACATGGGACATTTCTGTTCAGTGAGTTTGAAATTGATCTTCAGCATTCAGCTCAGATTCAAAAGCAACAATTATGATCCAAGTCACTGATTGGTTACTGTCTGGTAACCAATCAGTGGAACCAAGAGAGCTGCAAAGCAGAAAGTAGTGTTCTGGCTATTATGTTACACATCCAGTCACTCCAGCCTTTATACATTACATTTTTGGATAACTAACTATATTAGAACATTTTTTATTTTGCACAGCCTATCTGTTTACTCAGTTTTTATTTTTTACACTGAACAATTCCTTTAACTGTGTTTATTTTCTAGTTTCTCTTTAATTCTCCTAATGGACTTTAGCCCGAGCTCTTCCCTGGCACTCAGGAGAAATATAAACACAGGGAAAGCCCTGAAGAGTTTAATCATCTCAATTAACATATTTGGGTTTTTTTTTAGAAATGGATTGACATCACTTCTTTTAACCCATACAGTATGTTGATAGTGCTTTAAATACC
This sequence comes from Xenopus petersii, assembly GCA_038501925.1. Lineage (NCBI taxonomy): Eukaryota > Metazoa > Chordata > Amphibia > Anura > Pipidae > Xenopus > Xenopus petersii. Next base: position 18,544,699 of record CM076683.1, read on the forward strand.
TCAGATAATGTGCACATGTTTAATTTAGATATTCAATGTAAATGTGTAAATAAAATCACCTTTCCTTTCCAAAGGCTTGCAGGTGGATAAGGTGGAGTGGATAAAGGGGCAAATTTACTTACCTCCAAAGTTGCGCCAGCGTTGGCTTTGCCGCACTTCACCAGGTGAAGTTTCGCCAGGGCGCCGCTAATTCACTAAAATTCGAAGTTGCGCTCAGGGAGGCGAAAGGTAGCGAAGTAGTGCTAGTGTTAATTTGTCAAGCAAAGCGAAGTTACGCTAGCAATGCCTAATTTGCATATGGATCCAAGTTAAAGTACAATGGACGTATATGTAGCAGCAAATACATTACACTACACAAGCCTGGGAAAACTTTATAGAATAAAATAGAGTTGTTATTTTGCCCTATACATGTGCCCACTGTATAGTTTAGGTGCCATATGTTAGGAAATGTAGGGGGGAAGGAGGGTAACCCCCAAAAAAATTTACAATCTTTTTCAGCCTATCACCCTTAAAAAAGTAAAAGACGCCAGCATTTTTTGGGACTTTGAAACAATCCCTATCTACTCTATTGCACTTCACCTGGTCTGAGGTGGCGAAGGCAAGTCTGACGCAAGAGATAAAATGCGCAAGTTAGTGAATTAGCGTAGTTACGTTCCTTCATCATAGCGCAACTTCGCCTGGCGTAAGATAGAGTAGGTCCACTTCGCTAGCGAATTTACGCCAGCACCCATTAGTAAATCAGCAAAGTAACGAACTGACGTCACGCTGGCGAATTTGCGCTAGCATTAGCCACTTCGCGCTTTAGTGAATTTGCCCCAAAGTGTCTTACTGCTTGCTTGGTGTTACCATACCTCCCAACTGTCCCTTTTTCGGAGGGACAGTCCCTCTTTTGACAGCTCAACCCGCAGTCCCTCATTTGTACTGGAAAGTCCCTCTTTTCTCTGCACTGAACAGCCAGAAAAAGAAACAAAGTTTCTCACTTAATTGGCTTTTAGCAGAGAGCCCAGAACACCTAACAGGTGCAAATAAGATACTTTGTAACAATTTTGAGACACAAAAACACAGTTTAGATAAGGAGAAATATTTTCAAACTTTCATAACCTGCCACATTTTGTAAAACAAACAAATTGCTGCGCTACGTGCGGGAAAAATTTTTTTTGTCCCTCTTTTTACTTCCAAAATGTTGGGAGGTATGGTGTTACCTGTGCTCCACTTTAGGATATATAGCAGCTGCAATGATGTTGGGATTCGGGGTAACACGCATGGGGGCAAATTCACTAAGATGCGAAGCGCCGAACGCTAGCGTCAATTCGCTAGCATTTGCCATTTTCGGTACTTCGCAAATTCACTAACGAACGCTGGCGTAAATTCGCTAGTGTTACTTCGCACACTTACGCCAGGCAAATTTTCGCTAGCGATGTATCTACGCAAATTCACTAACTTGCGCAGTGTACTGAACGCTACCTTTTACGCTAGACTTCCTTTGCCACCTCAGACCTGGCGAAGCGCAATAGAGTAGATAGGGATTGTTTCCAAAAAAAGTCAAATTTTTTTCTAAGTCCCAAAAAACGCTGGTGTGTTTTCTACATGATGGGTGATAGGCTGAAAAAGATCGAAAATTTTTTTGGGGCTCCCCTCCCCTACATTTCCTGACTCATGGCAACTTACCTAGACAGTGGGCACATGTGTAGGGCAAATTTGCTGATTTGATGGTTTTCTAGGCATTTGTAATGTAGATACGTGTTCCACCATTGAAATTTGAATTTTGCGCCGTATGCAAATGAACCATCGCTAGCGAAACTTTGCTTCGCTTGGCGAATTAACGCTAGTGCAACTTCAAAAACTTACGCTACCCCTGTGCGCAACTTTGGATTTTAGTGAATTTGCAGAGCACTGGCGAAAATACGCCTGGCGAAGTGTGGCGAAGTGCGGCGTATCGGCGCATCTTAGTGAATTTGCCCCAGGGTCATCTTTTTTTTTACCATAAATAGATATATATTGTAAGCCAAGTTCTAGAACAGAGCAATGTCTTATTATTACAGGGAAAAAAGGAAACCAGTCAATAAAGAGAAATCGTTTGAATAAAACACTATGGGATAACCATTCCTGCAGTTGGGAGAGGATTAAAGTTTGACCGGTAACAGATCTCATCCCTCTATATAATTTTAGTTTACCGTACATTTTTATTTCTCTCTGTTTTGGAGCCATGGGAGATTTATCGGGGTGCAGTTATTTGTAAGGCTGTATTTGTGGAACAGACCTTTTTAAAGGTTCAATTGCAACACAAATGCAAATAAAAGCAGAACTTGTTCAGTTCTAGTTTTGAACAAAATGCAACATTTTTTTCATGGATTGGTAAACATTATTGGGCGTATTTATCACAGGGTGAAAATAAAGCTGTTTTCCAGAGGGTAGTTTCTCAAATCTCTGTTTACTCGTATACAACCCCTCCCCCCCCTTAATATGCCCCTAAGAATCCTATACAGGGTTGGACTGCCCCATAATTCCACTGTTCTTTCCTGCTCAGATATATAGGCCGGGGGGGGGGGTTATGTAGTTATTTGTCTGGTCGGGCATCCCAGAAATAGTTTTATGGGGAGCAAGGCTGCATCAGAAATCACAGGCCCCTTACAGCAAAGTTTTCTGGTCCCCGCCCACCCCAGCCCAGCCCACAAGCCCCACCCCAGATCCCGCCAACACCACAACACAGACATCAGCGGTGGTCAGGGCCCCGTATAAGTTAAAAAAAAACATTGGCACCAGGGCCCCCCATAAAAGTTTTTAAAAAAACATTGGTGATCAGGGCTTTACACTCCTCTCTTTGTTCAGCCTTCACAATACCGGACAATGGAGCTTTCAGTTTTAGGAAACTTTGCCAAAAACAAGCTTTTTATTTATACAAGAAAGTAATATATTTCGTAATGTTTCAGATATATTTGACTTGTCAGGGATAACAGAAGGTCGGAATACTCGAATAACAATGTACCTTGTTAAAAATGAACAGTGAACATAATGTGACTTGTATATCAAATCTACAACATAACAGGGCTTAGTATGCTGCTCAATGTACCCAGCATATTTGATAGTTTCCTCCCCACTAGATACAGGCTTGATATCTGGTTACATGTAAGGGTACGCCATGCTTTTTTTGGGGGCATCACACCACTAAGATTATTTTACATGCAGGCAATGGCCATCCTCCAAAAATAGCCCCATTTGCCTAACCGCTTTCAATAAAACAAAGTAACTCTCATACCACTACTCTTGGAAGTGATCACTGATACTTTTGCAGTTGAGCTGTCTTCAACTGCTCACGCTCATGGTTACTAACCTTTTCCCAACATTCTGGAATTTTGTTAATTTATCAAAACATTTCCCACAGTCCCCCACTGTCCAGCATACACTCCATGAATAGGGCTTGGGCTGAACATACTTTTTTGCATACTGGTTTGATTCCATTTTTTAGAGTTTAATAGAGAAAATGAAATGTTTCTACCTTCCTGGTACATAAAGGGGAACTACTGTAAAGAATGAAAACTTAATTTAGGCATCATCTCTTACAATCAGTTAAATATTCTGTAATCAAATTACTCTTCACTATTCCCCTCTCAGCAATGTGCAGCTTTGTGCCTGAGTCGATGATTAAGAAAGACAGTTGGCTCTACTGCATATAAATAAATATATACCAATCTGATGTAACTGTTCATCAAAGTCTGACTCCATGTAGAGAGACAGATTGACGAGAAGAGTAACTTGACTACTTAAGATAAGTTAAACAATTCTTAATTAATTATATTTAGAAAGTTTCTTATCCCTATGAGATGAAGCTTATATCGTATTTTTTCTATTTCACAATATTCCCCGTCTAAGTAGAGTACCAGTGCTCACTAAACCCATATTTTCATGAAAATGCTTGATTTATATCAAATGGTGTTTTATATATGGGTCTATGAATATGTTTGTTAAAAGACAAGAAGCAGGAGGACACAAGGTGCAACTGTCACTGTGTAGACCAGGGGTCCCCAACCTTTTTAAAATGTAAAAAGAGTTGGGGAGCAACACAAGCATGAAAACAAGTCCTTGGGGTGCCAGATAAGGGCTATGATTGGCTATTTGGTAGCCCCTATGTGGGCAGGCAGCCTACAAGAGGCTCTACTTGGCACTAGAGTTGCTTTCAAGCTTGGAATTCAAAAATAAGCACCTGCTTTGAGGACCCTGAGAGCAACATTCAAGGGGTTGGAGAGCAACATGTTGCTCACAAGCTACTGGTTGGGGATCACTGGTGTAGACCATTCCCTAGAAATTAAAGGGATACCGTCATGGGAACATTTTTTTTTTCAAAATGAATCAGTTAATAGTGCTGCTGTAGCAGAATTCTGCACTGAAATCCATTTCTCAAAAGAGCAAACTGATTTTTTTATATTCAATTTTGAAATCTGACATGGGACTAGACATATTGTCAATTTCCCAGCTGCCCCTGGTCATGTGACTTGTGCTCTGATAAACTTCAATCACTCTTTACTGCTGTACTGCAAGTTAGAGTGATATCGCCTCCCTCCCTTTTTCCCCCCAGCAGCCAAACAAAAGAACAATGGGAAGAAAACCAGATAGCAGCTCCCTAAGGGCTGGGACACACTGGGCGATTTGGGGAGATTTAGTCGCCTGGCGACTAATCGCCGTGACTTTCCACGACCAATCTTCCCTGAATGCCTCCCCTCGCTCTGCGCCTGGCTAAAATGAAAAATCGCCTCCGCTAATCACACGCGGCGATTCGTTTTCCGAAGTCGCCCGAAGTGAGGCGCCCTGAGTCGCCAGGCGACTAAATCTCCCCAAAACGCCCAGTGTGTCCCAGCCCTAACACAAGATAACAGCTGCCTGGTAGATCTAAGAACAACACTCAATAATAAAAACCCATGTCCCACTGAGACACATTCAGTTACATTGAGAAGGAAAAACAGCAGCCTGCCAGAAAGCATTTCTCTCCTAAAGTGCAGGCACAAGTCACATGACTGGGGGCAGCTAGGAAATTGACAAAATGTCTAGCCCCATGTCAGATTTCAAAATTGAATATAAAAAAATCTGTTTGCTCTATTGAGAAATGGATTTCAGTGCAGAATTCTGCTGGAGCAGCACTATTAACTGATGCGTTTTGAAAAAAACATGTTTTCTGATGACAGGATCCCTTTAATGTTCTTTTATTAGTCATGAAATCCCATTGAATTTGCTCTTTTTCATGAGAAACCCAACCGCATACCTCCTAACCCAAGGATAACACACACACCACTGGTTTGGAAAGAGATGGCCGCAGTTGTTTATTAAACAAAGTGATCATAACACTTAACATGTATAACATTTTTATAAACTTATAACAAAATGTTTTAACACCTTTATATTATTATTATTGCCCCCCGCCCCCCCCGGGGAAAAAGAGGGGGTGGGGGGGTGAAGAGGGGTGACTGTGCTGCAAGAGCCAAGGTGGGTTCCTGCTCAATTTTCCCGGGCCCTAAACCGGTCTGCCTACCTTCCCATGAGGACCCGGCCTACCAGGCTACTTCCACTTGCTGTGAAATACCCCATTGTCACTTCCCCTGGGGGTCTTTGTCAAGGTACCCTCCACCAACTGCGACAATAAACACACACATCTGATGGGGAGGGTGGGCGGGATGCTGCATCCTGCTGCTACCGCGACCTGGAACCGAATGGTGAGTACTAACCGTAGCTCAGCCTCCTCTCCAATACCCGGGAAATGGCCAGCCAATCAAAGCGCACCTTAGCAAAAAGAGGGCGGGGAGTGGCCCTCTCCTAGCACCCTCAAATCCCTGCTTTCCTAGGCGGGTCATTGGGTCCCATGAGAGGTGCAGCGTCAAGTCTGCGCCCCTCCCCTTAGACCCAACCGCATATCTCCTAACCCAAGGATAACACACACACCACTGGTTTGGAAAGAGATGGCCGCAGTTGTTTATTAAACAAAGTGATCATAACACTTAACATGTATAACATTTTTATAAACTTATAACAAAACGTTTGTATAACAAACCTTTTAACACCTTTATATTATTATTATTGCCCCCCGCCCCCCGTGGGAAAAAGAGGGGGTGGGGAGGTGAAGAGGGGTGACTGTGCCGCAAGAGCCAAGGTGGGTTCCTGCTCAATTTTCCCAGGCCCTAAACCGGTCTGCCTACCTTCCCATGAGGACCCGGCCTACCAGACTACTTCCACTTGCTGTGAAATACCCCATTTTCAGTTCCCCTGGGGGTCCTTGTCAAGGTACCCTTCGCCACTGGCGTGACCGCTTGAGACCTTAAGCGCGGCACGCCCCGCCACCCAAAAGACCTAGGGCACGTTCAATGCCGTCGACGATGGCCAAGGTGAAAAAATCCAAGCCCAAGCCGGACAGGTGAACTCCGTCCGCTATGTAGTAATCTGGCCTCTTGTCCTCTAGATCTTGGTGACGGACTACAATTCCCCCGCACTTTCTCACAAAGGAGGCCATTAATTTGTTGACCTTGCCCCTGCTCTTATCCATTTGTTCCCCGTTCCTGGCATACCTCCAAACCAAATCTCTGACCAAACCAGTACTAAATCCGGGAACAAACTCCGAATTTTCTCTATGTCCCGTTTCATTTGAAATACCAAATCCCTTTGAGATCTCAACCCCATGTTATTCCCGCCAGAGTGTATAACCAACACATCCGGCCGACAGCCTGACCTGACGTTGTTTAACAAGGTGGCCCATACCCCAGGCCATCGCAAACCTGGAACACCAAACCAATGTATTTTTACCCGGCCTTCCGGAAAGCCCAGCTGCGCACCAGATGACTTAACTGCAGCTCGCCGTCTGGCCCTGTAGATGAAGGAATGACCAAGCAGCCACACAGAAACCGTGCCCCCTGTTTAAAAACAAACCACCATAAGTACAAATTGAACAATAAACCAGCGAGGCAAAATGAAGGACATAAGCACATGCCGTTGAATAAACATGAGTATTTACTATCAAATATTAAACAACATTAGACGTACAAACATGAGCAGTGCAATAAGAATGAACAGTAACAATTTTTTTTTTTTTTTTTATATTCACATTTTATCATGGAACAGAGACCAACAACCCTGGCCGTATATATCCCCGAAACCGCTTTGACTCCCATCTCCCGATCTTTTTTACCATGGTGTTGCCTAAACCTAACCGCGCCGATTCGGTCGCTGCCCCGATTCTGAAGGAATGCGTACCAAAATCGGTCGGCTGCAATCCAATTTCTCTTAAACCTTTTACGCAATACACTTAAAAATTGAAATCGCGACAGTGGAGACCCATCTTCGTGAATAAGCAAGGAAGTTCCCATTCCAGGCCTCACCTCGAGGTACCTTGTCATGCACCCCACCGGACAAGCCAATCCGCCATCCATTTTGTACAAGAACACCTCCACTCCTTTACCCCATACGTCAGTTTTGAAATTCCGAAGCCATACCTGGACTGAAGATTTGGTGACCCTCAGGTCCGTAACACCAAATCCACCAGGCACTTTCTTGCTGCTGCTCACTAGTTCCCCCACCCGAAAAGCTCCAAAAAATGCCAGGCCAAATGCTGCTTGGAATAGCGTTTCAAAAACCGAATTACAGCAACGCGGCATAACTGCCCGGAGTTTAGTTAACAAATCAAAGGAGATTGGCCGCCTAGTATCCCGAGAAACCTTTCCCTTTTTAAGGCCTCGAATAGCCTGCTTGATGAAAAAATCCTTAGTTGAATCCTCTAGCCCTGCTAATTTAAATAGGAATGCCAAAACCGCCATGCGCTTTTCGATCACTGCGACTGACTTGCCCGTTTCTGCCAACCAAGCCACGTAGCAAACGAGTGCAGCCCTCCTATCCTCCGCGGTGTTAAAGCCATCCGACCACGCCTCCAACTGTTTCCATTCAGCCCATACTTTACTAAAGACTGCCCATGTAGATTTTGCCACCAACTTCTCCACCAACTCCATCAACTGTCGTTCCCGAGCTGCCAAAGATGACATGGGAAAAAGGAACCCTCCTTGTTCACATCCGGCACCACCTGCCAAAAACGATCCCACTGAAAGCGAGAAAGCACGTCAGCAATGACATTCATCTCCCCTTCCACGTGGCATGCCCTGCATCGAATGTTCAAATTAAGGCAACGCAAAACAAGAACTCTAAGTAACCGAAGAACTGGTGGGGAGGATGCCGACCAACTATTGATCCCGAGCACCACGCTCATGTTGTCCGAAAAGAAAACTATACTCTTGTTACGGAGTTCGGACTCCCAAATAAACAATGCTACCACTATCGGGAACAACTCAAGGAATGCCAAGTTCCGAACTAAAACTGAATCAACCCACTCCTTGGGCCATTTGTGCGCACACCAATGTCCGGCGAAGTACACCCCAAAAGCGACGCTCCCCGCCACGTCGGTAAAAAGCTGTAATTCCTGTGCCGTGGTTTTTGGCGCCTGGAATAGAACGGTACCGTTGAATTTGCTCAAAAAAGTGTCCCACACCTCCAGATCCGCCCTTACTTCCTTGCTTAGACGCACATGGTGGTAAGGTGCGGTAGCACCTGACGTCGCCTGTGCCAACCGTCTACTGAAAACCCTGCCCACAGGTATGACTCAACATGCAAAATGTAACTTCCTGAGCAAAGACTGGACTTGCCGCAAAGTGGGTTTTTTAAGCTGCCTGATGTTACTGACCTCTTCCCTCAAGTTCTGAACCTTGCTGAATGGAAGCCGACACTGGCCAGCCACTGAATCCACCTCCAATCCCAAGAACTGCATAGTGGTCGCTGTGCCTTCCGTTTTCTCGGGGGCCAAAGGAACTCCGAAGAGTTCCGTAACCTCTTGTAACGTTTTTAGGATGTGGAAGCAAACATCCAACTTTGCCGGTCCCACACAAAGAAAATCGTCAAGATAGTGGACCACCGTGTGAAAACCTGCCTGCTTCCGAACAACCCATTCTAAAAACGTACTAAACGCTTCAAAATACTGTAGGCACAGGAAATAGAGCCCCCCATCGGTAAACACAAGTCTACAAAAAAGGATCCTTCAAACCAGCAACCTAATAAATGGTGGCAGTCAGGGTGTATAGGGAGTAGGCGGAAAGCAGATTCTATGTCGGCCCTTGCCATCAGGGCCCCTGGGCCTGCCCCACGGACCATTGCCACGGCTTGGTCAAAGGACGTGTACGAAACTGAACATAAATCCCTGTCGATATCATCATTAACTGACCCACCCTTGGGGTATGACAGATGGTGGACAAGCTGAAATTTCCCCAGGTCTTTTTTGGGGACTACCCCGAGTGGGGAAACCCTCAAATTAGACAGTGGTGGGCTGGGAAATGGGCCCGCTACCCGGCCCAACTGGACTTCTTTAAGTAACTTGTTTCGCACCACTTGGGCTGACTTCAAATTACGTAGGATCTGCTCTCCTCCTTTCTCCCAGAATGGAATCATGAACCCATCCTGTATTTGCAGGAGTTCCCAAATTTACAATGGCTGTCGTTAAACAGCCAGCAGTAGCCGGGCTTAATTGGGGCCGAAGAGGCGGTGTGGTGCGCCCCCCCGGCCCCCTTCTGAAAGGGGATGCTTTTTGTACCATCATGAGCTTGAGCCAGAGTGTAATGTCCATCTGGTCCCACCTCATGGTAGGGTTAGCTGCCAGCCGTTGTCAAACCTGCTCATCATACTTCCACCAGGCAAGGCCGCCATATACTTTAAATGCTTCCCAAATCCCATCAACATAACAGAAAAGGGGGGAACATTTCTCTGGGTGTTTTTCCCCTATAATGCTGGCCAAGATACAAAACGCCCGTAACCAGTTGCCAAAGGTTTTGGGCAGTTTGGAGTACCTTTTCTTTTTTTCTTCCTCGTCTTTTTTGCTATCTTTTTTGTCCTCATCTTTTAATTCTATTGTCTTGTCCAAGGGGAGGAGGGAAAACAATTCCACAAACTCACCTTTCCAAATCTTATCCTTAATTTCCTGTTTCACATGAACACCCAAAGGGCCAGCGAATGCCACATAGGCGTTCTGCCTGGCCGTGTCTGTTATTCCACTTAAAGCCTCCCTCTCCGTCTCCTTTTTATCACCCGCCATGCTCTCCCCACCTACCGCAGTCGCAGGAGTCACTACTACTGCCGACGCTACTACTGCAAGTACCGCATGACCTCCCATGCGGTACTTGCCTGTCTTGGTTTGGCCACTCCTCTTCTTCCTCCACGACCGGCTGGCGTCTCCGACCTCTGCCGACAGGACCCGACATGGTGCTTGTGTCCTCCGTCTGATTCACGCACCGAACTCCTCCAGCCAAAGTCTTCTGCGGCGAACCTGGACTGAGACGCTGTGGTGGACGGGTCTTCCTCGCCGGAAGTCTCATCGCTGACTGCTGACCGACGCCGTGGAGAAGGTCCTGGAGCTGTTCCTGGAGCCACGAGGATCCACGCTGTCTTGCTGCCTCTCGGAACTCCTTCACCACGAGGTCCAAGGACAACTCCATGCTGCGTCCTGCTGCTACCGTGACCTGGAACCGAATGGTGAGTACTAACCGTAGCTCAGCCTCCTCTCCAATACCCGGGAAACGGCCAGCCAATCACAGTGCACCTTACCGAAAAGGGGGTGGGGAGTGGCCCTCTCCTAGCACCCTCAAGTCCCTGCTTTCCTAGGCGGGTCATTGGGTCCCATCACTTTTAGACACAGTGTAGGCCTAACTTTACCAACTGTAATCGACCTCCCAAGCAGATTTGAGCAGAGGACTCTGTGTGGTCTGATTTTGATATGATGAACGCTGTAATGAAACCGAGAAAAGATATACAGCAGCATCTTATGTTTTATGTAACCCAAGAATGTTTTCATATAGTGCTGAATAAGCTCACTAACTGGGTTTTAAACACGGTGAGAAAAATGATTGTGCCAAACACTTCTTTAAAACTGGATATCACGCCTGTGCTGGACACCGTCTTGCATATACTGCCTTAACACCAAACATCTTTTATATCGAGAAATTCATCATTTTCCCTTAAAAGATTTAATGCAGTTAATGGGATCATATATCAAGTTTTCCCAAGTCTAAATTCTCGGGAACTCCTATTTTTTCCCAAGATAGATATCCTACTAGGAATGCACATGTGTTTCATTAAAGGGGATGTCCACCCAAAGGGAAAAAAAAAGATGCTGTTTTCATAAGCAACTTTTCCAATATACATGAATTTGTATATGGAATTGCTATAGAAAACAATATCTCTCTGGCTGCTATTATTTTCTCTGTTAGTCCTGAAACAATATAAAAGATGTCAGCAGACCTGGAAAAAATTCACTCAAACTTAGTAAATCTACCCCTTAGTATGATGTAGAGAGAGATATTCTGAGACAATTTGCCATTGGTTTTCATTTTTTATTATTTTTGCTTTTTATTCCGTTTTTTTGAGTTATTTAGCTTTTTAATCAGTAGCTCTCCAGTTGGCAGATACTGGTTGCTAAGGTCCAAATTACGCCAGCAACCATGCATTGATATGAATAAGAGACTGGAATATGAATGGAAGAGGAACTCAATAGAAAAGATGAGTAATAAAAAGTAGCAATAACAATAAATGTGCAGCCTTACGGAGCTTTTGGTTTTTAACTGGGGTCAGTGACCCCCATTTGAAAGCTGGAAAGAAAATAAATAATGAAGACCAATGGGAAAGTTGCTTAGAATTGGCCATTCTGTTACATACTTAAAGTTAACTTCAAGGTGAACCATCCCTTTAAATAACAATATATTGAAAAAATATATATTTATTTACATGACAGCAGAATCCATGGCCAAGTGCCCAAGCCCTTGTAGACATATCCAGCCAAGGAAACAAAATATTTTCTTTCAATTGACTTTCTTTCATTATCACCTTTGTCTCCTCCCTTCTTTCCCAGTGCCGATTCTGCCCTAAACCTCGCCTTGTCATAGGCAGCAAAATGCTGCCCCTGATAACATTAAAAGACGAATTTATGGGTTTCTTACTGGAATTTCCATCTCCGTACACTACTGATTCCTGTCCCAGTTGTGTTTAGTTCTCCTTTAAACGTGTGGTTCACCTTAAAGTTGTAATTTTAGTATGTTGTAGAATGGCCAATTCTAAGCAACTTTTCAATTGGTCTTCATTTTCGATTTCTTATAGTTTCTGAATTATTTGCCTTCTTCTTCTGACTCTTTCAAGCTTTCAAATGGGGGTCACTGACCCCATCTAAAAACAAACATATTGCTTTTGCTATTTTTTATCACTCCTCGTTCTATTCAGGCCTCTCCTATTCATATTCCAGTCTCTTATTCAAATCAATGCATGGTTGCTAGGGGAATTTGGACCCTAGGAACCAGATGAAAACCAGATGCTGAAATTGCAAACCGGACAGCTGCTGAATAAAAAGCAAAAATAATAAAAAATGAAAACCAATTGCAAATTGTCTCAGAATTATCACTCTCTATAATCATACTAAAATTTAACTCAAAGGTGAACAACCCCATTAAATGATTCAGTGTGGATCCAGACCATTGGTCCATACTTTTGCCAGTACTGGAAATAATAATATAGAACTATAGTAGAAAGGAGAATAACTAGTGATGGGCGAATAAATTCAGCGGGCACTAATTCGCTGCAAATTTCTGTGTTTCGCCGTTGGCAAATAAATTTGCAAATCTCCCATGAAAATTCGCCAGCGAAAATTCAGACGCCCATTGACTTTAACACCACCGTCAGCTTGGACGCGGGCGTCAATTTCCGATTTTCATGATTTTTTCGTGAAAATGTCCGAATTTCACGATTTTTTCATGAAACTTTATCGATCCTCCCACAAATTTTTCACTGTTTCGCTAATTTTGCGGGAAATTTGCGCATTTTCCCGCGAAGCAGGAGGAATTCGTCCATCACTATGAATAACTTTGGCTCCGTGATTACTAATATGTACTGTATTCTTCTAGAGAGACAGGAAATGTTATCATCAGTACCAAACTGTAGGAAATAAAGCGGGATCATTGCTTTTGTAGTTTTTATGTCATTATTTGCAATGCAAAAACTTTCCTCCCAGACATATCCCATGGCATCTGACCCCAATATAAAAGATAATGGCTAGAGAAATGATACATAGGCTTTCCGTTTCAAAATCAAAAGGCTGCTGTTTTGCAAACTGTGAGAATCTGCTCATATGACATCCCTTATGGATCTTTTTATGTGGGAAATATTTGGGGATGGTTCCTTACATTTCGCTTTTCCATAAAAAAATCAAACAAACCCTATGATGTTCCCAGGATGCAATTAAATGAATTTCCTGCTCCTTATCTAAATACAAGCTAAATAAAGAACTGATATCACTAATTGTCTTATCTTATGTACCAAATTAAATACTTTGTATATAAAGCCTGTGTCTGTATTCACTGATAAAGATAATAATAATACTAATATAATAATAATAATGCACAGAACCACTCTACTGATTCCCATGCGCTTTAGTATGGGGATGACACTCAGAGCCCTTTGTTTTCCGAAGTCGCCCGAAGTTTCCTTGGGAGGCAGCTACGGGCGACTTTGTAAAACAAATTCCTCCGAGTACCATCCCACCGGAGATTTACGTTCTAGCTGACGGGAGGCAGTTCGGGGAGATTAGTCGCCCTGAAGAAGAGGAGATTTGTCCACGGGCGACTAATCTCCCCAAATCTGAGCTTGTGCCCGGACCCTAGTGGTTACCTGGGGGCAAGTTCAAAATAGGGATGCACTGAATCCACTATTTTGGATTTGGCTGAACCTCCGAATCCTTCGCGAAAGATTCTGGCGAATACCGAATGCATATGCAAATTAGGGGTGGTAAGTCTAAACTGTTTTTTACTTACTTGTTTTGTGACAAAAAGTCATGCAATTTCCCTCCCCGCCCCTAATTTGCATATGCAAATTAGGATTCGGATTCGGGTCGGCCGGGCAGAAGGATTCGGCCGAATCCTGGCCAAATCCCGAACCGAATCCTGGATTCGGTGCATCCCTCGTTCTAGTGAGCTATTCTCTTGAAGGTAATTGAGGGATCAGAGGGGCAAAGTAAAATAGTGGTTTACCTTTAAAGGACCAGTAACATCAAAACTTTAAAAAAAAAAAATTGTTAGTATACCATGAAAAAAAAACCACAATGACAAATCAAACTCAGAATCGCTAAGTCTTTATTAAGAAATAACTTACCGAAACTTCGATTGCGCTCCTCTTCAGAAAAGGCAACAGGCTGGCGATCCATCGTGTGGTGCTCGATTTCTCCTCCCTGGCTATCTCCTATAAGGAAGGCAGGGAGAAGAAATCAATTGCCGCACAATGGATCGCCGGATTGCCTTTTCTGAAGAGGAGTTTCGGTAAGTTATTTCTTAATAAAGACTTACCGATTTCAAAGTTTAATTTGCCTTTGTGTTTTTTTTTTGTTGTATACTAACGAATTTCTTTAAAAAAAAAATGATATTACTGGTCCTTTCAGTTAACTTTTAGTATGTCAGAAAATGACTAATTCTAAGTGGCTTTTCAATTGGTCTTCATTATTTTTTTATATTAAAAAATAAAAAAAATGAAAAAATGTATAGTTTTTTAATTATTTGCCTTCTTCTTCTGACTCTTTCCAACTTTCAAATGGGGGTCACTGACCCCTTATAATCATCAAATGCTTGGAAGGCTACACATGTATTGTTTTTGCCACTTTTTAGGCCTTTCCTTTTCATATTCCAGTCTCTTATTCAAATAAATGCATGGTTGCTAGTATAATTTGGACCCTAGCAACAAGATTGCTAAAGTTGCAAACTGGATAGCGACTGAATAAAAAGCTAAATTTCTCAAAAAATCGAAATAATAAAACATGAAAACCAATTGCAAATTGTCTCAGAATATCACTCTCATACCAAAAGTGAAGTCAAAGGTGAACAACCCCCTTTAACAGAAGAATACTGTGCCAGAACTTTAGGAAAAGTATGTGAATTTATCTGCTTTTCTGATAACCTAATAGGTCGGAGAACTGTTTTCTATTACAATACCTATATAATGGGATAGACGTATCAGAAGATTACGATGGGAAATTTTTGTTTCCCATTTCAAAATTTTTGGTATACAAGTATGGGATCTGTTATCCAGAAAGCTACAAACTATGGGAAGATCATCTTTATAATAATAAACCAATAGCTTCGGGACCTGTTAACCAGAATGTTTGGGACCTGGGGCTTTCCGGATAATGGATCTTTCCATAATTTGGATCTTCATACCTTAAGTCTGGGGCCACACCATGATGTTTAAATCAATGATTACTCCCGATCAGTGGTGTACGCCTTTCATGTATTCACTTACCAGATAATGGGATTTGGCACTAGTGGAGACGGGTTAGGGTAAGGCCACACGAGGAGATTCGGGGAGATTTTGTCGCCTGGCGACAAATCGCCTAGTCTTTTGCGTGATTATCTCCCGGAACTGCATCAGCGTTTTTCCCCATAGGCTAGAATGAAAAGTTGCCTGCGCTAATGCACACGCGCTGATGCGTTTTCAATAGTCGCCCAAAGTTGCCTCTTCTTTGGTTTATATATATATATATATATATATATATATATATATATATATATATATATATATATATTTTACACAGGCAAGTTTTTTTCTACATCTCTGAGAATTTTAGACAAAAAACCGCAGCTACACGCTGAGCACATGTTCCTGAGCCGACTTCAAAAAAGACTATATTGTGTGTGAAATAAGTAATGTTTCTACTGGCTGTAGTAAATCAAACTCATTAATAGCACATCACTCAAACAGCTCCTGACATGCAGCACTGATAGCATCAGGTTCGAATAAACGCAGCCAGGGGCTGACAAAATATTGCAGCACATCTGTGGAGTATCAAGCATTAAATCCTGCCATTTCTATGTACTGCCGGGGTACAAAAGGTGAACTTCCACTTGAAGCCAAAACAAAGAGACCTTTTAGGGCTCAACAATAAACAGTCCCTTAAGCTGGCCATAGACTCAAAGATTCGCTCATTTGGCGACATCGCCAAACGAGGTGATCTTTCCCCGATATGCCACTAACGGCATGGCTATATCAGGGGTACTTCGAACGTTCGGCCGTATGGTCGAACGTTCGAATTCCGATGCGCCAAGGGGCTCCGACGGGTCGGTCGATTAAAAATCAAACCTTCCCGATCGATATCGTGGCCAGATATCGATCGGGAACACCTGTCGGAAGCCCCCATAAACTGGCAGATAAGCTGTCAAATTGGTCTAAACGACCAATATCGGCAGCTTTATCTGCCCGTGTATGGCCACCTTTAGACTTTTCAGGTTGTCTGTAGACTGTCATAATTAAATATAGGAAGGACTGGCCCACATTCTTAGTAAAACGTTAACAACATCGATATATATATATATATATCATCTCCTCTGTAAAGCATAGATCTCTGGGGTTGTTTAATGTTACAGCTTGAGGGCGGCATACTATTTTAGTATAGATAATGAGCAAAAAAACATGGAAATCAGAAATGGTATGGGACTTGCATAAGATACTAAAATTCTCATTCAAATCAGTGGAGCCGTGATTGGGATTTATTGGGAATAACTATAGGCTCTACTAGAATTGTATTTGTATTTGCCTGGCTTAGGACTTTGAAATTCTGTAAAATGCATTCCTTTTATATATCTCCATATTTATTCTGTTTGCAAGTCTACCGTTAGTGTGGCAAATCAGTAGTTCTACCTTCTTTATGGGCTTTTGTAAGAAGGTCCTTTTTAGTTCCAGATTAGTAACCCTTTAATTATTTGAAGTGGGAGGGATAAAAGCACAGGGGGCTCTATATCATCTGTTAAGTGGTTTAACTGTGTTTATCCCTGCAATGTTTAACAGCTGCATTCATGTGTCTTTGTATAACTATCCACACTAATGACTGCAGACTTACCAAGAAAGAACGCAAGCTCCTAATTGTGCTGAATGCCATAACTGGCAGATGGTCGGAGCTGAAGTTCAACAACAGCTGAAGGGGCGGTAGACTGCTTGCCCCTAATGATTACAGTTGAACACAAATAAGCTTAAAATATTATGTTAAACTGCTTTGGAAAAGGCAGATTCTATTGAATGAAAGAGTAATGAGCCAAATGGGCATTTTCTGTTAACGATGAACAAAGAAAAATACATGTGTGTAGAACAGGCTGACATGGTGGTGCTCTGGTTTGTGTACGTTTTAGGCCCAGCGAGATGACAGTTTGTTTATCCCCGAGGAGGTTTCTGGTGGGCGCAGAAGAAAAGGCAAAGTGACTGGAGGGTTTTGCTGCAAGGCTGCTGAACAAGACAGATTTGTTTGGTGATTTAGGATCAGTAGCAAACCTATACTGTATATGGTCTATTGCATTAAGTTTGCCTGTTACACGCCTGAAGGTATTTTCAGAAAGGACTTTGTTTAGCTCAGGAACTGAAGTTCATCACAAGATAATCCAGGGCATTTTGGAAAGGAATAAACATTTTTCTTAAAATAAAATGATCCAAGTATGTAATAAATATGCATGTAACTCCTCTGGATACCTAAGAATAAAGACAAAATAATATCTCCCAGAAGGAAGAGTTCCTGGTCGAGAGAATAACAGGGAGTCATTCAAGGCTACACTTGTTTTGTAGACACTCATCACAGGTATGGGATCTCTTTTCTAGAATACTTCGGAACTAGGGTTTTCAATACAAGGTTTTTTTTCCATAATTTGGATCTTCATATCTTAAATCTGCTAAAAATAAACATTTCAACTTTAAATAAACCTAATAGGATTGCGTTGTCTCTAATGTGGATTAATACAACTTAGATACTGCAGAGTACGAGATACTATTTTATTATTAAAGGGATACTGTCATGGGGAAAAAAAAAATTCAAAATGAATCAGTTAATAGTGCTGCTCCAGCAGAATTCTGCACTGCAATCCATTTCTCAAAAGAGCAAACAGATTTTTTTTTATTCAATTTTGAAATCTGACATGGGGCTAGACATATTGTCAATTTCCCAGCTGCCCCAAGTCATGTGACTTGTGCTCTGATAAACTTCAACCACTCTTTACTGCTGTACTGCAAGTTGGAGTGATATCACCCCCTCCCTTTCCCCCCCCAGCAGCCAAACAAAAGAACAATGGGAAGGTAACCAGATAGCAGCTCCCTAACACAAGATAACAGCTGCCTGGTAGATCTAAGAACAACACTCAATAGTAAAAACCCATGTCCCACTGAGACACATTCAGTTACATTGAGAAGGAAAAACAGCAGCCTGCCAGAAAGCATTTCTCTCCTAAAGTGCAGGCACAAGTCACATGACCAGGGGCAGCTGGGAAATTGACAAAATGTCTAACCCCATGTCAGATTTCAAAATTGAATATAAAAAAAATCTGTTTGCTCTTTTGAGAAATGGATTTCAGTGCAGAATTCTGCTGGAGTAGCACTATTTACTGATGTGTTTTGAAAAAAAACATGTTTTCCGATGACAGGATCCCTTTAAAGAGAAAGCAGAAATCATTATAAAAAAGTTAAAATTAAAAAAATTAAAAATGTAAATAATAAAAATAATTCTCTTAAATTGGACTCTATGGGAGATGGCCTTACTGTAACTCTAATATTTCTGCATAATGGGTTTCCAGATGAGTGATACCTAACTCCATCTCAAGAAAACATTTCTTTCTTACTTAAAGGCCCAGTATAGCCCCCTCAGTGGTTTCGATGTTTTTAATAAAGAAGAGACAAAATATAATTCCAATGTTTATGTTGAAAAGCCGTATATATGGTGCATACTACATTATCAGGCTTATTTACCAGAGCTACTTTAGTGACAGGGGTATTAGCTGTGCGTTGTTTCCCTTGTACTTTGGCACTTTTTAGATGCCAGTTCATATTGGTGTTCTCTCGACTACTTCACCAGGTCACAATGTCATTATGACCCCATGATCAGGTTGGGATTATTGTGATCTCACAGTGCCATCAAACAGTCTCTACAGATGTTAACTTGGGTTAAAGGTCTCTGCTCTTGCTTAATTTCTGAGTGCTATTATACTGTATATTTGACTGTATTCCTGGTTTTCAATCTCAATGTCAGCTGTTCTGTCACCTGCCCCAACCAGTGCCTGTTATTTGGATATTATTTCCTGCTGCCAGCTTGGCCCATAGTCCAAAATCTGACTACACTACTCCAATCCTGGGCCTGTTAAGGCTAGACATTCATGACTCACAAACAGTTTGGTAACCCCAACTTTTATGCAATTAAGCACTAGGAATTGTTCCAAACCACTAAGTTACAGACCAATTTTAAAAACAATACTACACTGTAATAGCCAACAATATAGCTAAAAATATTTATGATCAAGAATAAAACATTCTTAATATTATCAATACAAATGGATAATTCAAAACATAATTTAGTTTATTAGCTTTGTTATCAGTAATTACTTACTGAAGTGTAGCCATAAATCCAAAAAATTTTTTTTCAAGCAAACTCATTGTGGACCCGCAGTTTGGGTTGCGATTTGCATGCTCCTGCAGGTGGAGGCCTTGCAGTATTACCATGAGTAGTGATGGGCGAATTTATTCACCAGGCACGAATTCACTGTGAATTCCCGCAATTCGCCGCCAGTGAATAAACTTGCGGCGGAAAATTTCGTGGGAAATTTGCAAATTATTCGGTGAAGCAAAACGCAGATTCACCCATCACTAACCATGAGTGCTAATTCTACTTGGCAGGCTCTGGAGAAATAGGTTATGCAGCCACTATTTTCATTCAGTTTTGGATAAAATAGAAACTGTTCAGAGATGGGCAAAGTCTGAATAGCAAGGGAAAGATTTTAAGGCCTCAGTAAGTATCGTATATTAGACATGACAAACAGGGAACTAGGAAAGAGCCATTTCTATACATAGATAATTACATGAAATGGCATTTAATGGACAGAATACATGCACCAATTGTTAATATTTTGCCATCAAATTCTATGTTTCTGTTGAAGATTAAAAGGCTCTTAGAGTCCACTTCAAGTACAATATTGAATACAAACTATAACACAGGAAAATAATCTACCCAGACTGTCTTTGGAAAAAGCAGGAGTCAGAACAGTTTTATTGGAATGATGGCATCTGTAGTGATAATTTGGAGGTGGTACAGAGCTCATGGTGTTGGCAGAATTGAAAGGAAAATTTCATTAAAAAAAAATAAAAAAACAGCCATACAGACATCAAAAACTTTATGCAATTTGATGATGGGATTACAAGTTCCACTGTGAATTGAAATGATGTTGAGCTAGCAAAAAAATAAAATAAATGGAAGACTTTTATGAAAGCTCAAGGTTTTTTTATATCCTCTCCTTCATAAATGCTAAATTTTGTGCACATGTGTCATCATCAACGTATAAAGATAATTACTGCTTTTCTACTTCTACCTCCATCCTTTTTTTCCATTCTGCTTTCTGCTTTCTCTTAGATTCATGACAAGACCCCTGCTCTTTAGGACAAATGGGTCCTATTGCACACATCACCCTACTAGAGCACTAATGCAGTTTGTCTTTAAGCTCTTGTTAGAGGCTCTGGTCTACATTTGGTGGTTGCTATATATTGCTTAAAATCTAATTCCAGAATATATTTATATAGTAGCAGAAAACCCCCAGTATCTTAGTGGTTTAGAGGGCACCAAAGGGTGTAGCGAAGGTGCCAGTGACTGGGAGGAGGGATGGCAGAGGAGGGGATTGGTTACTAGGGAGGTGGTTAGAGCAGGATAGGTTGGGGTTAGAAGGGGAGGGTGTGTATATATACTGGCAATTGCTTACCTGCTTCCTCTTCCCCCTGGATCCTGGAGCGCTGGTGGAGCTGCTGCCAGAAGCGTGTCCAGTTCCCCATCATGGCAGACAGACTAGCAGAGCAGGTGAGGGACAGAGTCCTGCAACAAGGAACAGGCTGGGTGGAAGAGCTCCTGGCTGAGCTTGTCCCCACTGCCTCGTTGTCTGGTACAGGGCGCAGCAGGCCTGCTACTAGGCGGTCCGCTGAAGGGCCTGCGCGCCGTTCCCGCCCCCCCTCCTGTCTCAGCCCTAGCCCTCCTAGGCCCAATACCCACGGTGCACGGAAGCGAGCGACCGCTCGCAGCGCCTCTGCGAACGCAAAGGCGTCTGCTAAAGCAGCAGTAGCTCCTCAAGTGGCGTTGCCTCCTGCAAAGCCGCCACATCTTCGCAGGGCACAGACAGGGAAGCGCCCTGCTGAGCGCATCCCTCCACCTGCCCCTGTGACTGCGCAAGCCGCAAGTCAGCCCCCCCCTACATTCTCTCCCAGCCACGCAGCGTGTGAGGCCACACATGCTGGACAACTGTCCATTTCTTACTTTTAGTGGCAGATAATGCCAAGCAATACCATCCATACATGAAAAAGAATAAATATAACGGAATGGGAAAATGCCTTACTTTACCAATATAACCATCGTTTAACACAAACAGCAAAATCCTGCTCATGGACTTTGGCCATCCAAACTAATGCCAGTATAGGTATGGGACCTGTTATCCAGAATACTCGGGACCTGGGTTTTTCCGGATAATGGATCTTTCCGTAATTTGGGTCTTCATAGAAAATCATGTAAATATTAAATAAACCCAATAGGCTGACTTTGCTTCCAATAAGGATTAATTATATGTTAGTTGGGATCAAGTACAAGCTACTGTTTTCTTATTACAGAGAAAAAGGAAATCATTTTTAAAAATTTGGATTATTTGGATAAAATGGAGTCTATGGGAGACAGCCATTCCGTAATTCGGAGCTTTCTGGATTTCGGGTTTCCGGATGTGGGATCCTATACCTGTACTAAACTTGTGAACAAAGCAGACCAAAATGAAGCTGAAGCAACAAAGCTTAAAAATCAGTTAATAAATGAACCCTTTACTATAGAAAATGCATTAGAAGCTAGATTGTAAGAACCCTAGCAAGGAGACCTAAATCTAGGAAGTAAAGCTAAAAAGAATTTGCGTTCTTACATAGCTATTGAATACCCTTCTATGGATCATACAGTGTAATTTCCAAACAAGTGAAGACAAGGTCAGAAATACTTTGTTTATAACCAATAATCACATAACTTCTCCAACCTGAAACCTTAGAAGTCTTAGGTGTTTTTGAATGTCAGTTTAAAAATCAAGGATTATAAAGAATGGAGAAAATTGACAGAACGATATCTATAATCTTATAGACAGATGATGGACTGTTAGATTACATTATCTCCACCAAGAAGCTAGTGAGCTATTTCCTGATGATCTAATGTGTCTCAGTTAGGATGTCGGACATAAAGTAGTCATGAGAAATCAAAAAGGGATCCTTATATCTATGTGGTACTGCCAAGCTATATACCACAGCAGAGGTCCTATCCAATTTGCTGCCTGAGTTGGAAATGCCCACCCAACTTTCCCCTTTACCTCTGGCTGTATGGACTTTGCTTTGCTCTACATATAAAGGGTTGGTGGTTAAGTATAGTTACAGTCTACAGTTACAGTGCATTCCTTTGAGTTCAATGTGTGTGCTTCCTGGAAATATGTTGCTCCTACACAAAACAATATTTTTGCCTGACTTGGGCATCCAGGTGATGTAAATGTTCTGACCCAGACTGGTTATACTGCCACAGGACATTTATAAGATCACATTGAGGGGTCTGCATTCACATGCTAACAGGATTTTGTAATCCAGTCCCATGCATATGGACCCAAGCCTCTACCAGCTATTGATCTGGCAGTTTTGCCCTAATAAGCTTGCTACTTGGTCAGGTTAGCAGACCCTATGTTTGGCCATCTTAAAAGTAAGTTACGTGCAAAAGGCAAACCATAGAATCATAGATAATCTGCACTTTTTTTTGTAGCTCTTTGTAGTCTAATTTGCCCTGCTTCCTATAGTCTAGATCAGGGTTTCCCACATTCAAGTGTAAAATAATGTTGGAGAGAAAAAAAAGTTCCTGGGGCTTCCAAATAAGGGCTGTGATTGGGTATTGGTAGCTTCTATGTGGACTTGTAACCAACAGGAGGCTCTGTTTGACAATATATATGGTTTTATGAAAGTAAACCTTGCCTTTAAATCAAGAATTCAAAAATAAGCACCTACGTTGAGGCCACTGGGAGCAACATCCAAGGGGTGGGAGAGCAACATGTTGCTCATGAGCCAATGGTTGTGTCATGACCGGCACCCAATACCAGAACAAGTGCCAAGTACCCTGGTCTCAGCTCGGCTTCACCAGTAGTGTGACCACCTTTGGGCTTCGGGGGGAGCCCTCAGCTTACTTGGGTGCCACCTGGACTTAACGAGGGGTACAAGGCGAGATGTTCTGGCTGGCAAAGGGGCATGGCTGGTAGCAGAGTCTTTTGGGCCGAAGGTCACGGTACAAAAGGATTAGGCAGAAGGATGGTCAGACAGGCTGGGTCGAGGCAGGCAGATATCAGAATCGTCAGGCAGGCAAGGGTCAAAACCGGGTAGTCAATCAAGGGGTTAAGCAGGAGAGTTGTCGTAGGCAGGCAAAGGTCAGGATACAGATTGTCGGATTGTCAGAAAGCAGGCTGGGTCAAACATGGATAATCAGATCAGAATACAGACGCTCAAGGCTCAGGAAACCACAAGAACAAAGTTCTATCACGGGTAAACTCTGGAAGCCCTTTCACACTATTTATAAATTTGGATTTAGCACCATTGCACCTGCGCATTTAAGAAACAAGGAGGCGCGCGCCCTTAGAGGGACAAGATGGCGCCGGAACAGGACCATGAGGCGGGCGTCCCTGCCGATGGCGGGGCGGGCGACCCCGCTGCACAAGTATTTTTATTATAGGTTGGGGATCACTGGTCTAGATGATACTCATTAATGATAGCACAGTTAACAGTCCAAAACCACTGCTGTGTTTGCCATGGTACATGTTACATGGGCAAGCAACAAACCCTGGCACATGGGTGGCTAGCTTTCTTTTGTTTTGCTAAATAAACAAGATTGTTATCTACCATTCACAATGAAAGCCAGTATAATTGATTATACCTATTCTCTATGGGGCCTCCCTAAGACCAGAGACTTCAAATCTGTGGGTCTTCACTTTAATAGCACACAGAATTCGGGAGATGGAGATAATATTAACAAGAGCTTGTGGTTCACAAATTGACATCCCTGCCTTAGATCAAATGCCAACTCAAATTCCAGGCTGCCTAACTAACAGTGGAGGAATTAGAACATAGATCACCCATATGGGATTATGTGTTGACCTCTAACTACCAGGAACAGGAAATGATGTCTTTTAAAGAGTCATGTCAAGGCTGAGACTTTACAGGGCATCTCTGTAGCAAAAGTGGAAAAACAGGGGAAAGCCTGTATGTTATACAGTTCATTTGCAAGTGTGATTTCTATTTAATAAACAACTGCCCTTCTTGCATTACATTATGTTCTACCATACACTGGGGAGCAGTATCTCCACCAAATATTTCCTGCAACCCCAGTTGCTGTTCTTTAAAATGTGTCAATGGAACTTAACTATTTTGTTTTTTCATTCTTTCTACTGACATCATATTAACACTAACACGCCATTTGGATCTGTCCTGTCATTCAAACTGAATCACAGAAATGCAATATTATTTTACTAAGTACTAAAACTGAGATGCTAGAAGTCACTCAAACGCTTTTGTTTAGTGATGGGCGAAAATAGTTGCGAAAATTCGCCAGCGTCAAAAATAAAATGGCAATTTCGCCAAAAAACAGACGCCAAGAAATGGACGCCTGTGTGAAACATGGACGCTAGCGTCAAAAACAAGATGCCGGCACCGTTTCGTGAAGCAAAGCGAAATGCCTCAAATTCACCCATCACTATTTTTGTTTAGATATGTTACAGCAACAAAAAAATGTTTTCATATTTTATAAAGCAACTTAAAGTGGACCTGTCACCTACACAGAAATAGTTGTATAATGAAAGTCCTTAGCAAATTAAACTTGAAACACAATTTTTTTTTTAATATATCCATACCTGTTATAAAGGTATTTTAATATCTGAGCTGTCAATCAAATATTATCTGCCCCACTTCTATGCGGGTAGAGGTGGGGCAGACAATTACTTTCACTTTCCATTCAGCACTTCCTACATGTCACTGCTCTCCCCACATTCCCCCTTCTTCTTCAGGCTCTATAATTATGTAAGACACTGAGCATGCGCATTAGGTCCCCCATTCTGGTACATACACAAGATTTTGGGGTGATACACAATTTGTCTTAATAACAGTGTCCACAAAATGGCTCCTGCCTGTGTGCTGTGATTTTATAATTCCAAACAAAATGTAAATAATAAATATAGTGTAAGTAAAGTTTCTTTTGCTCAACTAATATGATATAAAAGAATTTGAAACAGAATTCGTAGAGAACGGAGCACCAGTGGAAGCCAAGTAGGTACGTTAAAATAGTTGTATTTAATTCAGCATATTAAAATCTTAGTACAGCGTGCCCAAACACAATAGGGGCCATGTGCTCAACACGTTTCGTGGCTTCTCGCCACTTCCTCATGAGCTACTGGCCACCATCCCCCAACTTCCTTAAATCACCCACAGTGTTAGACCTACCCCTAAAAACATAATTAACCGTAAAGGATAATTACATCTCAATAAACATAAATAAAAGGGAAACACACATCATGAATTAATTCCAAAATTAAAAAAGAAAAAAGACTTTGGAATTATTTCTTAGAGTGACAGGTCCCCTTTAAAGACAGACTTGGAAAATATTTCCCATACCTGTGTATATAAGATGAGTACAATTGCTATTATGTTCTTTTTAATTAGGTAAAAAAAAAAATCTATGTTGTATTTTTTCAAATGTTTTGCAAAAAAATGGACACAAATAATTTAATGCCAGTCTCACAAGCCATAGTTTCCAGTAATCAGATGTGTGCTTTCAAACAAAAAAATGCTATAAAAACTACATTGGCTGATATGAGTTGGTAGACCTGGACACGCTCCACATGTTTGGTCTATGTGTTAATTTTATTCACAACTGGAATGGTATGATCTTTATGAAAAAATTTGAATGTCTACAATTCGATCTAATAGACCCGACCCAAAAACTCGAATCAAATTCGATTCGAATTTGAATCGAGTTTTCCGCTGAAAAAAAAATCGACTTTTGTGTGTCAAATTTTTTTAGACGCACAACTTTCTTTTGTTTTTTTACGAGTCTATGGGGTGTAATTTTCTAAGCTAAACTTGCCAAAAATTTCACTCATCACTGATGTTAACATCTTCAAATAGTTCAAGGGACCTCTGCCATTGACTTCTACATGAACTTGGCAGGTTAAGGGTGGAGAATAGTCGAATTGTGATCAAGAGGTGTGATCAATCTCATATTCTAATTCAAATTCGAGTTGGTGGTTTAAATTCGAATTTGTGAGTTTTGACCCAAAAAAAAAAAATGTGAAAATCCAAATTTACCATTTGAACCTTAGTAAATCTGCCCCATAATGTATATAATGTCCACCTCTATATATCAATCAAGATTTATTTTTGTCATCTCTTTTGCATACAAGAACGTACACATTGAGATGAAATTATAAAAAAATAGACGAAATTATCTCCACATTGGCCTATTCCTTCTTTTTCCCCAGCTCTTACACCATTTTCCAACCACCACAACCTTTTACATTTGTCCACTTTATTTATTATTTATTATTATTTCTCCATTGTACCAATTCTAAAGATTCCCCGGGGAAGGTATTTGCCAGTACACAACAGCAGCGACACAACACTACCCATAAGACTTCATAAAGAAATATTTTTAACTGGTTCCCTGACCCTAGAATTTGAGTGATATCCTTTTGCTAATATAACACATTAACTATAATGTAGAAACAATTAGTGGGAGTAGATTTTAACATGTGGAAACCATTACATAAATACAACTAACACTGGTTTTATTCTTGTACAAATGGAAGAAATACATAATGTGCAAAAAAGAAAGTGTTCTGGTAGTCTAATATTTACTTTTCAGATCATGTACCATTGTTGCCATTTTTTTGGGCAAAGAAAATACCAAATGTAGTCAGTGTTATCCCAATGAGAAATGACAGGCTATCCCAGACAGTAAGCTCTGTAGCTATTTGCTCAGTTGAATGGCAGTAATTAGATTGAGATGGTTCAGAATACTTTTTGGATAATAGAAGCAGCATTCTCAGAATTTAAATAAATATAAAAACAGTGGGCAAATATGTAAGGGGCCATTGACAGTTTTGAATAATTTAATTAAACTCTAGTTCTCGCTCATCTAAGAATATATGTCTAATAATGCACATCCTACAAAGGGGCTGACATTGCCGAAAAACTAGAAACGTGTGCTCGGAAAGGTTCAGATTACTGTTGATCACTAGCTGCGATGACCCTGATGTGTTAGAGTCAGGCATCTTTGGTTACGTTGACCACAAAAGCAGGTCAGGCACTTGGCAGTCAGCAGCCGTTGTGATAACGTTTTATTTCATCACCGTGTACAATGCAACCAGACCTGGGAAATGCACAGGACAATGGTTATTCTGGATGGAAGTCATTTCTTTTCTTTTTTTTACCTCCAAGATTTAAAGATATGGCCAAATCCGTAAGAAATCTGATGCTGCGTTTAACATAGATGTGGATATATGTTGTTATATGAGATTTTTATTTGAAAACAAAAAAAAAAAAAAGTTGTATCTTATTACAACAATTTGCCCTATGGTCCCGTGTAATACCATAATTACGCTCTTAAATTTCGCTTTGCTTAACAGCATCCATCCTGTCTTCTTTTGTTACCATATACCTACCAGAAAAGACAAAGAACAATTGTGAAAACAGGCAAGCAGCCCGCCCGTTGGAGCCTGTTTTTAATTTGATGTTATAGGGCTTTCTCAGCAGCACAAAAATAAAAAAAAAATAATAATTTGCGTGAAATGATAATTAACGTAATGAGGTTTTGTTCACTCTAAAGATTGTAACATTTTTAATAAAATAACAAGAATTTACTAAGAAATGTTCAATGCGGGAAAATACCAGTGTGCACAGAGGAGCCAGATGTTGTAACTGTTCTACTCTGTTTAATTTTTGTTTTAATATGGGGACGGGTTGGAGGAGAGGTTTAGGGCTTAAGTCACGAGTTCACTATTTGATCGTTTTGCTAATTTTTTTGTGACCATGTGCAATGCACTGCATCTCCCTACGCCTTGCTTCCCAAACTCGGTTAGTTATGTTATGTTACAGGACAGTCACACATTATTCCTAAAGACTAAGGGGCAAATTCACTCAGCGTCCGCTTTGCCGCACTTTGCCAAGCGTATTTTCGCCAGCGCTACGCAAATTCACTAAAATCCGAAATTGGGCTCAGGGGAAGCGTAAGGTTGCGAAGTTGCACTAGTGTTAATTCGCCAAGCAAAGCAAAGTTACGCTAGCGATGCTTCATTTGCATACAACGCCAAATTCAAGTTACAATGGAGGTATATGTAGCATCACTACACAAGCCTGGGAAACCTTCAAAACAGCAAATACAATTTTTATTTTGCCCTACACGTGCCCACTGTATAGTTAAGGTGCCATGAGTTAGGAAATGTAGGGGGGAAGGAGGGTAGCCCCAAAAAAAATTTTGATCTTTTTCGGCCTATCACCCATAAAAAAAGAAAAAAACGCCAGCTTTTTTTGGGGCTTAGAAAAATGTTTAACTTTTTTTGAAGCAATCCCTATGTACTCTATTGCACTTCGCCTGGTCTGATGTGGCGAAGGAAGTCTGGCGTAAAAGGTAGCGTTCAGAAAAATTTGCGCGTCAGTGAATTTGCGTAGTTACGTCCGTTGCGCAAATTCGCCAGGCGTAAGGGTGCGAAGTAACACTAGCAAATTTACGCCAGCGTCCGTTAGCGAATTAACGCTAGCATTAGGCGCTTCGTCCTTTAGTGAATTTGCCCCTAAAGGTGGCCATACATGGGTAGAGGAAAGCTGCCAAAAAAGTCAGCAGCTTATTAGGGCTCGCTAATTGGCTTTCGTGATCAATATCTGGCCAAAATTGGGCAGATGTTGAACGGGCAGATTTAAAATTTCTGTTGGATCGAGGACTGCATTCCTGGCCTTGTGGTCCTAATATTGAGACCTAGGGCCCATGATCAGATCAGTCTGATATCGCCCACTCAAGGTGGGCATATTGGTGCAAGATCTGCTCATTTGGCAACCTCTCCAAATGAGTGAATCCGCCCATGTATGGCCAACATATTTTCATTTTTCAATCCAGGACAAAGTCTATCCCCTGGTTTAGGAACAGTCGAGGTTTTCTCTGTGGGTCTCAGACATAACATGAAAAGAAATGAGGCATATCCTTTACTAAAGAGCAGGACGCCAAAGAGAATAAATATATGCTAGTAGATTAGATTTCAATTTAGATTTAATTAAAAACCGATGTGCCCACATCTTAAATGAAAAACCCAGTGATACAGTATATATAGATCAATCTTTTGACCAGAATATAGATGTTCTCTGTGTACTTACTAAGAGAGAAGTTGCATGGTGGAAACAACCTTTATCCCAATGGAACTCAACTGTGGTTACGTTCAAAATTAAATAAATATTTTTTATATTTTTAGTACAGGTATGGGGGGAGCCATTCAGGAAACCCATTATCCAGAAAGCTGTGAATTACAGGAAAGCTATGTCCCATAGAATAATTTTTATTTCCTTTTTCTGTGTAATAATAAAACAGTACCTTGTACTTGATCCCAACTAAGATATAATTAATTGTTATCAGAGGCAAAACCAGCCTATTGGGTTTATTTAATGTTTAAATGACTTTCTAGTAGACTTAGGGGCATATTTATCAAGGGTCCAATTTTGAATTGAAAAAAGTTTCAAAATTTAAATTCAAAAAGACCCACCGAAATTAAGATTTCTTAGGTCTGTTTTAGATCGAATAGGTCCGTGTTGGCCGAATTTCAATTGTACGAATCGAAGGAATAGCGCATTCGATCGAATTCGATTCAAGGTTTTTCCCTAAAAAACTTGGATTTTTCAGAGTCCACCAATTGACTCCAAATATTCAAAGTTTTTACAAATCCGAATCGAATTTGGACTATTTCCAAGTCGAAGTACACGGAAAAATAGAGTGCGAATGGCCAATAGCGACGGTTTGTTTCACTAGCGAATTGGCGCCTGCTAGTGATGTGCGAGCCGAGAATTTCTCGTTCCGCACCCGACCCGGGCCCGCTGCTCTCCTTTATTTATAGACCCCGCCCCGCAGTGACATCACAAAAAGGGCGGGCGGGGCAGACGGAAGTCTATAAATTCCGGCGCCGGAAGACAGCAGTACTAGGTCGCGGGCGGGGAGAGCAGGAGAAGAGCTCGACCCGCACCCGCGCATTTCGTCCAGGGGTCTGTCCAAACCCGCCCAACCCGCGAGTCCTGCGTCGGCCCACACATCACTAGTGCCTGCGCCTGTTAGTAAATTGCCAATGTCCCTGTGGGTCCAAATGCTGGTGAAAAGTCACTAGCGTTTAGTAAATCTACCCCAATGTCCTCAAATAGTTCTGCTGTGCAGGTGCTTGAGGCTATTCTCTCCCAAAAATAGGACAGTGTCAGGAGCGTTCTGTTCCGGAGATTCTGTTCTTGGATGGCGATGCCCATGGCTACGTCATGGAGTCACTTTGTCACGGCGATGCATGATATCATTGTGCCATGTTTCGACATGAAAATTCAAAATAAAAGAACGCCTGAGACTTGGTTTCAAGAAGCTTAGAAAGTAGTGTTTTTTTTAACTATATACTTTTTTAGAAAATGGCCCAGTGATGATTAGACATGCAAGAGAATGGAAATATTTATGGAATGAAAATGACTGGATCGCAGCACTCATATTTCTAAGATGCATTAAGGCAAGGAACTCCTGTAAGCTCCGTTTGATTATGAATGACCACAAGGATTACAATTGGTTTATACATGTTCATGAGACGAAAATGTACATTTCCCATGTTATTTTCTTATTTACATATCATTGGTTCCCCGGTTACAAATACTCTAAATATTTGGAAAAAGTGGGTCATGTCTTTTTTTTTTTAATGGGCTTAACATAAACATTGGGGATAAAAATCTCTGGTAGTATTTCCAAGTGGATGAATGCTATCCTCGTCATTTCCTAATAAAATGTTGTTAAAATATCAATAAACCTATTCCTTATAGTAGAAAAAACGGAATTCAAATAACTTTGCATTTAGAGTTAAGGGAAATTATGCAATTCAATTTGTATTTCCCGTACAAATGTTGATGTATCAATATTTTTCTTTTTAATAAACAGGAACCTTCCTGTTTTCAATACGAGATAAAATGAATTGTGAGCTGTAAGATCTCAAATAAGGAGCCCATCAATTACTGAAATACGCCTATTAAACTTTTATAAACAGAAGCCAAATGCAAACATTTTAACAGAGTTTGAGTTTTTATTATCATCCATATCAATTCAATTAAAGATGTCTGAAATTATCTACATGTACTGTATAGGATCTGTTATCTAAAATGCTCGGGACCTGGTGTTTTCCAGATAAGGGATCTTTTGTAATTTGGATCTTCATATCTTAAAGGACAAGGAAAGGAAAAAAAATACAATCCCATTTTTACTTTCTTTAATGAAAAAGAAACCTATCTCCAATACAGTTTAATTAAAAAATGTGTACCGTTTTTATAAGAAACCTGACTGTATGCAGTGAAATTCTCCCTTCATTTACTGCTGTGGATAGGAATTGTCAGATGGTCCCTAACTGCTCTGCAGGGAAACAATCATATTTATGAACAGCAGGGGGAGCCCCTGCCTTACTTCCCAGCCATGCAGAATTCAAGCAGCTTTGTTTATGACGACCCCTAAGCAGCCCAGACCACACTGAGCATGTGCACAATCTTAGTCTTGCAAAAATGTTTAACAAAGTTACAAGATGACAGCCCCCTGTGACCAACTTTGAAATCATAAATCATTTGTTTGATTAGGCTTGTGGTGCAGTAAGTTCATGTTTATGTTTAGTATACAAAATACAGCATTTCTAGCCTTATTCTATTTTAGACTTTCCTTGTCCTTTAAGTCTGCTAAAAAATCATGTAAACATTAAATAAACCCAACTGGATTGTTTTGCCACCACTATGGATTCATGCAGCTTAGTTCTCATCAAGTACATGGTCCTGTTTAATTATTACAGGTATGGGATCCGTTATCCATAAAGCTCCAAATTATGTAAAGGCCATACCCCACAGATTCCATTTTATCCAAATAATTAAAATTTTAACTGTACTAATAAAATAGTAACTTTTACTTGATCCCAACTAAGATATAATTAATCCTTTTTGGAAGTAAAACCAGCCTATTGGGTATATCTAATGTTTCCATGATTTTCTAGTAGTCTTAAGGTATGGAGATATGTTATAAGGAAAACCCCAGGTCCTGAGCATTCTGGATATTAGGTCCCAGAAAAAGAAAATAATTTAAAAAAACATAGAATCATTTGCTTAAAATAGACACTATGGAAGATGGCCTTCACATAATTTGGAGTGTTTGGATGACAGATTTCCAGATAAGGGATCCCATACAGTACATATGGACATATGTACTTAGTAACATATGGAGACTTGTTTTCATTAGAAACACTTGCCAAACTCAAATGTGAACTTATTTATTAAAAAACAAAATCATAAAACCGCTGTCATGGGTAAAAAAATTTTTCAAAATGAATCAGTTAATGCATTTTTATGTTCAATTTTGAAATCTGACATGGAGCTAGACATATTGTCAATTTCCCAGCTGCCCCAAGTCATGTGACTTGTGCTCTGATAAACTCAATCACTCTTTACTGCTGTACTGCAAGTTAAGGTGGCCATACATTGATAGAGCCGCTCATTTGGCGATGTCGCCAAACGAGCAGATCTCCCTCCGATATGCCCACCTTGAGGTGGGCAATATCGGGCAGATCCGATCGTGGGCCCTAGGGCACAACGATCGGATCCTAGCATTCGCAAATGGGCGGTCGGATCGCGGGACCGCATCAACGAACAGATGCGGCCGCGATCCAACAGGGTTTTTAAACCCATCCGATCGAGATCTGGATGGGTCGTCGGGGCCCCCATACACGGGCCAATAAGCTGCCGACTTTTATCGGCCCGTGTATGGCCACCTTTAGAGTGATATCACCCCCTCCCTTCCCCCCCAGCAGCCAAACAAAAGAACAATGGGAAGGTAACCAGATAACAGCTCCCTAACACAAGATAACAGCTGCCTGGTAGATCTAAGAACAACACTCAATAGTAAAAACCCATGTCCCACAGAGAACCATTCAGTAACATTAAAGGGAATCTGTCGTCATTTTAAACTTTTTTTTTTTTTGCATTTTTATAAAAAACACACATCCATAAACACTGTCTGGCAAATAAAATGTTAATCCACAAATCCATGCATAAGTTATTTTAGTTTCTGTTTTGTCATGGGGGCTTCCATTTCTGCTCATTACACATTCATCCTGTGCTGCTCTAACAGCAGGCACAGCATTACCTGTGTGCTTGGAGGCAGCCACTCTGTAATGAAAAACCAAGTCGCACTACGATATGAGAATCTAGCTGTACCCTCCCCCTCCCCTCTCTGCCCATGCCTGTGATGTTTGGAGGAGAGAGGTCACATGGTTTGCAGGGAAGCAATTACTTTCACTTTCCTACGTCCTGCTCTACAGCTGCACTAGCAGCCCCTCCTCCCACAGACACTATCAAAGCTCCTGCCATTCTGTAAGTTTGTTCTCTGCTTTCCTTTAGAGGGGGGAACTTTCTCTCCTTGCTGCCTTCCTAGTTAGTTTTACTGGTTACTAGATGAGGTAAAGGAGCTGTGAGTTCCCTCTGCTATCCACCTCACACACACTGCGCTCCTTTCCTGCCTGCAATACTTCTTTTTTCATTAACTACTTATTGCCTCCTTTCTCCTGACCTATTTTAACCCTTCCTAGACTTCCTCCTAAGTTTTCCTGGTTTGTATGTCCTCCTTATTTCATCCTTTTTTTCTATTCCCTGTCATCAGTCCTCGGAGTGTACTCCTGTGTTTCTGCCATTCATTTTTGTGTAAACAAATATAATAAACTATCTATATAAAATATTTTTTCCAGTGCCCAAAATGAATTGTGTGTGTGTGTGTGTGTATATATATATATATATATATATATATATATATATATATATATATATATATATATATATATATATATATATATATATATTTGAAACGTAAGTGGGGGCAGTGATCACAGGACTGTCTTATTTCAGTCCTTCTGAAGTGGTGTCAGTGGGAGCTTATCTTGATACCTGCATATTGTTCAATTGACAGGCTCAGCAGACAAGGCTCTATTTACATTACAGCAGCTTGTAGGAGGGAGGGGTAATGACATCACTCCAACTTGCAGTGCAGCAGTAAAGTGTGACTGAAGTTTATCAGAGCACAAGTCACATGACCTGAGGGCAGCTGGGAAATGTCAAAATGTCTAGCCCCATAGCAAATTTTAAAATTAGATATAAAAAAATCCATTTCTTGTTTTGAAAAACGGATTTCAATGCAGGATTCTGCTGTAGTAGCACTATTAACTGATACATTTTGTATAAAAACATGGTTTTCCATGACTTTAAGAAGGAAAACACCTTTAAGAAGGAAAAACAGCAGCCTACCAGAAAGCATTTCTCTCCTAAAGTGCAGGCACAAGTCACATGATCAGGGGCAGCTGGGAAATTGACAAAATGTCTAGCCCCATGTCAGATTTCAAAATTGAATATAAAAAAATATGTTTGCTCTTTTGAGAAATGGATTTCAGTGCAGAATTCTGCTGGTGTAGCACTATTAACTGATGGGTTTTGAAAAAAACATGTTTTCTGATGATAGGATCCATTTAAGTATTGCTTTGACACAAGCCTGTAATTTAAAAGTTCAACAGAGGATGAAAAACAGGAAGCGGAGAACATTGTATCTTGGAGCTGTAATTAACCAATAGGTATTTTTATGCTTGATGCTGAGGACTTGAACACAGGAGAACAATTCAATGTTGAATACAATTTCTTTGCCACAATTTGACAGAATTGTGGCTAAAAAATGAATTAGAATTTTTTGAAAAAGAGTTATTTTGACTTTGAATTTTAACAACCTATTAATCAAAAATCCAAAATTAGAATAAAAAACTTTAGCAACTAAAACCTTGTGCGCTTCTATAGAAGAGAATGAGAGTTGTATTATCAAAATTCAAGTTATTTTATTTTAAAATCTTTACAGCCATATTGAAAATTAAGGTGGCAATACATGGGCACTGCGTATCTTGACAGCGCTATATAAATAAATGATGATGATGATGATGGGCAGATTAAAGCTGCCAATATTGGTCCTTTAGACCAATTCAGCAGTTTATGTGCCCGTGTGTCGGGGCCTCCGATGAGCCTCCCCGATCTATATCAGGCCAATAATCGGCCTGATATCGATTAGACAGGTCTGGTTTTTCCAACGACCCGTTGGCGCCAATTTCCTTCGTTGTTATCTGATCGTTTGGCCCAAGGGCTAAGGATTGATCCGATATCGCCCTTAAATGTAACCATGTAATTTTCCTTGTGACCATTAATCCTTAATGCATTTCCTATATATGAGAAATTGAGAAAATCAAAAATGTTAAACTCTTACCCCCTATTATGGCTTTGTCTGGCAGCCTGCAAGGGTTAGTACCAACAATTTTCTATCCATGCTCTTTTACTGCATACATCCTAGTTTTACATAGTGATGGGCGAATTTGCACCAAAAAATTTGCGAAACTGCGCCGGCGTCTCATTTTTGACGCCGGCGTCTGTTTTTTTTATGCCGACGGCCATTTTTAACACCGACGCCCGTTTTTTTTTGATGCCGGCGAACTTTCGTCAGCGAATTTGCACCTGGCGAATAAATTCGCCCATCACTAGTTTTACACACATCTGTTATCTTTAAATTTAAGTAAATAGCAATGAGTGAAGTTTTGGAAAAGGCATGGATTTAAGGTGACATTCTGTGTCTCGGCAGTGCCAAATGTTTTCACGAATCGGATGCAAACTTTTTTGCCACAAACTCAAGAAAAACACAGCGGAAATAAATGGCAAGAAATGCATTTTGAATGAAAAAATAAAGCAGCCTAATCATTCATGTCATTGACAAATTTTGCATGCAAGAAAATGCAGAGAACAAGTACCCATAAACTTCAATGCATTTTGCAAATTTTTGCAATTTCCCAAATTTTTTCACAGTTTTGTACATTTTTCTGCTAGATGATACAGTTGTTTCAATCATTAATAGGACACCCTGACCTACTGTGGGAACTGCATAGAAGAACTTGAACCCATAACAAGTGCTGAAAGAATTAAAAGTTTTTTTGATTCAGAAAATACTCCTACTTCTTATCAACAGAGGTGTGAAAATATGTGGGTGAGGCTCCACCATAACCCATGTCTGTGTGATCATCTATGCACCCTGTTAGGATGAAATGTGCGCCTAGAAAATCCAATTTACACAATAAAATTTCCACTTGGCAAATACGGGTTGAATACGTACTTAACACATACGTAAAAGCTTGGTAAAAGTAGTGGTCTGAGCTGTTTTTTCCCCCGAGCTTAGCTTGTAATTATAGTTTATTTAGAAAAGGACAGAGGAAGGCAGAGGAGGTGAAAATATAGAAAATATATTTCTAGAGAAGGGGTGTGTCTGGGAAAATAATGTTAGCTCTTGCTTAGGAAATTGCTTTAAAAAACAAAAAATGTAAAGGAGTCTCTTATTAAAAAAAAACAATGTCATAGTAAAAGATATAGTAAAAGATATATAGATACATAAAATCATATTGTTATTTCTGGAACTTGTATGGGCCAATTTATTTCTATTTTTTCCTGGAATAGTAATAGTCACAGATACTCTTCCGTGACAGCACCTACTATATTCTTTACATATAGGCCGTGTGAAAGAAACCTTAATATGTAGCAAAGTGCGAGAGATAAAGGAAAAAACGAATTTATATCATAACGTTTAAACATATGTAAAATATTTCAGGGCATTTGTAAAGAAAATATCAATTATATAATAATAGTATCAACCCATGTAGACCTTGTACTAAAATATGATGAACCCTTACATTCACCATTCCCTATGGCAGTAGCTACATTAACCAAATGCTTACTGTTGCTTGAATCATCTAGAGAGACAATGGGACATTGGGGTGAATTAAACAGCAATTTAACCTTAAAGCATGACTCTTGCTTTTGCCTTTTTAGCCTGCGACTTTCTGCAGCATCTCCAACATCCCGCTGGGCAAAGCAGTAACAGGGGTGCACAGAGGCTGGTTGTTTCTATAAAATATTTCCCTCCAGCCCCACCCTTTGTGCTTTGCTGTGATTCTACAAGTAGTCTTCACTCGCCATAAAGTCCTCCAGGTCTTTTGGTGTGACCCATATCACCCATATGACACCATATCTGCCAAATACAATAAACATTAACTTGCTGGATCACTCTCGTGTATGTGGTCCCCTTGAACGAAAAGTTTTGGCAGTGATCTCTCCATCTCAAGCCAATCACATCACCTGTTCTCTTAGCAGGAGCCCTTCTTAATTAATTCTTCTTAATGGCATGGTAAAGCTGCCAGTATGTTCCATTTATACGATACGGATGCATAAATACTGCTCATAAGACCTTGGGTGATCTTGAATTATTTATATCTGTATAATTAACTAGCTGAAGAAATGCTACATTGATAAAATACACTTTTTTTCATCAGCTTTCGATTGTAATTTATGTTTTCGTCTATATTAGTCTGCTTGTAAAGCAAACCACAATTAGTCTTTATACAATGGAAAATGATTTATTTTGCTTCCTTAACTTAGAGCACATGCAGTTTTTTATTCAGTTGAATAGGAAGGGCTCTGGTTGCCTGGTACCTCCAACAAGAAATCAAAAACTGTGCATTTCTAGAACTGGGTGACCCATGGTGCTTCTCATTTCACTATATGGGAAAAGAGTGAGACAAAGTAGCAACATTTCAATCACAGCCAAGAGTAATGTTATTAAGACTGCTGCATGTGTTTTTTTTTAATGTTTATATGATTTTCTAGTAGACTTAAGATATGAAGATCCAAATTACAGGAAGATCCATTATCTGGAACTCCTCAGGTCCTCAGCATTCTGGATAACAGATCCCATACCTGTACAACTGTGGGGCAAGGAGAAAAGTGCAAGAACACAAGCACATTGTTTTATCCTCCAACAGCGCCACTCAATGCCCTGGAGACAACTACAAAATAATGATAGCAGGGTGTCTATTGCATCAATGGCTGTACATTAGTGATTTAGTGTTTTTTTTTGTTGCAGAAAATTTTCCCACAATGGATTTTCAATGCAGTTTTGCAAAAACATTTACTGTCGGTGAAATCCAGAAATTCACTGCAAATCCATGCCTGGCAAATTAAATCGCCCATCACTAATCTACATATCTTTGGCCAAAGGAAACTGAATCATCTTCTAAACGAACAAGTTCACTCATCGCTGATCTCCAAAGTCCAGAAACCGCATAGAAAAAGTTTTTGTTGGCATTATGGGTTTTTTGGTAAGCATCTGTACAGCAAACATCAGCTGGTTTGGTGTAACAGTTATCACCACTGGGTTCTGGACCAATGCAACTGTATTCTATAAATGATGAATCACACTTCACCATCTGATGGAGGATGAGTTTGGGTTTGGTGATTGCAAGGAAAATGCTACTTGCTTGAACATATCTTGCCAACTGCAAAACTTGACAGAAGGTAAATAATGATCTACTGCTGTTTCTTATGGTTTAGACCAGTGATCCT
Source organism: Xenopus petersii (assembly GCA_038501925.1). NCBI lineage: Eukaryota > Metazoa > Chordata > Amphibia > Anura > Pipidae > Xenopus > Xenopus petersii. The sequence continues at coordinate 18,583,537 of CM076683.1, forward strand.
CAACCAATGTCTCATGAGCAGCATGTTGCTCCCCAACCCCTTGGATGTTGCTCCCAGTGGCCTCAAAGCAGGTGCTTATTTTTGCATTCCAGGCTTGGAGGCAATATTTGGTTGTATTAAAACCAGATGTACTGCCAAACAGAGTCTCCTGTAGGCTACCAGTCCTCATAGCGGCTACCAAATAGCCAATCACAGTCCTTATTTGGCACCACCCAGGAACATTTTTCATGCTTGTGTTGCTCCCCAACTATTTTTACATCTGAATTTTGCACACGGGTGAAAAAGGTTGGGGACCCCTGGTTTAGACTAAGGCTAGGGTCCCCACTTCCAGGAAATGCAAGCCTGAACACTACTTTGATATTCTGGACATTTCTGTGCTTCCCACTTTGTGGCAACAGTTTGGGGAAAGTCCTTTAATGCTTCAGGGTGTTTTTAAGACAGAACTGAAAGAACTTACTGCAGGGAGTCCTGATCCCTAAGTCTAATAAACACCTGTGGGATAAATTGGAATGCCAATGGGAAGCCAAGTCTGTTGCCCCCATCACTGCCCAACCCCACTAATGCTTTTGTAGCTGAATAGAAGCAAACCCCACTGACAATATTCTGGCATTCAGTGGAAATATGAATACGATTGGTTCAGAATGAGATCATGGACAGGCAGATGTCCAGACACTTTTTTTCCATATAGTGTATAGATTTGTAACCTTTTTATTAGTTATCGGGATGGTGAGCAAATTTTAGGCCACAAAATTAGGTTTTCAAGATGCCTAAAATTTTAAATTTCCTTCCATTTTTAACCTTCTGCCACTGAAAGTATTTTTTTTTTGCAATAAACAGGTATCTGCAATAAATTCTGTATTTTGCAAAGGAGAAGCTTCTAAAATATGAAAATTATTGTCTTAACCCTATTCCGATGAGCAATGTCAACCACAGGGTTAATTCTGAAGTTCCCTAAATGCAGCCCAGACACTTCTATTAAGGATCAGAATCAAGCCGTCACACCATAAATACTGAAGGGCAGTGCCGACATTAAAAAATAATGTTAGAGTGAGATTTTTTTCCAGCAAAACGAATGTTAGTAATGTAGCGATTGTCAAGCATTGAATTACTGTCTGCACATTACAGCTAATTGGTTTCTGACCCGAGGCACATTAATGATCTGATTTTACTGTAACAACTAGAATACACCCTGTCTCTTATAGATTTACATGCTTCAAAAAGGTTGTGATTTTACAAAGATCCCCTTGGGCTGTAGGAGCAGCTTTAGACTTGCATTAAAACAATGCTTTTAGCTGACCCCTTTCATTGATAGGTTTACATGAATTTTATGAAACATTTAAAAAAAAAAACAAAAAAACAACCAACCGCATCACCATTATGTCTTCTGTGCAAGGGATGCTGGGAGCAAGGGTGTGTGCACATGGACTAATGCAAGCAAGCCCCCAAGATTCTATTAACAATGCACAATGCCTAGAATACCTGCAGTGCCCCATCTCTGGTCCAATATATTTTGCAAATTGTAATCTTTACTATGAAACACAAAAACATTTTCTTATAGGAAAAACTGCTGTTGAATCGAAAATAATTAACAGATGAGTTAAGTCAGGGGCCCCCAACCTTTCCTATCCATGAGCCACATTCATATGTAAAAAGAGTTGGGGACCAACATAAGCATGAAAAAAGAGGTGCCAAAAATGGGCTATGGTTGGCTATTTGGTAGCCCCTATAAGGACTGGCAGCCTACAGGAGGCTCTGTTTGGCAGTACACTTGTTTCTTATGCACCTTAATTTGCCCCCAAGCCAGGAATTCAAAAATAAGCACCTGCTTTGAGCAACATCCAAGGAGTTGGTGAGCCACTGGTTGGGTATCACTGGGTTGGGTAATGGATTAATATACAGGCAATTATTCCCAGATTATTAAATACTATATAATAAATATTACAATTTTCCAAATAGTTCCATTATATATTTATAAAAATCATGGGATTTTTCTGTGATTTTCTTTATCCTCAAAATTTGAAGTAGAAACATATTGTTTTTTTGTTTTTTTTTCTAATGTTTCACTCAAATGACAAAAGTGACCACTATTTACCTTTTAAAACTGATGGCATTAGGGCCAAGCCAAGCCGACTGGGTGCCCAGCCACTTGACCGCGAAAGCACAGTAGCGAAGGGGTGGACAGGGGTGGGAGGGGAGAGCAGCAGAGGGAAGGGAGAATGACAGAGAGGAGGGGAGAATGAACACTGTCTATGGGTAGTCAAAAAACACTTTAACATGTACCTGCCCATCACCCTCCCATTGTTACACCCTAGGCAGATGCCTCTACTGCCTGCCCCTAGTCCATGACCATATGAGGACACAAGGTTGAAGGTCGAGTACTTTTATACAGGTCATGGAACTCCAAGGTGACTCCTTATATCCTCATAATTTTCAAAAGAGGATATATTATTTATCATAATACACAGTCATGTGACGGAAATGACATCACTAAGCACTGATTATCACCCATGACTAGTTCTTTTGGACAAAAAAGTCACGCATGTAAAAATTGTCGCTTGCGTAAAAATTGTCATGCCTCAAAATAATTTTGACGTCCGTTGACTTCAATGCGTTTTGTGAATTTTCACCGTTTCGCAAAATTTTTTTTTTTGTGAATTTTTCAGCGAAGCGAAATGGGACAGATTCGCCCATCACTACTCATGACATCACACAGCAAAGTTTATAAGCATATCATTTACAGTATATTACTATGTAACTTTTGTGTAATAATCATTGTGCTTTAGTGATGGGCGAATTTGCGCCGTTTAGCTTTGCCGGAAAATTTGCGAGTTTTGCGCGAAATTCTTGAAACGGCGAAAAATTTTGCGAAACTGCGCCCGTTTTTGACACTGGCGAATTTTCTCAGGCGAATTTTCACGGGGGTTTCGCGAATTTATTCGCTGCCGGCGAATCGCACAAATTCACCGCGAATTCGCGCATGGCTAATAAATTCACCCATCACTATTGTTCTTTTATAGTATAGTCAACTGATTTATAGCTCAATACCAAGTGAAATGTTCTAAATAGAAATCTCTCTAATCGTGTACAACCAGGGACTTTGCAGCCTTCTGACCACAACTTGTTATTGCCATTGGGTCAGGCAGTAAAGGATTGAACAAATAATCTTGGAAAACAGGTTTCTACAATGTAAGTAATAGAAAAAGCCCAGCTGGAATTAGCCTATTTTAAAAGTTGCTTAGAATACCACTGTGTCTGGATGTTTTTTCTTGTACAGTTGTCTAATTCAATTATTTGATATACGGCATGTGACTGCCCCTTTTGGTTAAGTGCCCTTGATTGTTTTGTCACCATGATGACAAGCAAGTGCAGCTTGGAAAAGCCAAAGTGATCCTTTCTCCCTGAGGCACTCCATTAAAAATCCATGGGGTCCATTTACTAACAATTGAATCTTAATTTCTTTCACTAATCACAAAAGGTTTCTGAGGTCGCTAAGCTATTCTAAAAAGCTCTGTAGAAGTCAATGGGAGGTGGGCTGTTCCTATTGGACCATTTTTTAATCCAATCAGAATTTTAGAGTTTTTTGGATTTTTTTGTTACGAATTGGCAAAAAAAAAATTTCTGAGGTTTTCTTATTTTTTACTGCATCGTTCAAAGTTTTTTTTCACTTGTACTTTTTATATTCGGAATTTTATAATAAATTCAATAACAATTGTGGTTTTAGAGTTTGTGAGTTTAGTCACGGTTTCAAAAACCTCTAAAATCTGGCCGTCAGTAAATAAGCCTCCACGTGTGTGATAACCCTCAAGTGCTGAATATGAAAATACATTATTTTGTATTGAGGCAAAAAAACACAAAACAAAAATCAATATAGCAATTGCCATTCACAAGAATGAATTCCTTCATGATCCCAGCAGTCAGACAGTGAGATGGTTTGATAGCTTAGAAACCAAGTCATGGTCTGATGGCATTTTGAATGTGTCCAACTGATATGGACAGTAATAAAACTATACCAGCTTAGCTTAGGTACTACTAAATTGCTTCAAATCACAGGAAAGCCTAGCTCATTGAATGATTTAGGTCAGGGCAATAAGAAAGTCTTGCAGAATCCTCCTATGTCTTCAATAAGCAGAGATAGTTGTTGGAGAACCTAAAGCTCTATTGCTGATCAGTGGACAGAATTGGACATTAAAGTGATGCATGATTGACGGCACTGAAGTACCTGTCCTTGATGCCAACCACACAGAGACTTACTGGAATGTCAGAAGTGATACCACAAAGACTATCCAAATGTGACGCTAGCTTTAGAGGACAGTAGCCGTAGGTAGTCTTCAGGGCTAGAATCTCTATTTTTGTACAGGGCAAAGCAATTTACTTGTTACCCCTTCTTTAGTTTCTAAGACAATGAAACCAGCATAATGGATTTTGGTGGCTCATCCATAATTCTGAATATTGTATTTTTGAGACCTTTTAAAATGCAAATATATTGTATATATTTTCAAAGAAAGTTGACTCCCTCATCTTCCATTAAGTATGATTATAATTAATGCCCTGAGCCAATATAAACTCATTATTTTACAAGCAGCGGTGACAAAAGTGTCAGATTTACCTAATGACGGTTTCAGACCAAAATGGAGTTGGCACGGCTCATGAAAGCGTGTGTACTACAGGAGTAATAGCATGTTTGCTGTTTGTCTAAAACGCATTTTAAATAAACGATTTAAAATAATATCCGAGCATCTGAAATGTATCGACACACTTGGCATTTCTACTGAGACAAGTAGCAAGTCACAAACTTCACTTTCGTAGGTGTTGGGTTTGTTCAGAATTTCCATGGCTTTTTTAAGGTGTTAATCCTCTTCAAGGAGACAGTAAGGTAGTTAAAATACTGTCTTCTCTCTCTTCTGTGGCTTTGCCGAAGAATCAGCAGAAAGAATTTCTTTGCTTTACCCTGTACCCATAACTAAAATATTCCTTCCTGGTTTGGATGCTGTTCTAAAATGATGAAACAAAGGCCATTTGGATGGGTGCGTGAAGTGACTTCATGCCAGCTTCAAATTTAAAGACCTAGGAACCTTGAAATTAAAATGAAATGTAATAAAGAGGCTTCTCTCCTACCCCTTCTGAGCACACAAACATTACCCTGACTCTCTGCTTGCGAGGGAATGCAAGTCCAGCTTCACACATATTTTTCCGACAGAGGAATGAATTCAAATATTCATTCATCAGTCACGTCTAGAATTATTTTATTTTTCAATGTCTTTTTTTTCTGCCTTCAATAAAAAGAATTCATAGTAAAATAAAGTTATTTTCGATATAGCTTCAAAGATAAAATTGTTGATATGGACTAGGGATGCACCGAATCCAGGAATCGACCATTTTCAGCAGGATTCGGATTCGGCCGAATCCTTGAGCCTGGCCGAACCGAATCAGAATCCTTAAAATCATGTGACTTTTCATTACAAAACATGGAAGTAAAAATTTTTTTTTCCATGCGTGCCACTATTTTCCCCTCCCCCTCACTGATTTGCATATGCAAATTAGGGTTCGGTTTTCGGCTGAATCTTTCACGAAGGATTCGGGGGTTCAGCCAAATCCAAAAAAGTGGATTCGGTGCATCCCTAATATGGACATGAAATAACTACTGAATTAGATATAAATTATTTTAGAAAAGTGCATAATACATAAGTAGAGCTTTCCTTCCATCTACTTTTCCTTAGCTGCAGCTATATTAAAAGTTATTCTGAAGATACAAGAATTTGAAGAAACCTCCTTTGATCATAATTGTAGCCATTGCTGCATGTGCTGATATGATTATGCTCATCCAAACTTGGGAGGAAATATGGCAATTTCCAGTATTAAATGAAAGTACACAAAGAATTGAATATATTAAATAATAAATGCCCTTATTCTTCAGGGCAATGACACACTAGGAGGTTTTTTATTGTGGCCTTCTCAAGGAGAACCAAATGCTCTTCTCTGATGGTGGACACTTTCCCAGATTGATGCTGTTTTTCACAATACCTCAGATGTTGATGTTTTTGACAAAGTTGCAGGTAAGGCTTCCTCCTGATGAGTCTTCCATGCAGATCATATTCATGCAATTAATACTGCACCAAGAGACAATGCAACATCCCTCCTGCAGATCCTTTGCAAATGGTTTGTCTTTGCCTTTCTGGCCAACATATGAGTAATTTTAGAAGTTACTTTTTTTACTCTTTAAGATCTTGCCTTGACATCTACAGTTCCCCTAATTGCTATTTCTTGATGACATTATGGACAGTGTAAATTGTGAGTAGGAAGTATTTTTCAATATTTTTAAAGACTTTCCTTCTCCTCACCAGCCATCATTTAGCTTCATTTGTAGATCCTCATTCAGCTGCTTAGAACAACACCTGGTTGTTGATTGACTGCCCAAGGTTTGGGGTGTAAGAGGTTTTATTAAGCTCAGCATTTGTCAACAGGAACAGTTAATACTTCTACTGATTATTAAATTCAAATGAGGTAATTAGGGTCAGGGACCTTGCAAAAACAAAAATGTCACTGGACATGTGGAGGGTCCCCAACTTCTTTGCACGTGGCAATTACTATTTTCTTTGTTCTTATGTTTTAAAGTTGGTGAAATAAAATGTAACATGCAAAAATGCATTGCAAATCTATTGTTTTTAGCACACTGATTCTTGTAGTAGTGGTGCACTACTTTGCACTTTGCACTTAATTAACCAAATATATCATTTACCCAAGCATAGAGTCCTGTGAGGGTCCATTTTTTGGAACCCGCAACCTGCAATCTGCAACCTGGACACGATTTCTTACCTGCTCAGGCCCGCTGCCCGACCCGCAAGTACCTTATCCGCAACCCGGACCCGTGACCCACTGGCCATCAAGAATCAGGAAGTGGTGTCATTGTAAACTGGAAGTGACATCATTGGAAGTAGGCGTGATCAGAAAAAAAGGAGTAAAACAGGAAGTGCTGCCATCGTAAACAGGAAATTACATCATGGGAATTCAGAAAAAAAACCTGCAGAACCGCTGACCAGTGTCTATACCCGCACCCGGAACTTCTATCCGATACCCGCAGCATACCGCAGGTTTTTGCAGGTAACCCGCTGGTACCCGACCCACTGCAGGACCCAAACGTGCCCCAAATTGTACAAACAAATAGAATTACTTTTACTTCAGTTTCCCCTGTTTTTGCTATTGTGAAGTACTAGTAAGTTAGAGGAACTGACTGTAAACATGACTGTAAATTTTACCGCACAATCTTTCACATAAAACGAAGTTTTCAAGCATTGCCTCCCCTTTAATGAGCTACGATGATGCCAGGATGTATCTAATTACACAAGAAATGTAATAACAGCACAGAGCTGGGAAGTGCACCAAAATCAATGGTTTCAGATGAGAGACAACTCTTCCAATATACAGAGCAGTAAAATGTGAGTCATAACAGCATCCATGTTTAAGTAGTCATGGTTTATCATATGTATAATCATAGCAATGTTACCTTTAATCCTGCAGACTTCTTGGACTGTGTTAGACATCGAAAATTTTGTTGATTCACCCTTAACCTTTCTATAACCGAGAATTATCCTATCGTTCTATGTATATCCAAGACAGTAAATATAAATGTACTCCCTATCCTAAAGAAACTGCCTTTTGGCTGAGCCCTGTGTTGTTTAATGCTTGTGCCCCGCCCCCAAGGGTCCCAGCCATATTCTAATAATAACAAATTATTATTATATATTATTCGTGGTGGGCGATTTTGCGCCTCTTCGCTGAAAAATTCACAAAAACGGCGAACGGTGGCGTCCATTTTCTTTGACGCCGACGAATTTTCGCGCCCGTTTAGCAAATTTATTCGCCACCAACGAATCGCGCAAATTCTCTGCGAATTCGCGCCTGCCGAATGAATTCGCCCATCACTATATATTATTATTATAATAACAAAAGTACTAAAAAAGAGAACTGAAATAAATTTAGATGTTCCTTTCAGGTATGGATCCTTAAAGTGTCTTAAAGAGGCCTGGCCTACAATAAATTAGAAGGAACATTGAATCAGTGACTAAAGAATGGAACATAATTTTAGGTTCTCACCAGTACTGCACAAAAATAGCCATTCGGTCATATACATATTTGATTCAATTGTACTTACCACTCTGAGTAACTAAACAGGAATTTTTTATTGAATCCAATTGTGGTCACACAATCTAAGTTTAACTTAAATTGCAAAACCACTCACTGTGTTTTCATTAATATGAGATAATCCAAAGCATCACTGACATCATGCCGCTTTTACCCAGAAACATAAACACATATTTTTCTATAAGTTTGAAATATTAACTGTATATGAGTAAAAAAGAATCCTTGTCTGTGTGCCGAATGAAAAACAACAGAAGGATCAGATTTTATTGATGCATCTGGAGTACCCAGCAAACCAGTTCAACTGCATTACATGCTGAGCAATTTTACACCAGTGCAGTAACCAATAGCATCCGATCAGAATAGTGTGATTGATTCACTTTAAAGGAGAACTAAAGCCGAACTAAAGAAGTAGGCAAGAAATATTGTACATTATGTTTTGGGCTTCTGTACCAGCCCAAGGCAACCACAGCCCTTTAGCAGTAAAGATCTGTGTCTCCAAAGATGCCCCAGTAGCTCCCCATCTTCTTTTCTGCTGTCACTTAGGGATTCAAAATATACAGTACACATAGGGTTGCTACCCGGTAAAAGACCTGCCAAGGCCGGGGCTGGTATTACAAATTTACCGGCAATGTAGCTGCCGGTAAATTTGTGATACCCTTAACAAGAAACCATGGCCCTCCGCTGGAAACTTACCTTTTCTCCATCTTCTGCCCACTGTGTGATGTGCCCCTTTTGCAGGCCCGGCCCACTGCCTGCACCATTTTGCATCATGCCCCGCACCCTTTATGTCACAGCCCGCCGCTTTTGTGCCCACCCCCACCATCTGAAAAGGTGGCAACCCTAAGTACACATAGAATATAAATGTAACAATAAAAGGCTGATTAGTAATTAATACAGATAATTACTACATGGCAGCTCAGAAACCAGTGCAACTAGCATCAGAATTTAATAATCAGCCCTATAGCATCAGCTTATATAACAGACAAACCTTATTTTCTGCTGGATAATTAGTGACAACCCCTAAGCTTAGCTTCTCAACAGCTGCTCAGAGCCCACTGAGCATGTGAGTGTCACAGACACTTTGCAAGATGGTGACCCCCTGTGACAAGTTTGAAGTTCTGGATCATTGCTGCTATTGACAAGCTGAAACTTTAGGCTGGTGCAATAAGTTCAGTATATAAAATATGGCATTTTAGCCACATTCATTTTTAGGGTTTAGTTCTCCTTCCAGTATTGGACAAAAAAATTGACCCAGATGTACTGTTTTATATTTAACAGAAGCCAAAGTTAACAAAGAAGGCAACATGGAGCTCTGGATGACAGATTCCATGCCAGACTATATAGCATCATAGATTTGTCAGTTTTTGCACAGCAACATTGGGGAACCTCAAACAGGCAATAAATTGTCTCTAGAAAACAGAAGTAATATTTTAGTTAATTAAATATGTCTTATAAAAATACACATGTAGCATAAGATGTATGAACACATTCCAAAAAATGTATGTAGACTTAAAATAATACAAGGAATGCTGGGTATATACAGCTTGCTCGACCTGGTCTCCATTTTTATGAAAGCCATGCTTTTGCTCCTTGTGCCATTTATGTATATATAATAAAGTGGACGTCTCACCCCCTATGGATGGAATGTGTCTTCCTCAATTTTGGGTCCTCTACCAGAGGGGTGTTCTGCCTTGGCAGTTCTTAGCACTGCACTCTTCTCTGATGTTCTTTCTGGGATCTGTTGGAGCCATTCTCTCGAGTCACAGCCCCGAGTGCTCCTACCATAACTTTGGCCATCACTTATCCATATCCTCTCTAGTTCCTCTTTTAGGAACTAGTATGGGACCTATTATTCAGAATGCTCGGACCTGGGGTTTTCTGGATAATAGATCTTTCCATAATTTGAATCTTTATACCTTATATACTCTTAAATCCTTTAAACATGAAATAAACCCAATAAGATGATTTGCTTCCAACATGGATTAATTACTGTATATATTTGGATCAATCCAATAATTTGGATTATTTGATTATAATCTATGGCAGACAGGATTTCCGTAATTCTGCATTTTCTGGATAATGGGTTTCTGGATAACGTATTCCATACCTGTACTTCTTCAGCTTCTCATACTCCTTCTTATATATATATATATATATATATATATATAGATATGTATATATATATATATATATATATACACCAATAATTTCCAAACCAGCACTCCCTTTAGTCCAACAGGGACCGAAACGTTGGAAAAAGATACCATGTAATAATAAAAATTAAGTTTTTTTTCACTAAAGGGAGTGCTGGTTTGGAAATTATTGGTGTATGCAAAAATTACCGTGCACCCCTCCCTATCCTATATTGCCTTGGAGTGCGGATACTCATTGGAGAATTATATATATATATATATATATATATATATATATATATATATATATATACAGTATATATCTATATCTATATATATATCTATATATATATATATATATATATCTATATATATATATATATATATATATACAGTATATATATATCTATCTATATATATATATATATATATACAATATATATCTATATATCTATATATATATATATATATATCTATATATATATATATATATATATATATATATATATATATATATATATACATGAGATTGCATGTCACCAGATTGCCAGAAGATAAGAAGGTAATCGGTGAGGTGTGATTAGAGATACATGCAGCTTATTGATTTCTAATTGCATGTGATCTCAGAATTGATTGAGATGGCTGGAGCTTTGAGTGTTGTACAGATGACTAAACATGCAACCAAAAAATTCTCACATTATAATAATGTTTTTCCATACTGTTGCATCCAACCATACCTATAATCCTTTTCAGGATTATCAGTCAGAACTGACACTGGACACTTTAAGGGATGTTAATATGAAGTTATTGACTTGCTAGATCTGCAAGAAAATGTCACCATCTTGGCAACATATACAGTAAGTGCCAAAATGAATCTTGTCGGTAATGGACTGTTTTATTTATTTATTCTCCCATTTGTTCAAAGGCACTACATATTTGTGGGATTTTATTTTAAAGATAATATCCACAAAACTATCAAAATCTTCCTTAGATAAGTAAAATAAACATTAGGTTGTGCTGAAATAAAAAAGTAATGGGATGCCTCTTTACGTAAGAGCATTACAAATACCCGCTGTCACGGCCGGCACCCAATACCAGAACAGGTGCCAAGTACCCTGGTCTCGGCTCGGCTTCACCAGTAGAGTGACCACCGTTGGGCTTTGGGAGGAGCCCTCAGCTTACTTGGGTGCCACCTGGACTTAACGAGGGGTACAAGGCAAGATGTTCTGGCTGGCAAAGGGGCACGGCAGGTGGAAAGTCTTTTAGGCCGAAGGTCACAGTACAAATGGAGCAGGCAAGAGAATCGTCAGACAGGCAGGGTCGAGGCAGGCAGATATAAAGAATCGTCAGGCAGGCAAGGGTCAAACCGGGTAATCAAACAGATGGGGTCAGGTAGAAAGAGTAGTCGAGATGCAGGCAAAGGTCAGGATTCGGATATCAGAATAGTCAGGAGCAGGCAGGGATCAAAACCGGAATAGCAGATACAAATGCACAGGAACAGACAGCACAAGGCTTCAGGAACCACCAGAATCAAGATTCTATCATGGGCACTGGCTGGGAGTCTGAATGGGCCTTAAATACTTTCAAATTTTGCGCCAAAACGTGAGCCAATGCGCGCTGGCGCAATCACGCCAGCACGCCTGCACCTTTAAGAGGTGCGCAGGCGCGCCGCGCGCGCCCTAGAGGAATCAAGATGGCGCCGGATCAGGAGCGCGGTGGCGTGGCGGACGTCCACGCCGCCGCATACCAGGTATTTTTATTACACCCGCACATTGATGACATTCTTTTGACGTTTTATTGGTTCATTCCTTGCAGTGTTTGTTTTCTTGCAGTAAATGAGAACCTGGTGCTTATCTTTGAATCTCCGGGACTGCCCTCTGATTTTTCCTTGGTTGGCATGTTTTGTTTCTCCATAAAAACTGGGACAAATATAAACAATGAACTGCTGACCTTTTAGGATGCATGGAATTATGATTTCCTTTCACTGTGTACAAACATATCAAGTGTGAGAAACTCACAGGAAACATGCCAGAAACAAGTGATTTCAATGTTTAACATAAACTGAATTCTATAACAGCCACTTAACATAAAATAAATGAAACAGGTTTATTGCATAATAAACAGATATGTTCAGTAAGTGGTTGTCTCTAATTATGAGAGGTTTAATTTAAAGGTTATAACAACTGTATATTATAAAACACAACAAATTTATTGCTGCCAAGTTGCCTCTAGTTTGGAAGGACTTGACACCAAATGTTTGTCACCATATACAGGTATAGGATCTGTTATTCGGAATGCTTAGACCTGGGGTTTTCTGTTTAAGGAACAGTTCACCATATGTGAAGTCTTCTAGAAATTATTTAAACAATAAATAAACCCAATTGAATCGTTTTGCCACCAATATGGATTCATGCAGCTTAGTTACCGTCAAGTACAAGCTACTGTTTTATTGTTGAAGAATTAAAACAACAGACAGGCATCTTTAGCAGTTGTACTCCTACCCTATAACATGTTATAGGGTAGGAGTACAACTGCTAAAGATGCCTGTCTGTTGTTTTAATTCTTCAATAAAGCTGGACAGTAATTTTTTATCCACTGGATTGGAGACCAGTAATAGGGAGCCAGCACACTATTTGGATTGGACACAAGAGAGAGTGGCCTCGATGTGGACCTGTGAGTTTTTCCACTGTTTTATTATTACAGAGAAAAAAGGAAATCATTTATAGAATTTAAAATGATTTGCTTAAAATGGACTCTACTGTAAACGGCCTATTTTGTTGTTCGGGAATGGGTTTCCAGGTAAAGAGAGAAAAGATAGACAGACGAGGTATATATATTTTGTCTATTGTGGAGATCTGAATATGAAACCCATGACATTCTCAAAACTTGGAATATCCAATATACTGTACATTCCTCTGTTTATAAAACAATAAATCTGGTTATGGTTCTCCTGGACTGGACAGAAAGACTGCATGATTAGACTTAGGTCTTATAAACCTGCCATACCAACATGTAGCTTGTTAGAATCAGTTGCTATAGATTCAAAGTTGTCATGTATTAAAATGTACTTTTATGTTCAGTGGGTGAAACAGTACAGAAATTGGAACCCTAACTGAATAACTTCTCTTACATAATCCTCCAAAATGAAGTTGTATCGTTCAAATAATGTCAATATGTTAGAAAGAGAATGTATTAGAAGTAGAAAGACTGAATTAAATCAAGTATCATTATTATTATTATTATTTTTAATATTGATATGACTCTATTGTTTTCTGGAGCACAGGGTAAGGGTATACAAAGCCATAACAGCTTACACAAACACATAGGTGCCCGCGGGGGGGGGGGGGCAAGGAAGAAAACATATTACACAAATTACTTGTACCCGTATTTTGGTTTCCACACAAACCTAACAACAGCTTTTCTATAAATATATAAAGTAGTAACTGTTGCACACGTAAAGCATTGCCATTCTGTTAGTGACACAAACTCCTTGTTTTCCAGGACAGCACTTGGGGGCAAATTTACATATGGTCAATATCGAGAGTTAATTAACCCTCAATATGCGACTGCCGAAGGTAAATCCTTCGACTTCGAATATCGAAGTCGAAGGATTTACCGCAATTCACTCGATCGAACGGTCGAACGAAAAATCGTCAGATTGAACAATTAAATCCTTCGAATCGTTCAATTCGAAGGATTTTAATCCATCGATCAAACGATTTTTCTTCGACCAAAAAAAGCTTGCAAAGCCTATGGGGACCTTCCCCATAGGCTAACATTGAGTTTCGGTAGGTTTTAGATGGCAAAGTAGGGGGTCGAAGTTTTTTTTTAAAGAGACAGTACTTCGACTATCGAATGGTTGAATAGTCGAACGATTTTTGGTTCGAAACGTTCGATTCGAAGTCGTAGTCGAAGGTCGAAGTAGCCAATTCGATGGTCGAAGCAGCCGAAAGAACATTCGAAATTCAAAGTTTTTTTTATTCTATTCCTTCACTCGAACTGAGTAAATGTGCCCCTTGGTCTTTTCTACTTTCTTAGCATAATTACTAGCCAGCAGTTGCAGAATGTTGTTCCCTCTAGAGTTCTAGTTACAGCTGGATACATACACGGAAGCCTCCATTTTACATACCCTCATTTTAAGTTTTTCCATATTTTATACTATTTTTGTGGTCCCACCAATATACTGTATAATGCACAATACATTTCCCTGACTTTACACCATTTTTTCTGGTCCCCTGAGTAACAACACAGGAAAAGGTTGTGCACAACAAAATATCTGTTTATATATTCTATTTCAATCTAGAGGAAAGTTGCTTTGTTGATGTGTTGGTGGAAGAGTAAAGGGGTTAGAAAAGGTCTTAGATCACTGGGTGTTGGACTTTTTCTGTTCATGTCCTCCTTGGAAGTCCAAACTTTGGCAAGAGCCCCTAGTTTTCAGGTATGGAAAAATGTTGGTATATTATTAATTCAGCCATAGTTCCAAGAATGTCTAGGACAGTAAATAAATTTTTACCCCATATCTCACACTTGAAACCCAGGAGACTCTGGCAATGTAAGCTTGGTACAGACTGTTCTTAGTCTTAAAAGTTCATTAGAGCATTATCTGGCTGTAGATGATGCCAGACAATGGGAAGTATAAGGTATGGGTTTCTACTGACTGATATATGCTAGTGGAGAAACACCATGGGGCACATTTACTAAGGGTCGAATATCGAGGGTTAATAAACCCTCGAATTCGACCCTGGAAGTAAAATCCTACGAATTCGAATATCAAATTCAAAGGATTTACTGCAAATCCTACAATCGAATGAAAAATCACTCTATGAAACGATGAAATTGAACGATTCGAAGGATTTTAATCGATTGATCGAAAGATTTTCCTTTGATCAAAAAAACCTTAGAAAACTGATGGGGAAGGTCCCCATAGGCTAACATTGTACCTCGGTAGGTTTAAACTGCTGAAGTATGTAGTCAAAGTTTTTTTTAAAGAGACAGTACTTTGACTATCGAATGGTCGAACGATTTTTAGTTCGAATCGAAGTCGTTGTCGAAGGTCGTAGTAGCCTATTCGATGGTCGAAGTACCCAAAAAAATACTTCGAAATTCAAAATTTTTTAACTTCAAATCCTTCACTAGAGCTTAGTGAATGTGCCCCCATGTGTACTATTGGCCTTGGGGTTGGATTGATCTGAAAGCATGAACTTATCTAATGTTTTATCTTGTGAAAACTCACTTGAAGTCTATAGGGAATTCCGTAGCAAAACTGTGAGATAAGTTGTTCTCCCACCGTGGAATCTAGCTCTCTGCATTGATCAAAGCATTCTAGAAAAAGGGAATTGTTATTATTCTTGACTTAGAGGTTTAATCACATCTAAAGTTCTAAAGTGATAATAATCTGTATAAAGGTTGTATTCCAAGCATGAAAAAATCCCTGAAATGCTAATATTCTACGGTGTAAGGAATCTGATGAAACTGGTGAGAAAGGGGTTCCAAATGAGCCAGACTTGAAAACAGCAATTGAGCAGTAATATGATCATTGACATATTTTTTTTCCCAAATAGAAGACAAGGCTTAAATTAATATTTGCAGTGAGCGTGGAAGTGTATTCTTTCTTGTAAATGAATTACACAGTATTATGCGTGCAGTGCATTAGCCGAAATGGATAGCTAAATCTGAAAGGATAAATATACACGATCAGACTGGCCTATTAGAACTTCCAGTAAGTAGAGTAGCATGTAACAGTAGACAGAGGGGTTTATTGTTATCACACTGGCTGGTTAATAATATCCGTATGTTACCACAACAGGAGACATTCTACCGGGCCATTATACACTCTGTGCAATTTGCAGAATTTACTGAGTTTATAGTTAGCTCGTTTGATTGGGTTTTGGGTTTAGTCATTGGCAACGGTGACTGCTGACTTTGCTAGCAGAGATCTTCAGCGTTAGGGGGATGATTAAAGTTTTAAGTTTTTGTGGTTTGGCTGGTCACTCCTGCCCCTATTGGTCACCACTTTTCTGTGGTTTTCAATGATGGGTTTGGCATTGTAGAATTCCACCTCAATTATCTCTTTTACAATAGCCGTGTCCTTTTTGCGTTGTGGGAACTTTTGTAAGTTATAATTTCAGAGTTGTAATTGCAAACATATGAAATGGAAAAAAACTCTTTTTTTCCCAGTCTTTCCTTAAAAGAGTAAGGTTTTTTTCTCATGCCACATGTACTGATGCAAAAACAAATGAAATGCACAAATTTAATTTACTTTTTCTTCCCCCACATTACAATAAACTATGGGGTAAATTTATCAAAGAGTGAAGTTAATAGTGAAGTTACGCCACTCTCCATTCATTTCTATGGGATTTTTATAGGCGTATTTATCAAAGGGTGAACTTTCACCCATTGATAAATACGCCTTTCAAAATCCCATAGAAATGAATTGAGAGCTGCGGAATTTTACTCTAGTGGCGGAACTTCACTCTTTGATAAATTTACCCCTATGAGTTTTCTAAGGAACACAAAGTACAACTGTATTTGGAAGAATGGGTTCACATAGATATATGTACAGTATGGATTTGATCAGAGTCAGCATCTGTGTTCAAACACCACAACTGGATCAATTGTATTCACCTGATAAGAGCTGTGTGCAAAACGGAGGCCTGTACTTGATGCCTCCCTGAGGTCAGGCTCCCAGTGACCTTCTTGGGTTACTATTTATGAATCCATTTTCCACATACTTCTTTAACATTTGAGACAATGGGTTGTTGGAATTCTTCTGTTCAAGCCCCCCTTCCAGGTCCAATGTTTGCTCAAGGCCCCACTTAACGATACAGGAAAAACTGTTGATGTATTAGTCACTCAGCTGTAGAATATCTAGGAGAGGAAGAAAGTGTACATTCAAGATCTAAGCCTAATCAACCCTCAAGCTGGGCTTCCAGGAGTATCTTGAAGATAGAGGATAGCCATTCTCCTCAAATGTCATCATAACTGGCCGTCAGGTTGAGCTCTACCAGACACTGCACTTGCACCACAGTATGGGAACCATTGTATTCGATCAATGGCACAAAGTAACCTTCATTATTACTTCTTGAGCCAAAATTAATACCTTCTGCAGTTCATCACCAAAATCATCACCGTCTGCTTTTTTTCCATCCATTTCAGCGTAAAGTCTCATTAGCACATAAAACATGCACTAGCATATCTTGAGGCAATCGTCACCAATCCAAAGCAAACTGTGATGCTTCCTATTAAGAACAGTGAGTTATTAATGGACATTATAATCTCCACTACAAGCATCCGTAATCAAAAGTCCCTTATGTTAAAGCCTTTAAGGTCAAATAAACCTTAGGACACTGCAGGGAGTCTTAGGATATGCTAACCTAGAATTAACTTTGAGTCAAGCTTAAAGGTCTTGGGCTGTTTACAGTGACTGTAGATTA
This sequence comes from Xenopus petersii, assembly GCA_038501925.1. Classification (NCBI taxonomy): domain Eukaryota; kingdom Metazoa; phylum Chordata; class Amphibia; order Anura; family Pipidae; genus Xenopus; species Xenopus petersii. Next base: position 18,601,241 of record CM076683.1, read on the forward strand.
GAAGCAGTGCAGGGCCGGAAGACTCAGCTTAGCAAATGTGTGTACAGCTGTGTGTAATACTAGTAGCCAAGCACATAAAGATGCCTACAGGTATGGGGCACAGGGCAAATAAGCAACAGGCAGCAACAAACTTTGATCTTTATTCAGTCTACTTTCTGATTTTGCTAAAAACATATGTTGGCCATCTGGCAAGAAAGGATACCCATTACCAGCTGACTTAACACTATGTATATATACAAACAAACTAACACATAACAGCCAGAATAGCATGCATCATTATTTCAAGAACATTGATCATGTTCCCCAGGCAGCTTTACCGGGCATAAAAATCATTGGCCTTGTTGGGGTAAAAGACAAGTGCCATTAATTTTAATCTAACAATAACACAGTAGTGGGTGTTACACGCAGACAGCTAAAATCAGTTGTAGAGTTCTCTGCTGTCTCGCATTTCGTTCCTTCCCAGTTCTGTTATTATAACCTGATGGGCGAGACCTACTTACTGGCCCTGCTGGGACCACTGTAAGGATAAGAGACAATTTTAGAAATATAAAAAACATGTACAATAAATAGTGTAGAAGCATGCCCAATTTACATTTAAAATGATAGTTATTTAATACAGAATAGCAGTTCATGAGTAAAGGCATAATTGCTAGCACGTGGTTAACATTCTGATGTTTAAAGCATAGAGGTAACAACATTCTGAACCACCTGTATTTTGAGCCCATATCAGTATAAGTTGCTAATAGTACTATACTGTATATCCATATGTTTATATTATAATGCTACATATCATACTTCATATAACGCCTCCCAAAGTCTTTTAATTTCCAAAGCAATGGAGCAGGGAGCATGGGGGCAGGAAAACTGGAAAGCCCAAAATATTAACATTTAGATTTATCTTCATTAAGATATCTACAAGAGGATGCTGCAAGATGACAGATCAGTCAACTCACTGACCAATCAGTAGGATAGAACAGATCTTTGGACTCCTGTATTACTATGTCCCCATTTAAACATTACTTAAAGGGCATGTAAAGGCAAAAAAAATAAATCCCATTTTTACTTTCTTTAATGAAAAGGAAACCTATCTCCAATATACTTTAATTAAAAAATGTGCACCGTTGTTATAAGAAACCTGACTATATGCAGTGAAATTCTTCCTTCATTTACTGCTGTGGATAGGAATTGTCAGACGGTCCCTAACTGCTCTGCAGGAAAACAATCATACTTGTGAACAGCAGGGGGAGCCCCCGTCTTACTTCCCATCAATGCAGAACTCAATTAGCTTTGTTTGCTTCCCTGTTTTGATCATTTATGACGATCCCTAAGCAGCCCACACCACACTGAGCATGTGCGTAGTCTTGGTCTTGCAAAGATGTTTAACAAACTTACAAGATGGTGACCCCCTTGGCCAACTATAAAAACAAAAATCCTTTGTTTGATTAGGCTTGTGGTGCAGGAAGTTCATGTTTATATTTAGTATACAAAATACAACATTTCTAACCTTATTCTATTTTAGACTTTACTTTCCCTTTAAAAATTACATTTGGGTCTATAGGCATTTCTGCAGATATTGATGTTCCAAACATTTAACACTGACTTTCAGTGCATTTTAGCTGTGTGTATTATAGTGTGTGGCCAGGACTATGTCTGCTTGTATTGTGCCACTGACCCATGTGTACCTGAGCAACTCTCTGCAACTCCCTGTACCTTGGATGCTCCTCTTAAAAAAACTGGAATCCAGTCACAGGTATTGCTTTGCAGCGATAACTTGTTCATTGACAGTATAATAAATGAAATGAGCTGAACCTCTTTCAAGGCAAAGTGTTCAAAACTGACAAATCTCTCCCAGAGATGAAGCAAGCAATAGTTATTAATTACTAGTGATGGGCGAATTTGCAAAACAGTGCCGGCATCTCGTTTTTGACGCCGGCATCCATTTTTGCCATTTTCCTCCAAAAAATTTTTGATGCCCGCGAGTTGCCTCTTGAGGCAACTCCTCCCTGAGGCCAGAACACTGTACATAGGGATCTTCAGCCTGGGGTCTTGTATCTTGGCCCTACCTGGTCCTCAACTCATCCACTGAAATCCCTGCACTAGTGATTCACACACCATAGGGGTCCTAACCCTACTATTTCTCCTCTTTGGAGTGGAAGTTGCTTGCTAACTTCATAGAGCCTTCCTCTTGCTCCTAGAGAAAATATTTGCTCCTAGAGAAACTATAACAAGACTGATTATCACCAATTAATCCTATTTAAACTTATACCAAATTGTAGCCCTGGGCCTGTAACAACCTCCCAGAGAGGTTAGGTCCCAGGAAAGACCATGAGCACATGGGGCTATACCCCTTTATACTTTTAAACACTGCCATCTACTGGGCAACAAGAGCCTAGCTCAAATGACAGTGGACCCAGGAAGGTAGACATAGCTATCTGGGTAAATCTAAAGGACCACTTTAGTAGTCCAAAATACTGTACTATTGAAGAAAAACACATATATAAAAACACACAATATTATGTACTTGCCATAAAATCTGTTCCCAATGCATATTCACTGAAGTGTTCATATCTTCTTTTGTAGTGTGGTGCAGAGTTTTTCAAAGTACAGATTAGTCAGAAGTCAGACTAGTACACACTAGGGGGCAGATTTATCAAGGGTCTAAGTGAATTAGAGGGAATTTTCGAAGTAAAGAAATTCGAAATTCGAAGTAATTTGTTGGATACTTCGACCATCAAATAAGATACTACGACTTCGAATCTACTTCGACTTCAATACGAAGTAAAAATCATTTGAATATTCGACCATTCGATAATCGAAGTACTGTCTCTTTAAAAAAACCTTGACTTCAATATTTCGCCAAATTAAACCTGCCGAAGTGCTATGTTAGCCTATGCGGATCTTCTAGAGCAGTTTTCTAAGGGGCCGATTCATGAAGCTCGAGTGAAGGATTCGAATTAAAAAAACTTCGAATTTCGAAGTGTTTTTTGGGCTACTTCGACCATCGAATGGGCTACTTCGACCTTCGACTACTACTTCGACTTCGAATCGAACGATTCGAACTAAAAATTGTTCGACTATTCGACCATTCGATAATCGAAGTACTGTCTCTTTAAGAAAAACTTCGACCCCCTACTTCGGCAGCTAAAAGCTACCGAAGTCAATGTTAGCCTATGGGGAAGGTCCCCATAGGCTTGCCTGAGATTTTTTCATCGAAGGATATTCCTTCGATCGTTGGATTAAAATCCTTCGAATCGTTCGATTCGAAGGATTTAATCGTTCGATCGAATGAATAATCGTTCGATCGATCGATCGCAGGATTTGCGCTAAATCGTTCGACTTCGATATTCGAAGTCGAACGATTTTAGTTCCTAGTCGAATATCGAGGGTTAATTAACCCTCGATATTCGACCCATAGTGAATCGGCCCCTAAGTCTTTAGAGGTCAAAGGAAAATCCTTTGATCGATCTCTGAAATCGTTCGAAGAATTTTAGCGATCGATCGAAGGATTTTACGTCGATCGTTCGATTGCCAAATTCGGGAAAAAATCCTTCGACTTCGATATTCGAAGTCGAAGTATTTTAATTCGATGGTCGAATTTTGAAGTATTTTTTACTTCGAAATTCGACCCTTGATAAATCTGCCCCTAGGTGTAATGGCATTTAGACCATTTTGAATTTCTGCTGTGAATTTCTGGTCCTTTAAAAGGTTAACCTCTTTTGTCTAGTTGTGAAGCCACCCAAGCAATTCACTTTGAGATGGTTTACTAAAGCCTAACTGACCTGATCTCTGTTCCACAGGGAAACGTTCAAAAGGAAAACGAGCAAAAGAAGCAGCTTGGGCTGTGAATTCACTGAGCTTGTAAAGGGATGAATCAAACAAAAGACTGTTTGTCTGAATCACAAAAAAATGGCAGAAAGTATGGAAACAATATTTTGATAATGAGATTAGCAGTACAAAGAACTGAAAAGTGAAGGATACATTTAGCTCCCCCATGCCACAACAAAGAGCTTTTTTAACTTCCATCAAAGGACTTTTTATTGTACACAGACTTACATGGCATTAGCCGGGGCCCCCGTGTATGTGAGAACTTGCTCGTCTATACCAGGAGCATCTTTAGCTGTAGGTAGATAGATAAATCCTTTCCCTGTCGATGGCACTGCCTGCTTTTGTTTCACCCTATTCTTACAAAAAAAAAAAATTTTGCTTAAATTTCTGTCATTTGCTATTCTCACTAGTGGCAAATGGTTTATATAGAAAGATCCAACATATTTTGTTGCACTTCAAAGTAGACAAAACCTGCAGAAATTTATGAAAAAAAGACTTATTTTCTCTACCACTAATTTTGACGAACTGTATAGAATTTTGAGACTTCCAGAATCCACCTGCTCAGGAGCACCTTCAGGTTATAAGCAAGTAATCCAGGTATCTATTTTTGCACAATGGGTCAAAAGACACGTTTTGCATCTCATAGTAAGACAACACACAGAACTGTGGTTTCTACTACAAAAAAAAGTTACATTTTTACTTACATCTCCAGTTATGGTCAAAAATAGTTAAAACTCTGCACACTCAAAAAATCTGATTTTCCATGGCCCCAGGTCTCTCCCATACTATTACCTCCTTATACTTAATATTACTTGACTGCAACATAAATAATAGGTTTATAATATCAATTTAAGCCATGGAAATTTATGAGGCAATTTATGTGTAAGAAGTCACCCTGGTGGTCTTGTGGGGGTGCAACTGGGATGTACTGGGATGCGCGTTCTGAAGGGCTGACCGTGCCACTTGCTTCTGGGTTTGAGCGAGCAGCGCGGGTGACATCATCATGCATGCGTGCGAAATTCAAATATTTAAAGGCGCCAATTACACTTTGCCCAATGTAACGGTACTTTCTGCCATCTTGCTGCCCGGTTTGCTCTATTCTTGTTTTGACCACTCTTATGATTCCATTTGGTAGTGCATAATCCTATCTGTGTATGACCTTGGCCTGTGATCCCGACCTTGCTCCTGCTATCTGCTTTAGTATCTCGTTGCCCATGTTTTCCGACCCAGCCTCTTCCTTGACTTCGCTAATTGCTCCTCTGTTCTATCCATACACGTTTGATTCCCGTGCTTGCCCAGAACTCTCTCCCTGGTTCTCCTGCAATAAGACCTGGAGGCATCTGAGTAGCGGAGGGCTCCACCCACAGCCAAAGGCGGCTGCTATAGGCAGAAGAGCGAGTTGAGACCGGAACCTTGGAGTTGGTTCTGGGTTTGGGGTACCAATCATTACAGTATGTTACATTTGGATAACTTAAACCTTGGCTCTTAGTGGTGGAAATTGTACTTCTTTATTTGACCAAAAGCAATCTATAAATGGAACCTAGGCCTATTAACTCCCAATATCTGTAAACTGATAGGGGTATAAGGGTAAAATTTACGAGTGCTTTTCATCAGATTTTGTGGGTCAAATTTTATCTGATGTACCATGCAACAGCACGCAATAGCACGAGATTGTGTAGGATGCAACAAAATCTGATCCCTCTAGGCTAGTCGGATCAGATAAAAGTCAGATGGAGTCTTTTCTTCATGGGTTTTTTCTGTGAGAAAAAAAGTCTTTCCACCATCGGTTTTTATTAGGGATGCACCGAATCCACTTTTTTGGATTCGGCCAAACCACCGAATCCTTTGTGAAAGATTCGACCCAATACCGAACCGAACCCGAACCCTAATTTGCATATGCAAATTAGGGGTGAGAAGGGGAAAACATTTTTTACTTCCTTGTTTTCTGACAAAAAGTCACGCAATTTCCCTCCCCACCCCTAAATTGCATATGCAAATTGGATTTGGATTCGGTTCGGAATCTGAATCCTGCTGCATCCCTAGTTTTTATGTTGTCGGATGAAGATGCTACATGCACGTTCACATCCATGCCAGGTAAAAAATTTTACACGTAGTTTATGCATCAGCTTTTTCCATCAGTGCCATTATTTCTTGACCCATGCGACTACATCTGATTTGTTGTATGAGTTTTGTCAATTCGACACCATGCGGCAAAAACGCTTGTGGAATTTAACCCTCAGACATTTCTAAATGAATACCAATTTTGGCTGACCGAACAGACCAGTTTACTGCTGCCACGGCTTATTTACAAACATAGGTGGGAAATTGCACAAGTGTGGCTGGCTAGACAAATCCAATAAGCAATTAGTTGGAAACCATCTACAATATGTTAGAAAGTGACAGCAAATGCTTTTAATAAATCCATTACGTCGTTGGCAGTTGTGTACAGTGACAATGTTACAGAATTTAATTGGTGCACAAAAACTGTCCATCAATAAGAGATGGCAATGGTCAAAAAGAGAATATGGCAACCATACAGCTTATATAGTACTCACTGTGATAATGTAGCAGCGTTTAAATGATGTATGCTAATGAATAAAGAGCACTTGACATTTTCCAGTTTCTCTATGCATGAATGATCACAAAAACCTAATAATATTTAGTAGACTGGATAGAACCCCACTCCACTCCCCAGATCCATTTAGAAAGCATTTTAGCCTATTAAGTTGTCTTATCAACAGTTTAGCTCCAGTGCCTTTTTTTTCCAATTTCCCACACAAGACATCTCTTCTCTGCAGGGACACTAAGGGGCCGATTCACTATGGGTCGAATATCGAGGGTTAATTAACCCTCGATATTCGACTAGGAATTTAAATCCTTCGACTTCGAATATCGAAGTCGAAGGATTTAGCGCTGAAAATGCGATCGATCGAAGGATTTTTCATTCGATCGAACGATTAAATCCTTCGAATCTAACGATTCGAAGGATTTTATCCAACGATCGAATGAATATCCTTCGATCAAAAAAACTTGGGCAAGCCTATGGGGACCTTCCCCATAGGCTAACATTGAGTTCGGTAGCTTTTAGCTGCCGAACTAGGGGGTCAAATTTTTTTTTAAAGAGACAGTACTTCGACTATCAAATGGTCGAATAGTCGAACGATTTTTAGTTCGAATCGTTCGATAGTCGTAGTCGAAGGTCGAAGTAGCCCATTCGATGGTCGAAGTAGCCCAAAAAACACTTCGAAATTCGAAGTTTTTTTAATTCGAACCCTTCACTCGAATTTAGTAAATCTGCCCCTAACTGTCACTAATTCATTTTTCTTGGCTCCACATGACTACATTTGTTAAACATGGTACTTCTATTGTTCAGAAGCACTTCAATCAACTCTTTTTTTTTCTTCAAAACATTTCTTGGTTTTGAACTATAAGTTTCATTCAGCTCACTCCTAACAAAGAGTCTCATAAAATGTTAAAAAACAAAATCAAAAAGTATATATATATATATATTCAAGTTTTTTCTCGCTCAGCAAATTTTCGTTAAAATGTACTGATATTTGATAACTAAGGGGAAATAACCCGCGTGGATTTGGTCAGAGCATATTTCAGAAAATAATGAGATAAATTAAACCCCCTTAATGTCACAAATTACATACAATTACTACATGGCAGCTCAGAATCCAGTGCAACTAGCAAACTATTTTTTTTTTAAATATTAATGTACATTAAAAGTTACCTATAGGTCATGTTGAACAGTTTTTTGACCAGGTCCATTTTTGTGGCCACACCCCTTAATTATGTTAATTTTACTAAATTTGGCATCTTATAAAAGTTTGAACATATTTCTGTGTTTTTTTTCCAGTTATTACAGTTTTGCTAATGAAGGTGAATTGCCCTTTAAGCAGTCTTACTTCTCCCAAGAGACATGTTATCTTATATTGTTACAATTACTTATTTGTTTATCTAAAAATTGTTACAAAAGTATCTTATCTGCAGCTGTGGCTGTTCTCGGCTCTCTGCCAAGCCAATTAAATTATAAACTTTGTTTCTTTTTCTGGTTGTTCGGTGCAGAGAAAATCGTGACTTTCCAGTACAAACGAGGGACTGCGGGCTGAGCTGTCAAAAGAGGGACTGTCCCGCTGAAAACGGGATAGTTGAGAGGTATGTAAAAGCATCCAGCAAATACTTTATGGCAAAGTTATAAGTAGCTTTAAAAATACATTAAACATTAAAAGATAAACAATCTTCTTGTATTGTGATTAGGGTTGCCACCTGTCTGGTTTTGACCCATTTTGAAGGGCTGCCGGGTCAAAACTTCCTAATTTGGAAAACCGGGCAGGATTCCCCATGATTGACACGGCGATCAGCCAATCGCTGAGTCATAGCCAAACTTCAGCTAATCTGCACTGCCAACTCAGTAAAGTTGCTGCACAACACACAGTAACTACAGCAGGGCATGTACAACATTTTTTGCAAAGGAGAAATTAACTTCTAGAACAACATATGATACCTTTTTAAAACAGCTCTTACCTCTCCCATAGCTCTTAATGCATTGGGGAGGAACCATTTAGCTGTATTCACTAGGGGGTTTAGGGAGCGTCCGTTACAGAGATAATGTTTGCTATATATTCTCCAGTGATTTAATGTATGACATCAAGCACTGAGGTATAACGTCTGTCAGAAATCACTTATAACCTATTTTGGTCCTAATAAACAGTAACATTAACACGTTTTCATTAATGCTGATGAATGTTGGTACAGCCCAAAGTTTTTCCTTCCTATTATTCCTTTAACCTTGCCGGATTTTCTGATTCTGAGTTTTCCATCCTCTGGGTTTAAAAAAGTCAGATTTTATTAAAATAATCACAAATTTTTCGTGATTTTTGCATTCAGAGTTTAGTAAATAACCCCCTTAGGTAAGTTCATACATGGCATACAGACAAATTGATGCTCCGCCTTACGCGTTTCGCACCCACAGGCACTTATTCATAGGCATGCCTATGAATAAGTGCCTGTGGGTGCGAAACGCGTAAGGCGGAGCATCAATTGGTCTGTATGCCTTTTTTAATATTTATGATGAATAAAAAGTGATTTTTTAACTTTGAGAATTGACTGGGAATATATTTTTGAATTTTTGATTTGAGTGCCCTTTGGAGTTGGGGGCTATATTCGAGCACTTTTGGCCCTTTTTGACAGGCCTGTATAGACTGCAGCAGTTGAGTAGTAAATTTTTTTGAAGTTCATATATGTGTTTGCAACAGCCTTGGGTTTCTCAAGATTGTTTTCCACCCAACGCCTCACTTGTACCTCCCAGACTTCCTGATTTGCTTCCCATTGCAAAGAGCTCCTTGGTTTTTCAGGACAAAAAAAATCATGTACCAATGCCACATAACTGTCAGTCTCTACATACTGTGGTTAAATATCAATACAATGGTTACATGACAGTTCCGTCTCACAACAGCAACAGCTGTAGAATCAAGCCTGAGGGGTTATTTATTAAAGTCCAAATGCCAAAAATTCAAAAAATTAATTTTTTTAACTATAAAATTCCGATTTTTGGTGGGAAAAGAACTCAAAGTTTTCAAGATTTATTTTACACCGAGGATGGAAAAAGTCAGAATCCAAAAATCCTTCATCTCAGAGGTTGTATATAATCAATGGAAGTTTCTATGGTCTGTGTTGGAATTAGCCTGAAAATCTATTTCAAGATTTTTAGGATTTTGAGCTTTTCGGGAAAAAGACAGAAAAATTGAGTGATTCAGGAAAAAAATTCCCATTGCAAAGAGCTCCTTGGCTTTGCAAGACAAAAAATGGATGTACCAATGCCACATAACTGTCAGTCTCTACATACTGTGGTTAAATATCAACACAATGGTTACATGACAGTTTCCAAATACTATAAAATCCAGATTTTTGGTGGGAAAAAAACTCAAAGTTTTCAAGATTTATTATACTCTGAGGATGGAAAAAGTCAGAATCCAAAAATCCTGCCGAGGTTGTATATAATCAATGGAAGAGGTCTCCATCCTATCTGGAAGTTTCTGTGGTCTGTGTTGGAATCTATTTCAGGATTTTTTGGTTCAATCCGAAAAAATTTGAGAGGTTCAAGAAAAAAAATTCAAAAAAATTGTACAATTTGAGTTTTCGCTCATTTTAATAGAGTTTTTTTTCCCCGATCCCATTAAATCGTGATTTTTTTTTTTTTATAATAAATAAGGTGAAATTGTGGATTCTAGTTTTTTATTTTGAAAACTCAGATAAATTCAATAAACATAAGGATTTCAAGTGTGTAGGGTTAACTTTCATTTTTAGAATATTTATATGCATGCCCTCTATTGTATTCTATATGAATATATGCAGGTCACCATGGTTACGAAGGATAACTGCGAATGTAATCATGCACTTATAATAAATTAATGTTCATGCTACACTGGCTTTCGAAGGATTTTAAAATCTGCCAGCAAACTCTTTGTCAGTGTTAACAAAAGCAATTTCTTATGAGAAATACAATTCTTAGTCCCTTTCAAAGCCCTAAGGGTTTGTTTACTGTAGGGCTAAAGGCTCCACCACGCCTATGTAATTTCTGCTGGCACCAGTGTGTCCACATAAAGATACGCTTTAAATGGAAAATGCAATAGTTTTACAGATAAGTGTGCAATTATCCCAAGACAATACAGACATTCTCCATTTGAAAAATAAAAACGGTCATTATAAATCATATGATATTCATTTTCCTATCTGTAAAATGCAATTTCATACAAACCGAATGAGAAAGTCTTCGTAATCTTGTTTAATACTCGTGTAGACTGTTTAATGATTGTGTGGCTCTTTTTTACATTGCCCTTATAAAATGCTCGATACAGCACAAAGGGAAATGATACCCCTAAATGAAATCATGTTTATTGCCTTGCCTTACTAGAGAGAGTGCTAATTGGACAATATTATGTCTCACTCAAATGAAGATCGTAAAGAGTCGTCGTAAAAATTGGTTTTGAGATTAAAAAAAGAAACATTTAAAGGACTTGTAACTCTGAATCTCATTGTGTTTATATATATATATATATATATATATATATATATATATATATATATATATATATATATATATATATATATATATAGCGTCCAGAATTAAACCTCACTCACAGGACTGGATAATGAGTACAAAAGTGTTTTATTCAACGTCTCAGCCCCTCAACTCGGGCCGTCTTCAGGAAGTGCCGTCTCCCATAGACTCCATTTTATCCAAATAATCCAAAATTTTAAAAATTATTTCCTTTTTCTCTGTAATAATAAAACAGTACATTGTACTTGATCCCAACTAAGATATAATGAATCCTCTTTGGAAACAAAACCAGCCTATTGGGTTAATTTAATGTTTATATGATTTTTTAGTAGACTTAAAGGGCATGTAAAGGCAAAAAAATAAAATCCCATTTTTACTTTCTTTAATGAAAAAGAAACCTATCTCCAATATACTTTAATAAAAAAAATGTGCACCGTTTTAAGAAACCTGATGTATGCAGTGAAATTCTTCCTTCATTTACTCTTGTGGATAGGAATTGTCAGACGGTCCCTAACTGCTGAGCAGGGAAACAATCATACTTATGAACAGCAGGGGGAGCCCCCGCCTTACTTCCCAGCCATGCAGAACTCAAGCAGCTTTGTTTGTTTCCCTGTTTTGATCATTTATGACGATCTCTTAGCAGCCCAGACCACACTGAGCATGTGCAAAGATGTTTAACAACGTTACAAGATGGTGACCCCCTTTGAAAGCATAAATCATTTGTTTGATTAGGCTTGTGGTGCAGTAAGTTCATGTTTATATTTAGAAAACAAAATACAGCCTATCTAGCCTTATTCTACTTTAAATTTACTTTCCCCTTAAAGAGATACTGACACCAGAAAATAACATTTTTTTATATCTTTCATAATATTGTCTTTGCATATGAATTATAATTTTGCCATAAATGTTTTTGACAAATGTTTTTTTACATGTTTTTACATCTTACCCCCATATTCCTCTATGAGGGGGCTTAGCATTAGAAACTCTAACTGACAGGTTGGGAAAACAGTCAGGTTTAGGAATTTCAAGTAACAATTACTTACAAAAGCAGAACTATCAGTGAAAAATGATCAACATGACCTATAGGTAACATATAGGGGCACATTTACTATGGGTCAAATATCGATGGGTTAATTAACCCTCGATATTCGACCATCGAAGTTAAATCCTTCAACTTCGAATATCAAAGTCAAAGGATTTACCGCAATTCGTAAAAAATCGTTTGATCAAATGAACGATTCGAAGGATTTTAATTCATCGATCAAACGATTTTCCTTCGATCACAAATTGCCTAGAAAGCCTATAGGGACCTTCCCCATTGGCTAACATTGGTGCTCGGTAGGTTTTAGGTGGCGAAGTAGGTTAAAGAGACAGTACTTCGAATATTTATTTATTTTCGAATAGTGAACGATTTTTAGTTCGAATCGTTCGATTAAAAGTCATGGTCGAAGGTCGAAGTAGTCAATTCGATGGTCGAAGTAGCCCAAAAAAAACTTCGAAATTCAAAGTTTTTTTCCTTTTAATCCTTCACTCTAAGTAAATGTGCTCCTAGATGTGGATGAATGTAGAAGAACATTTTTAGTGTCAGCATCATTTTAAGGTATGAAGATCCAAATTACAGAAAGATCCATTATCCAGAAAACCCCAGGTCTCTTGCATTCATGATAACAGGTCCCATACCTGTACTAAACCAGACAGAGAATATAGAGGTCCTTTATGACCACAAGTACAGTGTGCATAGTGCAATTTCAGGAGCAAATCACCTTTTTTATTTCCCAGCATTTTCCCCCATAATTCAAATGTAAGTGTAGGTATTCCCCAAAAAGCTGCATCCTCTGCAACATGTCATAATGAATAGCAATGAAAGCAACTGGTTCCAGATAAATAAGCTGATCATTTCTCCGTGTGTTTAGCCTTCAACCAAAGATGTGTTGGAAAAGGAGTTAGCAAATATAAAAAGCAAAACTTGATGATGCCTTCTATAGACATTTCTGGGAGGTCATTGATTGCCAGGTCATAAGCCAATGGGCAGTGTGTCATTCTTTTTCCCCTACTGAGCCAATGAATGGGCACATTGTATGTCATCCAGTAGTTGGACTGTAGAGATTAGTTCCTTTGTGCTGGGGCTAAAGTGCTAGCTTTGGTGTAAGGACACTCGTGGTGAATTCACAAATTATTATATTCTGTTATCCAGAAACCTGTTATCCAGAAATATCCTAATTACAGAAAGGCTGTCTCCCATAGACTCCATTATAATCAAATAATTTAATTTTAAAAAAATAAAAGGATTTGCTTTTTCTCTGTAATAATAAAACAGTACATTGTACTTGATCCAAACTAAGGTATAATAAATCCTTATTGGAAGCAAAACCAGTATTTTGGGTTTATTTAATGTTTACATGATTTTCTGATTTAAGGTATGAAGTTCAAAATTACAGAAGGATTGTTATCCGGAATTCTGGATAACAGGGGCCATACTTGTATTACTCTGGTATAGTAAACCATAGCAACAAATCAAAAACCAATCGCAGCAACAAATAACAAATCAATGCCCTTTCAGATGCAAGAACATGGTACCTCCTATAACAAAACTGTTCATGGTGCAGAATTTCATTCTCATAATCTCATTCATTGTGCCCATTGGTCGATTATACTGGGTGTTAATCATCCTGACTTTTGCATTCATATCTGCCTCAGTTAGATGACATAATGTCAATGGGATTTTCTTCACTTTATTCTGTAGTTGTTCACATAATATTTCTCTTCTTCATTTCTATAATCAGTGGCTTAACTACATGAGCAGGGGGTGCGATTGGGCCAGGGCCCCCCCGGCTGCTCACGCGCCACGATTCCCGGCCATTTCCAGGTGTACGGAGGGGGGCGGGTGGCCCGGCAGCACATCCCGCGCCAGGGCCCGTCCCCCTCTAGTTACATCACTGTCTATAATGTGTTTATGTATCAGGGATATCAGTCTGTCTGCTGATTATTGACTTCCTCTTTCTCAGGCTGATTGCTATGCCCTAATAATGCTGCTCATCATCTCTTCCCAAATATAGGACTGTTTCTCATGTGTATATTATTATTATTATTATTATTAACATGTATTTATATAGCGCCAACATATTGCGTAGCACTGTAAAGTAAATGTGATTATACAACTACATCACATGAATTACATATATAGAATATATGGAGTAACAAACGTCACAATCAATACAGGTACAAAAAGGTGAGGAAGGCCCTATGCATAGGCATACAGTCTAAAGGGGAGGGAGTAATACACAAGGTGTGGGAGTGGGCAAGATCGAAGTAAGTGGGTGAGAAATGTGGTACTGTATGTGGTGTTGCGTTTGGTAGTTAAGCAGAGTGAGGGTAGGCTTCTCGAAAGAAGTGCGTTTTCAGAGATTTTTTGAAAGCAGAAAGGTTGGGAGAAAGTCGGACAGACCGTGGGAGAGCGTTCCAGAGGAGGGGTGCAGCCCTTGCAAAGTCTTGAATGCGAGCATGTGAGGAGGTAATGAGAGAAGAGTTGAGTAGCAGGTCAGTAGAGGAGCGTAGTAAGCGAGTGGGTGAGTATATAGAGATGAGTTCAGAGATGTAGGGTGGAGCAGAGTCGTGAAGTGCTTTGAAAGTCAGTGTCATTAATTTGAATTTGATTCTGAAAGGTAACGGAAGCCAGTGCAGGGATTGACAGAATGGCGAGGCAGAGGAGGAGCTGTTGCTGAGGTGTATGAGCCTCGCAGCAGTGTTCATTATGGACTGCAGAGGTGACAGTCTCTGGAGGGGGAGGCCAATTAAAAGCGAGTTACAGTAGTCTAGACGCGATATGATGAGAGAGTGAATAAGAATTTTGGTGGCGTCTTGGGTGATAAATGATCGAATTTTGGATATGTTCTTTAGGTGGAAGTGACATGATTTGATAAGTGACTGGATATGAGGAGTGAATGACAGGGCAGAATCTAGGATAACCCCAAGGCACCGGGCCTGGGGAGAGGGGGTGATAGTGGAATTGTTAACTATGATGGATACTTCGGGGATGCTACTGGTGTTATTTGGAGGAAACAGAACCATTTCAGTTTTGGAGAGGTTTAATTTAAGGTAGCGTTGCGACATCCAGGTAGAGATAGCGGACAGGCAGGAGGAGACGCGAGTTAGGAGTTCTGGGTTGAGATCAGGAGATGAGAGATAGATCTGAGTATCGTCAGCATAGAGGTGGTAGTGGAAACCATACGAATTTATTAATTTGCCAAGGGAGGAAGTGTAGAGGGAGAATAGTAATGGTCCTAGGACAGAGCCTTGAGGAACTCCAACAGAAAGAGGTAGGGGAGAAGATGATACTCCATTGTAGGAGACGCTGAAGGAACGATTGGTGATGTAAGAAGAGAACCAGGACAGGGCTGTGTCACGAAGGCCAAGCGACTGGAGGGACTGGAGGAGGAGAGGGTGATCTACAGTGTCAAATGCGGCTGAGAGATCAAGCAGTATTAGTAGTGAGAAATGATTGTTGGCTTTTGCGGTTAAAAGGTCATTAGTTAGTTGAGTCAGGGCAGTTTCCGTGGAGTGTTGTGGCTTAAAACCAGATTGTAGGGGGTCTAGCAGGTTATTGTCAGAGAGGAATGAGGTAAGTCGGTTGTAGACTAGGCGCTCAAGTAGTTTAGAGATGAAAGGTAGCAGAGAGATAGGTCGGAGGTTGTCAAGATTGGAGGGATCAAGAGAGGGTTTTTTCAGAATGGGGGTGACAAGAGCATGTTTTAGTTGAGAAGGAAACAGTCCAGTTGAGAGCGAAAGATTAAATAGGTGAGTTAAGGCTTTGATTAGACCAGGATTGGTATTGCGGAGAAGTTTTGAGGGAATTGGATCAAGCGGGCAGGTGGTAAGGTGAGAAGAGGCCAGAAGCTTTGAGACTTCCTCATCAGTGACAGGGGTGAAGGAGCACAGGAGAGATTGGGGAGTGTGGAGGGAGGGTGGTGGAAGTCTAGGGGGGTTGAGTAGTGTAATGTCCCTTCTGATAGTGTCAATTTTGTTTTTGAAGTGCTCAGCAATATCTTGAGCAGAGACAGATGTGCATGGAGGGGGTGGAGAAGGGGAAAGGAGAGTGTTAAAGGTGGAGAAAAGTTGTGCTGGTTTTTTAGAAAGGGAGTTAATGAGTGAAGTAAAGTATGTTTGTTTGGCTTGGAAGAGGCTGGTGTTAAAGGAGCGCAGGGCAGATTTGTATAGCTAGCTATCATTCTTCCTAATCTGGCCTATCTACATTACAGAATCCAATTTTGATTTCAGTGCTGGCAGTGTTCTGTAGAAGAACAGCGAATGATAGTGATGGGCGAATTTCTCCCAAAAAATTCACAAAAATGGTGAAATCGGAAAGTTCGCGAAAAAATCGTGAAATTAAAACAGATGTTTTCACTCAAAAATTGTGAAATTTGAAGGATTTCACAAAAAAATCGTGAAATTTTAAGGTTTTCACTAAAAAAATTGTGAAAATCTGACATTTTCACAAAAAAAATGTGAAAACCGGAAATTGACGCCAGCGAATTTTCACAGGCGAATTTTCACTGGAGAATCGCGAATTTATTTGCCACCGGCGAAACGCAAAAATTCATCACGAGTTTGTGCCAGGCAAATTTATTTGGCCCATCACTAGTGAATGACACTTAAAGGGGAACTATGGTGAAAATTTAAATTTTATATAAGCTTCAGCATACTGAAATAAGAAGTTTTCTAAATATAATCAATTAAAAAATCTGTACTGTTTCTGAAATAATCAAGTTTATCTTCACTATCCCTTGAGTGTCCGTTGAATGATCCAATATATCTTATTGGGGGGTTCCTTTTCCTAGACGATGTATTAGAGCTCACTATTAAAATCACCAGACATCATGTCTCTCTAAATGCAGAATTTGTGCAAAAGGCAGTTATTTTGTTAGATTTATTTTGTACTGCAATCAGTTGTTTGAATGAACTCTACTTCATCTTCTAGGAAAGGTAGCCCCCCCTATAAGATATATTGGATCTAACTGTCAATGAATATCTGACACCCAACTGACGCAAGTAGACAGAATGAAGAGAAACAGATGCCGAGAGAGTGACAGTTCAGTAACGATGCAGAATATTTAATTGATTGTATTTAGAAAGTTTCTTATTTCGGTATGTGGAAGCTTCAGCAAGGCGGAGAAAAATGGAAAAATGGAAATATGCAGACTGCCACAATTCCGGATCCCAACACATGTACAACATGAAGTGCCCTTAGGAGACACGAAACACGCCAGGCTATTTAAATATGACTGTTTGAGATAATGTAACGATAAACTAGATTATTGTATACTACAAGCGCTGCCATTGACTCGTCTACATTTGATGGGATCTGGATTGTGCCGGCCTGCATATTTCCATTAAGACTGAATCGTACCAGGAGCACAAGCCTCCAACAATTATAGAATTTCAGGTAAGCACCTTATCTGTAACAAAATAGAGTTCCATCTAGGTAAAGCCTACACTGCTTGTGCAAGTTATGGACGTTTCAATCTAAGAGGGGTGGAAAGTCTATGAGACATGTAAGTCCCTCAACCTCAACAAGGTAGCAATCCATCTGAGAGGAACAGCCTAGACTGCTTGCACAAATGTTGGGGATGCAAATCTGAGAGGTGTTTTGTTCAGGGAAGGTCCTGGTACTGTCAGGCATCAAGCAGCAAAGCACTAGCCTTGACAGTAGTCTTGACAGTAGTCCCAAGAACTTTGGGAAATAGAGCTTGCTTACAGACACTTTACTGTTAGAGCGTTTTGGGTTCAATTAATAGATAAATAAATGAGTCTGCTTGGATGATATTTATTCTTATTAATTTTCAGAAGACATAAGGGTCACATTTTTTATGGGAATAAACAAAAAAGAGAACATTACATCATGTGTTAAGCAAAATGTGCCTATAAAACAAAGCCTCCCATTTATTTAAAAAAATAAGTTATGTCTTGTAGGTAAATGATGTCACTTTCAGTTGAACTTCATGTTAAAGTGATTTTGTCACATTCAAACGAAGTACTGCGAATGACTAGTAAGAAAGAATTTGTTTGGGTTTCTCCCTCTCCCAGTGCTGGAGTGGAGTAGAAATGTTATGTGGCATTTTCTATTAATGTTTGGTTTCTATATTGCAGTCACATGTTACGGTTTATATACGGCTATTGAAGCCAAGCTTTCCAAGCATATGAAATTCTGCTGTTTCTGGTTTGAGTTTCATTGCTCATTGGAGCTTTGTTTCCATTGTGGTTTGAAAATCGAATAATTAGGAAATGGTGGCATTAAACTTTGTTTTTTTTAAACAATACAACTTTTGTCATTTGCTGTTGTGATTTTAATTCTTCTTTTTGAACATCCTTCAGACTATTAAAATTAATTATGCACGGATAGTACAAAGGCTTCACAAGTACAATGCAAGTTTTTTTTTCTATACGAATTGTGTCTTTATTATGTCAGCAAAAAGGACTGGTTCCAGTCTTCCCGTCACTGCTGCACTAAAGGAAAACACGTTCCTAGGTTCACGTTCCTAATGTAGGGTAAAGGAAAGCAGGGCCCAAGAGAAAGAAGGTGGGTCCACACACAGCAAATCAGGAAGACTGGCGGTTCCCTGAAGGAGAATTAGATAAATCATCCATAAACAATAGGCCCTTTTAGCTGTTTGTTAATATTCTAACCCACTTCTCCCCCACCCGCACCCAACCTTAACCTGGTGCACTTCCCTCTTTAAATACCCACGTCCGCCACACCCCACTGTGATGGCACGCAAGAGGCGGGGCCTGCACAAAAGTATATAAAAGTCCTGTGCAGAGGCAGAAGTGGGGCAGAACACTACATCACTACTGCTGTTGTCAAATCAAGATGGACTAAAAAGGGCTAAAAGGATGGTCCAACCTTGACTTTTCTCTGTCCTTTTGCCTACCATCTAGTCTTCTTTGCACCAAAGGGTTTGCAAATTGCCTCCCATAAAGCACTAACCTGATATATTTCAATTACACCATATGATGATCACAAGTACATGAGAATCATTGTAGTGTTTGAGTCAAACTTGCTAATACACATTTTGACCTTTCTTTAAGGTTCTGAACAGAACTCAAGAACTCTCGCATCCTATTTTTCCACCCACCATTACTCATATGATGTATGTGATGGGATTAATTCTAAGGAGCGGCCACTTTGTTTGGCAAAGGCAGCTGTAGCTGTGAGCATAAGTGGGTACAGAACCGTCTTCTAAACAATTCCATTCTCACATTCAATTAAACGTAATCTTGGCCCAGTTCCAATAATTAGTTCTACCTCTAATTCTTATTCTGGCATTATATGTAAGTTAAATGAAAGCATCGTGGGCCAGTTCTCAGCCACATGTTGATGAGTGGTGAATAAGAGAGGATACTATGTTAATGATTGTGTAGCTCATCACCAACTCGAGAGCAAGCAAAATATAATATTATTTAGAGTAATACAATTATTACTTGAAAACATAGCTATAGTAGAAAATGCACTTTTACATTTATGTTCTGCATGAGCTAAATAAACTAGGCTTGTATTGAAACCGTGCTCCAACATTTAGGAGCAGATTTATTAAGGTTTGAATGGTAAATTCAGATTCAAATTTTCAAGTGAGATTTTCAGTCAAAACTCGAATTCAAGCTGGAAAAAATCCAAACTCGAAATTGAATTTATCATACCTCGACCCTGGGTACAACTTGAATTCGAAAGTACACCACCTAAAACCTGCCGAGTTCATGCAGAAGTCAGTGGCAGAGGTCCAGTGACCCATTTCCAGAGAAAAAACTCGAATTGAGTTCCGTTCGAATACGCTTCAAGGTTTTTTGGTCGGTAACATACGTTCGAGCTTTAGACATTTGAGTTTTTTCTCAAATAAGATACCATTCAAGTTTCGAGGCCATTCGAGGTAAAAAAAAACTCCATCACTTGATGGAAAAATATGCCCATTAAAGGACAAGAAAAGTCTAAAATAGAATAAGGCTAGAAATGCTGTATTTTGTATACTAAACATAAACATGAACTTACTGCACCACAAGCCTAATCAAACAAATAATTCATGCTTTCAAAGTTGGCTTTCAAAGTTGGGGGCTGTCATCTTGTAACTTTGTTAAACATCTTTGCAAGACTAAGACTAAGTGCACATGCTCAGTGTGGTCTGGGCTGCTTAGGGATTGTCATAAACAAAGCTGCTTGTGTTCTGCATGGCTGGTAAGTAAGGCGGGGGCACCCCCTGCTGTTCATAAGTATGATTGTTTCCCTGCTCAGCAGTTAGGGACCGTCTGACAATTCCTATCCACAGCAGTAAATGAAGGGAGAATTTCACTGCATACAGTCAGGTTTCTTATAAAAACAGTACACATTTTTTTAATTAAAGTATATTGGAGATAGATTTCTTTTTCATTAAAGAAAGTAAAAATGGGATTGTATTTTTTGCCTTTCCTTGTCCTTTAATAATAAAATCCATTTTTTATCATAAAAGTATTTATGGATAACTTTGTACTTCCTCCTAGTTCCTGAAATCAGGGAAGTTAGTTTGAGTCTGTAAGTGGCGCGTGTCTGGCTCTTTATTGTGTTGCTTTGACTGTAGCCATTGGGTTCAAAGTTTGAATCTGCAGAGTTGGCACACTGGTACCTCTATGTTAATACTACCCAGACAATCTGTGGCACTGCTGGGTGACTGCTGTCTTGTGTTGCAGGATAATAGATACTTAGGAGATATAAAACCAACAAAATATAAACCCAACAAAAACAACATCTTTTATATTCATATTATAATAAAGCCCTGATTTAAAGAATCACTAAAAGCATTCAATTGGACTTACACTTCATCACTTCCTGTCCCTTCCTCAGGTCTCAGACTGTACACAGTGTTTTACAGTAGGCATAAAAAGAGTTAAAGTGAAACCTTTTTCAACTCAGTATATTTACATTATGCCCAGCAACTATATATCAGTCTGTTGCGCCTCTGGAAGCTTTTGGCGTTCACTGCTTCTCATATTCCTGATAAAATATACTACCTTCTCTGTCCAGGCTGGATTTGCGGTGAGGCCGCAACGGCCCGGGCCTAGGGCGGCAAAAATTAAGGGGCGGCATGCCGCCCAGCCGCTGAGTAATTCTGCTCTATTCTGGAGCACTAAGTGCTAGACGCTTAGTGCATGCAATCTTCAGGAAGAGAGGGGGCGACGGAGGACGCTTGCCTTAATTTAATGTTGGGTGCCAGTAATCCCAGCCTCTTCCTTCTCTCCATTGCTGGACCAATTAACTTGCTTTCTGTGGTCTAACCCTCTATAGTTCCTGGGTTGTTCCAGTGCTTTTGACTCTGAGTTCCTGTTCTCGCCTTATTTTTGTTTCTGTGATTTCCTAGTTTTGATTCTAGCCTGGTAAACAGACTTTTTATTGTGTGACATCTGTCTCAAGCTATGGCATATTTACAGATCTGCAGTTCAGCCTGCTGCCTGTCCTGACCTATGGTCAGTTATGTATGGATTTGCCTTTCAGTCTGTTAATTTTTGTTTCAGTTATCTAATTGAGTCATTGTCAGGAGCACAATGCGGCGTTCCTATCCGCGGTGACTCCTCGTCCAAGATGGCAGTGTCCATGGTCGCCACATGGTTCCAAGCACCAACATCAGCATGCAAATGCATAACGCCATGACGCCGTGTTTTGGTGGCAAATTTGAAATATAAGGAAGCTGAAGATGCCAGTTCAATGCCCAATTATTGGTTTCATTTGCTGGTGTTCCTGGGTATTCTATATTGTGATCCTGATTGTTTCCTGGACTTTGACCTCTGCTTTGACCCTGAAGATGATCCTCCTTTGCCTGTCTTTTGAACTTGTGACTGGACTTGACTACGCTTTCTCCTGATCCTTTTCTGGTTACCTTAAACTTGGACTTTAACCTGAGGCTTCCTCCTTGGTCTGGACTTCCCTGCTAGGAGCCGAAAGGCCCTTGACAATCATTTATTTTTCACAGTTACTTTAGTCCTAGTTTCTCACTAGGCACCTAATGTGTACACTGGATTATCCAACATGTAGGCTCTAACCTGCCAGACACACGCCTGTGGTCATACCTGACACAATATAAATGTATATATAATATTATACAACCCCCTTGCACCTTATGTCCTTGTGTTTCTCTTACATGAAAGTTTTCAAGAACTCATCATAAGCATTTGTACCAGTGTGTATTTGTAGGCAAATTTTTATATACCTTAATCTTAATTATACAGTTGTAATGAAACCAAAATTCAGTTTTCAACACAGTACACAATGAATATACTTGAAGAAAGAGAGCTTGAGCACAATATAAAGGAAACCATTGACATCCCAATGATTTTAACTTACCTTCCCCTCAAGCTATGGCATATTTACAGATCTGCAGTTCAGCCTGCTGCCTGTCCTGACCTATGGTCAGTTATGTATGGATTTGCCTTTCAGTCTGTTAATTTTTGTTTCAGTTATCTAATTGAGTCATTGTCAGGAGCACAATGCGGCGTTCCTATCCGCGGTGACTCCTCGTCCAAGATGGCGGTGTCCATGGTCGCCACATGGTTCCAAGCACCAACATCAGCATGCAAATGCATAACGCCATGACGCCGTGTTTTAGTGGCAAATTTGAAATATAAGGAAGCTGAAGATGCCAGTTCAATGCCCAATTATTGGTTTCATTTGCTGGTGTTCCTGGGTATTCTATATTGTGATCCTGATTGTTTCCTGGACTTTGACCTCTGCTTTGACCCTGAAGATGATCCTCCTTTGCCTGTCTTTTGAACTTGTGACTGGACTTGACTACGCTTTCTCCTGATCCTTTTCTGGTTACCTTAAACTTGGACTTTAACCTGAGGTCATACCTGACACAATATAAATGTATATATAATATTATACAACCCCCTTGCACCTTATGTCCTTGTGTTTCTCTTACATGAAAGTTTTCAAGAACTCATCATAAGCATTTGTACCAGTGTGTATTTGTAGGCAAATTTTTATATACCTTAATCTTAATTATACAGTTGTAATGAAACCAAAATTCAGTTTTCAACACAGTACACAATGAATATACTTGAAGAAAGAGAGCTTGAGCACAATATAAAGGAAACCATTGACATCCCAATGATTTTAACTTACCTTCCCCTTTTGGCAGGTTGTTCTACAGCATTTATGTTTGACCTTATATGAAAGAATAGTTAATTAGTGAGGACATTACAAGTATTTAACAAAGTAATTCTGATTTAAAATTATGATCTCTTGGAGATGTGAGATTTGTACTTCCGTCAAGTAGAAGTTGGTTGATATTCTAATTTTGATATAGTATGCTGAATGGTATGTGACTTGTTATCCAGAATGCTCGAGACCTGGGGTCTTCCAGATAACGGATCTTTCTGTAATTTAAATCTTCATACCTTAAGTATAATAGAAAATCCTTTAAACATTAAATAAACTCAATAGGCTGGTTTTGCTTCCAATAAGGATTAGTTATATCTTAGTTTGGATCAGATGCATGATACTGTTTTATTATTACAGAAAAAAAGGAAATCATTTTTTAAAATTTGGACAATGGGAGATGGCCATTCCGTAATTCGGAGCTTTCTGGGTAACAGGTTTCCGGATAATGAATCCTATACCTGTATAATTTGAACCAATTCAATTCTCAGGGTATATTATTCTTGCACATGCAATATTGGGTTGACTTTGTTTTGGGTTCTAATGGAATTATGTATAGTCTAATTGAATTACAAGTTTGGGACCACTGGCCAGTTAATGTAGTTGTTTATTGGCATCAAGGGAGTGGAGGTTAAGTTTTTGGAGGCAGATTTTACTTTGGAGGTAAGGAAAAGATGAGAAAGGTCTTTTGACACTTTTGTATAGGCATTCTCCCTAAAATTCTCATTTACACAGTCTTTGACCAAACAGGCTGCTCTTCATTGCATATTTGCTCATTCAACACCACATACACAATTTTTACCTTTCTACCCTTAAGACGGTATGCATCTTCTTACAAATGACAGAGCAGAAGTATGACTAGCCTGAGACTTCTGTATTATCAGTTGGCTGCATGTATT